>JBAIZL010000001.1:332982782-333515282 GCA_036971475.1 Prosapia bicincta | reverse complement strand
AAAAATATAGTTTTTAATAAATTGCATCATTAATTCATAAATTTTGTTGACAAGTGTATAAGTGTTTTAGTTTTATAGTTTTCTAATAAAAATGTTTTGTGGAGAAGGATAAAAGGATGCTGCATTAAAAGGTAAGATTTTTATTATGTAATGTAGGTTTTAACATTTTCTGTAGTGTGCATAGCCAACACCACCTAGAAAACAAGGTTTGCGAGTTGTGACGTCACAGGGTACAGGCTGTCATTAGGCAATCAAGATAAGCGATATTACTGTTGAATGACGTTTAATTAGACGTTAAAATGTGATAGTTTTCTTGTGATTTAAATACACTTGCTTTATATGTTGAAGTGTTATCTCTGTAGGAAATAAACAGTCAGTACCCAGTCGGAAATAAATAATTAAATTAAATACTGTATTAGAACAAATGTAGACATGATGACAATTGTCCGTTATCTATGTGGTGTTGGTACAGCGCCATACAGCTGATCAGTAGAAATAATAGTCTTATAGCTAAGAATCCCCACGACCTACCCTCACCCCAACACTAAAAATAGACTCGGCAAACGTTTCGTGATGTTACCATCATACAGTACACTACAACTGTATAAACCAGAAACCTGTCTAAAAAATGCCAGTCCCAATGGATTCCAACTTAAATAGGTTTCACTGTATGTGTGTCAGACCGTAACTTCCAACAAGAAGAGCCTAAAATAACATCATCTTTATAATGCCTTTTATCAAACAAAAACCATCGTAATTATATCTGTAAGTAATGTGAACCTTGTTGTTTAGTATTGTGCATTACTCTTTTCAAAAGTAGCAACTAAAGTTGAGTAGTACGAATAAAGATAAAATGTTACTAGACAACAATGTCGGGCCTAGTGGGTCGACGACCCAGTAGGCTGAACCGAATACTGTCAGCCCAATTAGAACGACATGGCAGCTAAAGTGTTAATGCATGAACTAAATTTTTAAGACTCAATATTAAATTCACTTACAACTGCATCATGTTTATAGCCATTGGCAATACTGTACTTCTGTTCCACCTCTGTCTTTGTTTGTTCAATCATTGCTCGTCCATAAGAAGTAACACTCTGAAAATTGGCAGACATATTTTTATTAACGAAATTCGATAATAATAAAAATAATGAATTTTTATTTTAACATGCGCTTTGTTGCAAGGCCAACAAATTTAGCATGCTTTTATAGGGCAATTAATTTATTCAATAAATCTTTATATGACATTTTAATCCACTAGTTATATGTTTGTTACATTTACAGATAAACTAAGGTTGATGGATAGCTTCATCATTGGCTTTACTGTAAAAATACCAAGTGAATTTTATTATATATCTCAACAATAGCTTTTGCAGTAAAAATGTTTTTATTTTGAGTAATATATTTTAGCAACAATCTTTTGAATGAAGATCATTATTTGTATTGCATATCTTGAGGTTTTTTGTATAAATACACTTTTTTGTATTAACTTGGCAAAAAAAACCTTACTTACTGATTTATTCAGCAGACGCGTTTTGCACTAGGTCAGGGCATTTTTCAATGCTGTGAATTACTGACAAGACTGTTGCTCAGTGTGAACAAAAATACACCACAACACACTGAGCAACAGTCTTGTCAGTAATTCACAGCATTGAAAAATGCACTGACCTAGTGCACAATGCATCTGCTGAATAAATCAGTAAGTAGGGGTTTTTTTGCCAAGTTAATAAAAAAAGTGGGAAGATCATTTATTAAATATTATAACAAATAGCACTATATAATAAGATAGCAAAAATAATGTGTAATTATTCTCATATAGTTGTATAAAGTAAAATATTTAGAAATAGTATAATATTAATATTTATATATAGTAAATTATATTTAGAAAAAGAATAAAATAGAACTTACATTTGTTACAAATGCAGACAAAATATTGTTTTAAAAAATTTTAGTAAAAGTTTTTAAGAAACTTTTAAATAGTTTTTCTTGGTATGGAATGCATGTCTCAAAGTATTTATCACTATATAAATAAAGTTATAACATAAACGTGTAAAATACCTCATATAAAAATATCAATAGGGAAAATCAAGTTAAGGCTAAATGACCACAGTCAACATATACATGCACATGCTGCAAATATATCTGCCACCACTTCACGATGAAAAATTAACTTATGTTATAACTGTCAACAGCTTAGGAAATATTAATATAAAAAATTTACTTAAAAATAATTAATGAATTAACTCTTCCATTATAAAATAAAATAATACTTCATGACTTCATAAAATTGTTTTTCTCTTAAAAATTTGATATTCATAGTCTCTTAAAGGTATTATTACAAAAAGTAAATTACAAAAAAACGTTTCCTTCAGGTGTGTTGAAGTTAATCCATAGTTAAAGCTTAGAGTTTACCTCCAGACAAATATAAATTTAACAAAAAGTACATTTTACTTTATGTAGTAAAAAAACAATTTAAAATATAATAGCAAACACACACCCTTTTGATTTATTATACTCACAGAGGAGATCTCCAAACAAGGCAGTTTTCCAACTTGAGCTCCAGTAAATCCATATACAGAATTGGCACTTATTTTCAAAGCGAGCTGCCTACCATCAAGTACTTTCTTTTTAAAAGGATCTGTTTCATTCTTAAGGTCAGTCTTGGCTTTTTTACGAGCAGAAAGAAGGTTCTCTAAAATTTCTGGTAGAAGACCTTTCCTTACAGAACTCTTGACAAAATAATTGTTAGCTGGTGTGGTTGAGTATTTATCAGGTGTTAAACTGGAAAAATATAATTATAAAGAAAATTTAGAACTGAATATTACAAAAGACAGAGCTATATACCTAGTTGAAAGGCACTTTTATCAAATAACATAATTCTAACAGTTCTTAACTCATTAACCGCTACAGCGATGAGTCACACCCGGTCTTGGGTACAACATTTATATAACAACAGTTTTCATCGTAAAGATGCAAAAATGTTTATGGTTGTGAAGTAATCTATATTGCATTTAAGTCCAGGTTCTATCTGTTGACAAGTTATCAGTAGTTAATCTAGGAATTCTTATCTTTTGAATACAATGGTTCTGAGTTTCTGGCTCGGTGGTTAAAAAAAATTTAGAAACATATAAACATTGCGTCAAGTAATGTAAATATAAATTTCCAATGATAAATTAGATTGATTTTTATATTTCCCTTAGTTAGCTCATTTAGCTGTTATATGTCCGAGATCAATAAGATCTAGTCCTACCTTTAACAAACAAATTTTCTAGTTATTTTCATTGCTCTGATATTACTAATTTTAATAAACGTTATACCTAGTTGTGTTTATGTTGTAAGGTAATGTGGCCGATTTTAAATAATTATTTATGTGGTATAACTTAATTATTTATGTGGTATAGCAGTCATGAAAGAAGTGATGTTACTAAACACGCTGCTGGTCACATCAAAACGTCAAACACAACATTGTTATTTTACCATGTAACTAGAGTTTTATTGTTGTTTAGTGTAAACAATAACAATGCAGTTTTATTTCCTGCTTCTTCTGGAATATTATCATTTTGTGCAATAAAATGTTTTCACATTTCATATAGCTGAAAAAATATAAATAAAGAAGAATTTTATATAATGTAAATACTTTAATTTTTATACATTTACTATTCAAAACTATTTCGTGATTGTAAAATAAGAAATTTTTTACAACATAAAGTCATTTATTATTAAGGAATTCACCGTCCTAATTGGCTAAATTCAACCACAACAACTATGATATCTCCAAAAAGGATGGTGTCATATTGATTCTTAAATATTATGACATTTACTAATTGCATCGATTATCAAATATTATTACACACATTATGCCTCTTATGACATAGGTTATTTATGCAATAATACATTTTAACTACTTAAGCCATTTGTATGTTTTACACACTCCATTCAATGTGTTGATACATACAATTTACTGATATTCAACACACTCAATATAAGAGAAGTTTTTTTTGTAGCTTACCTTTTACGTACTTCTGATTTTAGAAGTGTAGTATAGCATAAATTATGTGCCATCATAATACTTGGGTACAAAGAACTGAAATCTAATGTTGCTATTGGATCTGAGTAATATCCTTTCTTTGGTTCAATGACTGTAGCTCCTTCGAACTGGTCATCTTGAACTCCCCCATAATGTGCTGGCATTATGTAGTCTTTTTCACGAGCCTACCGTCATAACAGTTAAGATTAAAAACCAGAAGTTTATTTTTTAAATTATTTTAACTTACTTTTCAAAATAAAAAGTAGGACAGTTATTTATTCTTGCGTTATTTCAGAAAGCTTAACTTATTTTTGTGATCGTTGTTTTTACTGGGTATTTTGCCGTGTTAAGTGGTTCAAACTAAAAAATAACATTAAAATATAAAAGTTAAACCAAATTAAATCTGTTCATAAAACACCCTGAAGCATTGTTTCAGTTGAACAATCAAAAAGTTAACTAGGGATGGTCAGATTTAAAAACGACTCAGGCACAATGTTCTTCAAACTCTTCTGAAGCACTGATGCAAAAATCAAACCTTTATACAAACACTTATCGACACTAGAGAAGTTTTAATTAGACTGGGAGTGAGTGTGCCAGTGCGCTCGCCATCTCTCAGAAGGGAAGCGGGGAGTGCACTGGCACACTCTCAGTGCCTCGTAAGGGAACCCAGAACGTGCCGGTATGCTAGCTGTACTGAATGTTTTAAAAAAGGTGTTTATATAATTTTCTAGAGTAATTTAAGTATTTTAGAATAATTTGTATCTTAAAAGATATTGCAATAATTTTTAATTTGCTGTTTATAATTTTAATTCCTATTATGAGAAATTATGAACAGGTCATAATAGAAATCTTTATGAGAAATCTTCCAACAGGTCATAAATAGTCTTTTAGGAAGGAAAAGACCAACATATTTTTTTTTAATTTTGACACCATCTATGTCTACTATTTACAAAAATTATTTCAAAAGAAAATATTCACCTATATGGTGATAACTTGTTTCCTTTCAAAAGTTTGAGACAGTTTTTCCTATAATGCTGACGCTTCAAGTCGTGTCACTGAGCAAATTTCATTTGAATTTTCTAATTTTCTTGAATTATCTTTAAACCACATTACTTTACTTCAAAATTAAAGAGAATTGAAGAAACAAACCTTGCGCAATAACTGAGATACAACTTTAATCTGTTGCCCTCTGGTCAACAGACTTCCTAATGATACTCCAGTAACCCTTGACATCTCCATGTAGTTAATAATGCACATCAATTTGTCCAACAGTCGTAAAGGTAAGTAGGAGTCTTTTAGACAGTATACTGCTAATCTGGAAATGTTAAAGCAGAAACTAACACATACATAAAACAATCAAATACAGCCAATAATGGTTTAATTATTTCCCGAGTGAACTTACCTTAGTAACAATTCATTAATTAAAGGGATGGGTCGATACTGATACTCGATTCTAGGAATCGTCGATTCTAATGGTATCGAGTAATCATTGACACTTGATTCTCCATTGTTCAAGAGCCGATTCCAATTCTTGTCTTTTCAACTGTTAAAATATATGTGCAGTGTAATTTATTAAGAAAATAATTAAGTATCAACTATGCCTTATTTGCAAGTATTAGTTGCTTTGATTGAAATAAACTATTACAGCAAAACCCTAACTGAGTTAACAAAAATGTTATTATTACTTGTGACACAACAACAAAGTAGCTCGGAAACATTTCTAGTCATTTTTCCACCACTGATCTCGCTTTGTTGTCTCACTCTCACTCAGGCAATCTCCTCTCTCTCTTTCTCCATCTCTACCCTCCACCGCTTCATAGACGTCAAAACAAAACACAAGAAAAAGTAGTTTCACTTTATCTAGTTATACAAACTGAAATGGCTATTACTGAAGTTATATTGCAATTGTGAACTAAAGTTCGTATTTGTAATTTCAAATAAATCATTACTTTTGTTCGATATGTTTGTTCAATATGAAATTCATATTCATAAATCAAGGTCAAATGTTTTGGGTGGCCTATTACATTGAAACAGAACTTGTAAAAGGCTTCACCATATGACCAAGATGTTAACTAAATTATCATGTAGGCTTACTTTATGATAAAATATATCATGAATATACTTACTACTTTTATCATGTAGAATATACTTAAGAATCGAGAATTGGAAGACAAATTTTACCATCAAAATCGGAGTTAAAAATTTTATGTATCGCCCCATAAAACCATTTATGTTTAGGACGCAGGGTTTCTGTGTAACATCAAATTTAAACAGGCGTATTTTTGCACAAATGTTTACATTGTCTATAGCGTGATATTATAATACTACTCACCTAAAATCTTTGATTTTCACATATATTCATCTTAGCTTGTCCCTTTGAATTGTCCAGATGTAATAGGGTTTTAATTAACTGAGTGAGCTATTGGGAGATCCACAGTAAACAGAGACTCATTTACAGAAAAATGTAGAGTTAAATGTACAAATATATTGTAATTGGCAATGTTAAGTTGGTCTGAGTAAAAGGATGCCCAAAAAATCAAACCTTTCTGAGCAAAAAGTCATAAATCACATCAACAGCCATAGAATACTAAATCTGTCATTATGCAACAAATGTTACCCAAAAGCAGGACTCAATTAGCCTGTAGAGTTTGCCTATAAAGTAATTTTATCATTAACTTCTTTAAAGTTATTATTTAAAGTCAATATTTCTTTCTACAATTCCTGTACTATAATTTCTTCCTATTAAAAATATTTTTATAAGATTTGTTTCTTAGTATAATTATCCGTCAATTCTAGCTTCGTTATCATAATGGCGAATAATAATACTAAGAAACAATTAAAATATCTGCCACAAAATACAATAATACTTTTGAGTTTATTTGGATATTTGTTTTTTTCAATGCTAGTACTTACCGTCTTCGAGTTTGTGCAGTTCCATTTTGTAAGTCGGTTATAATGTTATGATGAACATCTTCTTTTTGTTCTTGTAGGAAATGGTAGCTAACAGCATTCAATGTATATGAACGTAATTTGTAGTCTCGTAGTAACACCTAAAGAAAAGATTTATATTCACAAAAAACTTATACTTTAATTACATTAGTTATAAAAATTTTGAAATTTCATTTGGTAAACTGTAAATGTGTATTAAAAAATAAAATAATTTCAAAATAATGCAATATTTCCAAAATATCTATCATTATTTTTAATCATAATAGACATCATAAATTAGGCTTAATTTAGACATCATAAATTAGGATATAACAAATACATTAATAAAATGCTAGATTTATCTAAATTATCAATTGTTGATGCCTCAATAATTACAGATATACAAAACCACTGTCAAAAGCCCCAAAATTATCAACTCAATGACCATGTATCTAAGTAAGACTTTCTCCAACAATAACAAATACTGATATTTTAACCCTACAACTGGCAGTCAAAAATCCTGTAGTGGCGCGGTGTTTTTACCCCACCGTAGAGGCTTTTTTTAAAATACGTCAAAATAAAAGTTAAATAATTATAGTGATGTATAATATATCAAATTAATCACAAAAATGCACAGAATAAAACTATCATAAGGAAATATGTGACTCAACATTTTATTTCCATGGTTACAGCTCCAGAAAAAAAATTCATATTTTGAAAGCACACATTTTAGTTTTTGACATTTTATCACTAAGAATCACAAAAGAATACTCACAACTTAACATATACAAAATAAAGCTAAATTTATGTAGAATAAAAAGGTTCCAGTCATATGTACACTTATTTCTAACGGGTAAAAAGTTATATTCACAAACATATATACAAAACAACGCCGAAAAAACGGTCAGTTTAGTCGGATTCAGAGACTTTCCTTTTTTTACAGACTTAGTAGGCCTGTAAAAGTGCTTCAGTGTTTTGTAACAAATTGGGTGTATGCCTACATTGCATTCAGGGCACCAGTATACACTTTTGACCCTCTTTACATCTTTTTTATTTACACAAATTACACAAACACGGTATTTGCGTACGGGTAAGTGCTCCAAGAAATGTTCCCTATTACTAGTATTTTTTGGTAGGCCTACTTACAGACAAATGATAGATGGACTTGTCACTATTGTCTACCCCTCCCATATTGTGATTATATCTGTCAATCATGATGGGTTTCACTGCCTGAAGACCAATGCTTGCTTCTTATCATCTTATCCTCTGCATGACAACCGGTACTAATCAAGTAAACTGGTTTACGGCTTTTCTTCTGTTTATATTTGACCAATAAAACCTTGCCTCTGTTAGGCCTATACCAGTAATAAACACTTTTTTCGATTCCTAAATTCACATTCTTTACATTTACAGGCGGATCTTTAGTATTTTTATTGACAGTTCCTGTCAAAAAAGTATTTCTTGAAGCTAGTTCTTGGGCAAGAGGCGGTTTTGTATACCAGTTATCAGTAAAAACATGGTATCCCTTATCAAGGTGTTGACAAATTTGCAACCCATTGACAACAACGTTTTGTGTAAAAGGATCATCTCCATTAGCCAAAAAATCTTTCCCACTGTATAGTGAAACATTTAGTATATAACTGGAGTCACTATCACATATCTCAAATTTTTTTATACCGAATCTACAGTGTTTTTTCTTAGGTAGGTACTGTATAAATTTGCAGCGGTTCTTCATGCCTATCAAACTTTCATCTATCGAAATGTTTTGTTTGGGTATGAAATACTTTTTCATTGCAGCATTCATATGACCAAGAAGAGGCCTAACCTTTTGCCAGGGATCGTAGCCCGGTTGACCCCGACGTCTTCCGGTATTTTTTCTAAGTCTGAAATGTCACTCCAACTATCAGCATCATTACTATCACATTCTAATAGTTCCCTAATGTCACTTGAAGTAAGTTGTTCATGATTATATTACAATAAAACGGATCGACATAACCTTAGTGCACAACAAGCAACAAAGACGGGAGCATATACGTAAACATTACGTCAGCTCACAGCTGTCTGTTTGTCGGGAGATATTTAGCAAGGCCATAGAGGTAAAAATATTCTGGGTGAACATAAAATAAAAGTCCACATCCTTCCGAATCTAACTGTGTAATGTACTACGCAAACTGATTATTAGATGCCGAGAAAAACATCGATTCTAAAGCAACCGTTCGGTCGCCGTGTAAGACGGCGATGCCACTCCACGTAAAGCGTCTGTCGCCGTCTCATGCGGCGATTGCCAGTTGTAGGGTTAATAACATAATAATAAATAATAATAAAATAAAGTATTGTTTTTATGAACCTTATCATAAACTACATTAAGATTACCTAGTTAGTTCATGAAATAATAAATACAAGTCAATAAATAAGAAAAAAGATAATGTACATATTTATTTATTTATTTATTTTTTAAATTTTATGGAAAAGAAACAACTGTGTTCATAACCTGAAACTATTTAACATTAAACATGGCACTATCTCTCATTATTATTGCAAATGAAGTTTTTCTGACTAGTTTTTATCAACTTATCACAATAGAAACTTTGTAAGGCCAGGAAAAATAGATTTACAGGTTTTTCAGTAAAACTACTGGTTATTTATTGTCATTATTAAAAGCCGAAGTTTTATACTTCTGCTAAAATGTTGACAATTTCCATATTTTCTAACAAAATAAATTAAATTAAATAGGAGGTACATATTATAAATATACATATATTAAAATAAAAATACATATTATAAGTATATATATTTCAAATAGTCCATTAAAAGTTTGGCCATGTAATGTAATGACAGTAGAGCTTTAGGGGGGGGGGGTAAGGTCAGGAGATAGTGAAGCCGGCTATTTGGGGGGTTATCATAATTATAGGAATTTTCTTCAAAATATATTTGTAGGAATTACAAATTTAAGTGAAAATGTACATGCAATATAGAATAGGTATGAAAAAATGTTTAGACTTTTTTATTTCCTCAAGAAAACTTTTTAACACTTTAAGTGTTTCCTGGGTAGAGAGCTGGATCTTTTTGGGTGTTTTAAAAAAATCATATCTTTAAACCTATAGAAGATATAAAAATGGAACTTACGTGGCTGAATCATTTAGATTTCCTATTTATTTTGATATACAACACAATTACTTTATCTTTGAATATATATATATTAAAAATAACGTTTTATGCTATTCGTTTTGAAAAATAAATAAAATTCAAACGGAAGTGCATTTGACAGTTTTTCAAAAAAACTTAACACATCCATTACATTTTACATTGTCTTTACTTACACAAAACAACTGTTTATATACGTAGACAAAAGTTATTAATACATTGAAATTTTGTGTGTGTGATAAGCCTTGAAACATAGTTCTTTGCATAATGGGCCATGACACTCACAACACCAGAAAGAAGTGTCTTCCTCTTGGATTTCCCACTCCCTTTTGATCCCTTTGCAGAACACACTTTACAAATTTTTTTTACTTTATTTTTGTGGTACATGTATTTTTTCTAAAAAATGGTTGCCAGTAGCAAGGCGACTGAGTGATAGGCCACTTGACCTCGGTCGGAGTTGCATTCCCAGGCAGGAATGCTTTTTCTAGACACATATGCAAGGTTTCTAATAAAAGCCGTACTTTAGTAATAAAGGTTTCTAAATAAAGGCTGATACTAGGAAAAGGATCATATTCCTGTTGTTCCCTCTGTTTAGAGAGCCAATTGTCATTTATGTGAAAGTTGTTCAACATATGTCTATCATGACTAACATCCGATTACATCATCTTTGTAAACAGTTGGCAATAAGTCAGTAGTAACCCATTGAGTGTTATCTAGTGGTAAATGTGTTATTAATATTCAGAAAAACATTACAGAGTACGCTAAGCCCATAAAAATACGGAATATGCAATATAATTTAATTCTACGGTAATATCGGCAACCAGTAAAAATGCGTGATCTCCGCTGAAAGTGTTAAAACACTTTTAAAAAATTCAGATTTTCAGTCATTTTTTAAAAATATGTTTGAGATCTAACAAAATTTATTTTTTATTAATCTATTGCATCCAATGATTAGATTTGCATCAGAATCCAACGAGAAAAAAACTTACCTATTGTGAGATTTTTGTTTCATTCAAAACAGTGAATTTACAAAAGATGAAAAAAAACTGATCATCTTCAGCTTGTTCTTGTAATGGTTATTTTCGATAAAAGTTCATAAAAGTGTTCCGTCATAGAGCCAAGCGACATGCGAGGAATGGCAACTTTAGGAGCTGCAGTACACCCTAAAAACGGTGTGCGTAAAAGCAATTTTAAAAATACAAGGTGTGAGCATAATATGACTCTCACAGTTGTATATACCTTTTAATAATTGTAAACCTTTTTTCAATTACTTTACCATACAAGAGTGCCAACAGAGATCTTGCCCGACTAAATCCTAAAGCCTAAGGCCGTGTGTAATAATATATTATTACTGGCACTAGACCATATATAAATTAAACATTGTATAAATCAATAATACAATTAGTGAGATGGAAAAAGTTATCTCTGTAAAAGAATTATCATTTGAGAATTAACATTCTGAGAGTAATTGTGTTGTATTACAATAATTTTGTTAACAATAAACAACAAAAATTACTTACAAAAAGAAGATCAAAAGGTACACGACCTTCAAAGTTTACATGTTTATTTTCTCTACGGCCCATCTGCTTACTTTGAATTACTTGCTGCTTGATTACAGATCTGAAAATCAATACAAAATGCATTCTACACATCTATAAAGCCCTAGATTAATATGATTTAAACACCCTTAAATAATTGTATACCAGACCTGACATCTTTCAACAGTTATATATCGACTTTTTTATATAGCGAGTATTTTTGCTGAAAAATTGTATTAAATAATAATTTTTCACCCGAGAATTTGGAGAAGGCGTTAAAATGGTGGTGTTAAAACAGTTCCTATATATAAATCATCTGCTTGTTGATGCAAAGCTAGGCGACTCTAAAATAAGGATTGAGACTGATCTGTCATACCTGATGTACTTGTAATCCCCACTTTACAGTTAAAAGATTGATAATTTAGCAGACAAGTATTGCACCTTTTAAAAACATTAAAAATGGTGCTTCTATACATAATCTAAAGTTGCTCAAACCATCCTGATAGGCTGATTATTTATGACGTTGATATCTTATTGTTCAGATATGTAAATTGTTTTAAACCTTGTAAAAAGCTAGTTATTGACTTCCTCAATTAAATAAAGGCAATAAAACAAATATAATATACTCATATAAATTGTTACATCTTGGATTTGAAAACAAGATATATTTAGCATTTTAAATATATGATAATAATAATTAGTTATCAAAAGTAAATGATACATTGTTATCTGGTTATTGCCAAACTAAGAAGGCAGTTTTTCATCTGCTAATTGTAAAAATTGTGTGATTGAAGGTTCGTTTTAATTAAACGTTTATTAAATTTGTCTATACTTTATTTAAATGATTTTGTTCAGAATTAATTTTTCTTTAATTTTATTTAAAACTACTATCTGTTTATTACCTATTTAATGAAGTTTCTCTATAACAAAGATATAAAACAGGTTGTTTTGGCCAAATAAATTTTGTTTTAGCAACGATTTCTCAAAACCTACACAATTTATTCTTCTGGCATCTACTTTATATGCTTTGTTAGGTGAAAGACCATAAGAAGCCACGATTTTTACTCTTAATTAATGTCCAAAAAATGTCTTAGGATTTTATTTCATGGGATGAACCGAAATGTGGGCAAAATCTTTAGCCATAACTCGCTATCGAAACTTTTCCAAACCCATGTTAACATGAACTTTTTTCTTTATATTTACATGTAGAAAGTATTGGCTAAAGTATTGCCATATCTTCGTGAAACACCTTGTATATTTATTCAAATGAGTTGAAAAAACAAAATATATTTAAATAAAGAGCTTGTACAATACAAATTGATGAGCACTTTTAAAGATGAAATACACAAGGTAATGTAAAGTGTAGACTAAAGGTAAGTTATGTTTTATGACATAGTTTTGCTGTATAAACACTACAAGCTTAGAAGTTTTTAGCTGTATGTGTGTCTAATTCATATGCATATCAACACAACTTCATAGTTTTGAACCATTAGTGAAGATAAATTTCATTAGTTCTACGAATTTCTATAATCCCCAGATAGTATATAATGTCATGAATGTTTTCTTTAATATAATTGGAGAAATAAGAGTCAAAATTTGGCAGTTCTATGATCTACAAAAAAAAAACAGACTGATCTGTTGAACATATTAACTTATGGCTGCAGAGAATACGCAATATTCTTATACCAGACACTATAGTTGAACTTTAACGTGCTTGATAATTACCTTCAAAAGAACTATGCAAAACTATTTTTAATATCACGTTATGGTGTGCTTAGTAGATCATAATGTGTGAAATTCTAAGCATCTGATGTTGCTGTAAAAGAGATGGTTTACCGGTCTTCCTTAATAATTAACTTTATGTTGAAAATATGTAGTTAGGTTCAACAAAAAACAATTATTTTTATGGGCAAGTAGATTTGAGTTAATTCCTGATACCACTATAACAGTGAGTAAAAAATAGTCAATTTGTGAACCAATTATATTTATCTTATCTCAAGTAACTTTACACTTCCAGTAGTGTACAACTAACTAATTTTGCAAAAGATATCAATTGTCAATTGATTTCCTGGTTTTTTTCTTTTTGAAAGAGACATTTTATTTTCTCAATTCATTTAAACAACTTTTTCAAATTACCTGATGTTTTTTATCCTTCCAAGGAATGTAAAATTTTTTGCATTAATGTGTTTGGCTCGGTCAATCAAGTAAGGGAAGTCAAAATTGTTGATGTTATACCCTGTAAATATGTCTGGATCAACTTCTCTTACAAAATCAGACCATTTCTGTAACAAAAAGAAATATAAATATTGCTTGATGTAATAATCTTGAATTCACTGATTAAACTATAATTAAAAGGTACTTAACTAAGTGAATATCTAATGGCCTACTTGCTGACGCGCTTCAAAACATTCGTAGAGGGTTAGCTTCGTAAAAAGAATGAATGTTTTGAAACGCGTCAGCAAGTAAGCCATTTAGGTATTCACTTAGTTAAGTAACTATAATTATAGTTTTAAAAAAATATATTATAACACTATGTATTAAATCTCCTTAACAATGGAATTCAAATTAGTGTGAATTATTCAAATTTTTTTAAAGGAAATTTTATATTGTTTCTTGTGAAACTAAGTTGTTTAGAAAGAATTTTAAAATATCTTCCTACCACATGAGTTTTAAAATAAAGATTTGCAAAAATCAAGTTTAATTACTAGTTGAGATTAGTGGTATATTATCTAATGATTGTATTTAAACCTTTTGTTAATAATGAATTCCTGTTAAAAACAAACCTTTGAAGGTAATAAAATATTCAGATATTATTTCGTACAGATACAAATGCAATACCTTGAAACATATCACGAATTTATTCCACAATTAAATATTCATCATAATCATCTTTTCTCCTTTTTACACTTTTACACGAATTCATAAGTAATGACAAATGTCTTCATTTCTTATACATCATGATCGTTCATCCTACTTTAAATTGCCGAACCCAATATACCCCCTTTACTTTACCACTTTAGTTTCTGCTGAATAGACTTTAACCATACACAACACAGCCGACATTGGTTGTGAGGTCTGTATTCATTGTCTAAAAGAACTAAGTATTTTATATCACAGCTTGCTTCATCAATCAGATAAGAGAATGAAGAGTGCACTCATTTGAAATGCTTCAAGTGGTTTGTTTTCATCTATTTCATGCGTCTATGATTATACCAAGAAGATACTGCCAGGGTAATTAAATAAATCCCAATAGTATTTGACCTTTACTAGGGTTAATCTAGAAGTATAAAGTTACTCCAAATTAAAGAGAACCACTAAAACACTTTAAACTAGGCTGCTCTAGTATAGTCAGACAACAGTATGAAGAATGGATTGATTTGTCATGGATGTAGCTACCTTGAAAAATTACGAATATGTCAGATAATTAACTTTGTACAGATGAAAAGAAACCATTAAATATTGACTGTATAATTTAATATATCAAAACTGATCAATGAATAAAATGACAAATATAGATAATAACTATGTTGGAAGATGAATGACATTATCTGATTATCTGACTCTGTTTAGTGCTACAGATGAGTTCCGCAGTCATATGGTGGAACAAAACAGAGCTGTTCAGCATCAAACAATTATACCATCACATCGGGTGATATCAGCCACTTGATAAGATACAGTACAATAAGATGTTTAATTTTTGTTTAATTGGGTTTAAATATCTATTGTTAAATATATCTGGAACGTATAATTTTGGTGTTGCAAAATTTGGTATTCCACTTGCCGATGCTTCAAGTCCTAGTAGTAGATGATTTAAATTTAATGAAATGCTTATACCAACTTGATGCGTTCTCTCTTTTAAACAACTTAGAACTTGTAATTTCACATCTAAACTGTTACCTTTAGTAGATTAATAGTCAATGTTAAAACAAACCCTCACTTAACAAGCCTGAATCCAAAAGACTTGTCAACATGGTTACAGATGATAGAGTAGCCTATATAATTGTTGTAATAGAAATCGTAAACAAGATGTTTATTTCTATAACACTGTACCAAAATGGTAAGCATTAAGCATATCCAATCTTCTGCCAACTACTCTGTGTTGATACAAATCTCCAGTGACTTTGAAGCCAAAACGTGGAAGCACTACACCAAATTAGTGTTAAACAAAAAGGGGTTAAGCGTGGTGTTAGTACTTTACTAGAGTTGGGTGTCCTCTACATTTAGTGTGTTCTACCTTGGTTGGGTGTCCTCTAGATTTAGTGTGTTCTTGCTTTTTTGGGTGTCCTCTAGATTTACTGTGTTCTTGCTTTTTTGGGTGTCCTCTAGATTTAGTGTGTTCTTGTTTGGTTGGGTGTCCTCTAGATTTACTGTGTTCTTGCTTGGTTGGGTGTCCTCTAGATTTACTGTGTTCTTGCTTGGTTGGGTGTCCTCTCTAGATTTAGTGTGTTCTTGCTAGATTGGGTATCTGAATGATTTAGTGTATTGTTGCTAGGTTGGGTGTCCTTTAGATTAAAATTCTAAACTCTAAAGAGTTGCAATCTTTCAACAATGCTTTCTTCAAAGTGTTCACTCAAAAAAATCGATGTTATTACATGAAAAGTGTATTATTCCCACGATTTTAAAACTTTTCGAGACAAGTAAAAATGGGAAAATTTCTATTTATTTTTAAAAAAATATATAACTGTAAAAAATTGAAAAATGTTTTTGAGATTAGTGAAAAATACAATGATTACAAACTAATACAATGAGAAACTAAGTGAAAAAAGAAATTACATCAAGCATTTCCCTTTCTTTATCACAGCTGATAACCTGGCAACCCACAATAGGGGCACAAGTATCAAGAGTAAACACATTTCTTATAAATGGCTCAGTTTCTCCTTGCTTTATGACCATGCTGGCAATCTGAATCACAGGATCATGGTTGGCTTCTGGAAAGATACCTGTAAAATAATTAAAATTTATGATTTCACAAGCACTGAATAGGCAAAAGGAACACAAAAATATATACATAAATGTTCGTGGAATCCAACAGAATTGCAAAAAGTCTATATTTCGAAGATTTAAAGCTAAATATGCTATATTTTAAGTAAAAATAGGAACTGGCAAATTCCAAATTTATTTCAAATTTTCATATCAATTTTATTTCTGAGTTTAAATACAATTATTGCAGGACTACCCCAAAAAAACTGCTTCAGATTTTACTGTCTTATTTGGTCTTCAGTCTTTAATTTCGAAAAGTTACATTTTTAGAAGCCATTACGACGCTGCTAGTAACTGGGTTTGGAATCCAACAAATTAGTGAATTTTGTTTCAGTACAAAATTGATGAAACTATTAAAAGAATGAAGTAAAAATTATTTTTTAAAAATTATTTTATTAAACGTAAATTATTGTATTATTAATTATTTGAGCAAAAGTAAAGGTATTGTTTGGATAAGAGTTTTATAAAACAAATCATCATGGAAGAGATAGAGCAAAGAAAGTATTAAAAAAGTACTGTGGAATAATTTAGAGTTTTGCCAATGTAGCAAAAATAAGCCAAGATATCTTAGTTGTAAAACTATTTGCAGTGCAACAAGGTAATAACATCACACCACTGCAGCTGAAGTAGCAAAATGGAATGATAACTATTTGCAGTGCAACAAGGTAATAACATCACACCACTGCAGCTGAAGTAGCCAAATGGAATGACTATTTGCAGTGCAACAAGGTAATAACATCACACCACTGCAGCTGAAGTAGCCAAATGGAATAATACCTGTATCCAGCAGACCAGACATAACAGAGTGCCTTAAAAGCCAGACTATCTGCCAAATATAGTTACATAACTAGAATGTCTAATATCTTGACTTATATAAGTTGCTCCAAATTTACTCAGTAATAGCCAATCTAAATTTACCTGATCTAATAGGAGTTCTTACGATTTTTGTACAAATTAAATAATTTTTTTAATACAGCCAGTAACCCTCACACCTTGAGGAATATTTTTAATCATAATTTAGCATAAATAAATAAAGATATTTTAGTAGGAGTTCTTGTTGATCAAGGTCATGTAATTCACGTAGTTTCAAAATAAAATAATAGAATTGAATTTGATATTATTAAAATTTGATTTTGCAGCATTAAAATAATTGAAGATTTGTGTTTTTTTTCAGAACTAAGATTGCAAACTTTGATCCATTAATTGTTGTAAGAAATATCAGGATTAATTAAATTACATTCAACATAACATTTTATGTTATAAGAAGTGTGTCTTAAAAATACACACACACACACGTAAACAGACAGACACAAACACACATGGAGAATAATTTTAAAATTCAAATCACTTACCTTTCCTACCAGCACATTCTATATCAAAGCTCAGTATCCTAAATGGAGCAACTTTTCCCCATTCACCCTCTGGCTCATGTGGCACTAGATCCTTATAAGAAATATCAACCTCTAATTGACACCTTGACAGTTTGGGATAGCCAGACGTATTGGGATCTGGGTGATCACTACGAACTATCCATTTTCCAGGCGGTAGTTCTATCCAACAACAACCCGTAATATGACAGTCAACCATAAACCTAGATTTAAAATAAAGAAATTCATATGTGTCCAATATAAGTACAGTTTTTTGCTGGCAGCATTTAGATCTGCTTTGTCAGTTTGTTTACACTCAACATGTTTCAGGCGGGGGTTGAAGCTGGAACTGCCAGATCTAAGTGCCCTGGCTATAAATACATTAATAATATTAAAAATCTGAACGAGTATACATTAGAAATTCAAACTTAATTAAAAGAGTATAAAATTTTTTTTAATGTTTATTAATGAATAATCGATTAGTCATTAACAAAAGTATAAAATTAGCAATCAATCCCTTAACAACACATTTTTTCACGTTCTTTAAACAGATGTGTTAATAGATTATTCAATTTTTAATTTCATATTTAATTGTAAATGTAGAATATTTACTAAACCAATTGGGAAAAGATCAGTGAGAATGGATTAACCTTTTTACTATATTAATACTAATGAAAGCCAGGTATGATTTAATAATAAACATCTAAATTTAGAGTTTTCTAAATAACCACCTGAATTTACAATGTTTCAAAAACAATTACAACTAAATAATGCGATTTAAATTTAAAAGCCAATGCAGACTGCAGACTTTCTATCGGCCGATAGTTTATTAGCTTCTTAATCAGTATGAAATTTATGCACATTACAGCGATTCATACTCGGCAGATAAAAATATTTGTTGTGCATCCAGACTACCTTTAACACGTTCAGCACTGCTAGCATACTCGCACACTCTAGGTTCCTTTATGAGGCACTGAGAGCGTGCTTCCCTTCTGAGAGACGGCGAGCTCACCGGCACGATCACTTCCAATCTAATTAAAACTTCTCCAGTGTCGATAAGTGTTTGTATAAAGGTTTGATTTTTATGTCAGTGTTTCAGAAGAGTTTGGAGAACAATGTACCTGAGTCGTTTTTAAATCTGACCATACTAAGTTAACTTTCTTTGCTTCAACTGAAACAATGCTTCAGGGATTTTATGAATAGATTTAATTTTGTTTAACTTTTATATTTTAATGTTTTTTTATAGTTTTAATCATTTAACGCGGCAAAATATCTGCTAAAAACAACGATCATAAAAATAAACTAGGTTTTCTGAACTAACGCAAGAATAAACGATAACTGTCCTATTAGAGTGAATTAACCTACTCGAGGTAGGAACAGACTACTGTAAATATGAGTCATTGACAAAATGCTTGGATGCCAGAAAACCTAATGTGTCATAATAAGATTGTAGTAAACAAATGTCAGCTAATCTCGGCTATAAATAGTCTCGGAAGTGACATATGCATTATCCATGCGTGTGTTTACATTATCAATCTCTATCGCTTTGTGAAACACATGTCACAAACAGAAACAAACATTCCAAGCTAAACGTTGAATGGTTATTTTAGTATGTAGTATATTTTAGTAGTAGGTACTTTAAATTTTTATGTAAATTATCTTTTTTCCTCTATCTTTTTTATTGAGTTTTATTATTTGTCATACAGTATTTTATCATTTGTATTTTTTTTTTTTTAATTGTAACCCAATAAATAAAACCTATTTTAATGTCTAATACACGTTTTTGATATCCCCAACAAACCTGTATATGGTAGAAATAAAATTATTGAGATGTAAACAACAGGCACGATAATTAGATGCTACGACAAGCTATGCAACCTGCATAGCATTCCATTGCCGTCACAAGTGGAAGTTAGCGAAAAAACAGACAGTAGTTTGATGAGATCTCCAATATCGCCGCCGTGCTGAATGTGTTAAAGTAATCTGTCGGCCAACTGATTAACTTCAGTTCCACTTGCGCACACACGAATATTTAGTCTGCCAACTCGGCCGTTAGTTCAATTTGCGCCGTGCTTTTGGCGTTGGACAGTTGTGTTGTGTGTATATTTTTTAAATTATATTATACATTTTATATTATAATGACATGACCCAAATCACAATCGAAGATTGTAGAAAGGTCCATAGAAAAGTAAATTGAAGGAGTCGAGCAAAGACCTGCGCTATAAAATAAAGACTATAAGAGAACTACGACGCGAATGTCAAGAAAAAACTGTGGGAGAAAGTATATGAAGCGGTTGTTCTTGACTGGAATCAGCTTAGTGCCGAGGACAAAACAAACAAATTTAATGGATTCATGTGGATTTTTTATTATTTACGTAGGTATAACTGAATAATTATTACATTGTATAACATTAATTAATAGAAGAAGCGTCAATATCTCAATGTTGAACAGTTATTACTCTTACTTCCACGCATGAAAAATCAACGTACTGAACGTAACCTGGAAATGATGGTGATGATGATGAAGCTGGTTCATCCACTTCCACCCCTATTTGTCAGCGAAAGAAGATGCCTAATGTGTCGAAGCATAAGGACTTGGATGAAGCATCATTGAAAGCATTAAATGAGACTCATGCTGATGAAAACATAAACTTTGCTTTGTCTCTAGTCCCTTCACTTGAAAATTTAACTGCAGAAGAAAATCTTAATGCTAAAATAAATAGTCCAGAACCCAATTTTCCAACGACAACCATTCAAAACATTTCATCACCAGGCAACTCCAATGATACAGCCCAGTCTTATTATTCAAATTTTTCAGATGATTCGTAAATATAAGACTTGTAAACAACTTAATTTCTCAAAATACCGAACTTTGTAAATTTAATTCTAATCAAAATAGTTAAAAAGTATTTGTGGTTTAGTTTACCTCATTGTGATTCTCAATCTCTCCTCCACAGGTATAGAAAGTCTTAAACTTATTGAAGCTGGTTATGCTCAATTCGACAAATTTTTTCGGGTAACCAAGTCATTTTGAATACAATTTTCTACTAACCAATCTATCATTGAGAATGAGATACACACAATACTTTCGAAATATCTTTTTGATTTTCCTCCTCCATTGTATGAGAGCAATAATAACATTTCTGGACAACATACTATTTATTTTCATTGTTTGACCGCTTGCTTCAAAAGTCAGTTACAAAGTAGTAAATCATTCAAGAATATTCGGCCAGCTGTTGGCTAGTCTGCGCACTCTTCCTCAATGAAACTGTTTAGTTGGCTCGATGTGCGCACTAGCAGCCTAACCCAACTAAACTATCGGCTGATAGAGAGTCTGCAGTATCCGGGAGCCCTAGGAAATACTGCACTGATCAAACCAGTTGGCATATAGTAGTTTGCAAGAAAAAGACACATCTTGTCCACAACAATACAATACAGAAAACAAAACAGTACTTTATGTGCAGTAATTGCATTAGAAAACTAGACAACTGGTACACAGTTACACTACAGAAGCTCTAGATATTGACAGGTATCACCCTGAACACTACTGATCGCTAACTTTTATTTCTATTACCTACTTCCTAAGATGCCGGAATATTGAAAGTGCCGAAGTATAGGGTGCCAGAGTAACAGGCGTTTACTATACTAGGTAAGTTTTATTTCCCTCTAAAATGTCACATCCTTTTAATATCTTTCACATGCTACGATAATGTGATCTTCAAGAAACAGGAAAAAACTAGTTAGATGTTGAATTCATATAATTTTCCAAATTAAAATATTTATCATGCCGCCATAGAGAAAAAGTTAATGCAGGTATATTTAATTATTAAACTGTATTTTATTACCCTTCTTTACAACTATTATTATTTTAAAATTTTTAATTGTTTATAAAGCCATATTTAACACTAATGAGTTTTATATATGTAATATTAAAATCAATGCTTGACTGTAACACCCCATATTTTAATATTTCCCTTCTTTAGAACTATTGTTATTTTTGTTAATCATAAATAAATCATCTAATTCAAGGATAACAAATACAAAACGTTGTTATACAAACCTAATATCAAAATCAATGTTGGACTCAAACATTCTATATCTGTGGTCTGCAAATGGAGGATAAATGTTCTCTTTCTCAAGAAGTCGCTTAGAAGGTGCGATTAGTCGAGGTAAAGCAACAGTAACTTTAAGAAACAGAGACATTCCATCACCTTCATAACCATACAAATTAATTTTATGAACCATCTCAACCATTAAAACAGCCTCTTGAATATTGTCTCGATTACCTCGCATATCTTTTAAAACGGCTCTGTTCAATGAATCCTGTGGGAAATAAAACTATTGTTTAATATACAGTGTTATAACTTGTTTAAATTAAATTCACAAAGCACACTGTTGAAGTATTATGTCCTCACAAACAAAACAAGGAAATACTAATAATTTTGCTCATTACAGGAGTTCAACAATCATATGCAATGCTTATAATATAATTATTTTAAAAACTGAGCCCACATGAGAGATAAATATATTTTACATGTTTAAAGAAATTGGAAATTGCTTTTACATACACTAACAAGCTTTTACCTTTAGATTGAAGGGAATGGTTACTGTTATATTTATTCAATATATCTTACATTAAACTACTAGAATAAATTACTATTGGAGATACAGATAAAAATATTAGACAACTCCTTCCGATTATTTTAGTAAAAGTCAAGCAATGTAGATAATAATTTGTAAATAGTTAGTTATATGGATTCAGCAGAACTTCAATTATCCAAACCAATTAATTGGAACTGGACCTAATTCGAATGAACAGAAATTTTGCAGTTGGATTTTTTTTGAAAAGAGAACTAATTAATTAATGAGAAAAAATTTTTTTTTTAAAGTTTTATATTTTTTTTAAGCTTTTGAGCTAAGACTGTAGCTTGTTCACAAAGAATCAGACCTGAAATTTTGTTTTCTTTAGAAAGTGGTTGCAAAAACCACTTGAAAATGACAACTTCTAATTTTTTGTTTTTTCCTGCCTTTATTGACTTTCTTGAAGAACTTTCTCATCTTCATATTCAAGCACTGACACGAAGTTTAAAAGTGTAGATTTGTTCCTTTTAATGCATGAAATCATTGATTGTCCAACATCTAACATCTCATCCAACTGCTTGCCCATAACTGCTTTATCTAATTACGCTATAATTTTTAGTACACCAGCTAATGAAAACTTATTTTCTTTATAAGCCATGGCTAATGACAAAACGCACTCTTTAACAAGACAACAGACCAATGCAAATCAAATACACACTGACTGACTAATAAAAATGAATAGTCGGCCAGGGCACCTGGTAACAACTTTTGTATATAGAACTAATACAACTCAGCATCCCAATAATGGTCATACTGCTCAGAGAAAAGCCCCAATATCACATTTAGATAGCATCATTATTTTGGAAATCACAGTATGTTTCCATTTTTTTTTTTTTTTTTAATCAAAATGCGATTTTGATAAGAGTTAAAATATTTGGAGTTTTAGTGTAATATTTTGCATGCCAAACTAATTTTTAGTCAAAGGCCATTTAGATCTAGAAAATAAATATTGATAATTATTAAGAAATTTTTAACTTTGTAAAATAATTTACAGATAATTCAGCATAACTCTCCTCTAAAATAAAATTAAAACATTCAACAGACACTGCATTTGTGCAACTATTCCACTAAAAATAACGTCTATTTAAATCAAGATTCTTGTATCTTGAAACTGCTTATGTGAATAACCAAAACACTAGTAGTTGATATCAGTTAAATCAGTTTGAAGTACCAGATGAAAACTAATGATGAATAAATCAATTTAAAGTAGTAACACTATAGAACATGTACTTAAACCAATTTTCAAAATGAAGAACTAATAAACATTTATCAATAACTTAGTTATAATGGTGTAAAAAATCTTTTATTTAGTATTACAAGTGCATGATAAATATTTATTTTAGGCAGTAAAAACCTACAGCTACCCTCTATAAACCTACACTGATAAAGTAAATTGATGTTTTCAAAATTTCAGGTTCACCTATTATTCAAATCTATTTTAATGACAAGATTATCATCCTTAATATACATAAAGTAATAATTTATATTATACACTTGTAATCAATGACATTAATACTTTAAAACACATTGAATTTTAAATAATCTAAATTAATAATACAATTCTTGCAGTTGGGCCCTCTTATATTGCCAAATGATAAAAATGTATTTTTTCCAATTTATCTTTTATATTTTTTTTTCTTGCTAGATTTAGATTTATCAAGTACTTTTTTCTAAGGATACTAACTCCAGAAAATTATGGATTTTTTTAGATAATAATATAATCTGATTGAGCAAACAGGTAAAATCTGGCTAAACTGACTTCAAGTCCATTAGAATAACCATACACTCTAACAACCTACTGTACACACACTACATGAGCAGACATCTCTGCTGCAGGTATACACTCTACAACCTACTGCACACACATACTACATGAACAGACATCTCTGCTGCAGGTATACACTCTACAACCTACTGTACACACACTACATGAGCAGACATCTCTGCTGCAGGTATACACTCTACAACCTACTGTACACACACTACATGAGCAGACATCTCTGCTGCAGGTATACATTCTACAACCTACTGCACACACACACTACCTGAGCAGACATCTCTGCTGCAGGTATACACTCTACAACCTACTGTACACACACTACATGAGCAGATATCTCTGCTGCAGGTTTACACTCTACAACCTACTGTACACTCACTACATGAGCAGACATCTCTGCTGCAGGTATACACTCTACAACCTACTGTACACACACTACATGAGCAGACATCTCTGCTGTAGGTATACACTCTACAACCTACTGCACACACATACTACATGAACAGACATATCTGCTACAGAAACAATTACAATTTTTAAAAGCTAAAACTCTATAAGCTACTCCTTACAGAAAAGAGCTTATTTTAATAAGATTTAGATTAATAATCACTGTTCAAGGTAAATGCATTAAGTAGTGCAGCTAATCTATAAGCACTGAAAATGTTCTAGCTAAAATGTTAGACAGTTATGGTCAAACCTTACTTGGTTTATCTGAAATACCTACAACTAATGGCAAGAGAAAAAATTAATTTTCAGTTAATTTTTGCATGTGAAACTCCATATGGAGCAATTTTTTAATATATATTTGGATGCTTATAAAAATTTCAGGATTTGGAAGACAATAATAAAAAAGACCTAGTCATACCAGCTTTCCCTCATTAATTAATAGGTTAGGTTAATATAGCTTACTTTAAAAGGTTTACAATCAGACTCCTTGAAACCAGCCGGTGCAGAAGCGAAAAAGTATGGAGAGAATCCATGGACATGGCAACACACAGAATTTCCATCCATAGTAACTCCGTACATACGCATTATTGGTACTGGAGCTATTTGAGATCCAGGCATACCTTTCAGTGGAGCACCTAAATAAAAACAGGTATTTGATGAAATTGAAAATTATCTATTTGGTAAACTAATATTTAACTTAATAACCCAAAAACATAATCTTAAACCTAAATTTCTTTTTAAAATTAATAAAGATCTATAAAGAATAGTTCAAAAATGTTTTTTTATTTTTTATTTTTTTTTTTGTTTTTTTTGTAGATCTCATAAGAATGAAAATAATTACTATAACATGTCTATTTCTTAATTTGTGACAGACAGAAGACAGGTTTTTCCACCACGACAATGCATCTGGACACACAATGCTACACAGTTCTTGGCTAAAAATGGCATGGTTAAGCTGCTTCCCGCTTACTTGCCTAATCTGGCTCGGTGTGGCATGTTTTTGTTTCCACGCATGAATAGGAGGATGAAAGGACTCCGATTTAACAACATTGAAAAGGTCAAGAAAAAAACAACAGAGGAGCTGTCAGCCATTTCTAAAGATAACTACAAAAAAATATTTCGTACAGTGGAAGCACCAGTGGGACAAATTTATTAGTTTTAATGGAAACAATTTTCAAGCGGATAAGGTTGTTCTTGTAAAAAATTGAAAATTAAAAGATTTTTTTTTATTCTGTTTTTTTAGTACCCCCTTGCACATGAAACCCTTAGACTTCCTCTACTTTTCAAACCATTATTTAATCTTGATACTGATAATTTATGTTATTACTGTTAAGGTACATCTATAGCTACATGGTGAACAGTTTAAAAATCTTAATAGCCAGAAGTGTAAAAGGACTGCAATAATACACTTCTAAATGACAACTTACTCAGCTAGTAGCAAGGGGTAGATTTACTTGCAGAATTGCACAGTGATCTTTTATAGTGAAAGGCCTTTGGAATGTTAATATGAGCTGAAGTTTTAAATAGTTGTGGGTCCAACCATACCTGCATGGAAGTGAGGAAGAATTTTACTTTCTATTTGAAAATATCTAAATTATTTTAAACAGAAAATTAACTATTTATTATTGAACTAGCTTACACATTACATGTTGCTGTGATATCAGAAGAAATGTTTTTCAATGAACACATAAAGAAAAAGTTAATGTAATTGAAATCGAATATTTGTTAAAATTAAAATTGTTGGAGTTAAAATTATAAGCCTTAATGAATTCACTATTCAATTGAATTAAATTTCTTTGTATACAGGTGCACAATCTATTGTAGGATAGATGTACTATGCCAGAAACCTTCGTCAAAATCTACTCAACAACTTCTCAAATTTTCACGTTGATCAAATATATAGAGTGATAATGCGTAAAGGACAATTAGACAAGACATGCATTAGTAAATATATGTATAGATTTACAGTTTTAAAATTTCTAGACTGTACAAATTCAAAATTTCAAGTTAGATATTTACAATAATAAATACACCAATGATTTATTGATGTTTACAGATGTAACTGTAATTTCCTGTCCGACATCTTCTGCCCTGAAACTTTCTTTCAGTCACCTAATTTAGGTAGTCAAATTTCAAGTTCAAACAACCAACCAGTCAGATTTAGCAAGAAAATGGTGTGTTAATCGACTTTTTCAGAGCTCAAAACAAACTCCAGAATAACATGAAGATATAAATATATAAGTTGTCAGGAAAATGAATTTGGAGTAACATCATAGTTTTTAAGTTTCCAAGAGGTGCACAGTTTTAAACATGAAAGATGCTCTCAGTTTAATTCCGCACAAAAACCGATTAGTTATAATGTTTTTATATTTGGAGACTTTACAAGTACTATATAAATACATTGTAAACAATTTAAAAAGTTTCACAATTTAGAACTTTTAAATGGCATATTTAAAAAATATCATGAACAGTTAAAACATGTGATTCTACTGTAAAGACTACTGATTTCATTATGAAAGAGGGTACTTTCAGAACTTTTTCAACAGTAACGTAACTCAGTGTCTGAACATAAAAAATATTTAATAATATTAGCACACAAAAATATAAAAGCGAATATAATATTTAGTGAAAATAAGGAATATTATCACTAACTTCCATGGGTACTTCGGTTTGAATTCAGTTCACACAGAAGCTGCATATTCCTTGCAGATGGAAAACCTATAGTTCTAACATCATGTTTAAAATGAATCATTCTTCTTTAAATCACAATGTAACATCAGCCTTTGGTTATATCCTCCAGTGATATTCGCTAATTGTCTTCTTCCATCTTCATAATTTGCAGAATTCTTTTTTTTATATTTTTCTTTCTCTTGCTGTAGTGTGAACATGACCCATTCTCATGAGAATTGTTTCTTCATGCTGTCTCCCTTGCCTTACTGGCTCGGTTTACGTCCAGTTGCTTACTTGCCTTAAGTTTACGGTTTTACAGGCTGTATTTATAAATGCTTGTATCGTATTGTCAAACTGCACTGAAACATCTTCTGGGCAGATTTTAAGCGGTATCTTCTCTATGACAGTAAAATCTGACAAAATGTCAACATTGATCATCTTTGATTTTTTCATCATTCTCAGTTTTACTATTGTCTTACTTTCAATTTCTTTGGCTTGTTTGTTAGGTTCATCATCATCTAGATTTCTCCCATGCTTATTTTCATCAGAATGATGAAAATTTCCAACAAATGGCTGTCTAACAAAATTTCTGGTAAATCGTATTTTTCAAGTTCCTCGTTCTCATCACTATCGTATATTTTAAAAAATCTCTCCTCTTCTAATGGATCCATTAAACAAAACAACAGTAAAATAAGTAAAATACACAATTTAAATACTAAAAAACATAAAACAATAATAATAACAAAACGGATAATGAATATAACTCCAAAAAGTATTTTGTAATCTAAAGAGGCGCACAAGGAACTTTGCTCCTCACAAATTACTTCACGAGAGTAAGCATACAAACAATACCTCCACAATCTTACTACTCGCAACAAATACTAAATTCAAACTAAGGATTCAAGGGGAATATTAACAAAAATAGGTTGGACCATTTTCTAGAATGCAGAGTGTGAAGTGAAATACGGAGCCGGTTAAAATACAAACTTCTTAAGATAAAAAGAATTTGAATATGCCTCATATATAAAAAAAAAAAACACTAAACAAATGTCTGGTCAATTTACCTGTATAATGATCTATATCTATTTGTTGGAACTCTATTTTATCTGTGGCAGGATCCAATAATGGAGGTGGTGGACGGCTCCATTTTGCACTAGTTTGTTGTATATCTGGACCCTGAAATGAAAATTTTAAAAAAACTTAATCATTTATTATGTTTCACATTATCTGCCTTTCTGAATATTACAATATTTAATTAATAATACTGTAATGTTAGAAAATGCTCATAAATGTACTCAAATACATACAAATACAACAGAAGTGAAGATGAGTATATTAGGAATTTTTACACTTCATTTCATTTTATTATTATCTAGTACTAAAAATAATAATATGTAATAGGTTAAGAAATATAACTGGCACTTTTAGGGATAAAAATATTTGAAAATTTTACTAAGTGTAAAACATGCATTTTAAAAACCAATACAAATGTCCTAAAAGTACAGTCCATTTTTTTCTCTTATCAATCACATTTCTTTTTTTTTATATCTTTTGTATTTTTAAACTTTCAAGTTATATACAAAATTAATTCTAATTATATATTTTTTTAACAGTGGATTTTTAAATACCTGTTCTTGGGGTTCCGGGGATTCAAAATCGTTGTTACTCTCAAGTTCCATCTGCTCCATGAGAGCCAAGTCTTCTTCAAATGAAGGACGGTAATCATCTTCATCATCATCAGCTCTGGAATGTATATTAAAATTAGATGTTTACTCGAGGTACAAAAAAAAGTTGTTCCAAGTGATTATGTGAATTACACATTTCAAGTGTGTTCAATTATGTACCAGGTAGGAAATAATTATCTCTCGTTAACTGCGGAACCCTCGCTGCTTGAGGAATAATTTCCCTACAGGAGCATCATATCCCTCATTTAAATGTCTACCTTTACTATTCCTATCCCTCTTTATCTCTTTGATTACAAGGAGACAATGTAACAGGTAAATACATTTCCGTGACCTTGTTATAGGATGGAAACCTACATATATGAGCAATGATAATTCTCAATACGTTATACCGAGGTTTTATGTTTTTACATCAAAATTGTAGAAATTAGGTGGATGAGTAACACCTAAATAAAACATCTAAAACATTTCTGTGACAAAATACTATGTTTTACACATTAAATCAATCAATTCCTGTTAACTTTACTTAAAATGAAACCTGTTCAAATTGGACACTTAAAGCTAAAAGAAAATAATTGCAACCATGTATCAAGTAAAGCACAGCTGTATTTATAGAAACTCAATTAAAATTAACCACGTATTGTTAGAATGAGCCATTTCCAAGATGTTTGGTTTTTGTTAAACACAACCATATAATCATGTCTATAAAAGTACATCAAGTGAGTCAGCATACTCAACGTAGACTAGGCACAACGACAAGGAGAAATGCATACTGCACTGAACTGTTGGCGATAAAAAGTGTGCAACATTAGTTTAAAAAATAATTTGTTAAGGTGTGTGAGTGTCAATTATATATTTAAATTTATATATATATATATATATATATATATATATATATATATATATATATATATATATATATATATAGGTTAGTTTTGGTTGGTAAAGATTATTTAGATTTTTTGGACTAGGACACTGACAAGACTTACCTTGGTAGGAGTCCACTCTGTAGTCTTGAAATAGAAACACATAAAAGCACTTAAACAATGATATATTTCAACCACACAGTGGTCTTTGTCAATTGAAGAGAAAACACAAAAAGAAATATGAGAGAATGAAATAAAATAATTGTAATCACAGATTGTGTAGAGTAGAAATCAGATGTCACAGATGCACAGATTAAAGATATATATATTGTTTCCATGAGCATATGAGTGATTATAGTTTATATAAGTCTGTCAGGGGAAAAGAGATAAGGCTATTTGGAAAAAAATGAATGGATTTATCTGATGTTGAGGTTAGGGGATTCTCTGGACTCGGTATACCACTGGAATGATAGTTCCCACCTTCTCAGTTCTGAGGGATTGCAATCAGGGGGGAGTGATTTAATTATTTTTGTGGTATAGCAGTCATCAAAAGTTGTGATGTTGTGATGTTGTGACTCACAGCATGTTGAGCTGTTGGTCTATCCATATTCATAATTTTAACATCATGTCTGTGGCCATTCATTCTGATATTCAGACCATCCGTGGTCAGGCCTATGTACTGTGCTGAGCAAAGTTTACATTGTAGCTGGTATATGACATTTTTCGATGTACAGTTATGATGACCCTGTATTTTGAAGACCATTTTTTTTGTTTGGCTGTTGAAACTATTTGCTGAGGGGTGTATTGGACACGTCTTGCATCTAGGTCTTTTGCATGGGAAGGAGCCATGAGGAAGTTTCTAAAGAAACGCCCAGGCAAGCCTTCTCCCACTACACCTTTTCTTGTGAACCTGACCAGGTTCATCCTCGAGAAGAACAACTTTCAGTTTGAGGGAAGGAACTACCTTCAAATAAAGGGAACAGAAATGGGCACCAGAATGGCACCATCGTACGCAAATCTGTACATGGGATTGTTGGAAGAAAGTTTTCTAAAGACACAAACACACCAGCCATTATGTTGGTATAGATATATAAATGACATCTTCCTAATTTGGACACAGGGTGCTTCAACACTTGAGGCATTTTTAGACAGCCTGACACAATTCTCCACACTTCAATTTACCTGGGAGAAATCTACATCAGCCATCACCTTTTTGGATGTAGAGGTAACACTCCAGAATGGAAATATCAACACAGGAATTCACATCAAACCGACAAACCACCTACAATATCTCCATTTCGACAGCAACCACCCAATAAACATAAAACGATCCATTCCATACAGTCAAGCAATCAGGGGTAAGAGAATCTGTTCGAATGATAGGGAATTGGAAGATTTTAATAGAAAGATATCAACAGCCTTCCAGAGAAGAGGATACCCAAAAAAACTCATTGAAAACCAAATTCATTCAGCACAATCCTTGGTTCACCATAAACCACAAACAGAACAAAATAAACTGTCTTTAATAACAGACTACCATCCTGGTCTACATAAACTCAACAAGATATTGAGAGATGGCTTCAAAATTCTTCAAGCTTCCGTCCACACCAAAAATCTTTTCACCGATCCACCGCAAATTTGGTACAAGCAACCTCCCAACTTGAAAAACATCCTAGTACATCCTAAACTACCAGACCCTGATGCAGAGAAACCACACAAACTTCCTCATGGCTCCTTCCCATGCAATAAACCTAGATGCAAGACGTGTCCAATACACCCCTCAGCAAATAGTTTCAACAGCCAAACAACAAAAATGGTCTTCAAAATACAGGGTCATCATAATTGTACATCGAAAAATGTCATATACCAGCTACAATGTAAACTTTGCTCAGCACAGTACATAGGCCTGACCACGGATGGTCTGAATATCAGAATGAATGGCCACAGACATGATGTTAAAATTATGAATATGGATAGACCAACAGCTCAACATGCTGCGAGTCACAACATCACAACTTTTGATGACTGCTATACCACAAAAATAATTAAATCACTCCCCCCTGATTGCAATCCCTCAGAACTGAGAAGGTGGGAACTATCATACCAGTGGTATACCAAGTCCAGAGAATCCCCTAACCTCAACATCAGATAAATCCATTCATTTTTTTCCAAATAGCCTTATCTCTTTTCCCCTGACAGACTTATATAAACTATAATCACTCATATACTCATGGAAACAATATATATATATATATATATATATATATATATCTTTAATCTGTGCATCTGTGACATCTGATTTCTACTCTACACAATCTGTGATTACAATTATTTTATTTCATTCTCTCATATTTCTTTTTGTGTTTTCTCTTCAATTGACAAAAACCACTGTGTGGTTGAAATATATCATTGTTTAAGTGCTTTTATGTGTTTCTATTTCAAGACTACAGAGTGGACTCTTACCAAGATAAGTCTGTCAGTCTCCTAGTCCAAAAAATCTATATATATATATACATATATATATATATATATATATATATATATATATATATATATATATATATATATTAAAACAACATAGGTTATTCAAATACAAGAATATTTAATAATTTATATTCAAAGCCTTTCGTTGGCAAACCGCACCAACATCATCAGGAATGAAAATTACAATAATGTAATTATTGTCTAAAAGTAATAGAGCTTTCAGTGGTAAGTTTTGTAACCGGAGATGCTCTCTAATTTGCGGAATGAATTTCTTTTCAAACCACTCAATAAATATTTTTTGGTCCATCCAAGCCTTTTTTTGGTTGAAGTAGTCCACCGGGAGGTTCTCCACTCGCGTTCCTTTAAAAGATCTGGGTTTTTTTGGCTTCCCGATTACGAGTATTAATTTATGTGTTCCGGTAGAGTGGCTACATGGCATTATTAGTAAAAATTAGTACGCACATATATACATATCTATTCCCTTCATCTTAACTTCTATTAAGCGTTATATGTAATTACGTCGTAATTCACCGTTTGGAAATTTAAACACATGAATCTGATTGGAATAAAAATTGGATATTTGTAAAACAATGGCAGACCCCGGATAATCCGCAAACTGGTTAATCCACAAACCAGTTAATCCGCCCACAGATAATCGGGAGTTTACTGTATATACATATATATATATATATATATATATATATATATATATATATATATATATATATATATATATATATATATATATATATGGTAAAAATATAGTCTTAATGACGTTGGTGCTTAAAATTTCTTTTAGTTATTATATTACTCGTTTTAATGTCTAGAACACGAATATCAACTTTTTTTCCGCGGAAAATACAGAAATTACTTTTTCTTACATTTTAAATGTTAGGCAAATTAACATTTTAATTTAATTTTAAATTAGGTAAATCTCATAGAGTATGAAAGCTGAATGTTCTGATTTTAAATAGTTTAGTTTTGGGGTAAAAATATTGTCTTAATGACGGTTTAAAAAAAAAATTTCTAATTACTCTTTTTAATGTGTAGAACACGAATATCAACTTTTCTTTTTGCGGAAAATACGGAAAGGTACTTTTTTCACATTTTAAATCGTAGGTTGTAATGGCATGTATAGCTTAAACAAGTCTTACTGATATTGTTCAATTTTTTTTTTTAATTACTCATTTAAATGTGTAGAACACTAATATAAATGTTTTTCTGCAGAAAATACAAAAAAGTTAATTTTTCTGCACATTTTTAATGTTATTCTGTAATAGCATGTATAGCGTGAACCAGCTGGGCAATAGCTACAGCGCGCTGCACTACGTCAAAGTCAGTTTATTTTAATACTACACTTAAAATCTAAAATTTAACTTTTGGTTATAATTTTATACAACATGACTATAAACCTACATTAAAATATACCTACGAAGTATACAGTCAACATAAATTTGGTTATAATGTTATTCAGTTTTACTATCCACCTATATTGAAATATACCTACAAAGTATTCAGTCAGGATAGATTTGGTTATAGTTTTATACAACATTACTATATACCTACATTAAAATATACCTATGAAGTGTCAAGTCAGGATAGATTTGGTTATAATTTTATTACCTACCTATATTAAAGTATACCTACGAAGTATCTAGTCAGGATAGATTTGGTTGTAATTTTCCGCATCGGCATTAAGTCTAAATATTTACCAAAATTACAACCAAATCTATCATGACTGAATACTTCGTAGGTATACTTTAATACAGGTAGATAGTAATGTTAAATAAAATTATTACCAAATCTATCCTGACTGGATACTTTGTAGGCATATTTTAATATAGGTATATAGTAATGTTGTATAAAAATACAAATCTAGACGTCGTGCAGTGCGCTGTAGCTACTGCTCGCCCGGTTCACGCTATAGGCCGACATGCCTTTACAACTTAACATTTAAAATGTGAAAAAAGTAACTTTCCGTACTTTCCGCGGAAAAAAAAGTTGATATTATATATATATATCATATATTTTACATCATCCTCGTACACAAACAGACACAGACTTTAGTAGAATAAAACAATTTTGTATATATTTATGCAAAAATCTTCTTTTATATGGGGTTGACTATTCAGAACTGTTGCAAGTTTGGGAGTGCTGAAAAGACAAGAACTAAACAAATTCTGGTTTGAAATGCTGATGTGAAATCGCTCTGCCAAAGACCTAAGCTCGAATGCTGGTCTGCTAGCCACTTTGACCCTCAGCCATGGGCAGTGGTTATACATTATTATTATTTATTAAATCAAAAGTGATAAGGTGTTAAATTTAAAATGAATCACTTTTGTCTCAAGCATCCTTTTTGTAATGATGTTAACAGATCATCAATGTTTTTAATAGCTTTGTTAAATGTTAACAGGTCAATATGGGTCACCCATTTTAGAATAGATTGACAATAATACACAGCCTACACATAAACAAATACGGTACTGGTAACAATGATATATCTGAGTTTGTATTTATTTATAGACAGGATATAGTAATAAAAGAAGTTCATTGCATATTCAAATTATGACAACTGATTTCTATTAACCAAGAAATCAATTTGTGTAGATTACAGTAACATATGTTTTAGAAGTATCAAAAAAAGCAGCAACAAATAAATAACAACTTTATTAGTGAAAGTATTTTTCAATAAGATGTAATTTAGTACTCATATTGAGTCTGGGAGATAACCTCCCAGTAATGCTTTGGTTCCACATATCTGCTGGAATACTGAGAAACTGCTATATAACAATGTGAGGCAATTAATGAAGAATTACTTAATAAATTAGTGTTTGAACAACTAGGTTATGTTTCCATGCCAATAATTAATTAATGTAAGTTTGTATGGTAAAAATATAGTTTTAATGACTTCGGTTTTATAATTTTTTGTTGTTTTTAAATTACTTGTTTCAATGTGTAGAACATGAATATAAAATTTTTTGTCTGCGAAAATACAAGAAGTTACTTTTTTTACATTTAAATGTTAGGTTGTAATGTCATGTAGGCCTATAGCATGAACCGGGCATGCAGTAGCTACAGCACACTGCACTACGTCTAGATTTGGTTGTAATTTTATACATTACTATATACCTAGATTAAAATATACCTACAAAAGTTAAATATCTGGATTTTAAGTTTAGTATCAAAATAAACTAACTTTTACATAGTGCAGTGTGCCGGTTCACATTATACATGCTATTACAGACTAACATTAAAAATGTGCAAAAAAAATTAACTTTTTGTATTTTCCATGGGAAAAAGTTATTATTAGTGTTTTACAAATTAAAATGAGTAATTGAAAACAAAAATTTTTTAACAATATCAATAAGGCTTGTTTACGCAATACATGCCATTGCATGTAACATTTAAAATGTGAAAAAAGTAACTTTCCGTATTTTCCGTGGAAAAAAAGGTTGATATTTCTGTTCTACACATTAAAATGAGTAATCTTTTTTTTAAAAAACGAACGTCATTAAGACTATATTTTTACCGTTTTTATGCCCCTGACACTTGAAATCATTTGTCTAGAATTTAACAATGTTTTAAGCAACATATGTGAAAACAATAATAAACCTCTGTCTAGTATTACTTTAACTAACATTCATTGCCACAAAGAATACCTTTGTAGTTTATGTGACTTCCAATACTTACTGAATATAATGGAGAACAAAATCAACAAATAAATTATTTGTAACCCAATTAAATTATATATTTCTATTCACAATGTTATCCAGATATTGTTTGGAGAAAAATAATTTATTTTTGAAGTACAATACAAAAACTTGATAATTTTATTATATTCATCTTAATTATATGGAATTATATTTTCCTATTTTCTAGAAACAACTTTTAAATATATATTTGTTTATTAATGCTAGCGTTTTATCCAGACATTTATCAAAGTTACCTCACTCTATGAACCATTGTGAGCTAAACTAGCTTAGTGGCATGAATATAAAAATGTATTATAATTTCTAATAGTAAAGCTTAATAATGTTTTCTTTTAATAATTATGTAAGGCTATTTATAAAATCAGACGGTAATTTTGTTTCATACCTGAATTTCTTTTTTTGTCCACCTTTATTAGATCCTCCAAATCCTTGCTGTTTCCTTTTCCAGTCCATGGCAAATTCTAAACGAAAAAAATTATAATATACAAATTGTTTTCACGATAATTATGAAATAATAAAACCACAAAAACAATATAGTGCCTAAATATCTAAATAAAACATGTCAAACGTAATCAACAATAGTCCAGAATTAAAAGGATGAACCTATTTTACAAAATACTATCTAAGTATCTACTATTAAACGTTTTTGGCGCGGGAAATCCACCTTGTAGCCCTTGGCCATTATCCATCCAGCTGTTTTGATCACAGATTACATCAAACTATAGAACACCCAGAGGTTAATTCACTAGAGAAGAATGTTATAATGAAATACAACTTAACTACCTGAAAAACTTGTAGCAGAATATTTATATGAATAATCTCGCCCAAGTAGTAAACAAATTTAAAGTATGGTGAGGTTTTATATCTTAGGATTGTAAGATAGTTTAAGAAATGTACATATTAGGATATTCTGTTTATTAAATATTCCTACAGGCGCGTATCCAAGGGGGGTTGATGGGGTGATCCGGTTAAAAATCGACAATATATTATTAAATTAGACTTTTACTTAAGTTAATTCGTCTTTTATTGTAAATAAAAAATAAAATTTTAATTTTGAATTTGAAAATGTGACGCGTTCCCTCGGCATAGCCTCGTAAACGTCTAAACGTTTTAACAACAGATAGCGCTAGTGAAGCTTAGTCTCGAACATATGATTTTCAATACGTAATTTTGCAAGCTTAATATTCGCAGTTGACTCCAGGATTGTTCGTGTTGGAAGAAAAACTACTTATATTAATTAATAGACCATTTTTATAATAATTGCTTATTCTGAAATTAATAATATTCTCTAGCCATAAGTGTTATCGAAACTGGAATAATTATTTATTAAAAAGTTTAATTTGCTACGAATCTTTATCACGTTACCGATTTCTAACGCATGCGTAGAAAGAACTTTTTCTGTTCTATGTTTTTACATACACGCACGCGCCCGCGCGCGCACACACACACACACATATATACATGGGCGCCGACTCCATAAGGCCTGGGTGGGCTCAAGCCCCCCCAAAAAAACATTGGGTGGGCACAGCTCCCCCAAAATTTCAAAGGATTAAAGCATCTATGAAGTATCTGGAAAAGGAAAGTGTTTTAAATTACAGTAGAATATTCTTGACATCTTTAATTTATTAAGTAAAATTTTCATAAAACGTGTTTACAATTGAGGGTTAGTTAGTAAAAGCATTATAAAAGAAACACCGAAACTCGTAGCTCTATTGTCGCCAATCAGCAAGATAAAAATAGATTGTCTACGTGACTTTTGTCAAGGTCACTGCGTTGAAGTCATGACTACCCGGCTGAACTAGGGGATGAGTTACCGACACCAGTTCCTAGCGCGCTCTGACAACTAACAAACTGACCTATTATTCTTGGTTTTTAGTTTTTACTTCCGCGGCAGTCGGCTCTTGCAATCAGTTCCGTTTGCACATAGTTCTCGTCACGTTTCGTTATGTTGATGTGATTTAGTGTGAGCAGTGAATAGTGAAAAGTGAATTATTGTGATACTATATGGATAAGTTTGTATTTAAAAAGGCACGTATTGATGGGATCGCAACTCCACTCCAAGCACTGGAATTACCTGTACCTGGAACATCTGCCAGTAACAACTTAGATTTGAGCAGCAACAAAAAGATCGTCGGTAAGGGAAGATCCTTTCAAAAAACATGGTTGACTAAATATTCTTGGTTAGATTATGTAGTACAAACTGATAAAGCATTTTGTAAAGTGTGCAAAGAGGCAGAAACGAAAGGACTTATAAAATTTACTTTAAAGAAAGAAGATGCGTTTACTTCTGCCGGCTTTTCAAACTGGAAAAGGGCCTTGGAAAAGTTTCGCATTCATGAAACTACAAATGTACACAAGGAAGGTGTTCTTAAATTGTCAACTTTTTCAAACTCAAGCGTAGCTTCCCAGTTGAATGAGCAAATGAATAATGATATGAAAAAATCCCGTTTAGCGCTAACTGCTATTTTCACAACTTTGAAATTGCTATGCCGACAAGGGCTAGCAATTAGAGGGCATGAAGATATAAACTCAAATTTTTTGCAACTATTGGAACTAAGGAAAGCAGATGTCCCAGAACTAAAAGACTGGCTAAATCGTTCGGGTTATAAATGGACATCCCACGATATTCAGAACGAAATAATTGATTTGCTAGGTCAGTCTGTTTTGCGCTCGATCTTAGCTAAAATTAAGAAATGTGAACACTTTTCAATAATGGTGGATGAAACTTGCGATGTTTCAATTCACGAACAGGTATCATTTTGTATTAGGACAGTAAATGATGATTTGAGCATCAATGAAGATTTTATCGGATTATACTAAACTACAAACACCGAATCTCAAACTCTGTTTGCTATTGTCCAAGACATCCTCTTACGTTTGGATATGTCAATGGAAAAATTGAGAGGGCAGTGCTACGATGGTGCTTCTAATATGAGCGGAAAATTCCACGGACTGCAAAAGTTAATTTCCAACGTGCAGGATAAGGCAATTTACGTTCACTGTACTGCTCACAGTCTTAATTTAGCTGTTGAAGACAGTCTTCGTTACCTTACTTATATGAGAGACATTATGAGCCTTGCAAAGGATTTAATTAATAACGTTAGAGAATCCCCCAAAAGGATGGAAATATTCAGAAGTGTAAGCCGTGCCAAGAATACCAGCTTAAACGATAAAGTAGGACTTCGACCGCTTTGCCCAACACGATGGACATTGAGAGCGTCAAGAGTGCAGCAACTATTGAACAATTATGAAAATATTCTAGAGTTGTTCGAAACCATCTCTTCCTCGGATAAGAACGACGCAGGTTATAAATGTGCAGGCTGTTTGGAGTCGATGCTGACATTCAAGACTTACTTTTCTTTACAGCTTTATTGCCATGTAATGAACCCAGTGGAAGACATAAATCGCAAAGTTCAATCACCTGATTTGGGTGTAACTGATTTAGAAGATATGTTCATAAACCTAGCCTGTATTTTGGAAGAAAAGCGTGGAGGATTTGAAGACTTCTGGACTTTTTGTTTAAAAGTGAAGCCACCATCAGTAGGTGAACCGGAACTAGCACGAAAACGCCGCGTTCCTCAACGGTACGAAAATAAGGAGGCTGGCCCACCCCACATATTCAACACACCAGTTGAATTTTTCAAAATGATCTACATCGAAACTTGTGAAACTGTGAAGTCTTGTGTTACCAGCAGGTTCGACTCAACAGGACTATTGAAAGTGATTGCTGTAGAAAGGGAGTGTCTGTCCATTCTAAGCAAAGGACAAAAAAAGCGATATGACGCGCTCTAAAGAGTTTTTTCAAAATGATCTGGACACTGATAGATTACTCTTACATCTATCAATGTTAAGTGACATTTCGAAACAGAAGAAGCTGCAACTTGACACATTGCACGATGTTAGAGAGTTCTTTGTACTAGAACCCAGTGTAAAAAATATGTTACCGGAACTTGTAAAAGGCCTGAAGCTGCTACAAGTTGTGCCGGTAACGTCAGCAACTAACGAACGTTCGTTTAGTGCCCTACGGTGCCTCAAAACATACCTTAGAGCTACGATGGGACAGAAAAGACTTAATAATTTAGCAATTACTCTTGCCCACCAAGATATTTTGGATGAAATAGACATTCGTCCAGTCATCAACGATTTTATTAAAATCAATCCTGTCAGACGATCCTGTTTTGCACTCTTCTAAGGATAAACTTTAGTTTCCGTTAAAACCTCAAATTCTTTTATATTCTATGTTCAATTTTTCATGTGATTTTTTATTTTAAGTTTTGTTATAAACAATGAAGTTTCATGCAGTATGTAATATAATTTAGTTTTTACGTAACTGCTTATTTCAGAATTTTGTTATTTATAATTAAAATAAACGCCTTCAAACAAATTTTAAACGCTCAACAAAAAGTAGATTCTTGATTTTTTTTATTATTTGTTTTTCTTTTATCAACATCTAAACACATTTTATTGTATTTGAAGATTTAGCTCTGTGGTTTATATATATATATATATATATATATATATATATATATATATATATATATATATTATATATATATATATTTAGTATATATTTCTTAGTTAGTATATATTTCTAAGTCCTGTACACGAATGATATTATTTTTTTCATATTCCATTTTTGTAATGAAAAAATTAATAACGGCACGGGCGACGCTTATTTGCCGTCACGGGCCAGATATACTATGCCGTTATCGTAAGTACTCTTTTTAGGTACTTTTTTCACCAAATTATAGAATTTTTTTGTGTAGAACACGATTATCAACGTTTTGTTTCTCGAAAAAAATTCAAAAATTCATTTTTTTTGTGTATTTTAAAATTGTGGGCGTAGCACAGGCGACGCTTATTTGCCGTCACGGGCAGCTACGTGCCAGGTTTCGTAACACAAAGAGCGCCAGCGAAAAGGTTAATAATCAATGATACTTATATCAATCACTTGGCAAAAAACCACTACTTACTGTATTATTCATCAGACGAGTAGTATTGTACACAATACAGTAAGTAGTAGTTTTTTGCCAAGTGATTCAAATAAGTATCATTGTTTATAAAAACCTCAAGATAAACAAGTCAAAAAAAACTAGGTTAATAATCTTTTGGCAAGTGCAAAAGATAGTCTAAAAATGGTTCTAAGAGTTCTAGAAATTTTAAAATTTTCTGAGGCCTCGGATTCCCCAGAATAATTGAGCCCCGAGCCCCCCCAAAGTTTTTTGAAAGTCGGCGCCCATGCATATATATATATATATATATATATATAATGCATCGATCGCCCCCCCCCCCCAAAGCAAGTCGCTGGATACGCGCCTGTTCTAATAGTATTATCATGTACAAATGATTGTTTTAACCCTATTTCTGGCAGACTTATGTCACTATAACTGTTTCAGACCTGGAAATAAGCTGAAAGTTATTGATTGAATATTTTCTAGCCTTTATGCACTTAGATATCCCAAATTAACTCTCCAGAATCATTTGATTATGGAGGGTGTTCAAATTAATGTAAAATTCCTTTGGATTCATTATTTTCATAATTGATAATAAAATGTATCAATAATTAGTTTTGTGCACAAATGTATACAGAGATAAGATAAGAAATAACTATACGAGATCAGTTAGGCTAAATCTCCTGATGAGGTGGAAATTTAATTACTATTGGACATTTTGTATATGTGCGGTGCTATGAAATCAAGTATGTGAAATGTGTTTGAGTTTTGGGACAACAGTTGCGCCAAAGATTTGATTACATACATGAGAGACAACAAAGAACAACTTGAGAGAAAATAGCAGCTATTACGCTAATTTTCGACAAATTCTTGTCAAACTCCAAGAGTCCATTCAAGCCCCTTGATTACCTTACCATAGGTAAACAACTTGTAGCTTTTCTTAGAAGATGCCCATTTAGGTAGTATATACCAAAAAAACCTGGAAAGTTTGGAGTTGAGTAGTATTTTCAGCAAACTTTTATGCCAGTAATCTAGAGATTTAGTAGAAAAACAGCCAGTGGACCCATTTTGTGAAACTAATAAATTGAATGATCTTGTTTGTCAATTTATTCAACTAATAGTGGGTTCACACAAAAATGTTACAGCTGATGGGTTTTTTCTTCAAACCTTTTAACTAGAATGCTTTTGGACAGGTCCAAACATATGTAGGGACTTTGAAAAAAATAATAAACCTCAGATTCCTGAATGTTTTCTTCCGGCAAAAAAAACCTAAATACAGCATTTTCGGGTTTCAAGAAAACTTGTACCACAGAAGAAAAACACAGTGCATGCAGTATTAACCATGCACTACACTAACTCAAATGATGTTAACACTGGAGATGAAAAGAAACCTTTCATAATTACTACATATAATGAGACAAAACATGGAGTTTAGATTTTGGATAAAATTTTAGGCATTTTGATGTGTTAAGAAATTCTAGTAGATGGCCCCTTACAAATATTTTTCACCTCATGAATGTTGGTGGTGTAAATGCCATCACAATTTATAGGGTCAACAAGAATATCAGTCGCAAGACAATCCTGAAGGATTTAACATTTGGTTTGATGGAACCTGCAATAAGACGCCATGTTGCCATGGACACCTTGACAAGAGAACTTCGATAGAGAAGAAGGCTTTAGCTTCGCATCTCTGAAGAAGCTCCAGTAAGACAGCAACCTGGTGGAGTAGGGAAATGTTTACTTTGCGGGAGAGCATGCAATAAGTCAACATGGAAGGCTTGCGACAAATGTCAGAAATGTTTTTAAAAAGTTTGATAATGCTGCAAATAAATGAAAACAATAATGTTTTTCAATGTTCTGCAATAGCAAAACGCGTGACTACTCACATTATGACCGAAGGCATGACCAATAGAGTGTTAAAAAAAAGTGACACAATTGTGATAGTTTATACTTTTTCAATTTTAATGTACTAATGATAAAAAACGCACACACACACACACACATATATATATTTTTAAGATCAAATAATATACACAAATACAGGAATATTTAATTTATTGAATAATAAACTCAAAGCTTTTCGTTGGTTTACATTACCAACATCCTCAGGAGTTACAATACTAAGAATGATAAAACAAACTGAGTTTGTTTTATCATTCTTAGTATTGTAACTCCTGAGGATGTTGGTAATGTAAACCAACGAAAAGCTTTGAGTTTATTATTCAATAAATTAAATATTCCTGTATTTGTGTATATTATTTGATCTTAAAAATATTCTAACAGGAAAACACATTTGATATTCTATATATATATATATATATATATATATATATATATATATATATATATATATATATATATATATATATATTATAGTATAAGAGATAATGTATAAATTGAAAATTATAGCTATTAGAAATTCAACAAAAGAAATTAATTGAAATTTGCCCATTTGGAGAGGCTTTGTCATTTTCTAAATAGTTCAAAGAATGCCTCCTTGTTGGCCCTGCAATTAGAAACTCTTAAGTTGACAATCTGAATCCCAGTAGATCCATTCGGTCCTTACTTTTTATTTTGTTTGTGTTGTAACCCTATCTGTACTCAAACCAGTAGTTAGCAATTGCTAGATCTATAATGTGAAGGATTTTAGTGGCAAAATTTTGATAAGGATGAATTAACTAAATATTCCATCACTTGATTTATAAGATCAACATCTCCCATGTTCTCATTATATTTTGTAACAGTTGATTCACATTTAACTTCAATATATTTTTTTCTTTCTTTTCCCAATGTTTTACATTATCAATAGGTTCTGATGCTGTGCTTGAGGATCCCATTATGGTAGTTTTGCTGTCTTTCCAAATTACTAGAGCCAATTTATCATCTTTTGAAAATTCATCGAATTTCTGTCTTTTCAAGGTGTTTTGTCTTGTTCAATTAATTGTTGACATAACCATGACTGTAGGTGGGATTTAATTCGATATCTTCGTCATCAGGAAAATCTTCTAAATCAATGGCTTATTAATAATTGTTAAAGTATTTCACCTTCATCATATAGAAACCAGTTAGTTATGAGGTTAGTTACTATTAAAAATGAGGTTAGGTCCAAACAGTTAAAATTGTGGCAGTTGTTGAAAAACTAATCCAAACATCAAATTCATTAGATATAAAACTGAAATTCTTAAGATAGATTCATATTCTATATACTTTTCATGATGAAAATCACATTATTTTGATAAACAATAGAATGTAATTTGTTATACTTTTACAAATAGAATGATACAGCATTATCTTTTCAATAATTATTTTAAAAACTTTATATTTTATCAGGTTACATACTAATCGATACAAACTTTAGAATAACAAAAATAAATTCATTGATAAAGTATATGGGTTTATTTGCCTTACAACACAAATAATCCGGAGAAATTAAAACACACTCAACTAAACATTCTTATATTTCAAAACATAATTAATGACAATAACTTCTTTAGTGCTGCAAAGTCTGTATTTTTATTTCCGATTCAGTCAGCACGTGAACTGGAAGGATAAAGGAGAAAAACTGATTTATAATTTCATGCTCATATTTTGTTTTATTAATGGTACAAAATAGCAGTAATATCACAGATCTACTTCTGCGACAAAACTTGAGTGTTCAAATAAATACATACAACTTCTAATCAATACAAATTAAATTTTAAATATAAATATAAGTTCTCGCACATATATAACTCAAATAAATACAACTATGTGATAATTATATAAAATATATTCATCTACAAACAACATCTCTAAAATAATATATAATTTATTTACACAGTTACCTATGGTTCTTAACAGCAATATTGGTTATGCAATGACATGGATTGGAATGATAAAATGGTTTTGACGTTTTTATCTCAATGACTTACTTTATAACCTACTAAATGGCACTTATATAATAATTTATAAATGTTAGAAAAAAATAATTAAAATTAACTGTTTTTTTTTAATAGAACGTCTTTTATTTCCATAAGACCATATCATGATGATAATAAATATTGTCTAAATAAGGCAGAACAAAAAAGCTTTAAATTAAATGTGGTTTTGGGTCCGATTTTGAAATTGTGACAGCACACTAAAAAAACATTACATTTATTATAAATATTTGTGTACCTTTGTATTTGGAAGATTAAAAATAGTTTTAAAAACCATTTCAATGTTAACAACTTCATTAGATATCATTAGTTGCCATAATTCTTAATGTAATGATGAAAAATATTTTTGAAGAAATTTCAAACGTGTTTTGTAGAACTTATTAAAATTATTGGAAATAGACGTAGCCCCTTGGTTCATGTAGAAATCCACTTTCACTGCATCAAATTATATTTTCTGATATTTTGTGTGTGTGTGTGTGTGTGTGTATATATATATATATATATATATATATATATATATATATATATATATATATATATATATATATTTAGGTTAGTTTTGGTGGGTAAAGATTATTTAGATTTTTTGGACTAGGACAGACTTACCTTGGTATCTGTCTATGAATCTGCCTTGAATCTGATTCTCTCATATTTTTTCTTTTTGTGTTTTCTCTTCGATTGACAAAGACCACTGTGTGGTTGAAATATATCATTGTTTAAGTGCTTTTATGTGTTTCTATTTCAAGACTACAGAGTGGACTCTTACCAAGGTAAGTCTGTCAGTCTCCTAGTCCAAAATATATATATATATATATATATATATATATATATATATATATATATATATATATATATATATATATATATATATATATAGTGAGTGATTCGACAATGATCAAGTGACCGAAAGGTGCCTCATCACAAAAGGTAAAATTATTGCAAAACAGACACAGTAACTTTGTAATTAAATTAAAATGACATTAACCTATGATACTTACTATTTACCACTTTGTATTTTAATATTATTATAATTTTATACAACAATATCATGTAGTCAAGCTTTAGTTTAGTCTCAGAACATCTGAAAATAATACATTAAAATAGTGAAAGTGGAGTCAGTAAATTTAATGAGATAACCATATAATATAGATAGATACCAACCTAATTTTCAATCACTCATGAACCTTATTACCAAAAGTACATATTTTAATCAATTTCAGTATGAATAAAATATAACTAAGTTTAAGACAAGTGAGATTTAAGCCAAAGCCTACTTTTAAAAATTTCTTAACACCTGTAAATGCTTTACCTTATTATTTAAGAATACAATATGACTACAAATTTTCTGATATTGGCTATGATGGTGTAATTAACAGTAAAATTATTGGAGATCTATGGATCATTAAGAGGATAAAGATTAACTTCTGTGTAATAAATTTGAACATATTGAAACCTGTTTCTTACATTGGCCAAAACAATCACATAAATATAAAATTTGAAAAACCGTCTAATATACTTGTGATCCTTTCATACAGATAAACAAACTAAAACAACTCAATTTTCCAAAAGTTGTCAAAGATTTAGGACAAATCTTTAATGTTTGGATTAAATTGTGAAACAAACTAAGAAAATCTCAGTTTCAAAAATAATCAATACAATCACCTGAAACAGAAGTAAAAAATTCTATTGAAACTCAACTGTAAACACTACCATTGAAAATTCTATTCACTTACTTTAGGTAGGAAAAATACGCCATGATAATCATAAAAGTACCTTTGTTTCTGTGTCTCCAGAGAAAATCTGAGATGAATAAAATCACTGAGCTATATCAACAATCAATTCTAGGGTATCCGAGGGTTAGGTTTTTGTAAAAACCTTAAAAATGAACTGCTACTTAAAAGAAACCTAGTTATGTAAGAGAATGGTGTTAAACTCATACAAAGATTATTATATTAATTATAGGTTAAAATATAATAATTTCATTTCATAACAATTTTATTCTATTTAGATTAACCAAATTGTAAAATTATAAGCTCTTTTTTCTATACATCAAGTCTGTTATTTAAAAGAATGACCAAGGGAAACCTAAAATCTACATCATTTATCAATTGTAATTTTAAACAAATAAGGCAAAGTATTTTTATTTTAACTTATGTTTTTATAAAACTAAAAATACTTTTCATTGTGTATTAAAAAGTAATTTACAAACAGATACTTCTTGTTCTAGATAGCAAAATAATCATATCATTACAATACCAAAATATTTATAAATTTATTATTCACATTATCAATATAGATTTTTATCTGTTTCAGATAACTTATCCTACAATTTGAGATCCAAGCTCATTCAACATTTCTTCATTGAACCTATAGAGTAATATTTGAGTATAAAGAAAAAACTAATCACAATAACTCTGGTTAAATTTATAATGTACACTAAAACTTCTCTAGTTTGGAACTTAAATAATTCTTAATGTCAACATATCAATGTTTCAATATCAGCAAAAAGTAATGTACAATCAATTTAAAATAAGCAACAATGCAACAATTTCATGAGCAAGACATGATTCTATTAGCTTTCTATGAATTTGTAAGATTTTATTGTCTAGCTTATTATTATTATTATGAACCGTGGGTATTAGTCACTATCTTAAACAGCCTTATTTCTGAAAAAGCTTTATGTTAGAAGAAAGTTAAAGCTATAAAAAATATAAATGTATGAAATTACACGCTAAATGAAAAGTTGAATTGAATCAGGACTTGAAATGAATTGATTGATTAAAACTGCTATTTACAAAGCATTAAAAAATATTCAATGAAATGAACAAAAATCTCAAGAAATTAGATAGGTAAGATAGGCGAGAATGAAGTTAACTGATGGATACATAAAGAAACATTGTCTGAAGATGATGTGGATTAAGAAAACCCAAAAATTAAAACTATGAAATAAGGCCACACAAAATTATTCAACTTGATTAATCAGTTAATGTTAGCAGTAACTTTCAAAAACATTGTTCTGAGGGGTGAAAATAAAACACAAGATAATGCAATAAAGAATTTAAAAAAATTCAGACAAATAAACAAATGGTATACAACTATTCCTTTAGCTTAACTTGTGAGGTTGTGCTAATACAAATAAAAGACGTAAACAAAACTCAACAATTAATCTTTATTAATTCAGACTCAACAGTTGTGAGTTAGAGTTTGTAGTACCCACTGATGATGATGATGACTTTGTCATTGAAACGTCTCTGAGTTAATAATTGTGAGTTTTGTGTATGTCTTTTATTTGTATTTTAAAAAATTGTATTTAAACAGATGCAATTACATAAAGATATAAATAATAATGGAAAGATAAATATTAAGATAATGATTTTAAAAAGTAAATGAGACTAAAAAATTTTATAAACAAATAACTTAACTCTAAATTGTCTTCTCTGAACTTTTTAGAAATACAAAACCATAATGGTCCAAAAAAATTTCCACTTAAGAATACTAGTGTCCCTACTTCAGTTTTAAAAAAATATTTAGAGTGCTCCACAAATATATACTATGTGTGATTCATAGTAATTGTAATAATGACGTGTTGTGAATACGATGATGACGGTGTTCCCATGTTGAAATATCTAACTAGAGAATGTAAACTGTTTAACAATTATAGTAAAACAAGATGGTAAAGGTGGTACCTTTATCTTACTATATTGGTTATTTAACTACAATTATATTATTAATATAATTACTAAGGTAGTAAAAATATTACAAAAATATCTTTTACCATCACTGCACTTAATATAATTTGTACATAGTTTTTCTAAGAGAAAAATTCAATATTTCTTTATAATTGAGTACTTTCTCCTAAGTTATAGAATTTTCATATAAGATTTAATTTTTATGACTAAATAGAAATAAAAACAACAAATTTCAATATACTTGTTTCATGCAGAATATTTTAAATACAATTTTACCATTTTTTTAAAAAATTATGTAATTATTTCAAAATGAAAAAAATATATCTGAAATTTCTTTAACTAATATCACTCTCTCATCCACTTGGGATAAATACGGTACAGCATACATATTTTGTAATAATGCAAATACTTTTCTGAACACTGCAAAGTGAATACTACCAACTAATTCATACTTAAATATTCAAACCAGCTGTGAAAATTTTTAGCAACACACTTTTAAAACCAAACACAGAATAACAACATAATAGCACTATGTTCATAACTCTTATCTATAAAGCTAAACCCATACGCCATGTGGGTTTTTACTGGTTGGCACAGCATTTTCTAACTGCCTTGGTGAACCAATCATTCTACGAGTGCTCCCAGGTTTGTGTGGACCTAACCAATAAACATTTCACATTTTGAATTTAGTAGAACATAAACAATTTAAAAAACTAGACTAAGATTATTAAATTTACTATTTTTTTTTTATTAGTTATTAATGACGATGTTCATTTCTTTTATTGAATTGAATGAACTATAATCAAACTTTACAAAATATACATAAACATAACACTAACCCTTATATTTACCTATTTCTATTAAAAATTATAATTAATAGAAGTATTGCCCAAAAATATATTTGTGTGAAGTTACCACTTCCATGAGGATTGAAAGATTCCCAGATAAAGATAGGGTATAAAACAAAGTTCTGTATAAGTTTTTCAGGTTTTATAACTTGTAACTATTTACACTACAATTATAAAAGATCCATATTCTAATTGTTTTAATATTCTACATTTCTATAAGGCTGCATAAACTTGTTAGGTATCACATCTTCTAGTCATAAAGCGTCTGTCATTCCTAATATTGTATATTTTTAGTATTAACGTATTTCAGAGAATCTCTATCTGATTGGTCACTGGAGATTCTTTGAAATATTCTATATTATCCAATAGTCAGGAAACATGATGTTCTGCAAATGAATTTATTATAGTGACTAGTGTCAAATACAAGAGCGTATTCTATTTATTAATGGTGACCCAATATTGAGACAAATTGGGGGGCTACAAAAGGTAGCAGAAAGTTGCAGACGTGAAACATGTTGGTGACCACATATTTTTCTACAAAAATAAGTCTAAGTGCCATTCTGCCATGCTGATGATTAGTTTTAATAACATTTACCTTTGTTGTTACATCAAAAAGTTCACTTATTATACTAAACACAATTTGATGTGAGTGTACAGCTGGTTCCCAATAACATCTAATGAGAAAGTGTATCAAGCAGGTAAATTTTTCGAGCATGATACAAATCTCCAAAATACTGACCCAAATTTTTATTCAATTTAATTACTACTAAAATGCATAAAAAATTCAACATTTGCCAACATTCATAAACATTGTTTCAAATAATTAGATTATTAGATATTTTAAGAAAAAAATGTACAGTAAAATAGTCTGAGATGGGAAGAACTAAAGTGGCTCTTGCACCGTGACTGTTAAATTTTCATTCTGAACAAGAATATAATTTGAACAAGAACAATATGGATGTCAAACCACAACAGCCAGATTTAGCTTCTCCTGTCTTTTATTTTTAAGAAAGGAAATTTCAAAAAAATTATTAAACAAAATTTGGAATTGTTTGGAACAAATAGGAACTGTTTGACAGCATTATGGACGAAAACATTTTTTTTTTTTTTTACCTTTCTGGATATGGAAAATGGTTGGATTACTTATATTAATTACAAAGAAAATAATTTTGCAGAAAATGGGTGTTATTATCAGCCTTGATAAATAACAAACTTTTCTTAGGCCTAGTCCAAACCTCCTGATCATAGAAAGAAATAAGTGGGGCCATTTATTGTGACCTAACCTATTTCCAATATATTTTAAAGAAGAATTTAAAAATGTTGTTTTTTGTTTTGTTAAAATAACAACCCTTGAATAAAAAGTAGTTTATTTCATTATTATAGCACTTAAATAAAACCTATTAATTACTTCTTAGTTTTATTGCTTGCTAAAAATGCAAATCATGTACATTTTTTTGATTTTTTTGTGCATAAATATTGTTTTTTTTTACTAGTAAGATATTGAATGTAAATGGCACAAACTAAATATAATAATCTGAGAATAATACTACTTACAAGTTACTAAACATATTTGTAAGTGTAATCCAGTTTGCTTCACTTACCAAGACAAAATGTAGATCCAGCTGAGAAGCAAAATAAAAAAAAACAGAAATAATTTATTTCAGTCTCATTCAAATTAAATTTATTGAACGTTTTAAAGTTTTTTTTTTAAAATAATTTAGAGTATAGTTTATATAAACATCTGAACAAAGAACTAAGTGAATATAAAATTATAGTCTGAAAAAGTTAACTCCCCAGACAAATTATTAATAATAATAAAAAAAGTACGAGAAAAAAATTAAAAACTTTGTTCATTGAAAATATTCTTTAAACCAAAATAAATTAAGAAACTTCATCTTGTAAAAAGCCACAGTTTTTCCGTCAGTCGAGTTGCTGAGTATTTTGAATTATACAATTCTTAATGATAAAGTGCTTTTCTGGAGATGTCACATATTTGTAATATACACCTGTCAATGATAATTTTATGCAACAATCAGCGGTCAAAAATAAAAGTATTGAAGAAATTGTTTTAAAAAGTTAATAATAAAAATAAAGATCCAACATGTAGTTAACTAACAGTTTAGAGTTAAGCATCCTCCATCTTGATTTTTCGTAAGTGATGGATCGATTCTCGATTCTAAAAATAGATTCCACGAATTCTGGACGCATTAGAATCGGAATTTGGAATCAATCGCAAGAGTCGATTGCAAATACCTCGATTCCAGCGTGGTTGGCTTTTATTCATTCGGCAGTAAATATTCATCGGGTGATAGAATATCTGTCATTGGTCTAACTTAAAGTTGTGATTACACATGGGTGGTAAAATATCCATCACGGCTCTAACAAAATATTGTGTTTACACAATGGGCGGTGAAATACCCATCCCTGCTCTAAGATAATGTTGTGTTTACACATTGGAAGGTAAAATATCCGTCGCCGCTCTAAGATAATGTCACATTTACACACTGGGTGGGTAATATATCCTTTTCTATTGGGTTGGTAATTGTGGTATCGGAATTATGCCCAACAAAAGCTTATACATCAACACATTTTGAGCTATCTCCTTGTTATACAAGGCTAGGTGTATGATAGCCTAGACATTCTTAATAAAGTAAGGAATTCAACTTATCTTTTTATTCAAATTGATATGCAAAATTAAAAAAAAAAGTACAAAATTGGAGACGAAAACATAACATACTTTTTCATGGCAGTTTAAAGCACGTTCTTAAACACATTTTAGAATAGAGAAAAGGAAAATTATGAGTTGATTCATTTCACCATAAATTGAAACAAGTCTTAGAATATATGACTTTATTTAAAAAAGATGGAGTCACTAAACTTGAACACAATAAATATTTTTCAATTATTTAGATATCAAGAAATTCATACTACCAAAAGACAAACCGTCTAATTTTTGTATGACATTAGGTCAGGAAATCATAGATAAAATTCATGTTTATCTGTGACTGAGAATCCATGCTGAAAATTTTTAAAACGTCAATATGACATCAACTTGACCATGTTTGATAAAACAATTAGCGGATCTTAATTTTCAGTTGTACATTAGGGTTTAAACTATTAGGGGTTAAAATTGAATTCAAACTTAGCATTTAAATTAAAACGCTAATGTACATAAAAGTGTTTTAACCCATTGCTTACCTTGGACAAACTATCTCATCAGAGTCAAATATTCCAACTGAAAACCTGTTTTTTCTCCGTCAGATTAGTAAGGTGCTTAACCACATTTGCGAAACCTTTCTAGTTTTCATACTTTCTAACTGCTTTACTTCTTTAGTCCTAGACTTTATTAGAATGGCATTTGCTCAAGCGTGAAAAGGGTTTGTAAACTTGTCAATCATGTCTCATAAATCAAGGATTGGGCCTTGGCCGTTATAATACAGCCTGCTTATACAGCCAGCAAGTTAATGTTACAATTGGCGGTTTGATGTTACGCATTAATGTGTTGGTCATTGTAGGATTTCTGTAAACGATGAAGGTGTTTTTGTTATAGTGGGGTTGAAGATATTTAAGGATCGATCAGTTTCGAATTGTGAGGTAAAAATGTACTTGCATGCATTTTGTTTATACACCAGTAGTTTTTCACATGCTGTCAAAGTATCTATGCTGGTAAATGATGTTGGGTTAGTAAATGTTGTTGACAGAACTCTGAAAGTTTTTACTGATGTAGCTGATTGGACTTCACCATGATAGATAGCATATCTAGATTTCATTAAATTAAATCTTTACAAACCAAATTCTTCTTAATATTGAATACCTAGACTTCTATAAATACTTATATATTGTTATTATTAATATCAACCTTCTTTCCAGTTGATATTTTAGTCTTAATTAATGAAAGGACGAATCTTAATCTATATTCAAACTTCTTTATAATCAACTTTCAAATAACAAAATCCTCTAAGTATCGAATTTTTTTCTTGGAAATGAATTACATTAATTTATTACCATATTTATACAATATTTTTCCATTAGCATTAGATTACTCATAACATACAGGGTATGGAACATACTGTAGGCCTATTCCATATGGAAATCTAATGCAGTGAAAAAAAAACATTCTGAACACACCGATTAAAGATTTTTAGATTTTCAACTACATAAATCTTTGAAATAATGTAAATTGAAACATTATAAAACATTCTCCCATTACCTATTCCCTTATAAATGCTCGCGATATTATACTGTGTTAGGTTTGTGACTACCCGTGCGATTTTATACTGGAGTAAGATAGAGCAGGAGTATTTTTGGCAAGAAGACTTCTCATTAACGAATACCTCTATTAACACTAATTTTTTATATAGATAATCGATTTCGCTATATAGAAGTTCAACTGTATATGCCTAGTGGAAACTCAATGATGGTATTGATAAACAAGTTATTAGGCAAGCTAAAAGTACTTGTATAAATAACCTTTTCATTTATTTTGCTAAAAATTATACAATAAATTTACCTTAGTGGAAAGTTTAAAATCAAAGTGATACAGTATAGTCTCACTAATCCGGACTTGATGGGACCAGACCCTGTCCGGATCAACGAAAGTCTGGATTAGGCGGAAAAAATCAAACAAATGCATACAATATGTGTTTTAAGCGGGGAAACATATTGAAATTGTAGTTTTAGTGAAATTGAGGCCTAAATATAGCGTACAGTACAGTATTGCATAGCATATTTAGCAAAAAAATCTGTAATTGTAACGGAAAAGATGACATGAATAAATATCAAAGCATCTTTCTCGTTGAATAAATGTATTCACATAACGTTATTTACACTATACAGTCAACTCCCGATTATCCGGGATAATTACCGGCAGGGCCGTCACGAATAATGCGAAATCACGGTTAAAACAAATACCATAATATTCACAGCCCTACTTCTACCCAATGACTGTAAAAAGAGCTGATAAATAGTATCGCCTCCTGTTGTACCGTCACTACTGTACAGTTCGTTTTGATCAGAAGCAACTCATAGACTGACCACTGAGGAAGGGTAGTGTTTACGTTCGACTCGAGCGATCGCATAATTCCGCGAATTCGCCGTTCGGATTTATTCTCCGAAAAACGGCCGCTCGCGCTCGGGATTATCGCACCTTCATGCATCACGTTCGATGCTTCGATGTGCTCTGATCTGATTGGACATTGGAGATCAACGCATAATTAGGGATTCGCAAGTCATAGAACCGCGTGAATTTATAAAAGGACAACAAGAAATATAACGTAAACTCAGACATGCTGACCGAAACTCTGCCCGCGAGTGCGCGTAGCGCGGAAACAGGTAGGAAGGATTTAGGACACGGGGTGGTGACTGCGGGCGAGTTGACAGTCTATAAATTATTCCGTAAAGGTTACTGTACGCCCCAACGACCGCCCGCCACCGCATCCGTCTGCCGTGTTCACATTTGACTCCTCCCGCCCCATTGCTTTAAGTGGAGCTGACGATCCCGGTTGATCCGCCACCCAGTTGATGCGATCCCGGATAATCGGGAGTTGACTGTACTGTATAAACGCACAAAAAATTCAAACAAAAATGAAACTGAAACAAAAATAAACTTTAAAAAACTTAGTGAAAAAAGTCTGTAATGTTCTTTTGTTTTAACGATGAATGACGTCATTTCACAGTACGATCTCGTAGGCGTTTCAAGGTCAGTAGCTCCGCAGTTGACGTATCGCTTTGTTTCTCAAAGTAGGTCATCAAACCCTCCAGCATTGCAGCCGCCCCATCATGAGTTGGGCTGACCGGTTCGTCTGTGTAGTCTTCCTATTCCGTGCTGTCATTTTCTGCGTTTGCAGTGCACACCGCGACGATTTCGTCCTTGTTGAGCACTTGATGACCAATGTCATTATCACTGATAATCCACTCGGAAATATCAGTGTCTTTCAACTCGGCACAACCCTCCAACTGTTGAAAAATCTGAACAAATTCAGGGTCGTCATTAGTAGGTTGACGTCGGTTTTTTCACATTCCTGTGGCATTTCAGGCCACAATTTTTTCCAGCTCTTTTGCAGTGTAGACGGTTGAATTTCCTCCCATGATTCTGCAGCCATATAAATGACATCCTTTATAGTCACTTTTTTAAGAATTTTAATAAATTGTGTAGCTGGATCTGCTTCCTGTTGTTCCAAAAGCGATAAAATTAACTTTTTCCTATATCGCAGTTTTATCGCCTCTATCACGCCCTGGTCCATCGGCTGAATGAGAGCCGTGACCTTAGGAGGAAGGAATTTAACAAAAATGTCGCCATGACGCAATTCTTCTTCATTTGGCTGGTATGGGGCATTAATGATTAGTAAAACCGTTTTTCGAGGGAGTTTTTTCTCTTTTAAAAACTTTTCTGTTGTTGGAACAAAGTTTTCAAAAAACTAGTTCTTAAAAATTTGACTGTTCATCCACGCTGATTTTTGGAACTTGTATTGAGCCGGTAGAACACTTAAATTTACATTTTTTAAAACCCTAGGTTTTGCGGATTTCTCTATCACCAAAAGTGGAAATTTTAGATCGCCAGAAGCATTACTGCAGGGCAGCAAAGTTATACGTTCTTTCTTAACTTTATGGCCTTTTGCTACTGAATCTAATTTGGAAGCTAAAGTTTTTTTTGGGAACATTTAATAATTTAACCCAATTTTGTCAGCGTTGAACCCCTGACAAGGTTGTAAGTTTTCATCTCTGAGAAACTTGCCAAATTTGTCTTTGAATTTTTCACCGGCATCACTGTCACCTGACAAAATTTCACCACTTATTCTGAGTTGACGGATGCCGTGTCGTTCCTTCCACCGTGACAGCCAACTCAAACTGGCAGTAAAATTAGGGTCTCCTTTTGACTTTTCATTCAGTTTCAGCGCGATCGTTTGCAAATTTACACCCGATAATGGAACACCCTGTTCCCGTTGTTGGAAAAACCAAACATACAAAGCATCATCTATGGTTTTATTTTTTGGTTTTTTTAAAGTGCTTCTGCCGCCTAAACTGTCTTTACTAACCATTTTTGCACAAAAATCTTCAATTTCCTGTCGCTTTTTTCCAATCGGAAATAGTTTGTTTTCCCACGGTTAACTCTTTTGCAATTTTACTAAGCAATTCACCTCCTTCAATACGAAACAAAGCTTGGAGTTTTTGTTCCATTGTCACTGTCACTGACTTAAGTTTAGTCGCCATTTGCACTGAACACTGAACAAGACGTAAATAAAAAACACAGATCAATATCGCACTAGAATTAAATGACAACTGAGCAGATATCTTACGAGAAGCAGTAAAGGTGGCATCCGTCCGACAACACAACTGGCCTGACGGCAGACAGACTGTTTATCCGTTTAGTCAGTGGTCCTTTATCTTTCGTTTATCGCAAGTTGTCTCTGATGTCACATGCCTTGTAGTGTTAGGAGATCTAATGTGAATATATTTTTTAAAGAAGATTTTCCTACTTTTAATAGGCAATAGAAACAAATAATATGGTAAATTCATATTTTAATGAATAAATTATATTATTTGTCTATTAGAGTAGGAAAACCTCTTTGAAAAATAACAAATATAGACGTTTAAAAATAAAATATTTTTGTGGACGGCAGACTGATTGTGTACTGTAAAATATTATAACTAAACAAAAATTTTGGGCCGTCCGGATCATCGGAGACTGGATTAGCGAGACTGTACTGTAATTATGAGTTGTGATTAAAATTTCATTATAGGCAAAAAGACTAAAAATTAAAATTATAATAATTGGCAGATTAATAATTAATTACAGTTTTAATGATTACCTTCTAACAACATTTTGTGATCTTCTGGTGAAGCTACTGCCAAGCTCTGTAGGTTAGCTTCTTTCATGTCTGCTACTAGACGTTCTACTTGATGCTTTTTTTCTATAATTGCGGTTTCTAAGCAAGCAACATCTTTGCGTAAAGATTCTGCTGAATGAGCAGCCAATTCAGTACCTTGCTTAGCAGTTTCAACATCTCTCTGTAAACGTTCTACCTCCATCAATAAGCTTCTTTCTAATTGTTGTCTTTCTTCACTTTCCCTTGATAAAGCTCTTTCTTCCATCTGCACTTCTTCAATTAATAACCTGGAAAAAGTGAATAAAACACTTGAACATATATTGCTATGTCCATACTTCTCTATAAGAGTACTTTTTGCTTAATGAGAATGGCCATTTCGGGTAATGAATCCCATTGTTGAATGAGACCTTTAGTACAACTCTATAGTGTAATCATGTTTTTAAAGTAAGTAGCCTTTTTTCAATTCTATTGTTTTAGAACTACGGTCAGTAATTGGCACATGTGCACTGAATGTCGGTATCTGTTGGCAAGCCACAGTCGCCATTTTGTATCGATTCATCACTGTTAAAGGTTATTTACGTGTGTTTAAAATGGCTCCTGCAATCGAAAATACCCCAGACTGAGAAATACGGCTTGTGATACGTTTTTTTAATATTAACAGCATGAAAGCAGCTGCCATTCATGGTGAGATATGTGAAATGTACAAAGAAAAAGTGATGAGTGATGGGATGGTTATAGAAATGGGTGAGAGCCTTTAAAGATAGCCATGTGAATGTGCATGTCAAGGAACGAAGTGGACGACCTTCACTCATCACTGGTGACTTGGTGCAAAAAGTTGATGGGAAAGTGAAAAAGAACAGACGCTTTACGATTTCATCCTTATTTTGTAAGTTTTCTCAAGTGTCAAGAAGTGTGATATTCAAGATTGTAACAGAACGTTTGAAGTACCAAAAGTTATGTTCCTGCTGGGCTCCGAAATTGCTGATGAAAATTCACAAGAACAAACGTTTACCCAGTTCTCTAACATTCCTAGAGCGGTACCATTTTATTACCATTCCATCAGTCATATTTTTTCCCGTACATTTCTCAGATCTTATGAATGTCAGCTGTGATGAATTTTACACCTTCAACATAAGACAATGTATCACACTTGGTATTTCAAAGTACACAGCAATTTTTATTGCAGAAGGCATTTTAAACACACATAAATGACCTTTAACAGTGTCGAATGGGTCCAAAATGGCTGCTGTGGCTTGCCAACTGATACTGGCATTCAGGGCCCATGCACTGAAGTTGAATATGGGAAAAAATAGTTGTGAACAAAATCCTAGAGCATAAAATATTTAACTTAAAATCGGAAACTCACATTTACTTCTTTTTCATTAATGTTACTAAAAAAAAAATCATTTAAAGTGTCACAAACCTTAAATTAGAGTGGTTAAAACTTATGTTAAACATTATCTTGGAAACATAACTTCACTGTTAAGCACACCGCTTCATAAAATTTCTTCACTAAATAGCTGACTATGTTATACAATTATTTTATGGAACTATATTAAAATATAATTAAAAAATATCCAGTTAGAATTGTTTGATTATATAGAAAATTGAAATGAAGCATCCTACAGCAAGCAATGGCTGCATTGAAGAAGTAAGTTTATTCTTCCAACAACATTCATAGGGCTAAATTGAAACACAGTAACCAACTTATGTCATACACTTAATTGCATTGATTTCTCCTATCAGAACCAGATACTCTGTAGTTATTTTGTAATATAGCTTTATAGCAATCATTATAGTGGTTTGCTTTATTAAGAAATCGGACACTTTGTAGGTATGTTATAAAATAGCTATATTTTATTGTATTGGTAAATCCTATCTTTCCTAAAGAAACATTTTTGTTATACAGTTTTGTGTGTTATATTGTTTATATACCTAAACCATTATTTATAGTAGGTGTTATTTAATATCACTTGTTTTGATTTTTAGAATGTACTTTTGAGTAACTTATGTGAAAAAAAAAATACCAAAGTAGCAAACGTTTTATTAACCATGTTTACATTTGCAGAGATTATTGTTAAATAAAACCGGTTGACTTGCGAGTCAGGTACAACTATAAATAAATAGTTGTACCTGCCTCACAAGTCAACCACTTTTATTTAACAATAGCAAACTTATTGTTAAATATTATCTTAAAATCTTATCAAATACTTGTTGTTAGAGATCAATTAGTAATTTAACAACCAAATGTTTTTCAATTTAATAATATAGTTATATTAATAAGTAATGGATTGATTATTATTAACGTTGCTTGAACAAAAACCCTTTTCAGCGTGTTAAAGTTTCTAGCATTAAGTACAGTAACTGCCAACTAATCCAGCACCTTCGGGACTTTGATCGAGTAAAATTAATAGCGTAGTCTGAAATTAATTAAAACAATGTAGTACAATAGTATAGAAAGATCAATGTCATTCAAGGTATGCAACAAAAAACTACAAAAACTGCTAGTAAAGATGTTTTCACTTCTCACTATTTGGTAAAATACCTTGTTTTTTCCATCTAGTTAAGTCTATTACCTTTTAGTAAAATAGTTACACTTTCAGAATAAATTTCATCAAATTTCAGATTACGATTTCAATTGATGAAACAAACTTGGAGAAAACGATTACATATTTTTAGTACTAAATGTTAGTTTCATCAAGAGTGCACACATAAAAATTTTTTATATCTGGAATGTTTGATCATAAACAGGTATTAAAAACACATATTGAAAGAAATGTGTACGAACCTAATTTTATTCTTGCATTGCAATAGTTCAGTCTCACAATTGGCCAGTTTTGACCTCAGTAATGTCAGCTCTGATTTCAGGGTCTTTTCTTGTTGGCGAACTATTTCATTTTCCTCTTCAACTGATACTAACACTCTTATCTAAACACAAAAAGCGTAATGAAAGAATACTTATATCCTTTAAAATTTTTATTTAAAATACAAACCTGTTCTTACAAATATTTGCTAGCAATTACTGTTAATGTAGTTTAATATAAAAATACAGTTTAATAATTTGAAGTTGCTTGATGTAATCATCTTGAATTCACTTATTAAACTAATTTTAAAAATACTTAACTAAGTGAATAGGTGATTGCTTACTTGCTGACGTGTTTCAAAATATTTGTTCCTTTTACGAAGCTAACCCTGTACTGGCGGCATCGTTGAGGTGTAAAGGCTCTAACGGGACTGGATTTATGACTGTGGAATAGGATGGGTTGTTTTGGTTGTGTGTCATAAAATAGAAAAGGCTGTTGGCTTCAAAGTGTGTGATCATTTAATACGTTTTCTTTATCTGTTGCTTAGTGTTTGTATATTTCATATTTTTCTAAGGTTGTTAGATTTTTACTTTGTTTTACAAGATATCGACAGGAAAGTAAACAGTTTCATAACTGAAAACAAAATAACCGAACTCTGATCAGACCCCATACCTAAATTTCAAACAGAAATCTTCTAATTAAACGCACCGGAATCATGAAAAGAGAACAAAAGAAATATTAAAAACAAATAAAACCCCAAGCCCCCACATTAAATGCTTTACCTAAAATCCACAAAGAAAACACGCATCCGTCCACTAATCAATCACACACATGCACCATCACATAAGCTAGCCAAATACATAGACAAACTCATCAGAGGCAACATAAACTTTCACAATCACAAATCCATACCCAATAACATAGACCTCATATACAAAATTCAAGACATCCACATACCACACAACTCCACCATTGCCTCATTCGACATACAAAATCTATACACTAATCTGCCAATAGAATAAACACTCCACATACTACAAAATATGCTCACAGCGAACAACACTCCACATAAACTCACACATGAAATCATCACACTCACCAAACTCATCACATCACAAAACTACTTCACATACCAACACAAATTCTACACACAGAAAGACGGCCTCACTATGAGTTCCCCCATCTCAGGCATCCTAACAGAAATATTCCTACATCATATTGAACAACAATACATTCTATAGAACAATAATCACACACATAAAATAATTTATTACCATAGATATGTAGATGACATTTTAATATTATACAACGGCAACAAATGGCCAATCAAACAACTACACAAATACATTAATACAATACACCAAAACCTCACATTAACCCTCGAATTAGAAGAAAACAATAAAATAAACTTTCTAGACCTTACCATCACCAGACATAATTTCAAAATATGCAGAAAACCAACAACCATCAATATTGTTACACATAATACATCTAATCACCCCACACAACACAAACATGCTGCATTTAATCATGTTACAACACCTAATCAATATACCAATGCTACAGATAGACTACGATGAAGAACTTAATACCATAAAATACATCGCTACCAACACACACTCATAGACAACATACTCAGGAAAATTAAACATAAACATCATCAAACGGCCACGCAGACAAACCACACAAAAAACAACAACCTACCACAACAAAAACACACAAAATAGCCTCCACATTCAAAAAACTCCATTACCAAATATCCTACAAAACAACAAACACTTTAAGACAACACATACAACCTTTTCAAAAAGAAACTGACAAATACAAACTCTCAGGTATTTACAAATTAACTTGTAATGACTGTCCCAGTTATTACATCGGCCAAACCGGCAGGTCATTCTATACACGCTTCGAAGAACACATTACCCAAAAAAAATAAATAAACAAACCCTAAATCCAGCTATGCAAAATACCCAACACACATACACCAACATTCACACTACTTTAAATGTTCTTCACACATTAAAACAAAGTAAAAAACTAACAACCTTAAAAAAAATATGAAATATACAAACACTACACAACAGATAAAGAAAACGTATTAAATGATCACACACACTTTGAAGCCAACAGCCTTTTCTATTATATGACACACAACCAAAACAACCCTCCTCATTCCACAGTCATAAATCCAGTCCCGTTAGAGCCTTTACATCTCACCGATGCCGCCAGTAGAGGGTTAGCTTCGTAATAGGAACGAATGTTTTGAAACGCATCAGCAAGTAAGCAGTTACGTATTCACTTAGTTAAGTATTGTTTAAATTAGTTTGATAATTTCCTTTTTTAAAAATTCTGTTGACCACTTTTACTTCATGGCCCAGCTCACAAAGTTTGCTAGCAGATTGGATAATGTCATAAATTTTTGTTGTTGTTTCAACAGTCTATAGCTTGCTACAAGAGAATTTATTTACAGTTATATGTTATGTACAAGCCTAAATGTCTGTACTGCTGAAGGGATATTTATGACCCTTAATTGGATATTCTAAACATAATAAAACTTTGTGTTGTGTTGTGCTACTGTGTATAAATGGAAAGTCTGCTACCGTCAGAGAGAGACCTTATATTGCCAGGGGGGAAAATGAGTGTAGTGATATTGTATACTTGTAATGTTGTAACAAGTACAAAATGAGTACTTTAAATTCTATCAGTAAATTTTAAAAAATGTGTAAATATATGAAAATATTTTTTTTAATTAGTGAATTTCTATATACATTTGAAGAGAACAATATTAGCAAGAGCATATATGCTAACACAAAGTTCAAACTAACATTTAACTGTTTTTACTAATAATTATTACAAATAATCAAACACTGAATATGGTTCAAAATAATAAAAAAATGCGCTTGTAAAAATTATTTTATATTTAGTTCTTTATACCTAAAAGTATTTTGTTGTGAAATACAACTCAGTTGATGCGCTAAATTAAATAGTAGAATGATTATTTTAGCCATAATATGGAACAAGAGGCTGAAGAAAGAAGTTTGCCTTAATCGGTGCCCTTCTGTACTAAAATATATGGAATTGGTTAGGTAGACCAAACAACTAAGACAAATAATAAAATCTTGTTAGTGACATGAAAAAGGAAATGTCCATGGAGTTTTACCTATCTATATTTAATTACTCTGAACCAAAATCATATAACAATGATCATTAAAATCGGAAGCAAAATCTTCACCTAAACAAAGGACATAGCCTTCCTGCCACAAGAAGATACTGATCATGAATGTATAATAAACTACCAGAAACAATCTAATCATGGAAATCATAGTTTGGAGTGGAATGAGTTTAACAAATATCCATGAAGTTATATGCTCTAAACTAGAGTTCAAGAGAAGAAAGGATAATCTTCCTAGAGTCAATTTAGGTAATTACAAGTACATAATTTAGAAATGTCATTTTTAGAAGATAAGGTACTATAGTACAAATGAAAATGTATATTTTCAGAAATCCATCAACACAAATAAATAAGATAAAATTAGGATCACGAGAATACTGAAATAATCTTAGCAAAAATAATAATGAACCTAGCAGATATTATCCGGCAGATTTGTTTAGCCTCAGGTTCGTTAAAAAATTTAACATTGGGGTGTATCATTTAACACGTTCAGCATCGCTAGTGTACCGGCACGCTCACTTCCAGTTTAATTGAAACTTCTCTAGTGCCGATACATGTTTGTATAAAGGTTTGATTTTTACGTCAGTGCTTCAGAAGAATTTGGAGAACATTGTGCCTAAGTCATTTTTAAATCCGACCATCCCAAGTTAACTTTTGATGCTTCAACTCAAACAATGCTTCAGGGAGTTTTATGAACAGATTTAATTTGGTTTAACTTTTATATTTGAATGTTTTATTTTCAGTTTGAACCACTTAACGCGGCAAAATATCCTATAAAAAACCATCATAAAAATAAACTAAGATTTCTGAACTAACGCAAGGATAAACGATAACTGTCCTATTAGAGTGAATGAACCAACTCTAGGTGGGTTCAGACTATTGTAAATATGAATAATTGACAAAATGCTAATGGGTCATCATAAGATTGTAGTAAACAAATGTCAGCTGATCTCGGCTATAAATCGTCTCGGACGTGACATATGCATTATCTATATCTGCGTTTACATTATCGATCTCTATCGCTTTGTGAAACACATGACATAAATAGAAAGAAACATTCCGAGTTTAAAGTTGAGTGGTTAATTTTATTATGTAGTATATTTTAGTAGTAGGTACTTTGGATTTTTATGTAAATTAACTTTTTATTGTTTTATTATTTGTCATACAGTATTTTATAATTTGTATTTTTTTTTTTATTTGTGACCCGATAAATAAAACAACATTTTAATGTCTAATAGACTGTTTTGATGTCCAAAATAAACCTGTATATGGTAGAAATAAAATTATTGAGATGCAAACAACGGGCATGATAATTAGGTGCTACAACAAGCTATTCAACCCGCATAGCATTCCACTGCCGTCACAGTTGAAGTTACCGACAAAACAAACAGTAGTTTGATGAGATCTCCAATATCGCCACAGTGCTGAATTGTTAAATCATGGCTGTTACAATGAATGATAAAATAAAAACTATTCTACATCATTTTGCAAAAACAAAATATTTCACAGTATGTATAACTTCGTTTGATTAACAAACCTGGTCTTCATTCTGTCTGCTATTTGCTTCTACTTTAGCAGCTTCTATGGACATAAATTCCATCTGATGCTGTTGCTCACGTGTTTTACCCTCCCAGAAAACAATTTCAGCATCAAATTTTGTAAGCTCTGCCTGCTGAGATGAGAGCTTATCTCTCTGGTAGTTGACTAGCCGAATCAAGTCTCTGTACTGAGTACTGCATAACACAGTTTCTTCTCCCCCTCCACTTTCAAAATCCTGCAAATTATAAGCAAATTTTATAAACTATTGTGAATAATAAAATGTAAGTACCTAAAACTGCCAATAAATTATTATAACGTTTTCGTTATCTCGCCTTTATATAAGTGTTGAAGTTGGTAACAGTGATACTACCTGATAGCTTGATATCTCCATAAGCATTACCACAACATTTGTAACTGAGATCCTATGAGTCTAGAGGATAAAGATGCTGAGGGACATAAAAATTGTTAATTATTTTTAATTAACTTTATAATTTTTTTTAACGTTCACATTAACTATAACAAATTTAATCGAGCACAAGGTGGTAGGTTTATGTGGCATAAAGAGCCTTACCTAAATCAAATAATAATAGTAACTTACCAATATTAAACTGTAAATTAATCAATAACAAATCAATATTCATATTATATTTTTCTTTTAAAAAATAACCAACAAACATTTTTTTTAACATCAGTCACAAGAGAAATAATATTGAATGTCTTTTTTCTTTTCTTCTTAAACTTTCTTCATTGTTGTCTAACCAGCTGATATTCACTTATAAAACCAGTTTTTATCTTCTATGCTCAATATTTACACATTATTATTATATTAATCCTCAGATTTTATTCAGTTACAAATTGTTTATTTATCATCTTTCTGAGGGACTAACAACATTTCTTCCTTCCAAAGCTTAAAATTTCTTTTCTTAAAATACATTTATTCAGCCAGCTACCATTCTTGATATCAACACAGAACAATAGAAACTCTTCATTACCTCCCACAGTGATTGTCCTAGTTCCACGATATACAGGCAAATGTATACTTAAAGCACTGGTAATGTTTTAGGGTTACACTTATTGAAATTGAAATATAGGTGATAACTAACTCAGGTATTAGGCTGTCTTAGAAACTTTAATAACTGTCAAATGAGGATTTCATTTGGGAAAAAAGTTAGCAAGGAAAACATACAAGAACGGATGGAAATTATTTCGTTAAGGAAAATTAAAATGTTTATTGGAGCTGGCTATATATATGGATACTATCCCTAGAAGCTGGAATATTATTGAATTTTTAGTTACTAAATAATTTTTATATTTGAATTTTTGTCCTTAATGAAGCTTAAAATAATTTTTAACATATTTTTACCGTATAATTTTATGTGACCCATTTATCTGATACCGTTTACCGTTCAACTTAGAACTAATACAATCTGGAATTGGGATAAGCATCTAAATACACAACCTGTCAATCAGTATTCCCATCATTACTGGTGGGAAAACTTGCTTCTAAATCATAAAGGGTGCTGCTTTGAAAAACGATTGCAGTTCTATACAGCAAAGACAACTGGATCCATGTATACACTGATGGATCAGCAGTGAAACATGCCACTGTAGCTGGCTTTTACAGTAGCCTCTTTGAGGGCTGCAGCCCTGTTGGAATAAATAGCAACAACTTTGGGAGTAAGATTGCAGTGATGGTACAAGCTGCCATAAAACTTTGTTTCATCTATGGCAAGATTTGTGTTCTTTGTGGATTCACAGGCCGCGATATTGCACCAACTAGTAATTACACCACCCCTTACTGACTATGCAAACAATGAACAGACGAAAGCCTCTGGGAAGCATGATTAAACCAGGGTGGTACATTGTGCTGTAATGGCTCCCTAGCCATGTTGACATTGAGGGAAAGGAAAGAACAGACCAGCTACCGAAGAAAGGTAACACCTTGGGTGCTGGATAATCCAATGTTTGTAAACTTCAGGAGGTTATGGATTCAAAACTTATAAATACACGATGTCCGATATTAGACAAAATTCAAGTCTAAACAAAAATAATAACACCAATATAATATACCAATTAATATAGAACACAATTCAAATCAAAATGAAAATCTACTTGGGTTACAGCGAAAGTCTAATGAGATTTTAAGAATAGATGTCAAATGTGTATACGCAGATATACAATGCAAGCAAAATGCAAATGAATAGCATGTGGCCAAACAAAATAAATGAGTTGCAGCTGTTAATTTTCACAAAACCAAATTACCCAGCGCTATATATTTCAGTCGGATATAGATATTAACACTTTTATAAGAAACATCAAGTCATATGCATTTGCTGGATATAGTTTGCTGAGATATCTCATATGTGTGCTAAGGATTTAGAATATTTAAATGGTTTCTCTCTGTAGGGTTTACTATATATATTCAATAATGAATGTATCCTTTGAGGTCAATGAATAAATAAATGTTTACTTACTTTGAGCAAATTTCTCTTTGGTTTTATTTTGCCTAGTTCAGATGATGGAGGAGGGGGAGGATCCCTGTATGGAGGTAACACTCTCTGACTTTGTGCAGGTCCCGGCGGATCTCTGTATGGAGGTGCTTCTCTTTTTAGGCTTATGTTGTGCTGAGGGGATGTTGTGCCATCACTTGAAGGAGAACTGCCATGTAACTGACCAAAAAAAAGATCCACAATTTACAAAAATAAACGTATAAGCTCAAATTCTTGTATTCATTCAATATATTTTCTTGATACAGAATTTTCTAAAAAATTTTTATTAAACATGAATATTCAGAAGTAATGTGTTCACCTATTCTAGTGGGAATTGTCATATATAGCAATGATATAAATAATGCTACAATTGTTAAAACGACGATGAAATAATACTTTTTTTTAACTGAGATTAATCCATGTTACAGAATGAACTCCTCTCCTAAAATGGTATAACTGCCCTCATAAATTAAAGTTTCATAATCATAAATAAATAATAAATAAAACACCTTCACCACAATTAATTTTTGTTGGCCTTGTGTACAAACTTTGTTTGCAAAGCAGCCATTCTCAGATGAAACTGAGTTTGTATAGTGTTGCCTCTGAGGATGGCAAGCTATGTAACAAAAATGTGAATAAGGTAACCAAAAATAATTTTGTTACGTAGTGTTATTTATTTATTTAAAAAATCATCACTATTTAATTCCAAGCAGTGACTTTATAAACATACACAACATAGATTAAGTAATATTTACATAAATACAACACTCATGTAAAACCAATTAAATTATTTTGTCAAAAGTATTCAACATTACAAAACTCAATAATTTCTACAGGAAGTCATTTTCATTGTAACAGTTGTAACATTACAAAGACTGTCTCATTCTGAATGTTTCGAAATAACAGTATTTGTAGATCATAATCTGACAATTTAAAATATCGCATTGAGTCACTCAATGGTTAATCAACAACTTTTGGGTAACAAAGTTCATCACGCTCGCAGAATCCATTAAGCTGTACGTGTTACTCGAGTAGTACTAAATGATCAACAATGCACACTAAAGCCTCAGAAAATCATAGTAATCAAATGAAAGAATAGACCCATTAAACAAGACAGAAAAGCCAAAGAAGATATCCTAAATTGCCTTGGAAACTTTAAACTCCAGGTATAAATAGGAATCAACTCTTGGATAAGAATGTACAGTTGGCCCACGGTATTCGAAGTTTGCAAAATTATAGGATATCCCGTATATATGTATCGTATTTTAAAAAAAAAAGACAAGAAAGAAAGTATAGATACTGTGCAGGATAATGTACTCTCGCTTTATTTAGTTTGTACAGTACTGTATTTATTTATCTCAAGGAAATCTGTTTATTCTCCAAACACCCATTATACTGTACACTACTAGGGCTACTACTCAAAAGATAGGCATTCCTTATTTATACCGAGGCGTTATCGTCACTGACAAACAACAATGAATCAATTCGACACCTGCAATCAACTTTATACAAGGTCTGTTAAAAAAATATGCGGACTGTTTGAATTTCACAGCTCTAGTTAGTTTCAGGAGAATCTGCTTGGTGTCGCTAGGTTTGTATAAATCAGCTGATTAAAACGCAGTATTTCAGTCGCAGATATCTTCATTTGTTGATGAGTTACACGCAGTTTAGTTAAGAGTGTTTTTTTCGTTTGTCGGATTGTAAAATGAACAGCCTGAAGGAGCAACGAATTGTTTTGAAATTTTGTGTAAAACTAGGGAAATCTGCAACAGAAACATTTGCCATGCTTAACACGGCCAACGGCGATGTTGCCATGAAGCGTACTGCATGTTTCAAGTGGCATGAACGTTTCAAGGGTGGCCGACAGTCGATTGGTGACGATGAGCGTTCAGGACGTCGTTCAACGTCAACTGACGACCCACACGTTGACAAAATCAACACCCTGGTACGAATCTGACCATTAGGGAGCTTTCCGAAGAGTGTGGGATATCAGTTGGATCTTGTTACAAGATTTTGACAGAAAAATTGAAGATGCACCGCGTTGCTGGGAAATTTGTGCCACGCCTGATGACCGACGACCAAAAAGCCAATCTCGTCCTGCTTGATTGTTCAAATGAAGATGAGAACTTTTTGTCAAGAATTATAACCGGTGATGAATCATGGCTGTATGGTTAAAACAAAGGTCCAACCATCCCAATGGGTGAGTTAAACGTCTCCAAGACCCAAAATAGCTCGCCAAGTTCGGTCGAATGTGAAGGTGATGCTGACAGTTTTTTTAATGCTAAGGGTGTTGTTCACTACAAGTACCTCCCTGAAGGCTCTACAGTCAACCAGATTACCTACATTGAAGTACTGAAACGTCTGAGGGACGCCGTCCAACGCAAAAGGCCAGAACTGTGGAGAAGTGATAACTGGTTTTTCCATCACGACAACGCTCCAGTTCACTCAGCACTCAGAACTCGTGAATGTTTGGCTAAACACTTGATCACTGTTCTTCCCCCCCACCCCTACTCAATTGACCTTGCTCCTTGTGGCTTTTTCTTATTCCCAAAACTCAAAAAACCAATTTGTTGCTCCTTCAGGCTGTCCATTTTATAATCCGACAAACAAACAAAAAACACTCTTTACTAAACTGCGTATAACTCATCAACAAATGAAGATATCTGCAACTGAAATACCGCGTTTTAATCAGGTGATTTATACAAACCTAGCGACACCAAACGGATTCTCCTGAGAGCCGCGAAATTCAAACAGTCCGGATATTTTTTGAACAGACCTTGTACATAAGTTTAAGATCATTATTGTTTACTTACTATGATCGGGTAGTTTTTGAAATCCAAAACATCAATAATTGTATCCAATGGAAGTAACTAACTCGGATTTTGTTTTTCCCGTCAGTTGCCACACACCCATATTTAATAGCATTTTAATGTTTTTGGATTGAAAAAACCTTAGTAAACAATAACAAAAATATGTATATAATTATACCATACTGTTTTACAAGTGAACGGTATAGCTATAATTAATGTTAACATTTTTGAACCCTCCACTATCCATATACAGCTGGTTTCAGAATTCGCTGTAAGTTCAAGGAATATAACCCTCGCAAATAATGAGGGACCACTGTTCATGAATATGTCCAGAATGCAGGGAGCGATGACAGCAGGAGTACACAGTAATTACTTTCACACTATTTTGCACTGAGCAATAAGTCAAGTATTTTTAAGACTGAACTGTTTACCTTCAACGAAGGTCTTTAACAAGTAATTCTGAGACCATAGTTCAATCCCAATATAGTTTTATTGGTTGACTCTAAATCCTCATTACAAGCAATGGCTAATAATAATACAGGCGGTGCAATTGTACAGAATATAAAAAAAGAATTATAAAATTGTAAAATACAAATAACATACAGTACTATATCATAAACTATAAATCTGTGCATCTGTGATATTTGAATATTTATACTCATCTGTGGTTCACTTCAGTCTTTTGTTTTTTGACTGATAAAGATCATTGTGTGATCGAAATATTTCAATAGTGCAATGTGTTTTTATGTGTGTCTATTGATTTATTTTCAAGAGATAGCAGTTTCAGACTATTCCCACTAGTCTGTCAGTCTTAGTCAAAAAATTCCTATATATATAAAGTTATTATAGTTATTTGTAAACAACAATAGTAAAACTTATAACTGTCTAGTAATATGAAATAAATACTGATACCTATAATTCTAATTACAAATAACTAAGTACAATTATTACACTTCCGAACTCAACATCAATTCCATTTTTACCTGTAGACTAGGAGCAGTGTATTCAGGCGAAGGAGTGTTCTTCACTTCTAATGGCTGCTGCACTCCTCGCACTATTCCAACATTGTTGTCATTTCTTTTTGTCTCTCTCATTCCTCCCCCACCACTAAAGGTTAAGGATTTTCTAATGTCTTTGTTTCTATCTGGTGGTATAGGAAGTTGTTCGTTAGGGCTAGGTGGTGGAGATGAAGGGTTTTTGCCTACCAAAGAATTTGGTTTAGAAGTATTTCCTCCTGATCTTTGAAGAATAAACTGAACATCATTGGAATATTCACCCCATTTCGTTAACACCTGTATAAATAAAATTTTAATTTTCAATAACAGTTCAATTCAGTAATTTATATATTTTTTGTATTAAAAATTCAAAATAAAAAATACACTTCAAATCTATAGCAATGAATTTTATAACCTAATTCTTACCTTTAGAGGATGTTCCTGTGGAGCGAGCAATCTTTCATTGTTTCGCCATCTCTCAATCAGTGTAAAACGTCCTGTCTTGCCTGTAGCATGAGCTAATGCATATACAACATCCTGTAATGAAGTTATATTTCCTGTACTTACATAACTTATAGAAACTTTATATTTTAGAACCTACGTACTTGGAAATTAAAGATTTTGTGATTAATATTGTTTATATAAAACAAAATTATTTTACCCTTGTATATTAAAATATTGGTAGTAAAAAATTTAATTTCAATAAAGTAAATTTTTTAAAAAATCATATAGGCTAATGTCTATTCCACTCACTTGAAAGTGTTGAATAGAAAAGAAACAGCTACATTCTATCAAAATTCCTTTTTCAATTTTTGTTTTTTTCCAGTGTCATTGTATTCAAGAACATGCATCTTATTCTTTGTACAGGTAGTAGATAATTTTTAAATACTTAATTTCCTTCATTATTCATCATATTTAATACTAATAAAATCTTGTAATTGCCATTTAACGTCACTTTACTATTTCAAAAATTTTAACAAAATTACAACCATGTTTTGCAACACTTACTTGGCAGGTTGTTGTTTCGGTTACACCACAAACAATTCGCTGTATACCTTCAACCCACACCTTCAATTCCATTTCATCTACACTACAGCTGTTTGAAGCATGACTCAAAATGACAAAACACATTTGATCTATTTAATTCCATATTATTTTCTGAAATACAAGAGGCTAAAAATTAATAACATAAAGTTTTACTTATAAAAAGTCAAACTAATTGATTTCTAGATTATATATTTTTTTAATTATATTACTTTATATAATTAAACATTATTTACATACATATGGTCAAAATATAAACTATATAAATATATATCTAGCTGACAGCTATTTTTTTGTAAACATTTCTCATGTTTTACTTCCTAATAAATATTACAGTATAATTACTGTTCTAGACTAAAATAAAGTTTACTTGTATTAATACTTCTACGAGTTAAAAACGAGCTATAAACATTAAACAGAGTGAATATTTTTATATTGCTCTACTAACTGTTTAGTTAAATATAATAATACCAAGCCTATAAACCTAGGCTGTGATGCTTTACGAAGTATGGACTTAGCCTTTAATATGAAATTCGGTTATACAGTAGATGCCTGATAACCAGACCAGGATAGATATTAGTAGCAAAACATAAGACATTAAACAATTTTGCAAATTCATCTTCCTCCTTAGTCGACTTTTGTTTTTAGTAACAACATTGGTTGTTGAAATTAACAGGCACGGCATAACACACGTGTTGGGCAGATGTGACCTGCAGTATTTTTTCAATGCCAAACAGCAATAAAAATGCCACCCAAATAAGAATGAAGACCTAATTTCTTTATATTTGAGCTCAGTTTACTAAAAAATATACATTTAATTCCTAAAAAGAGAAAAATAACTGAAAATATTGTTAGTTCCTGAATAAAATATACAATTAAGAGAGATACATAGATCAATTATTACATCTTGAATAGATATGACCATCGTGGCAGCTCAAGTGTTAAGATATTGAATTAATATTAAACCTACAAGTACATTAGATTACAAAACAGAAAATATGTGACATTAATAAAACCTGCTTTTAAAACAGGCTCTACTTAGCTATTTCACACACCTAACCAAAACATTGATGAGTAACTGATAAAAACATTATAAAAATTCCTACCTCAATTTTATAGTTTTATCAAATACTTATTTTCTTATGCTATTTCTACCAATACTTTATATCCCATGATAGAATTCTATTATTAATATATGCATTATTAGTTAATAAATAGATATAGAATAATACAGCTACAAGTAATTCATATTTGTTCATTCCATCTTCACGTGAGCTACTAGTTTTCCTAAACAATTATAAATATTTATAATATAATATAAATATTTATAGAAGTAATTGTTCTTTACAAAATGTTTGAAAGTTCTTAAATTTAACAAGTAGGAATTACTGTATTATTAACAATTTTACCACAAAATATCCAAACAATAATATGTAGGCTAAAGCAATTCAGCTATGACGATTGGAAATTAACATTCTAATTGAGTCAGAGTAATAAGATACGCCTCCTTCTCTTGGACCATCTTGTAAGTAATGAAACATTATTTACGACTTCAGGAACTGGAATCATAAATATAACTTAAATCAGATATATAATGAAATCTTTTAATATTTAGTTCTATATATGACATAGCATTAATGATATGTAAGAAATAGAATACCTTCCACATAAATCAAATTTTTTTAATTAAAAATTTTATCATTTTTAAAAAATGTATAAACAAATTTGGTAATTCTTCCAATTAGCCACAAAAGCAATTTTAGCCAAAACATTTTACTGGCCGATGCAGAAACTCATAACAAATATCTAAAAAAATAAACACTTTCGCTGACATCCCAAATAATTACAGTTTCCGAAACATTATTTCAACCCCACCACCTCCACACTCACCTAAAATGTTTCAAAATCAATGCTTTACCTTGAAACTTCTTACCAGGGGATTTTAGTTTTTTATCACATTTTAGTTGGGACTAAGTTTCTGGTCACACAGTAGCAACAGTCCATTGTACTATGTCTAGACATGAATATACTTATAAAGCATCCATTACGATAGATTAAGTTGTAATTGTATACAACATTAGTATGTTCCTATATTAAATTTTACCTATGAACTATCCAGTCATAGTAGATTTGGCTGTAATTTTATACAGCCCTACAATGTACCTATATTAGAATATACCTATGAAGTATCCAGTCAGGATAGACTGGGTTGTAATAAATTAAAATATTCATTATGACTTTTGCATCGGATAGTACAATTTTTTGGTTGAAATCTCTTACAAAACCATTTGGGTTGAATTAAACAATTATCCATATTATTATTATGACACATGTAGTGTTACAAGTGGTGCTATTTTGGAAAGGGTTGAAAAATGCTGCACAATGATACATCTCTTATCTTTCTAGCTCAATTCTTAGAGTTTTTCAAACAGGTTGATTTTGACATTTTTGAAAATTTTAATGAGGCGTAACTTTGTATTCAGTTGAAATTTGGGTAAAAATATAGTCTTAATGTCATTGGTGTTAAAATTTTTTTTTTGTTATTATATTACTCGTTTTAATGTGTAGAACACGAATATCACTTTTTTTTCGGAAAGTAAGGAAGTTAATTTTTTCACATTTTAAATGTTAAGTTGTAAACGCATGTAGGCCTATAGCATGAACCGGGCGCGCAGTAGCTACAGCGCACTACATCTAGATTTGTAATTTTATACATTACTGTATACTTATATTAAAATATACCTACAAAGTATTCAGTCAGTATAGATTTGGTAATAATTTTATTTAACATTACATACTATCTACCTGTTTTCAAGTATACATACGAAGTATTCAGTCAGGATATATTTGGTTGTAATTTTGGTAAATATTTAGACTTATTGCCGAAGCAGAAAATTACAACCAAATCTATCCAGACTGGATACTTCATAGGTATATTTTAATATATGTAGATAGTAATGTTGTATAAAATTATAACCAAATCTATCCTGACTGGATACTTCGTAGGTAACTTTATTATAGGTAGATAATAATGTTGAATAAAATTATAACCAAATCTATCCTGACTTGACACTTCATTGGTATATTTTAATGTACTGTAAGGGAGAATCTGCGTTGATAAATAATGGAACTTCGTCGTATATATTATATATTTTAAAAGAAAAATGAATCTATGATAAATAAGTATTAAAACAAAATTTATATTCGTTGATATAGGGACAGTGTAATCGAAGGAGCTATATATATGATCAAATAGAGGATATGAGAGTGCAACCTTTAAAAATATTAGATGTTAAACTTCATACAAAATAAACTGAGATGATATAAGAAAATAATTGAACTGGATGTAAGATTGGAAGGGGAGATAAAATACTAACTTAGAACTGGGAGTTAGATGAAGCTACAAGCAAAATATGAGATATGAGAGAAATAATAAACAAGGAATAAACAGAAATAAGAGAAAGAGAAATGTTATAACCAATTGGACCAAAAGGAAATATAGAACATACCAAAACTTTAAGAAAGAAAAATCAGAACAAAGACCTAGAGGCAAGTCTAGACATACTATGACTCGGATAGGCTGGGATTTAAAGACACGGTATCAGAGAATATATGTTAAATAAATATTGAATCAAACTTATGATTGGAAAGATTCCAATATAATAAATAAAAAAAATTATAATTATAGAAGGAATTGTAAATACCAGAACATGATTTATTGTTACTATATGTTAGAATTGTTAAAGAATTGTTGATTGAATGTTAGTTATAAGTATATTGTATTGTTAGAAGATAAGTTAAGTAATATGTAATTGAAGGGCAGCAAACAAACAAAATTATTAAGAGGTGATTTCCAAAATGTGAAAATTGAGAAAAAAAAGGAATTTTAAATAAAAATTTTTTTTTATCTAAATTTGGGGACTATGTAACATTTTGAAAATAGCAAGTAAGAAAGGCACTATATATAATAAAATACAAATATGTAAGTAAATCCAAACAAAAAAATAACCAATTATTAAAAAAAAATGTATATTTAATCAAGCTTGTAAAATGTTAAAGAATGTATTAATGTAGATTTTAAGAATATTTTTTTATTTAAATTAAATTAGGGGACATTGTAACATTTATAGAATGGGCTATATAATGTTGTTTAAGAATTGGAAGAATAGATTTAACTCACACAAAATATGAAATCGGAGAAATTAAATAAGAAATTGGCTAGATTAAAATTGAAACTAATTTTAGGTAAAAGCCTAGAAAAGGTTGTAACATATAAACAAGATATTTGAACTATAAAATGCATTAGGAAATTTGTTGTATCAAATAACCTAACAAATAAAATTAAAACAAGATAATCTAATAATAATTATATTTAAACAAAATTGTAAACTTTATTAACATAGGGCATAAGTAATTATTAGAGAGATAAGAGGTTAAACGCTATTGTAAACAATAAGGTGAAAGGTTATGTTTGTATGAATTCAGCTCAAAACACACATTTCGGAATTATTACAAAAGTAAAACGTAAAAGACACTGCGCACACAAAAATAATAGTAATTAAATAAACACTGGAAGGCTTGTTAAGGATAGGAAAGTGGAAACAGTATATTAACAAAATTAAAACAGGTAAAAACAATTTTGTTGGCGCGTTAGCAGATGTAAAGCCAAGAGGTAGGTCAGTGTACAGTCAACTCTAATGGAAAAAAAATCGAACTAAATTACATGGAAGATGAGATTTGGAAAAGGAATTGTCGCCATATTTTAAACATTTTAAAAGAAAAAAACAAAGCGTTAGTCAGTATAGCGTGGGGACGCCAAGGAAGCGGACCTTCTCTTAGGAGTCAAAATTCCATTTGAAGAATTTCGTCAAAATTATACAGATTTGTGAAGAGACTTGGCCAAATTAAACAAGGATAAGTGAATTTAAAGCTATAATACAGTATTAATATAATTTGAAATAACTAAAAGGAATTTAAGTGCGTTAAATATAAAATTCAAAGAGAACTGAATCCTACGTGAGCAAGCCGCCTATCTTCGATAAATTGATAAGTTAAGTACCTAGCGATATATAAAAATAAACTTTAGTGGACTTTTAAGATTATAAGGAAGTTTAAAATTGTACATTATTAGAATATCTTGAAATTAATTAATAGTTAGTAATAAGAAACATAATCCAGTTCAGTTTAGGGACTTTTTTGCTTATTCAAAATTTAAGTTTTTTTTATCAGGAAGCTATTTATTAAAACCATTTTCTAAATTCAATCTTGTTTATCAAAATTTATTTAATTAACCAAAGAGTTAAAAGATATAGCCCATGCATATAAGCCCCGAGATATTAAGAGATCTTAGAAAATAGCCTAGGGTACAAAACCTTGTAACTAAAATCAAAGGAATTGAGTTTAGCATATTGTGTTAAAACTTGTTAATTTGTATTTTTTTTGTTCTGTTTATTGTGTGAATTAAAAAAAATTGTTGTAATAAAGACTTTAAATTATTTATGAGTTATATGTTTTGTGTTACAACAAAAAATATTTATGTAATAAAAAAGAGAAAATTACAGTACATATATAGTAATGTTGTATAAAACTATAACCAAATCTATCCTGACTCAATACTTCGTAGGTATATTTCAATATAGGTGGATAGTAAAGTTGAATAACATTATAACCAAATCTATCATGACTGGATACTTCGTAGGTATATTTTAATGTAGATATATAGTCATGTTGTATGAAATAATAACAAAAAAATAAATTTTTAGATTTTAAGATTAGAATTAAGATAAACTGACTTTGACGTAGTGCAGTGGGCTGTAGCTACTGCACGACCGGTTCATGCTATTACAGACTAACATTAAAAATGTGCAGAAAAATTTAATTCTTTTGTATTTTCCGCGGAAAAACGTTTATATTGGTGTTCTGGGCATTGAAATGAGTAATTAGAAAAAAAATTTTTTTTTTAACATTATCAATAAGACTTGTTTACGCTATACATGCCATTACAACCTAACATTTAAAATGTGATAAAAGTAACTTTTCGTATTTTCCACGGAAAGAAAAGTTGATTTTCGTGTTCTACGCATTAAAACGAGTAATTTAAGATAAAAAAATTTTTTTAACACCGACATCATTAAGACTATATTTTTACCGACATTTGGTATTTTTTTTTAATCTATATATGTTCAAGTTTATGAAATTTCAATTACATATACGGTAGTAAGCTAAAAAAAATTATTTCAACTGTGTTGAGTTTATATTGAATGACCCTCATATTTTAATCTAACAATAATAAATGTCTACATCTAAAGAGTCCTATGAAAACTCTTGTACATGAAAAGTAGAATAAAATTAATAACTTGTAAATAAAAAGAGTGAAATAGAAATACATATAGATAGAAAAGTTGATTGTTTGGCCTACATTGCATTTTACATAAAATTAACTTTACCCTCTTTAATAGAATTAAGGGTTGGAATTAATATCAAAGTAGTTTTAAATTAGTCTTTGCTCTTAAATTGCTACTGTAAATAATGTAGACATACTCACCAAACAATGGTTTCAGTATAAGTAGGTCCCCCAATACTATTAACCTATTTTTTAAAAAACCAAACTCTACCACAAAATATTATTGTAACATAAATTTAATACACCAAAACTTAAACAGCAACATTAAAAAATTCAGATATAAAATAAAATATTACATATTTCAACTTTGGTATAAGTTTTTAAGTTTAATTGTCAATACAATGGCATCTGAAAACAGAATACGCCTACTTCAGCTAAACTATTGCTGCAAATTATAATTTCAAGTATTGACTGATAATCTATGATTTGCCATAGACGGGTACATTGTTATAACACACATTTCCAAGGTAAACATTTTAATATAAAGTAAAATTAATTCAATTATTGCATTGTGGTTAATTTTTAGATTTAAATATAAATTATTTTATAAATCCATCTGACCATATATTATAATTTAGAGTAGTAAGCTGTAAAAGTAATAATCTTCGACTATACGATACGTATGATATGTGTTTTGCTGTATTAAACGGTTGGATTTTTGCATATTGAATTTCTTCTATTAGCTCACACTCTCCTGATATATATCTTGTACAAGTTTTAAATCGTTAATAAAATACGTTTTTATTCACCCAATTAAGTTTAAATACATTTTTTAAAGCATATATTGGATGACAGTTGATGTTAATAAAGTTTTTTCAAATATTTATTCAATCATTAAATTATAAAAATTTGTGGGACTATCAGGATTCGAACTATGAATCTTCATTTCCAAAATTTAGCGTGCTTTGGTACTGCGCCAACTTTCTAATACGAAGAAATTAATTTCTCAAAGATATATATCAATTTTTCACTCCCATCTTGTTGTCGAAACCTCTATTGTACAATCTTAAACGTTTTAATCACTTAAACAATAGTTTATGACTGTCCAAACTTTCGGATGGATAGTGGTGTAAGGTTAAAAATGAATGTAACGAATAAAATAAACAAACTAACAATTTTCTTTCTTTACCTCAGAAGGAATTTACTTGAATAAAAATTTTTTACTACTTGTATTGTTTAGGGATTTCGTTTAAGCTTGTAAACCTCATACTATTGAATCTGTCCACGTACTTTCCTCTCACACGTTTTCTCTTCTGAGTATTTCAACAGTAAGTTTGTTTCTTCTGTGCAAAGTTATCCTGTGTCGCTCTGTGGGTACTTTGTATTATTTACAACATAATATTTACTAATTTTTTGTGTAACTTAAAATAATCAGTAATTTTGAAATATTCGTGTAGATTCGGAATAATATGTATATTAGTTTTCTTGTTGCTAAATGATCGTATTTATTTATTTATGAATATTATAAGGGACTGAAATATTTGATACTAGTTCCATTTAATGAAAAATACAAACTAAAACATACAAATCCAAAGAAAATATAATTGTCTACATTTATTTATAAACTGTATTATCTTAATTTGGGTTATTAAAGAAGAGAACTTTCAACATGGGAGATGGTAAGGTCTATAACAGTAATTACTTTTAATAAAAACACATTTTTAAAAATCTTTTGTTTCCCATTACTTGTAAGTCATGATTAAATTCTAAAGTCTAATGTAAAATGAAATCGTGTTGAACTTTGAATGTTTAAGTAAACCAAAACAGTGGCTATTATATAAACAAAAGGATTGTTTCAAATATTGGTTTAATCAGTTTTAAGGATGATAGTTTTTTAAGCTACTGCTCAGGGTTAAAATTGAAATAGAAGTCTCTTTTGCACCTAAAACATTCCTAAACATGTCCTAACGCTATTTTGATTCAATTTTTTTGAAAATTCCTTTTTATCAAATTTTAGTTTGTCTATGCAGTAGTAAGAAGTACTTTGCTTCCGCTGACCGTACTATCTATACAACATTATATGTATAAAGTACCCAGTTATGGTAGATTTGGTTGTAATTTTATACATTACTTCTAAACATTTGTAAATATTCACAAACTTGCCTATCATAGCACTTACTTATATTTGTTGAAGACTGCTGTTTCGGAAGATGTGTCCCATTGTCAACTCAGACTGTAATTTTAGTGAAAACTAGTAGCTTACGTGAAGATGGAATCAACAAAAATAACAACATTACCTATATTAAAATATACCTATGAAGTATCCAGATATTTATTTCCTGTTCCCACGTGTTTGATTTTAGTAAAAAAAAAACAAAACAAAAATACCAGCTGACACAAAAAGTCATCAGGGATACAAAAAAAATTATAAACACTCACTGACGCCCCAAAAATCGAAAATTTTGGAAAATAACCCCCCTTCCCAGCACATGTGAAACATTACCAACTTAACATGTTAGATTAATTTTTTTGACGTAGTAACTCACAAGGAGCCTCAAAATGTAATTAAATTTGCAGTTGACTCCAAAAAATTACAAATTAATAAAAGTCAACTTTACCAAAGCACTATTAGCATATTTCACTCGGCATAATAATCTTTTAGAATTATAAAACTTGCACACACATCTTATTTTTTTGTGAAAATAAGTCGCTAAAGGATGAAACAAACACTTATAGACCCTATTCCACACACAAAATATTTCATTGAACATTTACACCTTTTATTTCTATTACCAAAAACTATAGAACTCACACCGCATAAAGCTTGTTGAATTGAAGTGTTAAAGTTGATTTTTTTTTCATAATTTCTTGGGAGTTACCAGCAAGTTTAATTGTATTTCGAGGTATTTTGAGAGTTCCTACATCAAACAAATAAGGAGCAAGGGATTTTAAATGTCATAAATGATTGTGGTTAAAACTTGGGTTAATTAACCTAATCCTATCTTGGACATAACTTCACTGTTAAACACAGTCCCTTATAATATAGTTCTTCATGAATTGTGTTACTATTTTGTAGTACATTATTTGGTTATTGAAAAATATAATAAAATTTCCTATGCCAAGTACGGTACTCAATATTAACATTAAATGTGTGACCTCAATTTTTCAACCTCTTTTGTAGGTCTCTAATGAGATTTACTGATTAGCGCATATGATGAACATAATTGCATGTTTTTGTAATAACCAATCCTTTCTAACTGGTGGCAATACATTTGTTTAATAGACAACCTAACCGTGACTCAACCGACTACAGAAGACAAAGTAGAACAACTATCAAATTTAGCATGCATCTTCATTCTGCATCTGCTGGCCTACTTGATCAAAGCTCAATTCTCTTTTTACTCTATGTCCTATGCAACTATATTCAAAGGCCGTCTTATATAAAAACTCATTTCTGTGTCATCGCCCAGAATGTCTTGTGAACCCTAGTCTTTTGTTTTTCCGCCTAGTTAGTGGTAAGCAAGACACGCACACCTAAAGACATGTCTTATTTTTGCCATGGCATTTTTTGCTTTTATTTATCTGCTTTATCATCTAAACTTTTTCATATAAGTATCGAGCTAACCATTGGAGTTTTGCACCTAATTTGTTAAATAAAAACATCAAGGTGTACATTACAGTTAGTTTTCATTTGTTGTTCTTAACATTCTCATAACTCTACAGTTAACCCTTAGCATGCTGCTTATGAAATAGACTATTTACCACTAATCCAGTCTTATTAGTTTGTAAAACTAAATCGGTTCATTTGAAATCAAATTCTTAAATGTAAATAAGATTGAACAAAAATAAATGTATATATTTTAAAGCAAAAAAAAATCAAAATATGTGTTAGTATGGTGAATTTGAGAGCATTAGTCTGTGTGAGATAGTAACTAAGCAACTTTTACAATCATAAGAACAGTGTATAAATGTCTAAACAACAGATAATAAAACACATAATACAAAAACAAAATCACAGTACTCTCTGGCAATAGTGAATGTCTAATGGGTTCCATGAATTCAGGTCAAACAAATAAGTACAGACTTCATAAAAGTTGCCTGTAGCTCAAAAACAAGTTGCTGACATATAGCAATTGGTTAAACATGTTAAAGGAGTTTAGGTATCAATTTTTAGCATTCTGACACTATTCATCACTCTTGAGTTTTTTCAAATTATCATAGATACAGATATCGAAACTTGTAAATACCAGATAACCCTTATGTACATTTCGATGACCATGTCATTATCATCAGAGGGTCTTATTACAAAATTACAATCTAGCAAACAAGAAGTTACAAACTAGAGTGATGCTCAGCTGACCAGGAAGACATGATAATTGGGTTCTTTCTAATATTTTCATTGTAAAATTTTACTACTATTATTATTTTATTACATTATGTTAGTGAATTTTATTAAAATTTCCTCCAATTGTTTTATAGAGGATGTTATTAGACGTCGCCTTCTCATAGACGGAGACGGAACAGGTGATGACAGAAGGTTAAATGTTTTGTTGAAATCTTTCATCAAGTGGTGTAATTCAAAAGATACTCCTGCTGAAAGGTAACAAGTTAGAATAAGTTTTTTAAAATAAGGTTTGTATTGTAAAATTGACTGTTGTACAATTAATAGATCAACCCATTATAATGGAATAATACTACATATGCATACAAGTGCACACAACTTTTCAAGTACTAGACACCTAAACTATCTGTCTGTAAATAAAGCTGTCCTAAAGTAAAACCATTAAAATTTGTATTTCGTAATCCTGGAATTGAAATCAAACCTAGAATAGAAAATCAACAGTAAATTTTGAGAACTGAAATAACCCACCTTTAGTTATCAATTCTGGAATCACCATTAAAGTTATTGGTAACTTCATTCAAATCACATGGTAACTACAAAGATGTATTTGGCTGTAACTTTCTTCTACTGGTCATAAGCAGATAAGAGACACGACATTTTATGTCTTAAAACTAGCTTTTTAAATATTCATTTCAGAGTTAAATCTTTACTGTACAATTTCATTGTATCATGATATATTTGAATATTGAGGTTTAAGTGATACTGCTCAATATAAAAATAACTGTAAAATGTAAAAACTGAATTGTAAAATGTTAGGATGTAAGGTTAATTTTTATCTCCAGATTCAGGATCGATTTTGTCATTATTATGCATGAGAATGAGATTATTATTATTATGAGATGAGAATATCTACTTTATTTTTTTGGGGCAGTAGGACAGTAATGTTTGATTCCCTCTAAACCCAAAAATGCTTGAGGTTACAGATCAATTTTTTGTACTGATGAATTCTGTTGGAATGTGTGGTTTGTTTTTCCTCAAAGTGCCTACAAAAGTCAATTTATGCACGTTTAGCAGATGTTCGGCAAGTGGTATTGAAGTATACCAATTATCAGTTGTAATATTCCTTGACGTACCACTGATAGGTTGAACAAGTCTGTCAACATCAATACCGGAATTGTTTACTAGATATAGACCTGCAGGCTGTTTACCAACATACAGCTCCATGTTGAGGGTATAAAAGGTTTTTGCACAGGTCATTCCATAGATTTTGATACCATACTTTGCAGGTTTATTTTTTATGTACTGCCTAAACCTGGAGGTTCCTCTAAACGATTCTAGCATTTCATTTATTCTAAGGTATTCACTTACAGTAAAGTTTGCAGTACATTCGGCAACAATCCCATCAAAAATATAATGAACAGGTAAAAAGATAAAAAGCATATTATTAGGGTGTAATTGTCTAAAATAAATATGTTGCCCTCTTGAGGGTTTGAACTTGACACATTTAAAAAGTGAGATGACTATAAATAAATTAACCGAAAGTAGGCATTATTTGCATAAATTAATGATTATCAAATTTTGTTAATCTTATAAGGAAAAGTTTCCACTTAAGAATGTAAGTATGGAATTTAAATAAAATATTATACAGTAATTTCTCGCTTAAGACGTGGTAGCATAAGTCGAGGTATTACTTTATTTCATTGAGGATAAATATAAATAAAAAGCTTTAGTCAAAGAGGTTGACAAAGATAAGAACATGAGAGGAAAAAGAAGAACTTTTAAAAAATAAGTATAACATAAATTTTCAGTTATCTAAAGCATTTCAGTTTTTATATTTGTTTATTTACATGAAAAGTAATGAAATTGTCTTACATTTATGTTTTTGTTAAAGCCAAGAGATGCAAGATCGAATGTTCGCACAATTAGCTCAGAGTGAATATGCTTTCTTTAAATCTCGTTCAGTTGCGACAATGAGCTCAGCTGAGTTACAAAACTATGAAAACCTATCAAAACAAATAGAATGTGACATAGAAAAAGCCAAACAAAACATTCATGAAACCAAAGAAGATTTCAAAAATGCCAAAACTGTAAGAAGAAACAGAGTGGAATATGAGGTGTTAGCGAAAGTTATTAATGAACAACCGGACAGGAAGCAAACCAATGAAAAACTTACTCAGCTTAAGAAAGAGTTACAGTTGTTAGAGGTATGTATGTATATAGCAGCAATAATTGTATAAACATAGTAACTATTTTGGGTAAAATAAATTAAAATATTAGTTTTACTTATGGAATGGGATAAAAAATAAAAACAATTGTAAAGATATAAAAATAAGAAGACAATGAAGAATTTGATTATAGTATAGTATACCGTAAAATAACACAAACAAACCAAATAATTCCAATCATCCAAATAATCAAAAAATGATTAGGTTAGAATAAATCATAAAAGTTATTATATAGATTGTATAAATGACATATGAATAATGAAAATAAAATTAGAGAAAATATATCATGTATCAAATAATAATTGAAAGTGGTTATAAAAAGAACTGTGTATAAACTTAGTATAATATTTAAAAAAACCACATAATAATTAAACTTACAAAAATAATGTTAATAAAACAATATGGAGGTAACTTATATTTTCTGGTAATGAAATAAAAAAATATCACCAAATTATTTAAAGTTTTAAAATAGGGCACATAAAGGCAAAAATTCAAAGAAAGATATAAAGAACATTTTAATGTTTATAAAAAACTAGAAATTTACAAATTGAATTTTGTATATCATTGTATCAACTATTACCACATATTTCCAAATATAGATATTATGAAACTTATAAAAGAATCTAATGAAGGTTTAAGAATCAATATATATGAATATAATATTATTAACAAGTTCATAAATAAACAGATACAAATAAAATCAAAATTTGATACTATATTCGGTTTGAATAATGTTGCAGCAGCAAGTTAATAAATTTGACAATATTGTAATAGATTTGGCAACACTGTTGTTGAGTCTAATCTAACACATGTTTGTATGTTGGTCTTTTTGATTTCTGATGATGTTGTTATTGTTTGCCAATGAAAAGCTTTGAATTTTATAATACAATAAAATATTCTTGTATTTGTATTTTCTCAAATATTTTATTATTACACAAGAAAATATTTTATTATATATATATATATATATATATATATATATATATATATATATATATATATATATATATATATATATACCAGACTTACCTTGGTAAGAGTCCACTCTGTAGTCTTGAAATAGAAACACATAAAAACACTTAACCAATGATATATTTCAACCACACAGTGGTCTTTGTCAATCAAAGAGAAAACACAAAAAGAAATATGAGAGTTTCTGTCATATTTCTTTTTGTGTTTTCTCATTGATTGACAAAGACCACTGTGTGGTTGAAATATATCATTGGTTAAGTGCTTTTATGTGTTTCTATTTCAAGACTACAGAGTGCACTCTTACGAAGGTAAGTCTGTCAGTCTCCTAGCCCCCCCCCCCAAAAAAAAAAAAAATTATATATATATATATATTCTTGATATTTAACGTTATCCATTGTTTTTCCGTTGCACTGACTTTATGAAGTTAATATATTACTATGTAAGTAATTTTATCCACCATTAAGGTAAGATTATTGCACTTAATGGTGGATAAAATTACTTACATAGTAATACATTAACTTCATATATATATATATATATATGTATATATATATATATATATATATATATATATATATATATATATATATGAAGTTAATATATTACTATTGTAAGTAATTTTATCCACCATTAAGTGCAATAATTGTACCTTAATGGTGGATAAAATTACTTACAATAGTAATATATTAACTTCATAAAGTCAGTGCAACGGAAAAACAATGGATAAACAATGGATAACGTAAAATATCAAGAATATATATATATATATATATATATATATATTGTAACATTTATAGAATGGGCTATATAATGTTATTTAAGAATTGGAAAAATAGATTAGAAATAACTCACACAAAATGTGAAATCGGAGAAATTCATTAAGAGATTGGTTAGATTAAATTAAAACTAATTTTAGGTGAAAGCCTAGAAAAGGTTTTAACATATAAAAAAGAGTCTGAACTGGCAAGAATGCATTAGGAAATTTGTTGGATCAAATAACCTAACAAATAAAATTAGAACAAGATAATGTAATAATAATAAAATTTTAAAAAAATTTCAAACTTTTTCAACATAGGGCATAAGTAATTACTTGAAAGAGAAGGTGAAACACGATTGTAAACAATGAAGTGAGGGGTTAGGTTGCATTAATCCATGCCAAACACACACATTTCGGAATTATTACAAAAGTAAAAAGCAAAGACACTGCACACACAAATAATAGTAATTAAATAAACACTGGAAGGTTTGTTGAGGATAGGATAGGTGAAGCAGTATGTTAACCAAATTAAAACGATTGAAAACAATTTCGTTAGTTCATAAAATTTAAAGCCAAGAAAGTAGGTCAGTGTTACAGTCGACTCTAGTGGGAAAAAATGGAACCTCATTACATGAAAGCAAACGTTTATGGATAATTAATATGAAGTTTGGAGAAGGAATTGACGCCATGTTTTAAACATTTTAAAAATAAAAACGACGCGTTAGTCTAGCGTGGGCAGCCGAACGAAGCGAAGCCATTCTTAGAAGCCAAAATCCCTTTTGAAGCATCTCATCAAAATTATACGAATTTATGATGAAACTTGGCCAAATTAAAACGAGAATAAGTGAATTTAAAATCTAACCTTTAGTGAACTTTTAAAATTTATAAGAAAATCCAAAATTGTACATTATTAGAATATCTTGAAATAATATAATAGTTTAGTAGTAAGAAAGCCTAATCCAGTTCAAAAAGGTTGGGGACCTTTTTCTTATTCCAAATTTAAGATTTTATATCAGGAAGCTAATTATTAAAACTATTTTCTAAAATTAATCTTATTTATTAATTTTATTTAATTAACCAAAGAGTTAGAAGATATAGCCCATGCATAAAACCCCGAGATATTAAGAGATCTTAGAAAATAGCCTAGGTTATAAAATCTTGTAACTAAAATATTAAGGATTGAGTTTAGTCTATTGTGTTAAAACTTGTTAAGTTTTATTTTTTTCTGTTTATTGTGTAAATTAAAAAATTGTTAAAATTAAAAGAATTTAAATTATTAATGAGTTTTTGTTTTTAAATTTAATAGAAATATTATCTGCATTCAATATTCAATAAAAATTCTCCTTTTTAAAAAATAAATATAATATATATTATAATATTTTTTTTATAAAGGAGAATTATTTCTTGAATGGATAACTTATTTTCTATTAAATTTAAAAACAAAAACTCAGGAATAATTTAAATTTTTTTAATTTTAACAATCTTTTAATTTACACAATAAACAGAACAAAAACACTTAACAAGTTTTAACAAAATAGACAAAACACAATTCTTAATATTTCAGTTACAAGATTTTATAACCTAGGCTATTTTCTAAGATCTCTTAATAACTCGGGGTTTTATGCATGGGCTATACCTTCTAACTCTTTGGTTAATTAAATAAATTTTAATAAATAAGATTAATTTTAGAAAATAGTTTTAATAATTAGCTTCCTGATGTAAAATCTTAAATTTGGAATAAGAAAAGGGTCCCTAACCTGTTTGAACTGAATTAGGCTTTCTTACTACTAAACTATTATATTATTTCAAGATATTCTAATAATTTACAATTTTAGATTTTCTTATAATTTTAAAAGTTCACTGAAGGTTTATTTTTAGAGCGCTATATACTTATCGATTTTCGAAGTTTTGCAGGTTGTTCATATAGGATTCAGTTCTCTTTAAATTTTATGTTTCACACACAATTAAATTCTTTTTGGTTACTTTAATTATAATAAACTGTACTATAAGTTTTAAATTCACTTATTTTCGTTTTATTTTGGCCAAATTTATTCACAAATTCTTATAGTTTGGCTTCTAAGAATGGTTTCGCTTCGTTCGGCTGCCCACGCTAGACTAACACGGCGTTTTTATTTTTAAAATGTTTAAAACATGGCGGCGATTCCTTCTCCAAACTTCATATTAATTATCCATAAACATTTGCTTTCATGTAATGAGGTTCCATTTTTTCCCACTAGAGTCGACTATAACACTGACCTACTTTCTTGGCTTTAAACTTGATCAACTAACGAAATTGTTTTCAACCGTTTTAATTTGGTCAACATACTGCTTCACCTATCCTATCCTCAACAAACCTTCCAGTGTTTATTTAATTACTATTATTTGTGTGTGCAGTGTCTTTGCTTTTTACTTTTGTAATAATTCCAAAATGTGTGTGTTTGGCATGGATTAATGCAACCTAACCCCTCACTTCATTGTTTACAATCGTGTTTCACCTTCTCTTTCAAGTAATTACTTATGCCCTATGTTGAAAAAGTTTGAAATTTTTTTAAAATTTTATTATTATCTTGTTCTAATTTTATTTGTTAGGTTATTTGATCCAACAAATTTCCTAATGCATTCTTGCCAGTTCAGACTCTTTTTTATATGTTAAAACCTTTTGTAGGCTTTCACCTAAAATTAGTTTCAATTTAATCTAACCAATCTCTTAATGAGTTTCTCCGATTTCACATTTTGTTTCAGTTATTTCTAATCTATTCTTCCAATTCTTAAACAACATTTTATAGCCCATTCTATAAATGTTACAATATATATATATATATATATATATATATATATATATATATATATATATATATATATATATATATATATATTTAGGTTAGTTTTGGTTGGTAAAGATTATTTAGATTTTTTGGACTAGGAGACTGACAGACTTACCTTGGTAAGAGTCCACACTGTAGTCTTGAAATAGAAACACATAAAAGCACTTTGGTAAGAGTCCACACTGTAGTCTTGAAATAGAAACACATAAAAGCACTTAAACAATGATATATTTCAACCACACAGTGGTCTTTGTCAATCGAAGAGAAAACACAAAAAGAAATATGAGAGAATGAAATAAAATAAATACAAGTTGTAATCACAGATTGTGTAGAGTAGAAATCAGATGTCACAGATGCACAGATTAAAGATATATATATATATATATATATATATATATATATTGTTTCCATGAGCATATGAGTGATTATAGTTTATATAAGTCTGTCAGGGGAAAAGAGATAAGGCTATTAGGAAAAAAAATGAATGGGTTTATCTGATGTTGAGGTTAGGGGATTCTCTGGATTTGGTATACCACTGGTATGATAGTTCCCACCTTCTCAGTTCTGAGGGATTGCAATCAGGGGGGAGTGATTTAATTATTTTTGTGGTATAGCAGTCATCAAAAGTTGTGATGTTGTGACTCGCAGTATGTTGAGCTGTTGGTCTATCCATATTCATAATTTTAACATCATGTCTGTGGCCATTCATTCTGATATTCAAACCATCCGTGGTCAGGCCTATGTACTGTGCTGAGCAAAGTTTACATTGTAGCTGGTATATGCCATTTTTCGATGTACAATTATGATGACCCTGTATTTTGAAGACCATTTTTGTTGTTTGGCTGTTGAAACTATTTGCTGAGGGGTATATTGGACACGTCTTGCATCTAGGTCTAATGCATGGGAAGGAGCCCATCATTGTTTAAGTGCTTTTATGTGTTTCTATTTCAAGACTACTGTGTGGACTCTTACCAAGGTAAGTCTGTCAGTCTCCTAGTCCAAAAAATCTGTGATTACAACTTATATTTATTTTATTTCATTCTCTCATATTTCTTTTGGTGTTTTCTCTTCGATTGATAAAGACAACTGTGTGGTTGAAATATATCATTGTTTAAGTGCTTTTATGTGTTTCTATTTCAAGACTACAGTGCGGACTCTTACCAAGGTAAGTCTGTCAGTCTCCTAGTCCAAAAAATCTCTCTCTCTCTCGGGTTACTTACTGATGCGTTTCAAAACATTAGTTTCTTTTACGAAGCTAACCTTCAACTGGCGGCCAGTAGAGGGTTATCTTTTTAAAAGGAACGAATGTTTTGAATTGCGTCAGCAAGTAAGCCATTACATATTCACTTAGTCAAGTACTTTTTAATTATAGTTTAATCAGTGAATTTGAGATGATTACACCAAGCAACTTTATATGAAAGTGTTTTCATATGTATTAGTATAAACAAGTAGCTCAAGTGGAAGATGGAATCAAATAGTAATTTAAGTGATTATTACAAACTTGAAAATTTTATTTCCATGAATATCCATTTATAGAGGCTGAATCTGTAATATTATAAATAAATTTATTATTGTAATTCTTAATTGTAAGTTGTATTTTCAGGAAACTAGTGAAGAATTGGATAAAAAATTTGACATGCGCAGGAAACAGTTTCATGTATTGCTTGCATCCATTCATCAACTCCAAGCTCTGCTAAATCAGATTGATGACGCAATGGACATTTCTTTAGATAATTTTGATGATGAAGATTTAGACATTCTTTCTAGAAAGGCTGATCCCGAATTTATAGAAGTGAAGAAGGAACCATAAGAAAGTCTGTTGTAATAAACTCCATAAAGTAAATAGAAATAGTATTTCAAGAAGAATTAAAACAATTATGAAGATGTAAATAAATTTTGATACATTTATTATTGTTTCTTTTTTAGACTCTTATCACTACATTAGTGGATATATAAAAGTTTCAATAAATATTTTAAAATTTACAATTTATTTGTATAATTTTTGCAAAGTAAGTTATCTTATAAGAACAAAAGTTAAAAATTACAGTAGAAACTCTCTAATTCATTACTCTGTAATGTGTCACCTTCCGTAATTCATCACTGTATTCGGCATTCACCACAGTAATAACAAATGTCTGAACTGTCACATAGTATAGACGCCATCAGAAAAGAATTCTTTAGTACAAAATAAAATAGACTTTTTCTGTATTTTTTTAAAATTTTGCTAGTGCTATTGTTCTTACACAATACTTGAATATGTTTTGTTTGTCTTATATGAAAATAGTTAACATCCTGTATTTGTAATTACGAACTATACTGCAGGCTGCTAGTGTTTTTATAGTGATGTTGAGACATAAACAAGTACTACATTAATTACATAACTTTCCCGTTTATGTATTTATGTGCTATGTTTACCCACAATTACATGTTATTTTCATGACTTCCTCAATTATCACATGAACGTGACAAATTAGAGAGGTTCTACTGTAATGCCATTTACACTCCAAACTATTTACTGGAGTGAAACTATAAACGGTTCTCAAAACAAAGCAACAGCTAAATTAAAACGTAACAAAATGAAAAAAATTAACAGAAAACATAATTCTGGGGATCTTCAATACTAACAAAATCAACTTTTTATAAAATAGCAAGTAAATAGTTAATCATTTTCTCTCCACCCTGTATTCAATACAGAAAGTTTATGTATTTGATTTAGAAGTGTGAGCTATATGTTCCCTCTGCATCTTTATTATTTCATCCCATTTCAATTACTTTCTCTTAAATACTTTGGTCTGTTCTTATTGAAATTGTTCTTGCAGTGTTCTTACTGGACTCTTTTCCTTCTTTTATTTATCTAAGATATTCTTTCTTATGTTACATTTTTTCTCAGTTTGTCTTTGATTTTCTATCCCTGTAATAAGGGAAAATTTTAATTCCCTTATTTCCCTAGCACAAAGTCATTTCTCTTTGAGTAATTTTATGTCTTTTTTTAACTTAATCTTCTGTATTAATTTATCTACATTTTGATTCAATTAATATTTTTCTTAATGTGTTGTTCCCTTTTGTTTCTTATCTGTTTCTTCTTATTTCCTATATGATGTCTTTAATTTGTATTCAATGTTATACATAATAATACACAGCCATTATTGAACCCCTAATACTCTTAGAAATACTTTGACCAAGAATAGTTATTAACAATTCGAAAGATGTAAGTCCCTGCAAACATTAATGTAAGGGTTCTGCACTGCTCTTAGTAGGGGTTCTTCATTTAAATGAAATTAAAAGTCCATGACAATGGTTCAAAAATAATTAAACCCAAAACAAATGAATAAACGAATAAAAAGGTTACTTTTTAATATTAGTTAGCCAGCCTCATAAGTGGATACACCTTAGAACATAGGTGGATTAAAGTAAAAACTTGTTAAACAACAAATTTTTGTCTCAGAAAACTTTATTTTCTTACATATAAAACTATTTTACTTAATGTTTAAAAGAACAACAACTAATAATTAAACATATTTATCATTGAACGTTTATTTTTTATATTAAAAAAAGTTAATTACCTCTGAATACACATCTTGTTTCAGATATTTTATTTAACTTTTTATTATCTGTTGATTTGATTCCATTTTCCTCAACAGTTTTGTTTGTCATATGTATTTATTTTATAACTAAGTGAAAACTATTAACTTACTTGCTGAGGTGTTTTGAAACGGTCGTTTCATTCAGTAACAGCTCAGCTTCGTCAATGAAACGACTTTTTCTAAATGTGTCAGTAAGTTAATAGTTTTCACTTAGTTACACAAATAATTACTTATGACTTATTCAGTGAATTCAACATAATTACAACAAGCAAAGTTTTGTTTCCCTATAATTAAACTTGAGTAAAGATCCTTTGTTAGATCAAAATAACTAAGCTTCTATATAATACACCACATACTTTCAAATACTTATTTATATACCCTATAACTTCTCTTTTAAATTAAAATTCTGTTTCAGAATTAAATTTTCATGCATTGTCGAATCTCTGATTATTTTGCTCTATTTTTCTGATGTGAATGTTCGGTCTGTGATGTTGGTATTTGTTGATGTCATACATACTTCTTCTTGAACCTCGTGTATAATTTTTTTAAATAGTAAATCGTCTGTATATGTTGTCTGTAGGTTCATTAAATTGTAGTGTATGTTTTTATAAATGTGGTATTTTTCTAGTGAGTTTAGTTCTATTCGATTATTATTTATTTCAAGTGGTTAGGTTATTTTCGTAATTTGTTATTTCATGTTTATGTTATATTAGGTGTGCTGAACATTTGATGCTTTTGTATTTTTATTTTTAAATGCTCTGTAATGTTCTTCAAATTTTATTTTAAATGATCTAGTTGTTTTTCCTACGTAAAATATGTTGCAGTCTTTTCATGCAATTTTGTAAATTCCTGATAAGTTATGTTTTTCTGTATTTGTTTTGTGGTTTGTGTTATTAGGATATTTTCTTATTTTGTTGTTTGGTTTGTATGTTGGAGTGTAGTACTCTTTGTCGTATGTAATTGTTAATTTTTCTATTTTGTTATTGGTGTATTTATATTTAAGATAGATTTTTTTTTATTTTTGTGTTCCGGTTGTAGTGTTGTGTTGAGGTTAGGTTTTTTGTAAATTTATTGTATGTGTTTTTTATAAGGTTTTTGTTGTATCCATTTTCTATTGCTATTTTTGTAATGTTAACTAATTCTTCATATAATTTTTGTTCGTTATATTGTGTGTATTTTATTGCTTTATTTATCATGTTACTGTAAGTGTTAATTTGGTGTGTCCAGGGGTGGTTAGCTTTGTAGTGTATTGTGGTGTTGTTGGAGGTTGGTTTTCTGTGTACTGTAGTTTCTATTTTATTATTATTTATATTTAGTGTAATGTCAAGATGGTTAATTATTCTGTTTGTTTCTGTTTCAACAGTGAATTTTATGTTTTTTTTTGTATGTATTTAATTTGTTTAGTATTATGATGTGTTCCTTGTGAATGGTAGGTTGGTATATTATAAGTATATCGTCTATGTATCTTGTCCATAGTAAAATATTATGTGTATTTAGTATAGGTTTGATTATTATTTGTTCAAAGTGTTGTAGATATATTTCTGACATGACTGATGATATGGATGATCCCGTGGTGAGTCCAGTTGTTTGTTTATAGTATTTATTGTTAAATTGGAAGTAATTTTGGTTACATATGTGTTTGGTTAGTGTAATGATACTATTTATTGTTTTCTTTTACGTTATTGTTTATTAGTTTGTTTTTTATTATTTCTATGGTTTCTTCTATTGGGATACTAGAGTACATGTTGTTTATGTCATAACTTATTATTTTTGTGTTGCTGTTTGTTTCTGTGTTTTTTATTTTATTAAATAATCCACATCCATTTTTATATTGAATTTATTGTTGATATGTATTTTAGATCTTATTATTTTGACTAGTATTTTTGAAGTTATGTATGATTGTGCTGTTTTGAAATTTATTAGTGGTCTAAATGGTGTGTCGGGTTTGTGGATTTTAGGTATGCCTGTTAATATTGGTGCACATGGTTTGAATGGGTAAAATCTGTTCTTTGTTTTTTTCTTAGGTTTTATATTATTAATGTTGTTGTGAACACAAAAGAACCTAATAACAACCCCAAAAAAACAAAACAATATATAAAAAAAAGGAAATTATGAAACTCAAAGAAAAACTAGAAAACAAATAGTATTAAAATCAGATAAAACAAACACACCAGTAATAATAGAAAATACCAAATACATCAACACAATGACTGACCACATAAATGAAAATAAATACGAACAAATCCCAGACCCAACTAACAAATACCTTAATACAATAAAAAACCTAATATTCATACACAGAAATACCCTAAACTATAACAATAAATTAAACTAACACACAAGACTTTACCCATTCAAACCATATGCACCAATATTAACAGGCATTCCTAAAATCCACAAACCCGACACACCATTCACACCACTAATAAATTTCAAAACAGCACTATCTTACAAAATTTCAAAAATACTAGACAAAATAATAATATCTAAAATACATATCAACAACATATACAATATAAAAAAATGGATACGAAATAATTAATAAAATAAAAAACATAGAAACAAACAGCAATACAAAAATAATAAGTTATGACTTAAACAACATGTACTCTAGTATCCCAATAGAAGAAACCATAGAAATAATAAAAAACAAACTAATAAACAATAACGTAAAAGAAAACACAATAAATAGTATCATTACACTAACCAAACACATATGTAACCAAAATTACTTCCAATTTAACAATAAATACTATAAACAAACAACTGGACTCCCAATGGGATCATCCATATCATCAGTCATGTCAGAAATATATCTACAACACTTTGAACAAATAATAATCAAACCTATACTAAATACACATAATATTTTACTATGGACAAGATACATAGACGATATACTTATAATATACCAACCTACCATTCACAACGAACACATCATAATACTAAACAAATTAAATACATACAAAAAAACATAAAATTCACTGTTGAAACAGATACAAATAGAATAATTAACCATCTTGACATTACATTAAATATAAATAATAATATAATAGAAACTACAGAACACAGAAAACCAACTTCCAACAACACCACAATACACTACAAAGCTAACCACCCCTGGAGACACAAAATTAACACTTACAGTAACATGATAAATAAAGCAATAAAATACACACAGGATAACAAACAAAAATTAAATGAAGAATTAGACAACATTACAAAAATAGCAATAGAAAATGGATACAACAAACACCTCATAAAAAACTCATACAATAAATTTACAAAAAAACCTAACCTCAACACAACACTACAACCGGAACACAAAAATAAAAAAATCCACCTTAAATATAAATACACCAATAACATAATAGAATAATTAACAAATATATACAACAAAGAATACTACACTCCAACATACAAACCAAACATCAAAATAAGAAAATATCCTAATAACACAAACCACAAAACAAATACAGAAAAACATAACTTATCAGGAATTTATAAAATTACATGAAAAGACTGCAACGCATTTTATGTAGGAAAAACAACTAGATCATTTAAAATAAGATATGAAGAGCATTACAGAGCATTCAAAAATAAAAATACAAAAGTATCAAATGTTGCAGCACACCTAATATCACATAAACATGAAATAACAAATTACGAAAATAACCTAACCATACTTGAAATAAATAATAACCCAATAGAACTAAACTAAGTAGAAAAATACCATATTTATAAAAACATACACAACAATTTAATTAACCTACAGACAATATATGCAGACGACGTACTATTCAAAAACATTATTCACGCGACTCAAGAAGATATATGTATGACGTCAACAAATACCAACATCACGGACTGAACATCCACACCAGACAAATTAAGAAAATTAGTTAAATGATTCGACAATGGTCAAGTGACCGAAAGGTGCCTCATCACAAAAGGTAAAATTTTTGCACTTAGTGGTGGAAAAGATTATTTACAAGTAATAATATATATATATATATATATATATATATATATATATATATATATATATTTATATATGTTAGTTTGATTATTCAAGTGCTTAGAGTTTTGGATTATTTCAAATAAAATCAAGTCAACTGTAGAAAATGAAAGGTTTACTGTGCAGCATTTGGGGATGTGGTTCAGGCCTACAAAAAGGTTTGCCGCTATTACCAAGCGAAATCATGCTCTATAGATGCTATAACATTAACAGCAAGCTTACTCTTACAAAGACCATCTTCTAACTTAGTCTACTCATTTGATCTTCAAACTACTCAAAATCAACAGTAACTATATATTCTCATAAGACTGCTTGAAGTTGAGCCTGATCAAGAGAAATCTCTCACATAAGAGGGTTGAGGGTTCAATTTCATAAATGGTAAAACTAGGCACTAGTAGCTTACTAATGATTACTCATCTCCAAAGACCAAATGGCATATTTTTCAAAATGGGTTTTATTTGAATATTGATCATCATATATTTTATAATTTTTTTTTTGCATCATGATATTTAAAGTTCTTTTATTTGATACTTTTTGTAATTTGTTATTGCAGAATATGTCAAAGAGAGATCTGAACAGTAAGAATTGCCGTATTTCTAATTTACTAATTAGCACCAAATTTTTTTTATTGAGAAATGCATTTCTATGAAAATAGTTTGTACTGAGATTATACTGCTCCTTTTGTTTCTTGAATCTGAGTTGTTTGATTTTCCTCATTTGAACCTTTCCTTGACACGCCTGAAACCAAAATATAAAAAATGATAAATACGAATTTTAATCAGAACAAAATGAGTAATATATTCTGTGTCTGTTTGTTTTATTACTAATATGAATAATGTTAAATATGGAAGGAACTCCATAATATATAGACAGAATTTTTTAAAAATTAAATGGGCTACATTCATACATTATTTTAAAACAATTAAACTGATAGGTACCTGTTTCACTTTCAGTTGGGGCATTCCAAGGTTGAACCTCACCAGAACCAAAAATAACAAAAATCAAGTTTCCAGTGAAAAAAATAAACGCTGATAAGTAAAACACTTTTTTCCATTCATTTGGGTCTTCCTGAAAGCAAGTTAGAAAAATAAACAATAAAATATACATATTTACAAAATAATATACATTTTCAAAATGATAAAAGGAAATAGTAACAGAAACATTGCTATTACTTATGATATTACAATTATAGGTTTCTGAATCGAACTTATTGTTGTTCGTAAATTGGATGTAAATAATAATAATTATATATTTATTTTAGAACTATTTTGCTCTTTTCTTTCTAAAAGTCTTACTATTATCTGAAAGCAACAACAAAGACCAAGAATATAAATAGGAAGAAAACTCATTTCAGAGTAAATTCCCTTTAACTCTTTGAAGCCTAGAGGGAATATTTTCAATCACACAGAAAGACGTCTCTATCTGCCTGGAGGTTTTTAGGTAAAATATAAAAAATTCCTGACATTTAATAAATACCATATTTTCAACAAATTTTACATTTTTAAAGGGAATGAAATAAGCTTTCAAGAAATATATACATATGAATTCATTACTTACATATAAATGGCGTTATGCTCCTTTAAATTGTATAAAAAAGTCATCAAAATAAAATAGCAACATTGAACTTCACTACACATATATTACATTCGAATGAAAATAAATATTACATGTTATATATCACTTTAAAGCTAAAAGAAAATGTAATTTAGAAATATTTCCTTAAAAGTTTAGAAAACTCTCCTTTTGAATCCGAATATAAAATCGGGTTATTTACATTTTCATTCAGTTCACCAATAAAAGATATGTATTTGTATCTTGGCCTAGATGATTTTCACTGTCACTATCTAAAAGCAACATATTTCATATTGAATAGTTTCCTAAAGAGTCTAACCAATATATCTGTAACATATTATCTCTAACAATAAAAATTAAATAAATAAAATAACTGATGCATAACATTTAGAGTGAACAACAACAAACTCGAAACGTAAATAACTTGCACTAATAAAACACTCACTATCTGACCAAACCAACAACTGTCCGATAACACCAATTATGTTTTTGTTTGTAAAAGCATCTCTGGCCTAAAAATAAAGACATGTAAAGTAGAATAACCAATATAAAGAATAATATCGACAAAATTGAGAATATTCGGGAAATACGTTGCTATGAAAATAAATACAGGATCCTGCTACACAAAGGCGTTGGCAACTAGCGTTAGCTAAATGGATCTATACTCGGGCATAGGCTTGAATGTGTCAAGCTTCCTGTTAAGGCTTTACAAAGTGAAGAAAAATTATTCTAAGTGACATAATGGCAATGAAGTTACTTGTTTATAAAAAAAATTACATGCAGTTTTATAGCAGTACTATTATATTTTAAAAATATTTTATTTCATTTGAAGAAGTTGTTATTTATATTATTAATGGTGAAGAATGTCACAATAATTGCTCATTATGATTCAACTGAATTATAATTAAAAATTGCTCACTTCATTTTTATTAATTATCCCTGCAATCAGAGGAGCAAGGAACGAAGAAAAGTTGGAAAAGCAGTTGGTGATGCCCATCAAGACACTGGCAAAGTTGGGTGATAAGTCGATGTGATTTGATTGGTATCCAGTGTAAGTGCCAGCGTTCAAAGCAATCGAAGTAGAGAGAAGTATGACCGCTAGTACAATGTTGTTGCTGACTTGTGATAGCATAATCAATAGAATGGCTCCTCCCCAATGACCTAAACACAGTTCAAAGTGTATTTAATATAATATTGGACCTGGGGTTTAACATTAGTTTTGATGTTAACTCTTAGATGTAATAGAGAAAGAGAACAAGTTACAGGGTTGTTGTTGTACTGTTTAAAGATAATATTTAGGAAACACTTTATCAAAGCTATAAAAAACAATTTTTACCAGAATACACTTACATGTTATCAAATCATAGATATCATATTTATATAAATAATAAATAAGTTTTTGTGTTGTACATCTTGAGGTGTTTTGCCAAGTCAATACAAACAAGTGTTATAAAAATAAGGTTTAGACATCAGGAAGTATGTGTTTCACAGGGAACAAAAAAGTTGGAGACTCGCACTCTGTTAGGTTTACTTCATCAATGCTGGATGAGATTCACACACACACATATATATATATATATATATATATATATATATATATATATATATATATATACATATATATATATATATATATATATAGGAATTTTTTGACTAGATAGGAGACTGACAGACTTACCTAGTGGCAATAGTCCAAAACTGCAATCTCTTGGAAATAAACACATATAAAAATAGTGTGTTAAGTTTTTATATATGTATATATATATATATATATATGAAGTTATATATATCGTGATATTTCACGTCGTCCATTATTTTTCCATTGCACTGACTTTATGAAGTTATTATTATTAATTGTAAACTATTTTTTCCACCACTAAGTGCAATAATTTTACCTTATATGATGAGGCACCTTTCGGTCACTTGACCATTGTCAAATCACTCTGTGATGATAATGACCGAAAGGTGCCTCATCACATAGGATAAAATAATTGCACTTAGTGGTGGAAAAAATAGTTTACAATTAATAATATTAACTTCATATATATATATATATATATATATATATATATATATATATATATATATATATATGTGTGTGTGTGTGTGTCTGTGTGTCTTAGTAAGGGAAAACGATAGTCTTTAATCCTCCACAAATTTAATCCACCTCAGGCAATGTAGATGGGTCTGGTTTGTATATTTAGTTTAGGGTTGAAATATGTTTTCGTGCTTTCCTCAGGGTCATATTTAATCTAACTAGTTGAATAGTATATTTTATTTATTTTTATGTTTGAATTTTTGTAAATATTTTTAGATTTTTGTGAATTGACTTTACTTTTTTACAAATATTTTCAAATTGGGTTAAGAGCTTAACTGGCCCATAAGATCAATGAGGCCCACCCGCCATTGCCCCAGTTGCTCACTTTGGTTGTTGGGCTGAGTGTCTAAGGACTGATTAGGGTATTAATGAATTGCCAAATTTTGTATTTTTTAACTAAATATTTAGTAAATAATAAAAATTACATAGCCTGAGTGTTCGAAGGCTACTAATGTATTAACTAGTTTTTTAAATGCATTTAACTAAGATTGACTGTACCAGTTCTGCAATATTCTGCCACACTAAGAATATAATGCTGAGCGATAAAAATTTTAAGTTTATTATTCTATCAATTATAGGAAATATTATATAATTATGCAACAGTTCAATTAGAAAATCTACTACTAACCTATGCTGTTCCATATTTTTCTTGAAACTCCAATTGACAAAATATTGTGTTTGATGATATAATCTGCAGTTATAGACACAACAACTAAAGCTAGCCATTGTATTAAATAAGGCATTGCTGACAGAGCACCATTCTAAAAAAAATTATAAATAATGTAAAGTCTGATTACAGTTAACAGAAACATTCTTAAAAGAAAAAGTAAAATCATGTTAGTTGGCTATCAGGTAAACAACACATTTCTGATGTAATATGTTCTAAGGTATGATCTTGGCAATGCCCAAAAACACTCGCAGCATTACTAAATGTAGCTTCCAGCTGAATATATGTATTCCGTGTACTATTCATCATAAATATATCAGTTCTAGCAGAGCTAAAAGGTTGAGATTTTTTTAACTAGATGGGAGTTTCACAATTACCTTGGTAGTAGTCTGGTCTGTAATCTTGTAATACTTATTCAATTATAGGATTACAGATGAGACTATTAACAGGTAAGTCTTGTCAGTCTCCTTTCTAGTCCAAAATTTCTCTTAATGTACATATCTTCACAGATTTACAAATCTTCTTCCCATTATAATTATATCTGACTTTGCTTAGTGCCACTTCTCTAGGAACGCCTTACCTTGTCAATAGCCAAACTTACTGCTTTCTTAATAATACTGAAAACCTTATCATGATACAGGGTATAATTTAGAGGTAGATGGCCCTCGAGCCCTAAAAAGGGTTGCTAAAACCCCACCTCCTGAGGTTATTAAGACACAGTGTACATTGAAGACAATATATATATATATATATATATTTATATTCTTGATATTTAACGTTATCCATTGTTTTTCCGTAGCACTGACTTTATGAAGTTAATATATTACTATTGTAAGTAATTTTATCCACCATTAAGTGCAATAATTTTACCTTGAGTGATGAGGCACCTTTCGGTCAATTGACCATTGTCGAATCACTGATGTTTTTCTGTTGTAGATGTTCGGTCTGTGAAGTTGGTGTTTGTTGACGTTAGGCGCACTTTTTCTTGATCTGTGTGTATGATATTTCTATATAGTATGTCTTCTGTATATGTTGTTTGTAGATTCATTAAATTGTTGTGTATGTTTTTATAAATGTGGTATTTTTCTAGTGAGTTTAGTTCTATTGGGTTGTTATTTATTTCAAGTATGGTTAGGTTATTTTCGTAATTTGTTATTTCGTGTTTATGGGATATTAGGTGTGCTGCAACGTTTGATACTTTAGAATTTTTGTTTTTGAATGCTCTATAATGTTCTTCAAATCTTATTTTAAATATTCTGGTTGTTTTTCCTATGTAAAAAGCGTTACAGTTGTTGCATGTGATTTTGTAAATTCCTGATAGGTTTTTCTGAATTTGTTTTGTTGTATACAACAAAGAATACTACACTCCAACTTACAAACTAGACAACAAAATAATAAAATATCTTAATAACACAAACCACAAAACAAATTCAGAAAAACATAACCTATCAGGAATTTACAAAATCACATGCAACAACTGTAACGCTTTTTACATAGGAAAAACAACCAGAACATTTAAAATAAAATTTGAAGAACATTATAGAGCATTCAAAAACAAAAATTCTAAAGTATCAAATGTTGCAGCACACCTAATATCCCATAAACACGAAATAACAAATTACGAAAATAACCTAACCATACTTGAAATAAATAACAACCCAATAGAACTAAACTCACTAGAAAAATACCACATTTATAAAAACATACACAACAATTTAATGAATCTACAAACAACATATACAGAAGACATACTATATAGAAATATCATACACACAGATCAAGAAAAAGTGCGCGTAACGTCAACAAACACCAACTTCACAGACCGAACATCTACAACAGAAAAACATCAGTGATTCGACAATGGTCAATTGACCGAAAGGTGCCTCATCACTCAAGGTAAAATTATTGCCCTTAATGGTGGATAAAATTACTTACAATAGTAATATATTAACTTCATATATATATATAGGTTAGTTTTGGTTGGTAAAGATTATTTAGATTTTTTGGACTAGGAGACTGACAGATTTACCTTGGTAAGAGTCCACACTGTTGTCTTGAAATAGAAACACATAAAAGCACTTAAACAATGATATATTCCAACCACACCATGGTCTTTGTCAATCGAAGAGAAAACACAAAAAGAAATAAGAGAGAATGAAATAAAATAAATATAGATATTTATTTTATTTCATTCTCTCTTATTTCTTTTTGTGTTTTCTCTTCGATTGACAAAGACCACTGTGTGGTTGAAATATATCATTGTTTAAGTGCTTTTATGTGTTTCTATTTCAAGACTACAGTGTGGACTCTTACCAAGGTAAGTCTGTCAGTCTCCTAGTCCAAAAAATCTATATATATATATATATATATATGAAGTTATTATTATTACTTGTAAATAAATTTTTTCAACCACTAAGTGTTGCACACAATGATCTTTGTCAATCAAAAAAGAGAAAAAGAAAAGACTGAAGTGAACCACAGATGTGTATAAACATCCAAATGTCACAGATTTATAGTTTATGATATAGTGCTATATGTGATTTGTATAAATATTGATTATTTGAAACTATATATTAATAGTCTGTCAGAAGGAAGGTAAATAGAGTTGTTAAAAATGGTAGAAGCTAGGGGGAAGGTAAAAGGATACACCAATTCTAAAGAACTTCCTATCCTCAACTTCAGATAAAACTTCTTTTACCTTCCCCCTAACTTCTATCATTTTTAACAACTCCATTTACCTTCCTTCTTACAGACTATTAATATATAGTTTCAAATAATCAATAGTTATATAAATCACATATAGTACTATATCATAAACTATAAATCTGTGACATTTGGATATTTATACACATCTGTGGTTCACTTCAGTCTTTTCTTTTTCTCTTTCTTGATTGACAAAGATCATTGTGTGATCGAAATATTTCAATAGTGTGATATGTTTTTTATGAGTCTATTTATTAATTTCCAAGAGATTGCAGTTTTGGACCATTGCACTAGGTAAGTCTGTCAGTCTCCTATCTAGTCTAAAAATTTCTATAATATATAATAACCTCATGTAAAAAGTACTGATTAAAAATCTGTGGAATGTGAACTTTTGGAGCATATACCTATAACCTGAAAACACTTGCAGGAAAAGATAACACTGCTGAAATCCATTTGAAAAAATTTGTGTTGCATCTGATAAATAACGGAATGAATCATAGATATTCATGGCATCTTGTCTTCTATAAAAGTATACCTTTAGTAGGGATATTATAGGAGAGTAAAACCCATGAGGTTAGTACTCTGAGTAATCTTAAGGGAAAACCAATAAAATTGGTGATTATGAAAATAAAGAGTTGTGAAGCATTAGCATATTAAATGGAGTAAATGTTTTGTTTCATACAACAAACAGGAGTTGAACATACAACAAATTTATTTTGTTCTGAGAGAGCATGGTAGGAAAACAGTATACAAAAATATATCTTTAAGTGATCCTTTACTCATCTATCATGAGCTAGCTTGTTTTATTCAATAAAAAAGAAAATATAATTGGAAAGAAATTAAGTTTAGAGAATATAACAAAATCCTTATAAAACATAAGCAGTATTGGAATTTTATTTTATAAATTCTAAACTTTTCACAGAAAAACCACATTTTGAATAAAAAATGTAAATGTATTTGTTTTTCATCCTATGCAAAATTATAAGTAATACTTTCCAAATGAATAGAAAAAAATAAGCAGAGAGTTTACCAGAAAAGAAACCAGATAAAAGATGGAGTAGAATATTATGCCTAACCAATCAATTACTATGCAGAATATATATATATATATATATATATATATATATATATATATATATATATATATATGTTGCTATAATAAGCAACTGTCAGACATCACAACATACAAAATACTTACAGATAACCCCACTACAGAATTCAACAATTTACTCTCGGACCTACTCAAATATACAGCTCCTGAACAAAACATTTCAGAAACATCTCTAAAATTATTATATAATGAAAACCCATCTACTCCTCAATTCTATATATTACCAAAGATCCATAAAAACATAATCCCTCCACCTGGTAGACCAATAATTGCTGGCTGCAATTCAGTAACGGAAAGAATTTCAGCTTTCCTCGACTCACACCTTCAACCCTTAGTAAAGAACCTTCCATCACATACCCAGGACACCAATCATTTCATAGACCGACTCTCACAAATATCTGTACCTCTACCCCCGGTAACTATTTTGGTCACCATAGATGTCACCTCTCTCTATACCAACATCCCTCATGCACACGGCCTATCTGCAATAGAGAATTTTCTAAACAAACGCCCAGGCAAGCCTTCTCCCACTACACCTTTTCTTGTGAACCTGACCAGGTTCATCCTCGAGAAGAACAACTTTCAGTTTGAGGGAAGGAACTACCTTCAAATAAAGGGAACAGCAATGGGCACCAGAATGGCACCATCGTACGCAAATCTGTACATGGGATTGTTGGAAGAAAGTTTTCTAAAGACACAAACACACCAGCCATTATGTTGGTATAGATATATAGATGACATCTTCCTAATTTGGACACAGGGTGCTTCAACACTTGAGGCATTTTTAGACAGCCTGACACAATTCTTCACACTTCAATTTACCTGGGAGAAATCTACATCAGCCATCACCTTTTTGGATGTAGAGGTAACACTCCAGGATGGAAATATCAACACAGGAATTCACATCAAACCGACAAACCACCTACAATATCTCCATTTCGACAGCAACCACCCAATAAACATAAAACGATCCATTCCATACAGTCAAGCAATCAGGGGTAAGAGAATCTGTTCGAATGATAGGGAATTGGAAGATTTTAATAGAAAGATATCAACAGCCTTCCAGAGAAGAGGATACCCAAAAAGACTCATTGAAAACCAAATTCATTCAGCACAATCCTCGGTTCGCCCCAAACCACAAACAGAACAAAATAAACTGTCTTTAATAACAGACTACCATCCTGGTCTACATAAACTCAACAAGATATTGAGAGATGGCTTCAAAATTCTTCAAGCTTCCATCCACACCAAAAATCTTTTCACCGATCCACCGCAAATTTGGTACAAGCAACCTCCCAACTTGAAAAACATCCTAGTACATCCTAAACTACCAGACCCTGATGCAGAGAAACCACACAAACTTCCTCATGGCTCCTTCCCATGCAATAGACCTAGATGCAAGACGTGTCCAATACACCCCTCAGCAAATAGTTTCAACAGCCAAACAACAAAAATGGTCTTCAAAATACAGGGTCATCATAATTGTACATCGAAAAATGTCATATACCAGCTACAATGTAAACTTTGCTCAGCACAGTACATAGGCCTGACCACGGATGGTCTGAATATCAGAATGAATGGCCACAGACATGATGTTAAAATTATGAATATGGATAGACCAACAGCTCAACATGCTGCGAGTCACAACATCGCAACTTTTGATGACTGCTATACCACAAAAATAATTAAATCACTCCCCCCTGATTGCAATCCCTCAGAACTGAGAAGGTGGGAACTATCATACCAATGGTATACCAAGTCCAGAGAATCCCCTAACCTCAACATCAGATAAATCCTTTTTTTTTTTTTTTTTTTTTTTTTTTTTTCCCCCAATAGCCTTATCTCTTTTCCTCTGACAGACTTATATAAACTATAATCACTCATATGCTCATGGAAACAATTTATATATATATATATATATATCTTTAATCTGTGTCATCTGATTTCTACTCTACACAATCTGTGATTACAACTTATATTTATTTTATTTCATTCTCTCATATTTCTTTTTGTGTTTTCTCTTCGATTGATAAAGACCACTGTGTGGTTGAAATATATCATTGTTTAAGTGCTTTTATGTGTTTCTATTTCAAGACTACAGAGTGGACTCTTACCAAGGTAAGTCTGTCAGTCTCCTAGTCCAAAAAATCTATATACATATATATATATATATATATATATATATATATATATATATTCTAGATATTTAAAATTATCCATTGTTTATCCGTTGCACTGACTTTATGAAACTAATAATTAGTTTTTATTATTAAAATTAGTGATTTATTAGTTTCATATATATATATATATATATATATATATATATATATATATATTCATTCTCTTCTTTTTTAATTTTATTCCTACATGGGAGTTTAATCAATGATCTCTTTTAGTTTTATTTGATTCATTCTTCAGTTTTTTTTATATAAATATAAAGTTAATAATTAATAACGCGATGATCACATAGTTAAAGGATGACTTACACTTGCAATGTTGAATCCTAGAACAGAGTTCATGTAGGAAGGAGCAAGCGTCAAAAGTGTATAGAAGCCCCAGTTCTGACCGAGGTGTACTGCAAACAGGGAGTAAAACGGCATTGATGTTAAAATCTGCTTTAATGGCACCTTAAATTCCTAATTAAAGAAAACAAATACATTTGGTTAAACTAATTTTAAAACAAAAAAATCAGATTAAATGTATATAATTTATAAGATTTTGGAAAGGTAAAATTGTACTCGTATTTAGCCTCACAAATTTACTTTCAAATACTTTAGTGTAACTATCATAGATATGTAGTTTTAACTGTTAGATTAACTCTTTGACTGCTAGGCATATTTAAAGGTGACTGCCTGGGGCATTACCTGGACGATGGTTGGGGAGACATGACCCTTTCAAAAGAAAGAACCTTTCTGTGGAAATTTTAAACATTTTTATCTCTAGAAATAATATTTTATGCTATTTTGGCATTTAAAATTACGCAGTTGTCAGGAAGATGTTTTGCTAAAAACCTAGCGCTGTTTTATAGGTTAACATTTTTTTGCTAAAATTGATTGCTTTGGGGGCCACATGCCCCCTGTGCCTTCCCCTGACTATGGCACTGGTGACTGCCATACATATTAGTGCTTATGGTTCTGTTGTCCACTAGACCTTTAATGCATTATCAAAACAGAATTGTCAGGACATTTTGGTAGTATTTATTATTTTGTAAATAAATAAATGTCATTTACTTCAACAGTTACAATAACGTTTTTGTATCATTTTGTTTGTAAATGATTGGAATCTATAGTTACCTATGCAAACTGGTTTTTCTGAATTTGTTTCTTACACTTTACACAAAAAATAGTCTAATTAAAATTTTGTTTAATCTCTGTCCAATGTTATGCTAAATCTTTTGTATTCCAGTGGAGTAGATTGGAAACAGTAGCATGTTCGCTTTGGAAAAAAAATCCTTTTTGGTTTACTTTAATATGTGCACTTATTTGGATTCATGGAGGATATATAGTTTAAAGTGTCCTGAATGTGTGAGCATTTTTGTTCTCTACATAGTAGACATATCTATGAGATATTTCTATATTCTTTTTACTTTAACAATTAATTGAACTAGTGAGTTTATAAAGAATAAAAGTTTATATCTTTATTTATATTTCTTTTCAGTTTTATGTAAAAAAAGACGCCTTTTACATCTTTATTTGCTAAAAATGTAAAAATTTAAAAAAAGTTAAAAACGAGTTATTTTATAATACTGTAACTGTGCAATATTAAAATATCTTACTTTGGCATTAGAGGAATTATGTATCAACGAATTCTGTATGAAGTCTTTCTCTTCTTGTGATATAAACTTGTGTTTGGCAGGAGTGTCTGCTCCAATATACAACCATAGCAAAGACCATGCTATGCCACATGATCCAGTCACATAGAATATTGAAGGCCAGCCACCAGGACCAGCAGCAAGAAGTCCAGCAAAGAACATAGTGATCATTGTGCCAAAAAGAACACCTAAAATAAAATTATTTAACACAGAACTAAGAATGTATATATACCGTGACAACTCATAATGTTTTTTTCCTTGAACAATGTACAATAATACTAAAATATAAATGTTATTTGAACCATATACTGATTTTATAAAATGCAATTAAAATAGTAAATAGTGGTAAATACTCAATTTTGAAATTGAAAAGTTTTAAATAATTTCTAATTAGAAAACTTGCTTTTCTTGAATTTTGTAGTCCTTTACGTTCGGTGAATCTTATTAATCATTTAAGCAATAGTTTATGACTATCCGAACTTTATATTTAGTAAATTTGTTAAAACTTACTGAGACAGAAAGTTTTCGATCGCTATGTGCCGATCTTCATCAGTGTCTTCTGCTTGGATATATTGGGTCAAGCGGTGACGGTTTTAAAGGTAGGTTTTCGATAGTATCAAGGAGTATGTGTGATTTGTATTGTGTTTGTTCGTTTAATATGTTTGTATTTTGTGTTTTTGTGTGTCTGTAAATTTCATATTGTTCTAGTGTGTTGATATGTGGTCCTTTTTTGTGATGTGTAGGATTTCTAAATTATGATAAATGTCTGTGTATTTGTGTCCTGTTTCTTTTAAGTGATTGTAAAATATTGAGTTGGTTTGTGTTCTTACGAGTACGTATACAAACTAAACTGTGACGAATGTAACAAATTCTACATTGGACAAACAGGTCACAGCTTTAAACAAAGAGTCGAAGAACACAAACATAACGCCAACTCAACATTTTACAATCACTTAAAAGAAACAGGAAACAAATACACAGACATTTATCATAATTTAGAAATCCTACACATCAACAAAAAAGAACCACATCTCAACACACTAGAACAATATGAAATTTTCAGACTCACAAAAACACAAAATACAAAAATATTAAACTAACAAACACATACTCTTTGATACTATCGAAAACCTACCTTTAAAACCGCCACTGCTCGACCCAACATCTCCAAACAGAAGACACTGATGAAGATCGGCACATAGCAATCGAAAACGTTCTGTCTCAGTAAGTTTTTTTACTAAATATAAATTTCGGATAGTCATAAACTAATGTTTAAGTGACTAAAACTTGCTTGTTATTATATTTATTGTTTGAACCTACTTCAACAATAGGATACTTTTTTCTCTCAAACAATAGAAATCTTACATTACTGTTGTAACTGTTTACTGGCATATATTTTTAATAAATATTTAACTGAAACTAGTACATTTATTGAAATTACTTTTTTTTTAAATGTTATTTAACCAATTTATGAATTATAACTTTTAAAATAAAAAAATATTTTATTTTAAATAAATATATATTATGAAAAATTATATTTGTTACATACGTTATATAGTGAATTTTTTATAGTAGTGTATATAATGTTGAAATATCTTGTATTCAGATTTTGTAAATTATATCTAATGAAATGTTCATTAAGTTTGTTGTCTCAGCCAAGTATTTAAATCATAATTGCAGTAAATATATAAAAAAAAAACTTCAAGATTAACAGTAATAACAATTTATCAAAGGGTATGTGTGAATTGTATTGGATTTTTTTCGTTTAATATGTTTGTATTAAGTGTTTTTGTTTGTTTGTAAATTTTATTTTTTTTAGTTTGTTGAGATGTGGTCCTTTTTTGTCAATGTGTAAAATTTCTAGGTTATGGTAAATGTCTGTGTATCTGTATCCTGTTTCTTTTAAGTGATTAGAGAATGGTGAGTTGGTGTTCTGTTTGGGTGATTTTGTGTGTCCCTCAACTCTTTGTTTGAAGCTGCGACTTGTTTGCCCAATGTAGAATTTGTTGCAGTTTGTAAGGTTTAATATGTATACGCCTGGTGTTTGTAGTTTATCTTTGTTGTTGGTGTTGTGTTGTATTTTGTATTGTAGTTTGTTATTAGTTTTGTATGCTATTTTGTATCCTGTTTTTTTTAATTTGCGGGCTTTTTTATTTGATGTTCTGTTTATGTATGGTATTGTGATGTATATGTTTTCCCTCCCTGTAGTGTTAATTTCAGTGTTTTTTTGTATATTGTGTTATAGTTTGTCTATTATTGTGGTGTTGTATCCATTTCTGTACGCTAAATATTTAATGGTGTCTAATTCTTTGTTTATATTTCCTGTGGTCATTGGTACTTCTTATGTGTCTATGAAGCATGGATCTGAAGGCAGCGTGTTTGTGTTGGATAGGGTGGTTTGAGGTGTTGTGGATAAGTGTGTCTGTCATTGTCGGTTTCCTGTAAATGTTGAAGCTGCGTGTTTGTGTGTGGCTTTTTGTTATGGTGAGATCAAGAACACAAATACACAGACATTTACCATAACCTAGAAATCTTACACATCAACAAAAAAGGACCACATCTTAACATACTAGAACAATATGAAATTTACAGACACACAAAAACACAAAATACAAACATATTAAACTAACAAATCCAATACAAATCACACATACTCTTTGATACTATTGAAACCTGTCTGTAAAACCGCCACCGCTTAACCTAACAACTACAAGTAGAAAATTTAGACACTGATGAAGATCTTCATTAAGTGATCGAAAACGTTCTGCCTCAGTAAGTTTTTACAAAATTAAATTTCGGATAATAATAAAATAATGTAAATGTTATTAATTAATTTTCACCAAACATAATCAACTACAAAATTCAAGAAATAACAAGACATACTTTTTAAAAGAAAGTAATTAAAAATCTGATTTGAGCAAGTTATAAAAGAATAAATATTTTTATTTTGATTATCATAATTACCTACCAATCCTAGCACTGAGTAGGACAATGCTAGAATTGGCAGGTAATAATGATACTCAAAATAAAATAAGAATATAAATCCTAGCAGAAAAGTAGAATATTATCAAAAGAATAAATATTTATTGGAATTGATATTTGCGGATCAACTTACCACCTAGCACAAAAGATAATGTACGATTTCTTTCAAGAGGGGGAGCCCAGTTAGAGACATGTGAATATACAGATGTGTATACTGCTCCCTGCAATAAGGCATACAATAAGTGGCGCTATAATTTTGAAAATGTATAAATTGTTTTAAAGATTTAATATGGGAAATAATTACCAATGGCAAATATAGGTTGTGTTTGAAATATTTACATGGAAAATAATGCTAGAAATATAGGTGTTTTTATAAAATGGCAACTGTAGCTATAGAAAGACATGCTATTTGAAACTATTTAGTAGTAGAACAACCCTATTTAAATCAATGAATAGAATTTGGTTAAAAATAGTTTCTTATATAAAACGAAATGCATTGCAATCAATAATTTAACATAAAATCATAGTAAGAATATCAAATTTGTACTATTCAAATTTTATATATTATTAACATTTAAAACATACTGCAACCATAGTGTTTGAGTAAGTACTACATACTCCAACCATTAAGAGTAAGTACTCTTAATTGGGTGGTTTTGAAATAAATGAGCCTCTCTAAAGAGTGGTTCTAAAGTGCACCACTTTAGACAATAGAAGAGGATAGCTCAATGTGCATGACAGAATTTTGTTTCCACCTTAGAGTATACCTGATCTAACGGCTGGCCTGAGCAACCGGGCGGGTCCACAGGTGGCGGATAGTGGGACGGCTTACAGAAATGTAGGTTACCTGTGAATAACGATTCCGGAAGGTTTCTGAATATGCAGGCCTGGACCAAGGCTATGGTTCAAAGGTGAGGAATTATCCCTCCTCGTCAGTCAACCGGTTGGGCTTGGTAGAAATAACCGAGTGCTCTGACCGGGGAGACTGGGGTAGTTGGGAATTAAGTCCTCACAATGCTACTCTCACCTCCCGGGTGAACCAAGGGCAATGCGACAGTGAAGTAGGGGCGGGAAACTGCCCAAACGACACAGTTGTAAAAAAGAGAGTAAAGCAGGCTGTTCATCTGAGCAGTTAATAATGTCCTGAACTTGGGGTGTACTTCAAGGTCAGTGACTGAATACCCAATCCAAGGTGGAAGGCATCGTGCCGAAGGATGAATGGCTGCAGGGTATAAAATGCAGTCCCAAACGATCCCCTTGAGGAACCAGACAAAACCTCATTGTATGTTGTCTTGCCAGGGCAATGGGGGCTCTGCTCTGGTCGACCTTTTATTTCCCCCATACTCGTGGGACGTTTATGGACCAGACAAGTACAAAAGATAATTTTGAGACTGCACAGACGGCGGGAGCCAATGAGTTGGCAAACCGTGGGTCTGTAGCAGAGATGCCAACGACAACCATCACTGGGGGTGCGGGGGCGGCTGTCAAGCTGCCGACTGCAGAAACCGGTGAAGTGGCTGCAGAGTTGAGTACGCTCTCATTACGGAGAAAGCGAATGAGTGGAGCGGCCAGAAGGAGGCTCCGAAAAGAACAGGCGAGAGCAGCGGGAGGGCCAACAACTCTGAAAAAACGAAGGGGAGGCCAAAACCGAGCTGAGTCTGCCAAAGTCCAGGGCTTGGATGTTGTGAGGAGGGAGGTGCAACAGGGAAGAAAGCAACCTAGAGCGCCAAACCCCAGCACGTCAAAAAGGCCTAGGAGTGAGACATCCAACCCCTCTCCAGTGAAGGGAGGAATGAAGAAGGTGAAACTGGGACAAGGGGGGGACGCTGGAGTGTCTTCGGGCACATACGGCGATACCCTCAGGCAAAAACTAGCAATTGTCCCAGTTAGTTACCCTGAGAGACAACTCTCGGAAGAGATGGCGTTGGAGCTGGAGGAGCTGTTCTTCTCGGAACTGCTGTCCGCTGAGGCGGAGAGTGGGGATAGAGGATTTAGGACAGCATACTTAGAGAGGGGAGCTCTAAATGTCGTATGCTCCTCACGGGAGAGCCTGGAGTGGGTCCTTCGGGTCCTGCCAAGCTTCACCCTGAGCGAGGGGGTAAAGTTGAGGGCAGGGCCACCCAAGGAGATCTTTTGCGTCGCAAAGGTGTCAATGTGGGTGCCCAAACCCTACAATGACAAGGAGCCGGAAGAGATTCTGAAGGTGGTCAAAACCCAGAACCCTGGGGTTGTTCAGGATACTTGGAAGGTGATTGCCAGGAAAAGGGAGGATGCAGGTCTTACCCTGATCTTGTATATAGGAGAGGGCTCCCTCAGGGCACTGCGAAACAACAACCTGAGGGTGAACGTGGGGCTGAGACAGGCCACGTTCAAGGTGCTCTCTAGTCCTGGGGCTGCTCTGCGAACCCAGGCAACTGCAGAGTAAGCAGGAAAAATGATCAAGATCCTCCAAGTGAACCTACAGCATAGCAGGGCGGCCAGTGCTGTCGTGTGTAGGATGCTGGACAGGGGAGAGGTGGACTTGGTGCTCATCCAGGAACCATGGATTTCTGGAGGAAAAATATGCGGGCTGGCGACATCTGGAGGTAAGTTGTTGTATGATAAGGACTCCGGTGTTCCCAGGACGTGTATCCTGGTTAGGAGGGGGTTGTGTGCTTTTGTACTAACGAACTTCTGTTGCAGGGATTTGTTAGCAGTGTCAGTGGAGCTGCGGGCGGAGGGGGGGATGAAGAGGCTGAACCTGGCCACGGCATATCTCCCCTTTGACTGCGCGGGGGCTCTATCAACACAAGAGCTGAGGAGCCTGGTCGAGCACTGCGGGGCTGTGGATGAGGAGCTGCTGGTGGGGATGGATGCTAACTCCCATCACACTTCGTGGGGTAGTACAGGTACAAACACTAGAGGTGAGGAACTTTTAGCTTATCTTAGCTCTAAGAACTTACTAGTCTTAAATCAGGGGGAAGAGCCGACGTTTGTCACTAGGGCCAGAAAGGAGGTCCTGGACATTACGGTGGCATCGAACCAGATGGCTAGGTATGTACTAAATTGGCATGTGTCGGATGAACCATCTTCTTCTGATCACAGACATATTAGGTATGATATCTCTCTAAATCCAGCCATGCTTCGCCCAACCAGGGATCCAAGAAGAACAGACTGGGACTCCTACAGGAGGGACCTGGGTGTTCGGATTGAGGAGGCTTGATTGGAGTATGGTGGGAGGAGAGAGCTAGAAGACTCTGCCACATTGGTTGGCGAGGCTATAATAGAATCCTTTACCGATAACTGCCCTCTCAGTGAGGGGAGGAAAGTAGGGGATCCGTCATGGTGGAACAAGAAGCTAGCCAAACTTCGGAAGACCACCAGGAGACTCTTTAATAGAGCAAAAAAGAACGGGGAGTGGGACCTGTATAGGAAAACACTAACCGAATACAACAGGGCAATTAGAGAAGTGCGCAGGAAGTCCTTGAAGGAGTTCTGTCATGAGATTGACGAAACTCGGGAAGGGGCACGACTGTATAAAGTGCTCTCTAAGGATCCAGTTAACCCGGTGGGGATGCTAAGAACCCCACTGGGAAATTTAACAAAAACGGCAGGGGAAACTGTGGAAGAATTAATCAGGACACATTTCCCTTCCAGTACCCTAAGGAAACTTGGGGGAGCAGACACTGAACCGGTTACCAAACTCTCCACAAGACGTGGTAAGAGGGAGGACTGGGAAGTGGCAAGGAGGATAGTAACTCCACAAAGGGTAAGATGGGCTGTTGGCACTTTTAAACCCTACAAATCTCCAGGTCCAGATGGGATCTATCCTGTGCTGCTGCAGCAGGGAATGGATATGCTGGTGCTGGTACTTACTAAATTATACAGGCTAAGCATTGCTCTAGGGCATGTGCCGGCAGCCTGGAAATCTAGTAAGGTGGTCTTTATACCTAAGCCCACCGGTAACCAATCGGAAGGGAAAGGATACAGACCTATCACACTCATGTCCTTTGTTCTCAAGGGACTTGAAAAACTGGTTGATAGGCATATTAGGGGGGGTGCTTTGGCTATCAAACCACTGCATTGGAACCAGTATGCTTACCAACCGGGGAAATCTTGCGAGGGAGCTCTCCATCAAGTGGTTGGTAGGATTGAGCAAATGATCGCTAAGAAAGGTTGTGCCATAGGTGCCTTCCTCGACATTGAAGGGGCTTTCAATAACCCCTCAGTGGAGACGATGGTAAGTGGTGCAAGACGTCATGGAGTGGATGTGACCACTTGTGGTTGGATAAGTTCCATGTTAACAAACAGAAGCATTTCTGTAGAGGTGGCAGGGGAGGTCAGAAGGGCGGAGACAAGTCTGGGCTGTGCACAGGGGGGGGGGGGGTTCTCTCTCCTCTGTTGTGGTGCCTAGTGGTTGACAACCTTATTGAACTCCTGAATGAACAGGGGTACTTCTGTCTAGGATATGCGGACGACATAGTTGTCCTGATCCTGGGCAGATTCCCTGATACAGTCCTTGAGGTAATCAGAAATCCTCTACGACTGATTGAAGAGTGGTGTAAAAAGGAGAACCTTAGGGTAAATCCAAAAAAGACTGCTCTCATTAACTTCACCAGACAGCGAAAAGATCTGATGACCAGGATGCCCCGCTTGTTTGGTGAATACCTTGAGTTTGTGGGGGAGGTGAAGTACCTGGGAGTTATTCTGGACAGGAAACTCACCTGGAATCCACATCTTGAGAGGACAGTTAACAGGGCCAAAAGGGCACTGATGACTGTGAGAAGAATGGTGGGTAAGAAATGGGGACTGAAGCCATCAATGATGCACTGGATGTATCTGAGGGTGATAAGACCTATGATTACCTATGGAGCTCTGGTGTGGTGGACAAAGGCCAACCAGGCACAGACAAGAGCTAAACTGAGCTCTATCCAGAGATTGGCCTGTCTGTGCACACTGGGAGCGATGTCAACTACACCAGGCGCAGCAATGGAAGTAATGCTTAACCTCCCTCCCCTTGAGCTTGTCCTTAGGGGAGAGGCGAGGCTAGCGGCATGGAGATTGCGCAACTCGAGCAACTGGGCTAACCTCCCAGATGTCTCGGGACATATGAGTATCGAGTGCGTGGTCAAAGAACCCGTCTTGGAAATGGGCAGCGACCACATTACTCGAATGTTTGCACCTGACCAGGTCCACCAAACTATGATGGAATGGTCGGGGACATTAACATCGGGAGCTCAGATCTGGTACACAGATGGCTCCAAGATGGACTTCGGCACTGGAGCGGGGGTGTATTGTAAAAACCCAAGGGTAGAACTAGCTTTTTCCTTGGGGAGGCATACCTCTGTCTTTCAGGCCGAAGTATATGCTATAAATGCCTGTCTGGGAGAGATAGCAAGAAGGGAAACACATGGGGCCCGGATTGCTATTTTCTCCGACAGTCAGGCAGCAATTAAGGCACTAAACGGACACGTGGTCACCTCGGCCATAGTCAGGGAGTGCCTAATTAACCTACAAGCTCTGGCAAGGCACAATCAAGTCAAGATTGGTTGGGTGCCAGGGCATAGGGGAATACTTGGAAATGAAGCCGCAGATGCGCTGGCCAGGGAGGGGTCCTCGACTCCCCTGATTGGACCGGAACCTGCGGTGGGTATTTCCAAATCCATGGTCAGGATGACAGTGCGAAGGTGGATGGCTGAAAGACACTGTGAGCACTGGATCAGGGCCGAAGGGATGAGACACAGTAAGCTAACCCTTAGGAGACCTTCCTTGGGGCTGCAGAAGAGTCTCATCTATCTGTCTAGGCAGGAATTAAGGATAGCCACAGGACTACTCACGGGACACTGTGGACTAAGGAAACATTTGCATAAAATGGGTATCTACAAGGATGAACCAGTGTGCAGATTGTGCGGGCAGGAACAGGAGACTGCCACACACATTATTTACAGATGTGGAGTACTTGCTGAGAGGCGCTTCAACCTCTTTGGTGATGGAACGGCTTTGGTGGATGCTGAAGGTAAAACTCTAGTCAGGAAACTCCTAAACCTGGTAAGAGGGAAGGGGTTATTTGACTAGATCAGGGAGGTAAGTACAATATACCTTAAGGTAGCAGTGCTTCGGGCAATTCAAACCCGCTCCCAAGGTAAAAAAAAAAAAAAAAAAAAAAAAAAAAAATAGAGTATACCTGTATCTCCCTGCTGGAAACTGAAACAAGTATCTTGATATGTGTTCACAGATATTGGTTTTCCCTCAAAACAACTAAAGGAGTTGAACAAATTTCATCAACAATTTTTTATTTTAAATGTAAAATAATTCATAATATTCAGCAGGTGGTTTGCTTTGGATGTTATTGGAGGTAACATTAAAAAATTACTGCTGCTGTTGAGCATACAGAAAGTGTGGTATGAGACATTGTTATTTGACAGTGTTAGAGATTTTCAAAGGCGATTTGTAAAGGTTTCATAGATGCAATTTTTATAATTTGAATATCTTCAGAGTGACTGCAAATTTGTACTAAAACTGATCTCAGCAGAATCAACTCTATCTTGAGGCCGTATAGGGCTATTGAACATTAAAAACACTAATCATGATTTGCTTGTTAAGTTTTAGTTATTTAAAAAGTAGAAAACACCATTCAAAGATCCTAGCATTAGAAAAGAGATAATACAAACTTAAATGGCAGAGATAAACAACACTCCAAAAAATGCTTTCTAGATGTAATTGGCAACTTGTGTAAGTTGCTGTTCAATAATGTAATTTCTTAAAATTATCATTATACTTTTTATTTTATCATAATTTTATAACTTATACAAATATCTGTCTTATATTCATTTACAATACACCTATAAATTTCCTAAAAAATCTCATTTTCTTAAAGCAACTGTAATTATTTTGACTTGTTATATAATTGCATGTACTGACACATGCACTCTCTCTTTCTCTCTCACACACACACTTCCTTATTATTTCATTGCATTTATTGACCAACAAACACACACACACACACACACACACACACACACATATATACTTGGCAATGTTTGACTTGTAAATATTACCTGGAATAACCCTTGAGCAACTCTAACTGCACACATCACAGTCCAACTGAAATTGATTGCTACATAAGGTATGATCAGTGTTAATACACCACATCCAAACAAAGCCCCTCCGAGTAGTATTCTTGGTCCTATAAACCGAACCATCTGCCCTGCTGGCATTTGAGGAAATATGTAACCCCAGAAAAAAGCACTTAGAATTGTCCCTTTTTGAGCAGAAGTCCAATTAATTTCCTGAAATTTTAGTTTAAATAATTTATATAAATTTTCTAAATATTTTTAACATTTAAAGTGTAATACTTGAAGATAATTTAAACTCAACAGTTAAATTTCATTTCCAGTTTTATTTTTTAAAAATTCAACCTCAGAGTTGTGTTTTACATTGTAAAATTTGTTTTTATTTCAGTTAGAGCTTCACTCTGTACCTGTAGAGATTTTGAGATCAGAGTTTGGTAAGTTTTCTTTCTCAGAACCTTTACATTTTTTGCACGTGGCAAAAACTGACTTTTTGAATGAAATTGATTTTATGACTGAAGTGGCTTTGTAAAGTGCTTTAACAAAACAATAATCCTAAATTTAATAGCATATAAAGGACTGCATTTTCGGAAGAAAATGGTATTATTACTATTTTACACAAAAAAAAAATGGAATCTTCATTCCAATTTTGAATTTTTAAAATCGCTGTTGTGCTTGGTTAATAATTTTAAAAAATGATAAATTTGCAGTAAATAATATTAATTTTATAATATCAGTTGCCAAAAACACCACTTCTCACTGATATTTTTCATCAAACATGTTTCAAACTAGATCAGTGCATTGTTCAATGGTGTGAGTCAGGGACAAGATTGTTGCTCAGGTGTGTTCTATTATTGCGAGTCTGCGCTGTATTGATGTTCTGTGTCATTCTACATAGAGTAGTTGTTAATTCTGTTTTCGAATCTGGTATTTGATTGTGAGTATATTTTATTGTTTAGAATGTGTTTGAATGGTTTTTGTTGTGTTTGTGTATTTCATAGTTTTCTGTTATGTTTAGGTTTTTGATTTTTTTTTTAATGAAATGAAAACCTTTTACATTTGTTTTAATGTTGGTGTATGTGTACAGCGTACTCTTTATATGTGTAGCAAAGTTTAGTCTGGGTTGTGTTTTTTATGTCTTTTATATGTTAGTGTGTAGTGTAGTGAAGTTTCTCCCTGTTTGACCTATGTAGACGCTGGGGTAGTCATTAAATGTGATCTTGTATAATCCTGTCACATTTGTTTTGGAGTATTTTATGTTGTATAGGTGTTTTTTGCTTGTTAGATGTTTTAAATCTGTGGTTTGACATTGTTCATGTGCTGTGTTAATGTTCTAACATATCTGAGCCACAATGTTCTTCATGGCTCAGCATTGAACAATGCACGGATCTAGTGTGAAATATGTCTGCTAAACAATATCAGTAAGTAGTGTTTTTTTCCAAGTAATGTCAGTAAAATTTATTTTAAAAAACCTCAAGATGTACTACACACAAACAGCAAGTAAATAATATATGTATAAATTTATCAGACACAAGTTTTTAAAGTAAAAATTAATACAAACAATAAAAATGCTGATTTAAATTAGTAAGGGTTCAACAGCTCATAATTTTACTAAGTTTAAACTGAAAGTTTTGCCAGTTGCCATGAACCTTGAGAATATTTCCTTCTCATGTTACTGTCAGAAAAAAATAAAAAATAAGTAATATTTTAAAAAATTAATAATTTCCTACTGAGGTTTACAAAAAAAAAATTTTATTAGTTACCTTAGACAACAAATTATGGTATTGTGTGGTAATCATGGCAACAGTTTGAAGTTGTACAATGAACGTTTCGACAACAACCAGATGAGGGAAATAAATTCTTGAATGCATGAATAAAAATGTATTTTATTAACGATTGAAAATTTGTGCAAGATCAGGAGAGTGTTGTAACGTTTCTAGCTCTACTCCACAGGCCAGGCATAATAATTACCGTCTGTCTGTAACGCTCTTCATATCTTGAAGGTAGAACTAGGTTACTTAAGTGAAATAAGTATTGAATATTTTAAAATACAAAGTTAAACCATTTAAACTAGCAGAGTCTCATTAAATTCTTATCTAAAGGCTTATTAAATTGAGATGTATGTGATTGTGTGCTCGTTAAATAATTGCTCTCTTGATCTTCAATTAAAGCAAATCAAACAAATTTTATTTAGCCAAAAAAATTATAAAGTTACAACCAAAATATATATTTCTGAAACATTGCCCTAGTTACTGATTAGTGAACATTTAACATTTGACTTATGAGTAAATTTACGTATTGACAATCAATGGCTGAAATGGCTCTGTTTTCGAGTTTGCTTGCTTGTTCTTTTCATAATTATTTCTTACAATTTAAACTGAAAGCAAATGCACCAAAAAATGCATAGATTACATTTATGTACGTATTGAAAAATTTAAAGTTCATTAATTTTGTATTAAACTGTTTAAGCATTTAAATTTTGTGATAGTTCACCAAAGTTTGAATTTGTTCACTTAGCTGTTTTCACAAGGTGTAGCCTCGCATCCTTTTATTGGAAAAACCTTATAAGATTACCTCGGTCATGATTTTGAAAAAAAGCTTCAGTAACTCAGCGTTCCATCTTCGTACTTGGCAATGGGCGCTGTCTTCTACATTATGATTATAACAAATTTAAAAAAATGACTGTTACATTAAAAATTGAAAACTAAACATTTCTCGCTCTCGGCACTACAGACATGTTCCTGTTCCTACATTTTGGCTAGGAGAGAATTAAAATATCGTTGCAAACCTAGCTACCGCGCATCGTATGTGCGCATATTACTTTAATCTTAATTTGTTTTTAAACTCTTCCTACAGATGCCACTACCAACCAGAGATTTGATTTAAAATATTTCTAACAAATCACAATTTTTTTGAATCTAGTTTTATATTGTTACATTTTTTTGAATACATTCTCGTTCGTTTTCTGAAATTTCCTTTTTTAATATGTAACACCATCTAAAGTGTGTTACAGTGTGAGCTAATAGAAGGAGTTTAGTAAGAATGTTTTTAATTGTCTATTACAAAAATAATAAGAAAAAATATTAATTTTAATTTGTATGCATTATTTGAACATTGATAGCAGTATTACTCAGTAGTGATTAGAAGTGGTCAGGTAAAAAATATCAAAATAAAAATTAATAGTTTCTTCAACTGTCTCTTTGTATTTTATATTCATGTTGTTATATCCACCTTCAAAATTGTGTTACTTACAGGAAAGTTTAAATTTGATGATTCAGCATCTGTCATGGCAACCGCTCCAACAGAAAGATTCACTCGCATAGAAAAAGCAGATGTCATTCCAAGGAACAACATAAGCGATTGTATATGTCGAGATCTTATTTGAAATCCTGAGAATCAAATTGAGATAAAATAAAACAAATTGTATTAGCCAATCAAATACTATTTTACAAATATCAATTAGTATTTGCTTTAGAAAGATAGCTTATTCATTCCCAGTTAGAATAAAAATATGTTTTTGTTTATAATAATTATAATATTAGTTGATTCCATCTTCATGTGAGCTACTAGTTTTGAACTAAAACACTGACCCTAGAAGTTAGTTAGGGTCTGAGTTGACAATGGGACACATCTCCCAAAACGGCTATCCTCAACAATTATAAAAGTAGGTGCTACTATAGGCAAGTGTAACATATTCACAAGAGTTTTTAATTATAATAAGCAATTAATTCTAAACACGTAAGTAATTTACTTCATATTCCTCATAATGGTTTATCTTATAATAAATCAGTTGTAGAGAAGATTTTAAAAATATTTATTGGAACATCATAAAAATATTAATGTACTATAATTATTTAATACATAACTAAGTGAATACTTAACAGCTTACTTGCTGACGCATTTTGAAACAATCGTTCCTTTTACAAAGTTAAGCCTCTACAATCAGTAAATTCAAGATGATCACAACAAGCAGTAATAATGTGTTCACTAATTATGGATTTGTAACGTTTATCAAGTCTGGTGTCTATCTGAATGACTTTCTCTACCAATATTTCCACAAATTCATCAGTGATGACATATTGGGTGGTCTAGCAGTATTTCTTAAAATTGACAACTTCCCTCTGCCTCGTTCCGATGATTTATTGAACTTGAAACACAAAACAAGAACTGAAAATATGAATTAATTGTTTGGGGAGCTGTTAGGCAGTTTTTTTTTGTTTTTTAACCTTTCGGTCATCTTGCTCCTCACTTTCCAGATGTAGAGATCTGGCACAATCCCTTTGTCGCTTCCTCAATAGAGAGATAACAATGTAAAAATGTATGCACTGTCATACATTTATAACACTGTTAGATAGTGTTAAAAATGTTTGAGATTATTTCCATCAATATCTAGAGATTTATTGCTTAAAAGTACTGGTACTTTTACAAAACTATATTTATAAATATTGTTTGAACATGCTCTAAGGCTTTGGGCTTAGGCAAGTCAAAACTTGCTCCGTAATATTTACTTTATAATAATAGTCAAATTTTGTAAGCACTGTACTCTATACTTTAATGTCAACAATGAATAGACATTCAAGATGATAACACTTTCAAAATATTTGATCCTCTACTTCTGTTATTTAATTCTTTATCAAATATCATTAATGATTTTAGCTATGAATGGCTTTTGAGTAATCTATAAAGATTAAAGTAACTTTCATCATGTAAACAAATTTATTGATTAAGCTTGACAATAAAATTTTACATTTGAACTCGACAATGACACTTAAAATAAGACCGACAGAGATCCTCTAGTGATATTGATAACAATATGTTTCAGTGTGTTTTTTAAAAATTAATTAAATTTCTAGTTCAGTAAGTTATTAATCTATTACGTTCAAAAGTAAACTTTTGATGATCATCATGAACAATAAAATCCATGAATAAATTAAAAAATTCACTCAATTGGTTTGATATATATCCTTAAACTTGTACTATTGGTTTGGTTGTGAATTAAATAATTTTATAAATAAGTTTTACCCATTAATAGCATTGGGTTACAATTATCTATAAATTACTTTTTAATTTTAAAGCAAGTTAACACTGCAGTGATCACTCGTAAATAAGTAATGTGAATGGTTGCGCGTTTTGCTATTGTAATCCACCTTGAAATAGCTTTAATATTATAAATATTTTAAAAAATATCTAATAAGCATTTTAGGGCGTTTAAGAGGGTATATAAAAAACAAATTTGGTGAAAAACATATTTTATTGTAGTAGAAAAGTAATATATAACATAAAACTAAGTTTGGTCATGTGTTAATTCAACCTAACACACTAGAATTGTCACTTTTGTATTTGTTCAAGCTCTGGGTCAGACATTGTTTACAGATAAATGTGTTACTAATTTAAATATTGTTTTTACACAAAAAATAACAAAATATCCATTTAAAATACAAAATATTAAAACTACTTCATGTATAGGAAACATATCATAACTGGTCGTGCAGATTACTATTGTAATCCAGGTGAATTAAAAATATTCAAAATAGATAACATGTCAATTTACAGCTCTGCTACTTGACTGGTAACAGTGGGGATGTATGTGTGAAAGCATATTAATTGATCCCAGAAGGTGAAGCAATGTAAGGAAAATACTGCCTTTTGATTGGTCTGTAGCTCCTCCCACTCCACCAACAACAACTTTCAACATTGTGAATCGTTGAAACATTGTGAAATCTGGCACTCCAGGTTTTGGGTTGAATGAAAATAAAAAAACCACCTAGTTTTTATCTTTAATAAATCTTGAGGATTTAAAAAAAGTTTTAGCCACCTTCATATTATATTCTATATACAATATATACTGTGTATATATATATATATATATATATATATATATATATATATATATTAAAACTACATAGGTTATTCAAATACAAAAATATTTATTAATTTATATCCAAAGCTTTTCGTTGGCAAACAGTACCAACATCATCAGGAATGAAAATTACAATAATCTATAATATATATATATATAATTCAATTTTATTTTGTAATAGGGTGGAGTCAAGTTTTGTTATTTTAGAGAAAAGTGCTCATTTTGGTATTTGTTAACGTAAAACGTTATATGATATGTTTCACATTATAATATAATATGTCATAAGTATCTATACGAGTATATAGGTATGGCAGTTAATGATTAATTACTTAGTTCAATTTCCAAGTAAAGTAGGTAAATGCTTATTTGATTTGAAGATCTTAGTTACCAAAGTAATGTATAAAACCTACCCTGACAGCTAAATACTAATTATTCTACCAAATGATATAGTTAAAATCATAAACATTTGATGTTTACGTACAAGTACATATTATAATATTTTGGTGTGAATTAAATGCTCCTATTCTTAACTATAATAATATAAACATTTCAACAATAGTTTATGACTATCCGAACTTTAAATTTAGTAAATTTGCTAATACTTACTGAGACAGAACGTTTTTGATTGCTATGTGCCGATCTTCATCCACGGTTACTGAGAAATATCACAGAACCATCAAACAACTAATTAATACATTTAAATACATTATTAACAAAAACAAAAAATCCCAACTAAAACAAATCCACCCTAAAGCACCTACCCTCTATGATCTTCCCAAAATTCACAAACCCAATGTCCCCATCCGAGCCATCATCAACTACCTAAATGCCCATAAATTAGCAAAATACATGGACAAAATAATCAGACAATACATTAACTTAAACACAGAAACACACATAAAAAACAGAACAAACCTCATAAATAAAATAAAAGACAAAATCATACCACACAATTCAACACTACTATCACTCGACATAACAAATACGTACACCAACATACCCATACCCGAAACGCTCAACATCCTAGAAACCCAATTAATACAGAGCAACATACCTAAAACCCACGTTACCGAAATCATAAACATCCTCCAAACCATCACCAAACACAACTATTTCACCCACAACTCAAACTTCTATTCTCAACCAGATGGCCTACCCATGGGAAGTCCTATCAGTAGTGTTCTAAGCGAAATTTTTTTAAACACAGAAAACACCAAGATACTCACAAACAATACACACGCACACAAAATCATTTACTGGCACAGATATGTCAATGATATCATAACACTATAAAGAGGCAACTCCTGTCAATGCGAAAAACTCCTCACCTACACTAATACTCCACTTCACTTCAGAAATTGAAACCAACCGATCCCTAAACTTCCTCAACCTAACCATAACAAAAAGCCACACAAAAAAACACAGCTTCAACATTTACAGGAAACCCATAACAACAGATACACTTATCCACAACACCTCAAACCACCCTATCCAACACAAACACGCTGCCTTCAGATCCATGCTCCATACATTTAAAGAAGTCTCAATGACAACCGAAAACATAAACAAAGAACTAGACACAATTAAATATTTAGCATACACAAATGGATACAACACCACAGTAATAGACAAACTATGGTACAAAATACAAAAAACACTAAAAGTAGCACTACAGACAGGGAAAACAAATGCATCAAATTACCATACGTAAACAAAACAGCCCGCAAATTTAAAAAAATAGGATAAAAAATAGCATACAAAACTAATAAGAAGTTACAATACAAAATACAACACAACACCAACAATAAAGATAAACTACAAGCACCATGCGTATACAAACTGAACTGCGATGAATGTAACAAATTCTACATTGGACAAACAGGTCGCAACTTTAAACAAAGAGTCGAGGAACACAAACAAAACACTAACTCAACATTTTACAATCACGTAAAAGAAACAGGACACAAATACACAGACATTTACCATAACCTAGAAATCTTACACATCAACAAAAGAGGACGATATCTCAACACACTAGAACAATATGAAATTTACAGGCACACAAAAAACACAAAGTACAAACATATTAAACAAACAAACATATTAAACAAACAAACACAATACAAATCACACATACTCTTTGATACTATCGAAAACCTACCTTTAAAACTGTCACCGCTTAACCTGACATCTCCAAGCAGAAGACACTGATGAAGATTGGCACATAGCGATCGAAAACGTTCTGTCTCAGTAAGTTTTAACAAATTTACTAAATTTAAAGTTCTGATAGTCATAAACTATTGTTTAAATGATTAATAAGATTAATAGACATTGATTAAAATTGCTTAGTGCAATTGAAAACATTACTGCTCAGTAAGTTTTTGTCTTTCAATTTACTTCAATTATAGATCTCCTATTTGTTAATTTACTTAGTCCAAACTAGATTTTTCATCAGTTCATTGTAAGACTTTTTTAATTGCTCTGTGGACTATGTCAGTAGATGTTTATATTTCTTTGATGGTTGCAAAAACCTCCATTTTATTTATAACTATAAATGTTGCAATGTTACCCTCTTGTTTGTTTGGAATATTAAAGGTATAAATTTAAATTTGAAGCTGAACACAATATAAGGTCTGTTGAAAAGAAGACCAAACTTCTGTATTGGGCTAAACTGCAAACAGTCTGAATTTCCATGTCATCCTACACAGATCAATATTTATTTGAAGCTAAATGAGATGGTTGGCGTATTGCATTTTTATCAGTTAAATGAACGGCTGTCAGTACACTGTTAAATATAGAGAATGTGAAAACAAAGAACTGTAGCACATAATTCCAGAAATTTCAGTTGAGTAGACAAACAGTAAATTCTACTACTGCCAAGTATTTTCAAATTTGTATGTAAAATAATTTGCTGTAAACATTGATAAGTAACTTCTCATAATTGTTCTATTTGTAGATAACATTAAAAATTTAATAATCTCTAAAGGCTTCTCCGTAACACTTCTTTCTCCTATATTTGTTACAAAACCTATACAGAGCACGTAATTAGATTTGCTACTGATAAGCTTGTTATCATTAACAACAATCTTAAGGTCATTTAAATATTTTTAGAAGGGTTATTGTTGTTTGATGACTATTTGTTAATTATACTTATTGCACTTTATACATTAATATTTTACTGTATTTAAATTAATATTTATTTCTGTTATTTTAAATTCAACATGATAATAATATTACCAAAACTTTTTATCATCACTTGTAAGCAGAAGGAATAAAATAATCAAATAATAATGAACACTAACTCACAATCAAGAATGTATTTCTAATTCGTCTTTCAATGACAAATGATTATGAGTATTAAAAAGCATTTTAGAAATAAATTATTGATTGTGAGGTGCTTTTCAATATTATTTCATTGATTTATTCCATTTTCAACTCGTCCCTCTAGTTTACACTTATATCCTTTAATAGATATATTAATATTTAAGCTGTTGCCTGTAGTAGCATACTTTTTGTGCATGCTGTTTTGGGAGATGACCTCTATTTTCACGTCTCACCCTAACCAACTTCATAATTATTTTAAGGTTAGGTGGGAATTTTGAAATTATTTTAGGCAATTTAAAGGAATTTCAAAAATATAATTGTTACTCCAAAAACTCCTTTAAAATTACCTAATATATACTTTCCAAACCCCAAAGTAACCTTAATATAACCACTAAGAGAGTAACTGTATGAGTTGACAATGCAATATAAGTCCCTAAAAGTCATCCTCATTCACACATAAAGTAACTACTATATTCAACTTTTTATATGTTATTAAATTGTCAAGCGAATATAAAAAAATACTAATAAGTATTAATTGTTTATAATTAAGTTAAACCTCATATATGACTAATGAAATTATGAGATTGTATCATGTTAGTAGGTTTAGTGCAATGGGATTGGTTAATGGTCAGGAGAATGGAGTGATGTGTTGAAAACCAGTTTGTCTTCAAAACCATCAGTATATGTAAGTATTAAGAAAGAAACTTTTGAATTGACAAAAATATTTATAAGGTTTAATGGATGCAACCAATATAACACAAATGTATAATCAATGTGGTTTCGAATTTAAGAACTATGCTATTCATGGTTAAAATAATTAAATTATTTAAAATAACTACTGGAGTCATTGACAAGGAATCAAGCTAGGCAAGAAAATATGTTACACACACACACTAGGACAGTTTATTATGGCAGTCAATAAGTCTTATATTTTTCTAAATCCTATTATTATTAGTTTTATCTATTCTAACAATAAAAATATATGAGTTTAGACTACTATCTGATACTCTCTTCTAAGAGAATATGAGTAAATAAATCCTATAAATGTATCACTTAAATGACATACTATGAGAACACATGTTTTTATAGAAGGTCTAGGAACATTGGAAACTTGCCTTATTTTGTTGTGAAGTTCTTGATCAAATGCCTTATTAAAATCCATTGCAGTAAGATTGAAACATCACCATCAATAATTTACAGCAGAGTGCTATTAATGGTGCTTCTTAACTTTATGTCTGTTTTAGTTGGGGAGAGAAACAAGAGTGTGTTTGGTCATCTCAAGTTCCTTATTTCCCAATCACTGCTAGTATTAGGGCCATTATCATTGGGCGGTTTCTATAAAAATATTTTCTATGGATAATTTTTCGAAGTGTTTGTTTAAATGGACAATTATTTAGAATTGGTGCAAATTAAATCCGTTTGGAAATAGTAGCACAAAAAGTGAGTTAATGTTGCGAGCCCATGGCTTAAGAAAAGGAGAGTTATGAGCGTTTCAATGCTTTTAGAAGAATTAGAGGATGAGAAACAAGGATAAAGATACTTGTGAATATACATTACAAATTATGTAAATAAATTGATTTTGACATTGTGTCACACTTATTATTTAGTGTATTTATGACCTCGGTCCATCTGCACTGCTCATTTGTGAAACTTCTCCAACTTTCAGATCCTGTATAACTGCTTTAATAAACTATTAGATTGATTTTTTTCCTCACATATATTGTTTGTGAGCTCAAGAGTAAAATCATGTATATTATAAACTCATAATATAAGTTTAATAAAAGTTTAATTATATTATGTATCAATGCAAATCGAGTAACCAGACATTCATGTTTCCAGCCTTCATATTTTCCACAGGCTAAAATGTTTTAAGTTTAACACGATCATGTTATACTAATATTTATATTACTGTACTTTCAACTAGTATTGAATTTTATTCCTAATTTTAGATTTAATTTTTCAAGTTACTTTTTGTTAATTTAAATATTTATATGTTATTTGACTACTAACATCAATGGTTTCGAGAAAAATGTTCATTGGACTTAATTTTTTTACAAAAAAAGTTTACTTTCAGTATAAAAAGGTTTTCCATAAAAGTTTTTAATCAAAATTACTAAATCATTATTTACATTTTATTTTAATGCAAATACAAAACCTTGCTAATTTTCCCCTACAAACCAGTCTTTTTGAAAAGGAATATTAAAGTGTGTGTGTGTATTGACCTTCCACTGCTAAAGGGAAAAAATATCCACCTCAGAATACAAAATGTTACAAATTCCTAATTACATAATTAACTTGTGAAAATATTAAGAGTTATAATGTAGTTTTATTTTTACTAAAGTTAAAAATTAGTTGAAACAAAATACTGAGCTATGTGTAAATTTCCTTAATAATTTTGTTTATGCACCCTGAAGTTAGCCCCTTGACTGATGGGGTATTATCTATGCCACTGGGTATAACACAACCTTTTATTAAGCAAATAAATCATTAGGGAATACATTATCAGCTGATGCATGCCTAGTTGTTTGCATAAATATTTACCTTGCTTCTCAGTAAAAAAAAAATTGAGTATAGACTATAAATCTGAGCAATTAAATTAAATAAACTAGCGTAATTAATACAATTATTTTTTAAAGTTGAATTTATATATGATATATACATTTTTGGTTTATTGCTAACTAGGCAAAAATAAAACTTTAATTTTACAAAATGAAACCTAAATATTAATAACTTATAATAAACTTAAAATTGAAGAATTAAAAAAAATATTTTCTGTATAAGTTTGTAAAAGTTGTTAAATTACAAAATTTTTATATTAGAAGATTTGCTGCATTATGGACAGACAAGTCAATGATAATAGATTGTTAAAATTAGTTGTTACACAAGGCAAACAGACCCTCTGTTAATATTTAGAAAGTTTGATGTTATCTTTTTAACAGAATTAAAGAATATAAAAAATTTCGTGCAACACCTATTTTTGATTAACAACCATGTCGCTTGCATCAAGCCTACACTTTTTTAGGGTAAATAGTCACAACCTATTAAGTCCTTTTGACCTATATACTCCAACAAATTGTCATTTAGTTTTAACGGTTTCTTCATTTTTATAAAGTAAAATGTTTACATTTGTTTGTAATTTACCTTTCTTTTTAAGCTCCATGCTAAGGAATAAACTAAGGTTGTAAACTGTCTTGACCCTGTAACTATAATTTGTAAATTGAAACTGCGGGTATTTACGTTAATAAAGATTTAGCATTAGTTGTTACATTTGTTTTTATATATATTGTTGATATGCATCACTGCATTATCACCATGACTTAAGTACTAATGGATTAGAAGCTTTATACACACATACTGAATATCCTAATTACTGCCATTGATAAAGCTATCATAATGGTGATAAAGCCATTTTGCCCTTCAATAGCCACTTTAAATTTTTTTCTGTTAATTTACAATATTAGTTTTCATCTTCAACTCAAGCAACTAGTATATACACGTAGAGATATGTACAAACCGGCTTTCAGTGGCATTTTCTGCATGAATGAGGACAGCTGTTTTAGATGTATCTCATCATTGACTCCCTCATGTGCATAAAAATGGTTTTATTACATTCTAAAAAAACTATCAATTTATTGTTACCTTTAAATTGTTCTTACATATATAAAGAAAAATGTTTATATTTGCTGGTCTGACAATAACTGAATTTTAGAACAAAACTACTGTAGTTAAACAACTATTTGTTTAATATTGACAAAGTGAATCATGTACAGTGATTATGACAACATTGTAAATTGATTTAAAATGTAAATCGGTATAATATGTTTTAAGCTGATTGAGCTTAAGACTATACTGAACAAAAAAAGAGTTATTTTCATTACACATTTCTGTGATTGTTGTTGAAGGGTAACAATAATAAGGTATAATTTTTTTAATAGAAAAAAAACATTTGTTAAAATGAAATTACTTAATATGACACAAATTTGTATGAGGTGTGATCAAAAATATGGTAAATAATTTTTTATTCTAAAAAGTAATAAACTTATAAGCACAGTTTTAATTTTTTGAAAGAGCCAGAAGTTGCATGGTGCTAAACCAGGTGAGTATGTCGGATGTGGACAGGCAGGAACACTCTTTTTGGCCAAAAGCTCGTGAATAAGAAGCGAGGGGTGACACGGCGCATTGTCTTCATGAAGAAGAAAGCCATTCCCCCATTTTTCTGGTCTCTTTCTTCATATGTTGTTTCACAAATGTTGTAGTATGCCCTTATAAAATTCAGAGTTCACAGTTGTTCCCCTTGGAATGACCTCTGATCGCAACACGCCCCAACTATTGAGAAAAAAAATTAGCATGATCTTCATGTTCGATTTTGACTGACGTGGCCTTTTAGGGCGAGGAGATGCACTGGTTTTCCATTGGGAACTTTGCATTTTGGTCTCAGTGTCATATCCATAGTCCCAACTTTCATCTCCGGTTACAATTTTGGCCATGAAGCCGGATCTGCTTGAAGACGATCCTTCAACTCCGTGCAGGCTGATGCACAATTTTCCTTCTGGTCATCACTCTGAATGGTTTGAACAGTACCGTACAAGATGTTAAAATCTTCAGATAGCTCTCAAATAGTCATTCGTCTATTTGAACAAACTATTATTTCTACTTATTGCACATTGAGGTTAATGGACACCCCGAACACTGCTCGTCTTCAGCCAACTCATTTCCACTTTTAAATTGGTCATACCACATGTAAACAGTCTTCAGAGTTACCACATTATCGCCATACACAGATTTCAACATTTCATGCGCTTCTTTGACATTTATCTTACAACTTAAAACAAAACTTAATGTTAATGGGTTGTTTGAAATCCATGATGCACAACAGACACAATAAACATGACCTCACTCTAGCGGGTTATAAAAATTCATTCATCGTATTTTTTGATCACACCTCATACTTACAATTAATTAAGATGACTACAGCAAAATTATTAATACAATTTATTAAGCATTTATATTATTAAAAAATACACATATTATTTGTAAAATGGTGAAAATAGTTTTGTATAAATTCTTAGAAAATTTAAAGTGGGAACTCCAAAAATTATCTAGCAGATAAATTTATCAGGGCCAAAGCCCACAAACATGTATGTTCCTGAAGTAGATGTTTTTCCTAAACTAACTATGTGGGTAAAAACAGAGTTTTTGTTTGGCCAACACAACAGATGTAAGACAGGCCAGGATTGGCTGAAATAAGACATGATAAAACATTGATGGACAAGACAAGGAGAAAGGGAAGCCATGAGAAACGATGAGCATCAAGGAGAGAATTGGAGTTACGTTTTGGGAGTGGAAAAGGACAGTTGAGTTTTGGTAGCCAGAGAGAGAGAGGAGTTGAGTCTGAGAGTTGGAGGGGGAGCTTTAATACTATAATTTTAAATTCAGAATTTAAAAAAGGGAAGAATATTATCTAATGTAATAAAACTACAAAAACCAAGAAGATTAATATAAGTGCTTCCAACACTTGTGGATAAAATATAAAATTACAAACAATGACACAGTTATAAAAAAATTAAAAAAAGTTTAATACCTTCTTTAGGGTTTATGAATTAAGTGTATTACATAACTTTAAAAATCTACTTTGAATAATTTTTACTTTTGTTATTATATAACGAAACACTAATAAACTTTTGCAATTGTAATTTAAAACTCATAAAAATTATTTGTCCTATACAGTATATAATTTTGGATTAGTTTATTAGTGTTTCAGCATATAATAACAATAGTAAAAATTGCTTAAATTTGATTTTTAAAGTTGTATAATGTGCTTTAATTTCATAAACCCTTAAAAAAAGGTATTAAATTCAGAATTATAAGTTGTGTGTGTGTGTACAATACAATAAATTCACAAAAAAACCTAACCTCAACACAACACTACAACCGGAACACAAAAATAATCAAAATAAAAAAATCTACCTAAAATATAAATACACCAATAACAAAATAGAAAAAATAACAAATATATACAACAAAGAATACTACACTCCAACATACAAACCAAACAACAAAATAATAAAATATCTTAATAACACAAACCACAAAACAAATTCAGAAAAAACATAACCTATCAGGAATTTACAAAATTACATGCAACAACTGTAACCCTTTTTACATAGGAAAAACAACCAGAACATTTAAAATAAGATTTGAAGAACATTATAGAGCATTCAAAAACAAAAATTCAAAAGTATCAAATGTTGCAGCACACCTAATATCACATAAACATGAAATAACAAATTACGAAAATAACCTAACCATACTTGAAATAAATAATAACCCAATAGAACTTAAACTCACTAGAAAAATACCACATTTATAAAAACATACACAACAATTTAATGAATCTACAAACAACATACACAGAAGACATACTATATAAAAACATCATACACACAGATCAAGAGAAAGTGCGTGTAACGTCAACAAATACCAATATCACGGACCGAACATCTACACCAGAAAAATATCAGTGATTCGACAATGGTCAAGTGACCGAAAGGTGCCTCATCACTCAAGGTAAAATTATTGCACTTAATGGTGGATAAAATTACTTACAATAGTAATTTATTAACTTCATAAAGTCAGTGCAACGGAAAAACAATGGATAACGTAAAATATATATATATATATATATATAAAGAACAAAAGTCAAAATACAAATACAAGAATTATATTTGAATTTACAATTCAAAGCTTTTCGTTGGCTAACAGTACCAACATCATCAGGAATATTAAACAATTAAAATTAACATATGTGCAAATTAGATCAAATAAATAGTTATGCGAAATCAATTACAATGTTGTTAAAATTTTTTTTATTTTGCTGCCCTAACATTACAAACACTGAATATATTATCGAATTTAGATTTTACTTGTATTTGTTCATTTATCAACTCATTATTAGTATTATATTTATGTATTTCTAAAGCTTCATAAATATTCATTCTCAGGCCTTTGTTAATTTCTTTTATAAGTATCATATTATCTATATTAGGAAATAAGTGATTATTATTAATACAATGACTAGCAAAATTTGATTTATAAATTTCTGGCTTTTTATATGCATTAAAATGTTCTTTATATCTATCTTTAAGTTTTTTCTTAGTTTGTCCTATATAAACTTTATTACAATAATCACATTCTAATTTATATACACCGTTTTTTTCATGCATATTAATAATATTATTATTATTCATTATATTTATTAATTTATTATTAGTATTATAAGCGAATTTTATGTTGCTACCTTTAAACAATTTTGTGATATTTTTTACTTCATTACCAAGAAATGTAAATGACGTCCATGTGACATTTTCATCATTATTTTTGTAAATTAGATTATTATTTTGTTTCTTTAAAATATTATAATTAAGTTAATCAACAGTTTTCTTTTTATAACCATTCTCAATTGCAATTTGATAGATAATGTTTTTCTCTCTTATCTTATTTTCATTATTAAAATAAAATAAAAAAAAATTTAACAACATTGTAATTGATTTGGCATAACTATTTATTTGATCTAATTTGCACATATGTTAATTTTAATTGTTTAATATTCCTGATGATGTTGGTACTGTTAGCCAACGAAAAGCTTTGAATTGTAAATTCAAATATAATTCTTGTATTTGTATTTTGACTTTTGTTCTTTATTAATACACAAGAAAACATATTGCGATATTTATATATATATATATATATATATATATATATATATATATATATATATATATTTGTTGATTGTAAACTGGACAACGTGAATATATATATATTCTTGATATTTTACGTTATCCATTGTTTTTCCGTTGCACTGACTTTATGAAGTTAATATATTACTATTGTAAGTAATTTTATCCACCATTAAGTGCAATAATTTTACCTTGAGTGATGAGGCACCTTTCGGTCACTTGACCATTGTCGAATCACTAATATTTTTTTGGTGTAGATGTTCGGTCCGTGATATTGGTATTTGTTGACGTTACACGCACTTTCTCTTGATCTGTGTGTATGATGTTTTTATATAGTATGTCTTCTGTATATGTTGTTTGTAACCACATTTATAAAAACATACACAACAATTTAATGAATCTACAAACAACATATACAGAAGACATACTATATAAAAACATCATACACACAGATCAAGAGAAAGTGCGTGTAACGTCAACAAATACCAATATCACGGACCGAACATCTACACCAGAAAAATATTAGTGATTCGACAATGGTCAAGTGACCGAAAGGTGCCTTATCACCCAAGGTAAAATTATTGCACTTAATGGTGGATAAAATTACTTACAATAGTAATATATTAACTTCATATATATATATATATATATATATATATATATATATATATATATATATATATATATATATATATATATATATATTATAGGAATTTGTACTAGATAGGAGACTGACAGACTTACCTAATGGCAATAATCCAAAACTGCAATCTCTTGGAAATAAATAAATAGACACATATAAAAAACTTATCAAACTATTGAAATATTTCGATCAAACAATGGTCTTTGTCTATCAAAAAAGCGAAAAAGAAAAGACTGAAGTGAACCACAGATGTGTATAAATATCCAAATGTCACAGATTCACAGATTATGATATAGTGCTATATGTGATTTATATAAATATTGATTATTTGAAACTAGATATTAATAGTCTGTCAGAAGGAAGGTAAATGGAAAATGGAGTTGTTAAAATGTAGAAGTTAGGGGCAAGGTAAAAGGGGTTTTATCTGATGTTGAGGGTAGGAGGCTCTCTAGATTTGGTGTACCACTGGTATGATAACTCCCATCTTCTCAATTCTGAAGGGTTGCAATCAGGGGGAGGGCCTTAATTATTTTAGTGGTATAACAATCATTGAAAAATATAATGTGACTAGCAGCGTGTTGAGCGTTTGGCCTATCTTTGTTCTTGGTTCCAATGTCATGTCTGTGGCCATTCATTCTGATGCTCAGCTATCACTTCTCCACAGTTGCGTCGAACGGTGTAACTCAGACGTTTCAGTACTTCAATGTAAGTAATCTGGTTGACTGTAGAGCCTTCAGGGAGGTACTCATAGTGAACAACACCTTTAGCATAAAAAAAACTGTCAGCATCCCCTTGACATTTGACCGAACTTGGCGAGCTTCTTTGGGTCTGGGAGACGTTTGACTCACCCATTGGGATGATTGGACCTTCGTTTCAATGTCGTAACCATACACCCAAAATTCATCACCGGTTATAATTCTTGACAAAAAGTTCTCATCTTCATTTGAACGATCAAGCAGTTCCCGACAAACCCGGACGCGATTGGCTTTTTGGTCGTCGGTCATCAGGTGTGGCACACCGGTCATCATGTGTTTAAATTTCCAATCGGTGAATTACGGCGTAAATACATATTAAGCTTAATAGAAGTTAAGATGAAGGGAATAGATATGTACGTACTAATTTTACATTGAAAGGGAAGCATCCCGACACGGGCCAGTGAAATAAAAGGGCGAGCAGACTACTGTATATAAGAGACAATGATAAAATGCTTGGACGCCCGAAAACCTAATGTGTATAATAGGATTGTAAACAAATGTCAGCTAATCTCGGCTATAAATAGTCTAGGTCGTGATATATGCATTATCTATGTCTGTCATATACATTATCGATCTTTATGGCTTTGTGACACAAGTAAACACTGTGCGACAAAATGGTTAGATCTCACATTAAAGCTAAATCAATGCTCACAAAAAAAAAAAAATAAACGAAAGTGACAGATTTTTTTTGCATTATTTGTAAAGGAAATTAAATATGTACATACATACTTACTTTTGACATATACTTATGTACGTATTGTAAATAGTTGGACATATAAATGTACAATATCGACATAATACATCGACATTTTAAATTATTTTCTGTATTTCTTTGTCCTCTGAAGATTATTTGTGAATTGCATTAACCGGGGTCATTATTTGTGTAACTTATGGTATAATAATCGATTATCGATCGTTTTGCGTATTCTTTGTTCATAGCGGATTATCCGGGGAATTCGTTATCAGGCGTTGCCGGGGCCACCCTATTCCAAGGATAATCGGGAGTTTACTCTAATTTTTTTTGTTTTATAGCAGAAATACGTTTATTGTTGGAGTCCATGTTTCCAAAATTTGTAAGCCTAATTAAATTAAACTAAGCCATTTTGTCAAGTTTCTAACCATCATTTCATCTTTTACCTAAACTGGGTCTAAAGAATCTGTGCTTTTAAGGTCTTGCTCACGCATTTCTATGAGCTCATCAATTAATTGTCAGCTCCTGGTTGTGTACATCCAGCAGTTCTTGAACGTCATCACTATACACTTCTAAATTTAGTTGTTTGGTAAAACCGACAACTTCTTCAATCACATAAGTAATTTCATGAGATTCTGGTACTGATTCCGCATGTGTTTCAGGGGCAAAAAAAAAAAAAATAGACACAGCTTTTTCCTAAAGCCATTCAAAGTTTTTTTTATGAAATTTCATTCCAAGACTGTCCAATTATTCTCAGACCATCTAAAACATTGAATTGTTTACAGAAACCTTTAACAGACAGCTAGTTATTCTGTCTTTTAGCTCCTTGCAGATGCGCAAATGATCTTGTGTAATAAGCTTTAAATGTTTTGATGACTCCCTGATCGATTGGTTGAAGCAAATTAGTTGTCTTTGGTGGCAAAAATATCACTTTCACGTGTGTGTCGAATTTAGTTAAAGTTGTAGGAGGAAGGCCTGTTGCATTGTCAATTAATAGGAATTACTTTAAAAGGAATTAGTTTAGGGCAAAAATAACGTTCGACTTGAGGTATGAAATGATGACCAAACCAGTCCTAAAAAAAAGAAGTCACCCAAGTATTCCGATTCGACGTTTAAAATCACAGGTAAGATAGCTTTGTTATTGCCCTTGGTTTTTCTGAGCGATGACAGGTTGCAAATTACAGTCACCAGCTATATTTTCGCCAAACATCACTGTCAATCGGTCTTTGGGCCTTAAAACCTGGAAATATTTTCTCTTTATCTGCTATAAAAGTTCTTTGAGACATTTTCTTCCAGAACAGGCCAATTTCTGCGTAATTCAGAAAGAATGATTTAAAAACCGCGTAACTTGGGAATCGCATAATACGGGGTAGCGTAAGTCGAGGTATTACTGTATATTAATACCATTTGTTGATTCCATTTTCGCGTGAGCTACTAGTAATCACTTACACTTTTTTAAAAAATGTTTGAACCTGCCTATAGTAGCACTTACTTTGCTTGTTGAGGACGGCCGTTTCGGGAGATGTGTCCCTTTGTCAACTCAGACCGTTACGGACACATCTCCCGAAACGGCCGTCCTCAACAAGCAAAGTAAGTGCTACTATAGGCAAGTTAAAACATTTTTTAAAAAAGTGTAAGTGTATATTAATAATTTCAGATTATTAAGTGTCAATTTTATTATATCTGAATTGTTAACATTTCTAATAAATAGTAACCTGTAATGATTAATACTGAGGTCTTAATTAGGTTTAAAAATATTAATGAATTGAGCTCACAATTTAAATAAATTTCAAAATAAAAAAATGCTTGTTTTTTCGCTTTACATATCTTTAGAAAAGTGTTTAAACTGAATAAGGTGTGTGTTTTGAGCAAAATTCGTTTTCATGCAGCTCTAATTTCAGTTTAATTGTTTAAAGGAATAAATAAGATCACAGATCTAATTATCTCATAAAAGACAAAATAAGTTAAAAAAGAATAGCTACCCCTATTACAAAATAAGGTGAATAATGAATAAAAATTATCAGATGACATTTTTTGATGAGTTTTCTAAGAGGTATTATGATGTAATAACATAAACATATATCAGACTTGTTATAATTTATTTCCTACATAAAAATATTTACAAAATACAGGTGTTGCATACAGATACAATAAATAAATATATTTTTCCAATTAATTACACATTTTACAACAATACTGGATGTTATTTAATAATTATAACAATATTTAAATTTCCTATGTTTAATAAATAAATACGCACAACAATCATCACAGCCAGGTTAAACACAAATCTGTTTAATTCATTCCTTTAACTACGATGTGTTAGGGATCACTTCAAGATGAATGTTATACTGCTGATCCAACCCAAGGTAAGTGTCGGAGAATATGTACAGTGTTAAAATAACTGGGCCTACAATAAAAGATCAAAATTAACAACACAAACTGGTAAAAATATAGTCTTAATGACGTTGGTTTAAAAAATTCTTTTTTATTTTTAAATTACTTGTTTTAATGTATAGAACACGAATATCAACTTTTTTCCACGGAAAATACCGAAAGTTACTTTTTTCACATTTTAAATGTTAGTGTAAAGGCATGTAGGCCTATAGCGTGGACCGGGCGTGCAGTAGCTTCAGCGCACTGCACTACGTCTAGATTTGTAATTTTATACAACATTACTATATACCTACATTAAAATATACCTATGAAGTCAGGATAGATTTGGTTATAATTTTATTCAATATTGCTATCTACCTATATTAAAATATACCTACGAAGTATCCAGTCAGGATATATTTGGTAATAATTTTATTCAACATTACTATCTACCTGTATTAAAGTATACCTATGAAGTATTCAGTCAGAATAGATTTGGTTGTAATTTTGGTAAATATTTAGACATATTGCCGATGCAGAAAATTACAACCAAATCTATCCTGACTGGATACTTCATAGGTATATTTTAATATAGGTAGATAGTAATGTTGTATAAAATTATAACCAAATCTATCCTGACTGGATACTTCGTAGGTATACTTTAATATAGGTATAATGTTGTTTAATATAGGTATAGTAATGTTGTATAAAACTGTAACCAAATCTATCCTAACTGAATACTTCGTAGGTGCATTTTAATATAGGTGGATAGTAAAGTCGAATAAAATTATAACTAAATCTATCCTGACTTGATACTTTGTAGGTATATTTTAATGTAGGTACATAGTCACGTTGTATAAAATTACAACTAAAAGTAAAATATTTAGATTTTAAGTTTAGTATTAAAATAAACTGACTTTGACGTAGTGCAGTGCGCTGTAGCTACCGCACGGCTGTTTCATGCTATACATGCTATTACAGACTAACATTAAAAATGTGCAGAAAAATTAACTTTTTGTATTTTCCGCAGAAAAAAGTTAATATTAATGCTCTACATATTGAAATAAGTAATAAAATTTTTTTTTTAACAATATCAATAAGACTCGTTTACGCTATACATGCCATTACAACCTAACATTTAAAATGTGAAAAAAAGTAACTTTCCGTATTTCCCGCAAAAAGTCGATATTCGTGTTCTACACATTAAAAACAGTAATTTTAAAACTAACAAAAAATTTTTAACCAACGCCATTAAGACTATATTTTTACCAAAAAACTAAACTCTTTAAAACTAGAGCATCCAGCTTTCATACTCTATGAGCTTTACCTAATTTAAGCTAGTATACCGTTAACATAATTTATCCACTTGACCAAAAACCTGCCTAGGCCACTAAGTGCCATTACATGTTGAACCCTTGGAAGGACAATAACTTTTTAGGTACACTGGGAATGAATTACAATGGTTAGAGCCATAGCAGGTCACCTTCCTTTTTTAATAGGTGTAGCAACATGTACTTTTTACTCCTGGAGTGGTCTTATCGCAGTTCTGATACTTTTTGATAGATACCAGCACTAAACTTATATCTAACATTACACCAATGTGGGGACGGCCCATTCTGCCTCTAACTGCCTCAGTTGTGCGCTTTTGTGTTAGACACTGAGGTCAAGCAACAAGAGCTTTCACAGGAGAAGAGAACAAACTAGCCTTTCCTGAAAACGGCCTGGCAAGTAGAATCTGCCACACAGACAATGTTAATTTATTTTTTCAACCTTCGTAGCACTGTTCACCCAGAGTATGTCCCCAAGCACTAAATAGTTAACTAAGTCATATACCTGAATGTTTTAAAGCAGTTGAATGAGAGTGTTAATTTGAAACAGTTCAATTTAAGGCAGAGTGAGGACTCTACACATAACATGTTATGGCTTAAACAGCCATTTCTGTGTCAAATTTGATGGCACATAAATTTTCCTACCTGCTTTGTTGGCCACATGAATCTTACGGTTCCTAAATTCTTTCTGATTCCACGAATGAAAAAGAGACACTGGAAAGGCAGTAGAAAAAAAACTGATGGTCTTTAGCTCAGTGGAAAAACTGTTTGACCAATTGTATAGTGTAGATCAAAAGTAACTATAGTTTGAAACATAAAAAAGAAATTAAATTTTGGATTTTAAAAAGTTGTCTTTTATTATATTTAGGCATCCCTTTAACCCTAGAGTACTATGTCTAAATTTTGGCACACGATTACTTATGTATTGTCAATTTGACTACTTCAATTTCTTTTTTTTTATTTGCCAAAATAATTTTTTTTTATTATGTGTTAAACACTGTAATATCCCATACTTCTTTAGCACTTGGAAAAAAATATTATATTAGGTATGAATCCTACTATTAGAAAGAAAAATATTATATTAGGTAATCCTACTATTAGAAAGAAAAATATTATATTAGGTAATCCTACTATTAGAAAGAAAAATATTATATTATGTATGAATCCTACTATTAGAAAGAAAAATATTAATTACAATGACTACATTTTTATGGAATAGTGAAACACTAATGTTTAAAAACGTCTTTTAAAATAATGTTAAACACATTTAATTTAATTTATTTTATGTAACAATCGAATAAATTGTAGAATAGGTTTTTAATAAAATTAAGGAATTTTTACAAAAATATGTATAGGGAACACAATCATTTCCGTATCCTCAAAATGATGACGCAAGCTCAGTTTTACTAAGAAGCATACAAACTTTAGCAGCAAAACTGCGGATCTGACATCGGCTATTGTGGTACAAAGGTACTGGGAAGATAGATGTGCGAGACCCCTCATTTGTCAGATACAGAAATTTTTGAAATGGAGCGTTTTCATTTTGACGAGATATAAGTGATCTAGGGTTAAATATAAATGTTATCTACCATAAATACGATTTAAAAAATGCGGTTTCCAAAACAGAAAATTTTACAATCTGAATCCCCATTCATTTTTTGCCTTGAATAGCCAAGTCGTGAATACCGTTATGTGATTGAAAAAGACACAGTAATTAGGAACTCCCACTAAATTCAGCACTTAAAGCTAATAATGAATTCCTTTAACAACCAGTATTGGTCAAGATATACGTATACTTTCGAGGGTGGTCCACAAAGTAACCTCCGTTTTGAAATAAAAAATAAACCAGTTGAGATACAAACATTTTATTATATACATGTTAAAACTACAGCTTTTCTCTACTTTTCTACATATTCACCATACAAATTCAAGCACTTATCATATCTTTTAACAGGTTTTGAAATTCCGTCTTTAAAAAAACCTGCCGCCTGAGAACGTAGCCAGCCTGTCACAGAGTTTTGAAGCTCTTCATCACTGGCAAACCTCTGAGATGCAAGCCACCGCTTCATGTACAGGAAAAGATGGAAATCACTGGGAGCCAAGTCTGGGCTGTAGGGGGGGGGGTGGTCAAAAATCTCCCATTTGAACTTTTCCAAAAGTTCAGTTGTTTTTTGAGCTGTGTGAGGGCGGGCATTGTCATGGACAAACACAACACCAGATGTCAGAAGACCACGGCACTTGTTTTGAATCGCTCGTCGTAGCCGTTTTAAGGTTTCACAATAAGCTGCAGCTGTAATGGCCGTACCACGCTCCATAAATTCAACGAGCAAGATGCCCTTAGCATCCCAAAAAACTACAGCCATCAATTTTCTCGCTGAAAAGGATTGGGGAGCTTTCTTTGGCTTGCTTGGCGAAGCGGTATGACCCCATTGCATTGACTGTTGTTTTGTTTCGGCATTCACATTGGCTACCCAAGTCTCATCTCCTGTAACGATCCTGTTGAAAAATGTTTCTCGTTAAACGTCATACCGAGTAAGAAAGTCTGTGGCAGAACTCATTCTTTTCATTTTGTGATCATCGGTGAGCACTTTTGGAATCTAACGAGCACAAAACTTGTGATAGCCTAGTTTTTCTGTCACTATTTCATGCACAAGACTTCGAGAAATTTCAGGAAAAAGATCTGAAAGCTTCAAGATTGTGAAGCGACGGTTCTTGCGAATTTTCTCATCCACTTTGTTTACCAAGTCATCATCGTGGTCATCATCTGGTCTTCATCGTGAACGTTTGTTCTTCCATTTTAAAAAAAAGGAACCCATTGACGGACTACACCTTCGCTCATAATGTTTGGGCCATACAGTGCACTCAATTCACGATGAATTTCAGCTGCTGTGTAACTTTTCGACCACAGAAATCTTATTACATCTTGCACTTCACACTTGGTGGGATTTTCTATCGCGGAGCTCATGTTTTTACGTTATAACAAAAGAACGCGTGATCGCACGATACTCTCCCTTGCACAACTAGAAGCGTACTAAACGGCTGCGCACACTGATGTAAGAATGGCGGCGCTACCCCCCCTACTTATTGCGCCACACCCAAACGGAGGTTACTTTGTGGACCACCCTCGTATTTATTGTCAATGAAAGCAGCTACAATTATTTTATTTTGAAATCTCACACACACACACACACAACACACTTTAGTTTTGACATACTTTAACCCCTTTCAAAATTGTTAAGTAACTTCTAGTTTTTGTATAACATTTAATACAAAAATACAGGTTTTGATTTTTCACTCATTCCGTATCAATTTAAAAATATAACTCAAACCACTAGTTTTAAATACTGTACTTTATAAAGTTCAATTTATAGCTTTCAGTCCTGTAATACCCAAGGCTACAAACTATCGGTTATTTACACCAAATTCCTGTTCATCAAATTATTGTAATATGCATTTACATTGTCTTATTTTCATCATAACATAATTGGGATTTCACTGTAATTTTTAGACAAACTTTTTTTTAACTTACTGCTAATATATAACACAGAAATATTTAAGTTGTAATTTAAAGTTTCGTATTGAACCAAGTCAAATATGATAAAGTTCACCAGATTATTCTTCCCAATTAATTAAGTTCAAATGTAAAATTTATTTTCCTTATATTTACTTACCAGTTTTCAATGGAGTAGAAAAGTGTAATTGTTGTTGAGACCTTTTGTGAACTGGAGGTACTCTTTTCAAAGCTATTAGTTCTCCATTCTCAATATGACCTAGTGTAAGGAACCAACCATCATCTTTTGGTTTAGGAAAGCGAGGTGCATATGCTCGTTTATCAACTTCTCTATTTAATCTAGTTAATTTAATAAGCAATGTGTATTCCTGATCAGAATGGACCATGAGAGGAGAATCTTTGTTGTCATTTTTAACTCGTTTCTCTTCTTTTTTGTCATCCCAATACCCACTGAAGCTCAACTCTACATTTATTACTGGAAATATGGTCAAGGTTTTGTGTATCTGTAAATGTACAACATACTCAATGGTTATCTTGTAATAAAAAATTAAATTTAAAAGTCTAATTAAATTTTAAGAAACAAAACTCAAATTCATTTAAACTATAATCTATTACACATTACAAAATAAATATTAAAAAAATTCATATAAAGATATTGAAAGAATATTGGTTATAAATAAATAACTTCCAACTGCAGAGAGTATTACTCTACATTGAACTAGGAATTAAAATTAAAAACAGGTTGTTAAGTTCGAAAAAAATATTTTTAGTTTTCAACAGATTTATTTGTACCTAAATAGAATTTCCTAAAAGTTGACAGTTACTCCCCATCATCGATTTTTTTGTTCTTACATATGTTAAAATAAATTGTAAACCAGAATAAGTGATTTTAAACATCACACACCATATGCACAGTGACATCATCTTCATCAATCATTGATTGATTAGGAAATTGAAGTATATATATATATATATATATGAAGTTAATATATTACTATTTTTGAGTAATTTTATCCACCGTTAAGTGCAATAATTTTACCTTGAGTGATGAGGCACCTTTCGGTCTTTGACCATTGTCGAATCACTGATTGTTCTCTGCTGTGGATGCTACGTCCGTGAAGCCGGTGTTTGTTGAAGTTACACGCACTATTTCTTGATCTGTGTGTATGAGGTTTCTGTATAGTATGTCTTCTGTATATGTTGTTTGTAAATTCATTAAGTTGTTGTGTATGTTTTTATAAATGTGGTATTTTTCTAGTGAGTTTAGTTCTATTGGGTTGTTATTTATTTCCAGTATGGTTAGGTTATTTTCGTAATTTGTAATTTCGTGTTTATGGGAAATTAGGTGTGCTGCAACATTTGATACTTTAGAATTTTTATTTTTGAATGCTCTTAATGTTCTTCAAATCTTATTTTAAATGTTCTGGATGTTTTTCCTATGTAAAAAGCGTTACAGTTGTTGCATGTGATTTTGTAGATTCCTGATAGGTTATGTTTTTCTGAATTTGTTATGTGGTTTTTGTTACTAAGATATTTTATTATTTTGTTGTTTGGTTTGTAAGTTGGAATGTAGTATTCTTTGTTGTATATATTTGTTATTTTTTCTATTTTGTTATTGGTATATTTATATTTTAGGTAGATTTTTTTATTTTTATTGTTTTCGTGTTCCGGTTGTAGTGTTGTGTTGAGGTTAGGTTTTTTTGTGAATTTATTGTATATATTTTTTATAATGTGTTTGTTGTATCCATTTTCTATTGCTATTTTTGTAATGTTATCTAATTCTTCATTTAATTTTTGTTTGTTATCCTGTGTGTATTTTATTGCTTTATTTATCATGTTACTGTAAGTGTTAATTTTGTGTGTCCAGGGGTGGTTAGATTTGTAGTGTATTGTGGTGTTGTTGGAAGTAGGTTTCCTGTATACTGTAGTTTCTATTTTATTATCATTTATATTTAAAGTAATGTCGAGGAAGTTGATTGTTCTATTTGTTTCTGTTTCACGGTGAATTGTATGTTTTCGTTGTATGTATTTAGTTTGTTTAATATTATGACGTGTTCGTTGTGAATGGTAGGTTGGTATATTACAAGTATATCGTCTACATATCTTGTCCATAGTGAGATATTGTGTGTGTTTATTATAGGTTTAATTATTATTTGTTCAAAGTGTTGTAAATATATTTCTGACATGACAGATGAGATTGGTGAACCCATGGGGAGTCCTGTTGTTTGTTTATAATATTTATTGTTAAATTGGAAGTAATTTTGGTTACATATGTGTTTGGTTAGTGTAATGATACTATCTATTATGTTTCTTTTTTCGTTATTGTGTATCAGTTTGTTTTTTATTATTTCTATGGTTTCTTCTATTGGGATACTAGGGTACATGTTAGTTTTGTCATAACTTATTATTTTTGTGTTGCTGTTTGTTTTTATCGTTTTTATTTTAATAATTAATTCGTATCCATTTTTTATATTGTATGTGTTGTTGATGTGTATTTTAGACCTTAGGATTTTGTCTAGAATTTTTGCGATTATGTAAGATGGTGCTGTTGTGAAATTTATTAGTGGTCTAAATGGTGTGTTTGGTTTATGGATTTTAGGTATCCCTGATAATACGGGTGCGCATGGTTTAAATGGGTATAATCTTGTGTGGTATTTTAATTTATTGTTATAGTTTAGGGTGTTACGGTGCGTGACTATTAAGTTTTTTATTGTAATAAGGTATTTGTTAGTTGGGTCTGGGATTTGTTCGTATTTATTTTCTTTTATGTAATTAGTCATTGAATCGATATGTTTGGTATTTTCTATTATTACTGGAGTATTTGTTTTATCTGATTTTAATATTAAGTAATCGTTGTTTTCTAGTTTTTCTCTGAGTTTTATAATTTCTTTTTTATTAATATATTGTTCTGTTTTTTTGTTTTTTTCCGTTTTTATTAGGTTAATTTTATTATTAATATTATTTCTTATGTGTTCAGTATTTTGGTGGGTAAAAACAAAAAACAAATAATAAAAAACCTAATAGTTGACACAGAATCTAACATCCACAAAATTACCCACCAAAATACTGAACACATAAGAAATAATATTAATAATAAAATTAACCTAATAAAAACGGAAAAAAACAAAAAAACAGAACAATATATTAATAAAAAAGAAATTATAAAACTCAGAGAAAAACTAGAAAACAACGATTACTTAATATTAAAATCAGATAAAACAAATACTCCAGTAATAATAGAAAATACCAAATATATCGATTCAATGACTAATTACATAAAAGAAAATAAATACGAACAAATCCCAGACCCAACTAACAAATACCTTATTACAATAAAAAACTTAATAGTCACGCACCGTAACACCCTAAACTATAACAATAAATTAAAATACCACACAAGATTATACCCATTTAAACCATGCGCACCCGTATTATCAGGGATACCTAAAATCCATAAACCAAACACACCATTTAGACCACTAATAAATTTCACAACAGCACCATCTTACATAATCGCAAAAATTCTAGACAAAATCCTAAGGTCTAAAATACACATCAACAACACATACAATATAAAAAATGGATACGAATTAATTAATAAAATAAAAACGATAAAAACAAACAGCAACACAAAAATAATAAGTTATGACATAACTAACATGTACCCTAGTATCCCAATAGAAGAAACCATAGAAATAATAAAAAACAAACTGATACACAATAACGAAAAAAGAAACATAATAGATAGTATCATTACACTAACCAAACACATATGTAACCAAAATTACTTCCAATTTAACAATAAATATTATAAACAAACAACAGGACTCCCCATGGGTTCACCCATCTCATCTGTCATGTCAGAAATATATTTACAACACTTTGAACAAATAATAACTAAACCTATAATAAACACACACAATATCTCACTATGGACAAGATATGTAGACGATATACTTGTAATATACCAACCTACCATTCACAACGAACACGTCATAATATTAAACAAACTAAATACATACAACGAAAACATACAATTCACCGTGAAACAGAAACAAATAGAACAATCAACTTCCTCGACATTACTTTAAATATAAATGATAATAAAATAGAAACTACAGTATACAGGAAACCTACTTCCAACAACACCACAATACACTACAAATCTAACCACCCCTGGACACACAAAATTAACACTTACAGTAACATGATAAATAAAGCAATAAAATACACACAGGATAACAAACAAAAATTAAATGAAGAATTAGATAACATTACAAAAATAGCAATAGAAAATGGATACAACAAACACATTATAAAAAATATATACAATAAATTCACAAAAAAACCTAACCTCAACACAACACTACAACCGGAACACGAAAACAATAAAAATAAAAAAATCTACCTAAAATATAAATATACCAATAATAAAATAGAAAAAATAACAAATATATACAACAAAGAATACTACATTCCAACTTACAAACCAAACAACAAAATAATAAAATATCTTAGTAACAAAAACCACATAACAAATTCAGAAAAACATAACCTATCAGGAATCTACAAAATCACATGCAACAACTGTAACGCTTTTTACATAGGAAAAACATCCAGAACATTTAAAATAAGATTTGAAGAACATTAAGAGCATTCAAAAATAAAAATTCTAAAGTATCAAATGTTGCAGCACACCTAATTTCCCATAAACACGAAATTACAAATTACGAAAATAACCTAACCATACTGGAAATAAATAACAACCCAATAGAACTAAACTCACTAGAAAAATACCACATTTATAAAAACATACACAACAACTTAATGAATTTACAAACAACATATACAGAAGACATACTATACAGAAACCTCATACACACAGATCAAGAAATAGTGCGCGTAACTTCAACAAACACCGGCTTCACGGACGTAGCATCCACAGCAGAGAACAATCAGTGATTCGACAATGGTCAAAGACCGAAAGGTGCCTCATCACTCAAGGTAAAATTATTGCACTTAACGGTGGATAAAATTACTCAAAAATAGTAATATATTAACTTCATAAAGTCAGTGCAACGGAAAAACAATGGATAATATTAAATATCAAGAATATATATATATATATATATATATATATATAAATATATTGTGATATTTCACGTCCATTATTTTTCCGTTGCACTGACTTTATGAAGTTATTATTTTAATTGTAAACAATTTTTTCCACCACTAAGTGCAATAATTTTACCTTATGTGATGAAGCATCTTTCGGTCATTTTACCATTGTCGAATCACTGAATTAATTTTCTCTATTTTTCTCTTAACATCACGGACCGAACCTCTCTATTTTTCTGTCAACATCACGGACCGAACCTCTCTATTTTTCTCTCAACATCACAAACTGAATGTCGGGTCAGTCCGTGATGTTGAGAGAAAAATAGAAAAAATTAACTCAGTGATTCGACAATGGTCAAGTGACCGAAAGGTGCCTCATCACATAAGGTAAAACTATTACACTTAGTGGTGGAAAAAATTGTTTACAATTAAAATAATAACTTCATATATATATATATATATATATATATACATATCCTGATATTTAATATTATCCATTGTTTATTATATTATTAATATATTATTAATATTATCCATATATACATATATTAAACCTTATGTAAGAATTTTTGGACTAGATAGGAGACAGACATACTTACCTAATGGCCATAGTCCAAAACTGCAATCTCTTGGAAATATATAGATTTAATAAATCTAAAAATTAATAAATTTATTTCCAATAGATTGCAATTTTGGACTGTTGCAATTAGGTAAGTCTGTCAGTCTCCTATCTTGTCCAAAAATTTATATATATATATATATATATATATATATATATATATATATATATATATATATGAAGTTAATATATTACTATTTTTGAGTAATTTTATCCACCATTAAGTGCAATAATTTTACCTTGAGTGATGAGGCACCTTTCGGTCTTTGACCATTGTCGAATCACTGATTTTTCTCTGCTGTGGATGCTACGTCCGTGAAGCCGGTGTTTGTTGAAGTTACGCGCACTTTTTCTTGATCTGTGTGTATGATATTTCTGTATAGTATGTCTTCTGTATATGTTGTTTGTAGATTCATTAAGTTGTTGTGTATGTTTTTATAAATGTGGTATTTTTCTAGTGAGTTTAGTTCTATTGGGTTGTTATTTATTTCCAGTATGGTTAGGTTATTTTCGTAATTTGTAATTTCGTGTTTATGGGATATTAGGTGTGCTGCAACATTTGATACTTTAGAATTTTTGTTTTTGAATGCTCTATAATGTTCTTCAAATCTTATTTTAAATGTTCTGGATGTTTTTCCTATGTAAAAAGCGTTACAGTTGTTGCATGTGATTTTGTAAATTCCTGATAGGTTATGTTTTTCTGAATTTGTTATGTGGTTTGTGTTATTAAGATATTTTATTATTTTGTTGTTTGGTTTGTAAGTTGGAGTGTAGTATTCTTTGTTGTATATATTTGTTATTTTTTCTATTTTGTTATTGGTATATTTATATTTTAGGTAGATTTTTTTATTTTTATTATTTTCGTGTTCCGGTTGTAGTGTTGTGTTGAGGTTAGGTTTTTTTGTGAATTTATTGTATATATTTTTTATAATGTGTTTGTTGTATCCATTTTCTATTGCTATTTTTGTAATGTTATCTAATTCTTCATTTAATTTTTGTTTGTTATCCTGTGTGTATTTTATTGCTTTATTTATCATGTTACTGTAAGTGTTAATTTGTGTGTCCAAGGGTGGTTAGATTTGTAGTGTATTGTGGTGTTGTTGGAAGTAGGTTTCCTGTATACTGTAGTTTCTATTTTATTATCATTTATATTTAAAGTAATGTCGAGGAAGTTGATTGTTCTATTTGTTTCTGTTTCAACGGTGAATTGTATGTTTTCGTTGTATGTATTTAGTTTGTTTAATATTATGACGTGTTCGTTGTGAATGGTAGGTTGGTATATTACAAGTATATCGTCTACATATCTTGTCCATAGTGAGATATTGTGTGTGTTTATTATAGGTTTAATTATTATTTGTTCAAAGTGTTGTAAATATATTTCTGACATGACAGATGATATGGGTGAACCCATGGGGAGTCCTGTTGTTTGTTTATAATATTTATTGTTAAATTGGAAGTAATTTTGGTTACATATGTGTTTGGTTAGCGTAATGATACTATCTATTATGTTTCTTTTTTCGTTATTGTGTATCAGTTTGTTTTTTATTATTTCTATGGTTTCTTCTATTGGGATACTAGGGTACATGTTAGTTATGTCATAACTTATTATTTTTGTGTTACTGTTTGTTTTTATCGTTTTTATTTTATTAATTAATTCGTATCCATTTTTTATATTGTATGTGTTGTTGATGTGTATTTTAGACCTTAGGATTTTGTCTAGAATTTTTGCGATTATGTAAGATGGTGCTGTTGTGAAATTTATTAGTGGTCTAAATGGTGTGTTGGGTTTACACTACAAATCTAACCACCCCTGGACACACAAAATTAACACTTACAGTAACATGATAAATAAAGCAATAAAATACACACAGGATAACAAACAAAAATTAAATGAAGAATTAGATAACATTACAAAAATAGCAATAGAAAATGGATACAACAAACACATTATAAAAAATATATACAATAAATTCACAAAAAAACCTAACCTCAACACAACACTACAACCGGAACACGAAAATAATAAAAATAAAAAAATCTACCTAAAATATAAATATACCAATAACAAAATAGAAAAAACAACAAATATATACAACAAAGAATACTACACTCCAACTTACAAACCAAACAACAAAATAATAAAATATCTTAATAACACAAAATAACAAATTCAGAAAAACATAACCTATCAGGAATTTACAAAATCACATGCAACAACTGTAACGCTTTTTACATAGGAAAAACATCCAGAACATTTAAAATAAGATTTGAAGAACATTATAGAGCATTCAAAAACAAAAATTCTAAAGTATCAAATGTTGCAGCACACCTAATATCCCATAAACACGAAATTACAAATTACGAAAATAACCTAACCATACTGGAAATAAATAACAACCCAATAGAACTAAACTCACTAGAAAAATACCACATTTATAAAAACATACACAACAACTTAATGAATCTACAAACAACATATACAGAAGACATACTATACAGAAATATCATACACACAGATCAAGAAAAAGTGCGCGTAACTTCAACAAACACCGGCTTCACGGACGTAGCATCCACAGCAGAGAAAAATCAGTGATTCGACAATGGTCAAAGACCGAAAGGTGCCTCATCACTCAAGGTAAAATTATTGCACTTAATGGTGGATAAAATTACTCAAAAATAGTAATATATTAACTTCATAAAGTCAGTGCAACGGAAAAACAATGGATAATGTTAAATATCAAGAATATATATATATATATATATATATATATATATATATATATATTTAGGTTAGTTCTAGTAGAGCTTAAAGCTTATTTAGGAATTTTTTGGACTTGATTGGAGACTGACAGACTTACCTAAAGGCAATAGTCCAAAACTGCAATCTCTTGGAAATAAGCACATATAAAAACACTTAATACACTTTTATTTGAAATATTTCGATCAACATGATCTTCTTCAGTCAAGAAAGAGAAAACAAAACAAAAGATTGAAGTGAACCACAGATGTGTATAAACATCCAAATGTCACAGATTTATAGTTTATGATATAGAGCTATATGTGATATGTGTAGAAATTGTTATATGTGAATCGTGTAAAGATTGGTTACTTGACTGAAGAAGATCATGTTGATCGAAATATTTCAAATAAAAGTGTATTAAGTGTTTTTATATGTGCTTATTTCCAAGAGATTGCAGTTTTGGACTATTGCCTTTAGGTAAGTCTGTCAGTCTCCTATCAAGTCCAAAAAATTCCTATATATATATATATATATATATATATATATATATATGTAAAATATCAAATAGGTTTTCCTGCTAGAATTATTTTCAAGATTAAATAATATACACTAATTACAGGAATTAATTTATTGAATAATACACTCAAAGCTTTTCGTTGGTTGACATTACCAACATCCTCAGGAATTACTAAGAATGACAAAAGCCATTCATTGAAGCCATTCATGAAGCTTTTGTCATTCTTATTAATTCCTGAGGATGTTGGTAATGTCAACCAGCGAAAAGCTTTGAGTGTATTATTCAATAAATTAATTCCTGTAATTTGTGTATATTATTTAATCTTGAATATATATATATATATATGAAGTTAATATATTACTATGTAAGTAATTTTATCCACCATTAAGTGCAATAATTTTACCTTGAGTGATGAGGCACCTTTCGGTCAATTGACCATTGTCGAACATTGGATTCGACAATGGTCAATTGACCGAAAGGTGCCTCATCACTCAAGGTAAAATTATTGCACTTAATGGTGGATAAAATTACTTACATAGTAATATATTAACTTCATAACGTCAGTGCAACGGAAAAACAATGGATAACGTTAAATATCAAGAATATATATATATATATATATATATATATATATATATATATATATATATATTAATAATTTTAAAAATATAATAATAATGTGAATTAAATACCAAAACATTTTATGCTAGAATCACAATAGTATTTGTAAGTAGAAAATGTTTTTTGTGTAACTATTTTCATCATAATTTATTTTGCCTTGTTCGGTTCGGCTTTCTATTTAAATCTTAATGTTTTGAGGTGCTCTTGTCCTACTAAAAGCTACATTTAACTGTCCATGAATGAATAAGTGAACGAATAAAAAACTTATCACTTAATGAGCTGGAAAAAAGCTGAATTTGTGCATCATAGCCATTTTTAACTTAATTTTTAATTTTTATTTAGAACACCAACTATTCATAAAGGGGTTTCCAAAACAATGGCAAAAATGATATATGGTAAATAAATCTGCAAATAGATTACACACTAAAAATGTTGCAATAAAAACTTACGTGTTCAATTTGGCCTTCATTAAATTCAGCTCTCAGAATACTAGCTAGTTGGTTGTAGGAAGCTTTCATAAGTCCTGGAAGGACTGAAAATTGGTTATGGTTTTTGAAAAGGTACAAATGGTGTGATTCCAGATGAGGAAGTGTTGTTAGAGGTGAATCATCAAGCCATCGAGCTTGCACCACAGTTTGCAGGAGCAGTTGTAGTCTGAGAGTGGTGGCAAGCCAACCTTGATCACCAGTTACATCTATCATGGCCTGTTTGACAAAAATAACCAAAATATTTAATGAGTTTTGTATAGTAGAATTGAATGTCCTAAAGATAATATCAGGGGTTTAGAACACAGCTCTAGTTATCTAAACGGACAATGAATTAAAGTCACATTTGGAACAGGATAGATAAATTACAGTTGCACTTTGCAACCATATTGAAGAATGGATCATGGTGGTCTGGTATATAAACTGGAGGTACATATATCTTGTAATATTTTTATATATTTTTGAATAATTTAAAAACAAAATTTATCAATAATAATCCTCAGAAAACAATAAGTTGCTGGGCGCCAGTTAGAATTACAAAATTATTGTATCCCTAACAGTAAAATTTAGAATCTTTTTTTTATTACTTTATTTTTTATTACTTAACATTTATAGTAATAAATAATGAACACTTTATTTATAATTCAATTAATCTTTGTTTAATTTAGTTTTTTTGATTATTCTAATTACAAAAATGTTTTTAATACACTTTTTCTATTTTCTTAATTTAGTTAACTAGCACAAGACTTTTTCTCCCAGGTTATTGGGTGGATATTAATTATTACAAATCGATTGAGCACTTCTGGTTATAAATTAAAATTTGGTTTATGCAACCAAATAAATTTATAAATTTTATAAAAGAAATTCCTAGGCCAAGAGTTATTAATTTTGAAAAGAATATTAAAATGTTTTTTTTTATGAATTAATTTACCAATTTTGTTTATAAGAATGGTTTTACAATATTAACTTGAATATTAAGTTACAATTTTTCTTAATTTATTACTTATCTGAGATTTAATGTTCTTGTCCAAATTTATAGCCTTTAAATTGATTTTTTAATCAAATCTTTCACCACTATGCTTTTTTATGCTTTCACCAATATTGGCTTCTATCAACTTTTAATTAGGCTAGCTTTCTTAATACTTGAATTCTTCCTCTAATAAAATTTTGGACCAACTAAGTTTTTGCTTCCAGCACCTTTTCTAACAATGCATTTTTCTATTGAGTTTCTAGAGAAAAGAATAAAACTTTTTTTCCATTGTTGAAACATCTGTTACATAACACACTGATTATTTGATTTTCATCTTCTTTCCTGGACAGTTAAGTTTTGATACTCTATGCAATAATTTTAGGTTTTGTAAATTTCTACATTTGAAAAACATCAGCTGTTTCCCCAGAACCATAATTATACTAGCCGCCGTCTTGGTTTTAATATTTTATGATAATTTTGTTTTTAGGTTATGGCTCAATTGTTTACATTTTTTAAAAATCCATTTCTAATTCACTTCTATTATATTCCGAATTATTGTTATTTATTGTTTTAGTGTTTTATATAAAAACATTACAATATATATATAAATCAAAACAGGAAAACCTACAACAATTAGTGAGCCCTTTTTATGAATACTACGCTGAGCACACTGTATGGTCATATTATAAATAACTTAATTCAAAAACATTAAGTTAAATTTGTTGAAATACAGTCAATGTCCAGTTCTAAATATAATTTCTGGGAAAATAATTTTGTCAAACTCATTGAAATGGGAGATATTTATAGTTATTTTTTACCAACTTTTATAGTTTTGCAAGGGAAGATTTAGGGAAGGGGTGGCAAGCTTTACTTTGGCCCAAGAATACGGGAGGTACTCCACAAGCTTATGGGAGTACTTGTATCCTGCTCAAGCTTATAAGAAGCACAAATTGTACGAGTATAGCTGAGCTGATCGTTTTGGTACATACTTCCTATTTCTAATAGAAATTCAAGATACATTTTTATCAGGAACCTACAATAGCTTAATATGAATAATGAATGGATTAATGGAAATTTCCTTGCTACACAAATTTTAGAATAGGCATATCAAAGTAAAAAAAAAGAAGAGCAAACTGAAACTAAGAAATTATAGAACCGCGAGAGAAAGAAATCTGCCAGAAAGGAGACTAGACCAAAGTGACCAAGTAAAACATGGGAGTAATAATGTGCTACTGAAGCAATTTCATATAAGTTACCATTAAGAAAATACAAAGAAACAAATGAAATTTCAGAAAAATATGAAATAAATAAATGGTTACTATTACTGACAACATAAAATAATTATTTACATGATACACTTATTTTATATTAACTAACGCACAGAAATAATTTCAAAGAATTGAAAATGGGACATATCTGAAGCAGCTGTCCACACACAACAATAAAGAAGGAGGTTTGCCCTACTTTTATGAAGGTTTGAATTTTTTTTAATCTAAAAGTTCAATAATTAAGTATCTCAAGTTTAAGATTAAAACACATAATGTAATAAAAAAGTTTTATTTGAAAAATGGAACACAGAATAAATAACAAGAAAATTATACTACTATTAATACATAAAGAGGTAAGTATAGAAGCCTCAAAGAAGTGTAAATTATTTGTAACAAATCCTTCTTCTCTTTTATGGAATTATAAGTGAATATTCTGTTTAAAATTATATTTGTTTAGCATTTTCTACATCTGTGTAATAAAAATAGTTACATCCAGCACAGGTAGTACTAGTAGCACAGGTAGTAATAGTTACATCTAGTTACAATCGTTAAATCTCAATTGTAATAATCAAGTAAAAGTAAATAAATTAAAGTAGATCATTAAATTATTAGTAATTTTCATATGACGATTACTGTTCTTCTGGTTATGGAAAATTTGTTTCATAGAGAAATCACACACACATCTATAGCTATGTTATTAATTAAATGTATATATATATATATATATATATATATATATATATATATATATATATAGATAGGAATTTTTGGACTTGATAGGAGACTGACAGACTTACCTAAAGGCAATAGTCCAAAACTGCAATCTCTTTGGAGATAAGCACATATAAAACACTTAATACACTTTTATTTGAAATATTTCGATCAACATGATCTTCTTCAGTCAAGAAAGAGAAAAACAAAAGATTGAAGTGAACCACAGATGTGTATAAACATCCAAAAGTCACAGATTCACAGATTTATAGTATATGATATAGTGCTATATGTGATATGTGTAGAAATTGTTATATGTGAATCGTGTAAAGATTGGTTACTTGAAACTAGATATTAAAAGTCTGTCAGAAGGAAGGTAATGGAGCTGTTAAAAATGGTAGAAATTAGGGGGAAGTTAAAGGAGTTTTATCTGATGTTGAGGTTAGGAGGCTCTCTAGATTTGGTATACCACTGGTATGATAACTCCCATCTTCTTAATTCTGAAGAGTTGCAATCAGGGGGGAGGGCTTTAATTATTTTGGTGGTATAGCAATCATTGAAAGAGATGATGTTGTGACTAGCAGCGTGTTGAGCGGTTGGCCTGTCTATGTTCATGGTTCCAACGTCATGTCTGTGGCCATTCATTCTGATGCTCAGACTATCCGTGGTAAGGCCTATGTACTGTGCCGGGCAAAATTTACATTGTAACTGGTATATTACATTACTGGATGTACAAGTATGATGACCCTGAATCTTGAAGTCCACATTGGTTGCTAGGCTATGGAAACTATTTGTTGGGATGTGTCTTGCATCTTGGTCTATTGCACGGAAAGGAGCCGTGAGGAAGTTTGGGCGGTTTTTCAGTACTTGGATCTGGTAATTTTGGATGTACTAAAATACTTTTTAAATTGAACGGTTGTCTGAATCAAATATGTGTTGGATTTGAGAAAAGATCTTTGGTGTGGGCGGAAGCTTGAAGAATCTTGAAGCCATCCTTTAATATTTTGTTCAGCTTCGTTAGGCCTGGATGGTAATCTGTAACTAAAGACAGTTTGTCCTCCATAGGTGGTCTGGGTACATCAGATGACTGAGCCAAGCGGATTTGATCCTCAATGAGTTGTTTAGGGTATCCTCTTTTTTGGAAAGCTAGTAAGGTCTTTCTATTAAAGTCTTCCAATGCTATATCGTTGGAACAAATTCTCTTGCCCCTGACTGCCTGACTGTATGGTATGGACCTTTTTATATTCATGGGGTGGTTGCTATTGAAATGTAGGTATTGTAGGTGGTTCGTCGGTTTGATGTGGACACCTGTATAGATATTCCCATCTCTGATTGTTACATCTACATCCAAGAAGGTGATTGTTGCTGCAGACTTCTCCCAGGTGAATTGAAGTGTGGAGCATAGTGATAAGCCCTTCAAAAAACTTTCCAGTGTTGAGATTCCCTGTGTCCAAATTACGAATATATCGTCTATAAATCTGTACCAACATAATGGTTGGTGTGTTTGAGTTTTTAGGAAATCTGTTTCGATATTACCCATGTACAGGTTTGCGTACGACGGGGCCATCCTAGTACCCATTGCTGTTCCTTTTATTTGCAAATAGTTCTTTCCCTCAAATTGAAAATTATTCTTTTCAAGAATGAATTTGGCGAGGTGAACTAGGAAAGGTGTAGTAGGGTAAGGGTTGTCTGAACGTTTGTTGAGGAAAGTTTCGAGAGCTGAAAGACCGTGTGCATGCGGGATGTTTGTGTAAAGAGAGGTAACATCTATTGTGACCAAAATTGTTTCAGGAGGTAGAGGTGTGGGTATTTGAGACAGCCGGTCTATGAAATGATTCGTATCCTGAATGTGTGATGGAAGGTTTTTCACCAAAGGTTGAATATACGAATCCAGAAAAGCTGAGATTCTTTCCGTGACCGAATTACAACCAGCGATTATTGGCCTACCAGGTGGAGGTACGATATTTTTATGGATTTTCGGAAGTATATAGAATTGAGAAGTAGAGGGGCTTTCATTGCACAGTAATTTTATGGATCCTTCCGAAATTTGTTCTCTGGGAGCTGTATATTTGAGCCACTCCAAGAGAGAATTGTTGTAGTCTGAAGTTGGGTTGTATGTGAGGACAATAGCTTGTTTGCCTCCTTTATGTAGTCCTCTTTATTCATGACAACCGTGGTTGAGCCTTTATCTGCTGGGAGTATCATGATGTTGTTATTGTTTTTTAGAGAATATATTGCTGCTCTATCGAGTTTGGTAAGGTTAGGTTTGGTTTTGAGGCCGTTTAAGAATGATTTGTCTGTGATGTTTTGCATTATGAAGTTTATGTAGAGTTTAATAGGATGATCAGGTGATAGTGGTGGAGGGTCCCAATCAGAAGGTGGCTTGAACCTTGCCAGACAAGCGTTTATATTGGTGTCCTTTTTAAAATTTGGTGTGTGGGCTATATTCCAAAAATTCCTAAATAAGCTTTAAGCTCTACTAGAACTAACCTATATATATATATATATATATATATATATACAGTAAACTCCCGATTATCAGTGGGTGGATTAACTGGTTTGCAGATTATCCGGGGTCTGCCATTGTTTTACAAATATCCAATTTTTATTCCAATCAGATTCATGTGTTTAAATTTCCAAACGGTGAATTACAATGTAAATACATATAAGGCTTAATAGAAGTTAAGATGAAGGGAATAGATATGTAAATATGTACGTACTAATTTTTACATTGAAAAGGAAGCATCCCGAAGCGGGCCAGCGAAATAAAAGGGGCGAGCAGACTACTGTATATAAGAGACTATGACAAAATGCTTGGACCCCCGAAAACCTAATGTGTATCACAAGATTGTAAACAAATGTCAGCTAATCTCGGCTATAAATAGTCTAGAACGTGACATATGCATTATCCATGTCTGTCATATACATTATCGATCTTTATGGCTTTGTGACACAAGTAGACACTGTGCGACAAAATGGTTCTCAAGAAACTTAGATCGCACATTAAAGCTAAATCAATGCTCACAAAAAACAGACGAAAGTGACAGATTTTTTTGTTAAAAAGTGAAAGTATTGTGTGTAAAGGAAATTACATATATACTTAATTTTGACATATACTTATGTACGTATTGTTAATAGTTAGACATATAAATGTACATGTTATAATCCGTCAAATACATCGACATTTTAAATTATTTTCTGTATTTATTTTGTCCTCTGATAATTATTTGTGAATTGCATTAACCGGGGTCATTATTTGTGTAACTTATGGTATAATAATAGATTATCGATCGTTTTGCGTATTCTTTGTTCATAGCGGATTATCCGGGGAATTCGTTATCCGGCGTTGCCGGGCTACCCTAATCCACGGATAATCGGGAGTTTACTATATATATATAGATTTTTTGGACTAGGAGACTGACAGACTTACCTTGGTAAGAGTCCACTCTGTAGTCTTGAAATAGAAACACATAAAAGCACTTAAACAATGATATATTTCAACCACACAGTGGTCTTTGTCAATCGAAGAGAAAACACAAAAAGAAATATGAGAGAATGAAATAAAATAATTGAATTATTATCATTGTTTAAGTGCTTTTATGTGTTTCTATTTCAAGACTACAGAGTGGACTCTTACCAAGGTAAGTCTGTCAGTCTCCTAGTCCAAAAAATCTCTCTCTCTCTCTATATATATATATCACTTTCACTATATGTATTAAACAAGAATCTTACTTGGTATTTATGCGAGTTAACTTTCAAAGTAGTACAGTCTACTACAACCCCCGGCCAGTGATGCCCAATGATGGAGATACGACCAATCTTTGAAAGTTAACTCGCATAAATACCAAGTGAGATTCTTGTTTAATACATATAGTGAAAGTGATAAGCGAATACAAGAAAACAGTGTTGCAAAGCTACAAATATATATATATATATTTAAAGTTGTCTATTATTATTCCGTTGCACTAATTTATAGATAAATAAAGGAATAAAATATACACAGGATAACAAACAAAAATTAAATGAAAAATTAGACAACATTAAAACAATAGCAATAGAAAATCTTATAAAAAACATATACAATAAAATTACAAACAAATAACCTCAATACAACACTACAATCAAAACACAAAAACAAAAACTAAAAAATCCACCTAAAATATAATTACACCCACAACAAAATAGAAAAAAACGAAAGTATATAATAAACAACACTACACACCAAAATACAAACCAAACAACAAAATAATAAAATATCTCAATAACACAAATTACAAAATAAATTCAGAAAAACATAACCTATCTGGAATCTACAAAACTACCTGTAACGATGGCAACGCATTTTAAATAGGAAAAACAATCAGGTCATTTAAATTAAGATATTCAGAGTATAATAGAGCATCTAAAACTAATAATAAAAACGCATCAAATTTAGCAGAACACCAAATATCACACAACCACACAGTAACAAATTACAAAAATAACCTAACCATATTTGAAATAAATAAATAATCCAAAAGAACTAACTCACTAGAAAAATACCACATTTATAAAAACAAACACAATATCCTAATTAACCAACAGACAACATATATAGACGACATACTCTTCAAAAACATCATACACAAAACCATCATCACAGACTAGAAACTGATATTAGAAAAATAGAGAAAAATAATTCAGTGATTCGACAATGGTCAAGTGACCGAAAGGTGCCTCATCATAAAAATTGATTGCACTTAATGATGGAATAATTGTTTACAATTAATATATAATAACTCTTTTTTTCTCTCTCTGACTGATGGAGGTCCTCCAAAACGCGTCAACAAGTAGTGTGACAATGCTGGGAACGGCAGGTAATTATGATACTCTAAATAATCTTACCTCTGCAGGATAACATACTTAATTATTCGAACTACCCTTGCATAGTTTGAAATTTTAAAACTATTTACTTTAAATGTAGTTATTCTTACTTGCAATATACGTATAGCCTGGTCCAATACAGACTTTAGATCCGTGTAATAGTCTGCACAAGGCAGTGGGAGCCGAGACATGTGAGCTTGAAGCAAAAGGAATGTTTTGGTAAATGAAGAGTCTAGGCTGAGAGCATCCACAGGGAGAGGACATAATTTAGCCAGATCTCTACAAACATTGTTACAGATTTACATTTTATTAACATAAAAAGAATTCACATTAAAACAAATGTATAGCTATAAAATCTAAACAACTAATGGCTGTATAAAAGAATAAGGCCATAATATTTGATGATCAACAGCACTGGAAATTTAAAGAATATAAATAAATTTCTTGGATTTTCAGATTTATAAAAAGATTGCTGTAATAACCTCCAACCTAGAAAAAAGTAATATACATTTTTAATATAGAGTGATTATAACATGCAGTCTTCTAGTTTAGCATTTGGAAAATTTATATGAAATTTATTTAAGTAAAAATTGTATTATTATTTTCAATAGAATACTACATTAGTGTGGTAAGAGGCAATTAGAAATTTATAAATAGCTAATAAATAAGATGTTTTAGTAAATAAACATTAGGTATAATGTATGTAGCCTTTAAACAAAATTATTTTATTATAATAATTAATCATGTTATATTTTGTACAGAGAAATTTTTTTATCCTTCCATAAAATTTAAATAATTGAAGGAACTTATAATAAATTATATTGTGATGCTTTAATTCTTCAATTAATATACTTAAATAGAATTATTAAAAAAATATATATTATTACAAAATAATTTTAATAACATTAAATTTAAAAATGGTAATTATTATTTTATTAGCAGTCTGAAAGGCATGAATATTGTTTAACTATTTTTAAAATTTATTTTAAAAAATTGTAAATGAAAAGAAATAGGGGTTACTTAAATCTTTGGATAAAATATAGTATTATTGGACACAAAAATTGATATTTTTAAAATCTTATTTTAAAAACTAATTCCATTTCAGCCAATTCACTGTCAAGTAAAGATATATTTACAATATTCTATATTCAATGTTTGGTTATTAATCACAGCCAATCCAGACATTCAGTATTTGATTACTATTCTCAGTGGTATGTACGCTTCATTTTCAAATAGTTCATTTTAGTAGTGAAACTACAGGTCTTATAATTTTCTTTCATGTTCAGTATTTAGTACAAAAACATTTTTAGCCAAATCAAAAGTTTTTTTAAAAATTGAAACAATTCAATCGTTTATTTCCTTTAAGAAACTTCCTTTGGAGGAATAACTAAAAATAAATAAAGACTACTAGTAAATCTGTAAGAACATAAACTATTATAAATTTAGGCAATTTAACGTGCTTAAATATAATAAACCTACTAATAAAAATTCATTTATACCCATTCAATCTGTCCTCATTGTGTCTAACTGGAAGAGTGCTGTATTCATGTGCATGGCAAAGGATATCAAGCAATTTATCCATATCCACGTAACTGTCCAGTGAGTTTTTGAAATGTAACATTGTTTCATGTGACAAGTAGTAATAAGAGGCAATTCGACCCATTGATGTTGTGTGGACACCTCGAGCATCCTGAAAGTGAAATTAGTGTTGAAAACTATTTAAATAAAAATGTACAACGCATTCTTAGGAAAAATTAAACATTACAGAGTGGCCGCTGAGTTACAATTTACAAATTTCTGTACATTTCTTGATTTTCCTGGCCTAAAATAATAAAAATTCCAGTACCTTTGTTCAAATTAGGAACAATAAGAATAAAAAAGGGTCTATACTAAATATTAACTTGTAGGTAGAACATAACTTGAAATGGCTTGAATGATAAAAAACGACTAAGGGAGTATGAGATATATTTACTCACAAGCAAATCTTCGTCAATGGAAATGTACTCATAGCTGACACTAAATTTGTTGGATGCTCACTACTGAAAATGGACTGTGGACTGGGTTATCCCAAAACATTTTCACCAGCCATCACATCATCATAGCAAGTGGCATCACAACCACCTAACACTGTCTGTACTATGCAACGGAAAGTGAGGGAGAGTATCCCTAACCATACAACTAACATCTCTATTAGAACACAATCAGTACATGTTTTAATAATAACAATACAGCAATAATTATTCGAAAGATAGGGGGTGGTTCCGTTTTTGGATAAGTAATACTTTGAACACATGAAAACATATTTTTAAAGTATATATATCTACCCCAATATATGTTTTCATTGAAAAATGTTCATCAAGTTAGACTCGTGACTTCCTTAGAGTACTCAAAAAAGAGCATTGCTTGAAGCAATGCTGAAGGAAGAGCATTGAAGTTAACTAATATAATACACATGTTTCTCATAATAAATAAGTATATATTGTAAAGGTATTTATAGCGTGTATTGTAGTACACAAATTAAATTTTTCTAGTTTGCTACTTTGAAAAGAAGTATAACTAAATTTTCAGTGTAACAAATTTTCCATTTCGTTTTGTTTAGTTTGATATATGACATTAAAATCTTGTTTTAACAAAACAATAACATGTAAATTTTAGTATAACGAATTATTTTTACCCTTCAAAAATATATTACTGTTCCTAGAGGGTCATGTTTATTGCCATATTGAAAGGAAACACCTTGTATTTATTTAATTCTTGACAATAGATTAAAGTGTAAAATTTGGGGCGTCTAGGTCGGAAATCTAACATTTCAGCACTGAGCTGACTTTCCCATAGCTAGAAATGTACTTTTCAAAGATGTATATGAATTTTTCTATTACTTTCATTTAGTTGTCATCGAAACCTCCATTGCACAACCTTAAATTATTGTCATGGTTACCATACAATATCATAAATAATGCTCTAGGATTAAAATGAATGAAAAGAATAAAATAAACAAACTGGATTAAAGCTATCGAACCTTGCTTCACAAATGGATAATGGGAAAGGAAAGTGAAAAGAAACTACAACAAAATGCAAGTGACAAAAAAAGCATATAAATAGTAACAAACAAAAATAATGCATAGTCCAACACCATGAAAAACGGAATATTGCAAGGAAATTCGCATTTTATTTTGCCACTTAATATTGTTGTTCTGACATATGTATATACATATTTATATTGATTGTAACGATAAAATAAATAAAAAACTAAAATAAAATTTTTCTTTGTAGATTTAAGTAGGAATTGACTTTTAAAAAAATTGTATTTAAAAAAAAAATATATTATTAAGCTGGCTCCCATTATGCAGCTATATATTAAAACAGTCTCTTTTATTTTTTTAAAATAATATATTGTAATAAATAATATAGGCATTAAATTTACTAAAGAAAACTTAGTAACTTCACTTTAAGATAATTTAACAATTTATGTAAGAACAATTTAAGTAATGTTTTTTCATTCACATTAAAATTGAACTTTCTTGAGCGCTGTTCCATATACAGTAATTAGCTTTTTTAAAACACAGTACAAGTGTATAGGCTATTGTTGGAATATTCACTATAACAACGTACCTCTATTCAATTTTGGTTTTTGTTATCTTACTTAGTATTGACAAACATAATTATTTGTTTAAATAGGTTTGTTTAAAAAAAAAACAAATATGATAGAAAAGAAAAGAGAGCTACATCCTAAAATTATGTAAGAATGGTGTCTATCAGCTTAGGAACAACAGGCCGGGAAACTCATACTGGCAAGTAATAAGGCTTAAATGATGCAACACATTTAAGTTAATACATTTGCCGCTGGTTTCTGCTTAAATCATGTTAGACTGCTAGACATGTTAAAATATGTTAGACTGCTAAAACATGTTACTGCTAAATCCCTCAGAATTCTCTCCAACTCTCCTTGGTCCCTGTTAAATGTCAGATCCCTCTCAGTGAAGCTCTTTGGTAGTGCCGAAAGCTCGTATTACCCACACCTTAGGGGTCTAGCAAACTCAGTTGGACCCCTCCCTATCTTCCGTCCTCGTAACAAAGTCCTTCTCGAACCTTCAAAACACCTCTGCACTTCGCACTTTCTCTCCCAGTCGTCTACCTCTCGCCTCCTAGAATAGGCTACTGGTTTTTAAGTTTTAGTCTTAATATGTTTAAATTGTAAAAAGTGTTTAACTCCTGTTTGTTTATTTCTATTAATATCATCATGTATCTGTTTCATCACATAAAATGCTAGTTAAGTTAAGTTAGTTTAAGATCATCCATCACAACTTTGTTATTCCATTCTAGCTCTAAGTCTTATTACACATTTCTACACTATATCTTATGTTCCACAAACACCCCACACTACTACATACATGATTCGACACACACAAAACAAAAAAGCCCTGCTCCCATATTCGTCAGCCATTGTCGTGACAGATGCTGTATAACCTTAGGGGCTACAAAACGCCCTCCTTCTCTGACTGACATCATGTTAGGATCCTTTATAGTTTTAACCCCTTAACGGTCGATTTAAATTTCACTTTAACAACCCAAAAGGGCCTATTTTTTTATTACTTATTTTTATTTGTTATAATATTACACAACTATTAAACATAAAATAAAAATTAAAAAAAAATATTTTTATGGAAGAAAGTGAAATTTACTTACATTTTGACGTTTTTTACAGAATTTCAGTTCTACATATCCATATATTCACTAATAATAGAAAAAAAGAAAAAAAACACTAGGCTGAAACTGTACATCACAAGTCTACAATTTTACACATTTTAGAAGTTTTTCTGTGTGTGGAATATTTTAAAGCATGGTGAAACACAATTCATTACACTGATAACGTGACTCACGCCGTATGTTATGCTTGGAACACACAGCACACCTCCTCATGGCATTTTCTCTTTTTTCTGTGAAAAATTCTTGTTGCACAATAATATCAACCAACTCATCTGTGATAAATAACTTGAATAGTTCATATGGATCATTATGATTTTGTATCGTTACCTTTATTCCTGGATCTCCAGTGAAAATTTTTTCAGTTAATTTTTTTCCAGCAGAGTGGTAGTTTTCCCAAACAAAGCTATTTAGATTTGGAAGGACAGCAGTTGCATTTACTGGGTTTGGATTTTGCACCTGAGGGCCTAATACTAGAGGAGCATTGTCTTCTATCTCAATTTCCTCCCCTAAATCATCTATTTCATCTTCTGGATCACTATCAGAAGCACTTTCTAACAACAATTCATGCAATTGTCTATCACTCAAAAATTCATCCATTTTATAGAATGTATGAATACCTTTATAACCTAAAGCCAAAGTTCAAGAAATATCTCTCTTGAAAAAGTAAACAGAAATATAATTTTTTTTTTTTTTTTTTTTTTACTATAAATAACTTTAAAAATAACTTCAAACACTAACTACACTATACATAAAATAATTAAATTGCATAAATAACACTATGAAACAATATGGCAAACGAATAGACAAGCACAAATGCACAGCAGGTTGACAGTTGGCAACTGACAATTCAAACGTCTTGAATCGAAAAAAACATTGGTAAAAATAGTATCATATTACAAAATATTTGCTTGAAGATATATGCACACGATCTAACGGCATTCGGATGAACTTTGTCGAGCAAACGCGGCATAAACGGGATAAATACGATCAGGCCATTGACGTGACGTGTATACGCGGCAGCGGCCGTTTTTCAGCATTCCGCTCGTGTCGCGTATAGTCGTCACAAACCAGTAAGGGGTTAATCAGTACCTCAGTAGAAAATCATACTTTATTTTTGAAAGTTAGTGATTTCACTTTTAATAAAAAATTTGAAATTAATTTTTTCAAATTAATACCTAACAAACCTCTAATATTTTAGGTTTATCTAGACACATTTGAAGGATGTCACTTGACAAATTATAATAAAGAGAAATATCTAGTTAACAACATTTGCTCAAAATAAACTATTTATAATAAGCTATGATGGGACATAGCAAAACCATGACCTAATAAAGAGTACCTTATGTTAAGATAACAACACCACATTTATCTAACAAATAAAAAAAACTTTAAAGATTGGACAATATCTCTCATTTTGATGAGTTATTTATGACTAAGTATTTTTTATTACTTTGAATCCAAAAACTACTATAGGTAAAATTGTATAAGATGGCTCTTGGGGGTTGCGGACCTTGGCAAGAGGACGAGGGGATGGTGGAGGTGCTTGCAGGTCAATTTAAAAAACTTCGGCCCTTAGATTTCCGCTGAATCATTATTTTGTTACTTATTAATATTTCTCAATATCTAATAAAAATAGCAACAAATGTAAATTTGGCATTCAAAGAGGCGTGCTAATAGGATTGTCTAAGGCCCCGTTAAGGGATGACGACAGTGCTTGATGGTTTATAGACGTCTAATACACAATTTCTACCTAAGAGCCAAGTGCCAAAAGCCAAGCAGCTTATAAAATTTGACCTGTACTACTAGTTTATTTCTATAAATATTTAGTTCTAGAGAGGTTAAACAATACTGAAAAAACCTTTAACCAAAACTATTGTATTTTTATCTAATGTACATTTTGGTTACAAGATATGGTTATAATGCTTCGGATGGTTACTTGGCAATCAAAAAGTACATTAGGTAAAATTAAAGTATTTATGATTAGAAGTTTTGTGAGCATTATTTATTACCATTGAACAAATGGCTTATATTTCACCAACAATGGAAATGTTTACCTCATCCAGCTCAACACAGTGTGCTTCTTCTAGACACATCAAGGATTTCTCAATCAGACTAGACAGGAAATTATTTATATCAATATTTTCAAGTGTTTCCAAACCGTAGTAAGTAGGATTTCTTAAAAGCCTGCGGAAGAAGTATGTCCATGTTAAATAATCCAATGCCTCTTGCCTGGTCTTGATTGTGCCTGCCACTATTTCTGCATTCAAGTGATCGGCCATCACAGATAATAGGCTTGACTCAACTGGGAAAGGTTCATAGAGAAACTTCTTGTAGAAATTTTTCTTCATGTCATACACCTGAAAAAAGTTTAAATAATTCAAGGAAAATATCTATAAAAACAATAAATTTTACAAAAAATCAATAATTGGTATCAGTATAGTAGTAAATTAAATTAGAAACTTCTTATGATTCTTCTTATAATCAATGATTCTCTGAATATCAGATTGAATGGCCACAGACATGACGGTGGAACCATGTATACAGATAAACATCTCAACACACTGCCAGCCACATCACGTTTTTCGGTGACTGTTATAGCACAAAAATAATTAAAGAGACACAACCTCTTAGATCAGAGAAGATGGACGTTATCATACCAGTGGAACAGAGTCTAGAGAATTTCTAACCTACAGACCACATATACAGAATACATACTATATAAAAACCTCATACACGCAGATCAAGAGAAAATGCGTGTAACGTCAACAAATACCAACATCACACCAGGAAAATAATCAGTGATTCGACAATGGTTAAGTGACCGAAAAGTGCATCATCACAACAAGGTAAAATTATTGCACTTAGTGGTGGATAAAAGTATTTACAATAGTAATATATCAACTTCATAAAATCAGTGCAACGGAAAAATAATCACTGCGTGATTCGACAATGGTCAAGTGAATGAAAGGCGCCTCATCACACAAGGTAAAATCATTGCACTTAATGGTGGATAAAATTACTTACAATAGTAATATATTAACTTCATATACATACACACACACACACATATATGTATATATATATATATATATCCTGTACATATAGGCAATCTAAAAAGTAACAGCCATTTTGGAATAAACAACTAACAAATTAAAAAAAATCTTTTTATTACGTAAATTTTAAAGCTACATTTTAGGCTGTTTGCAACATCCTCAACCAAATTGAGGTACTTTACACAGCATGATACAAGTATTTTAATTCCAAATTTGAAGAAATCTGCTGCCTAAGACCTTAACCACTGGTTAATGCCAGGTTGAAGTTATGCATTAAGATTGAATCTGTGTTGAGAGCCAGGTCTTCATTGTTGGAAAAGGCGGTAGTCACTTGGCACTAAATCTGAGCTATATGAAGGATGTTCTAACACCCCCAATCCAAGAAAATGTTGTTACGATTGGGTGCATGTGGTATCTGCATTATAGTGATTTAAAAATTGTTCTCAAAAGTTTTCTCAGATGTTTGTTTTGTATCTCCAACCGTTGTTTCTACAGTGTTTCACAACACCTTTCTGCGATAATTGTTAAGCTTCATTCAACGAAATAAATAAAAATCACGCCCTCATTGTTCCCAGAAATCATTTGTTATGATCTGTTTTCCTGGCAGAGTTTGGAGACATTTTCTTAGTTTTTTGAGAATGCATAAGTCCCCACTTCATTGACTGCCTTTTTGTTCCACAATTCACTTGTTTCATTTGTACAATGCAATTAAGAAGTTAATCACAATGCCTATCATAGTCTTCAAGGAAAGTCAGTGATGGAGCAAGCCTTTTGGTGGTCTTCTTCAAGGAATTTTGGAACCTACCTTGCACAAAATTTGTTAGCAAAGCATTTCATACCAAACATCGTGAAATTTGGGGAAAATATTTTGCAAATTCAGTAACTGTGAAACAATGATTTTCAAAATAAATTTCATTAATTAATCTCAAAGGAAGGCTGGCCACAGCGATACTTGTCTTGAACATTGATGAAGCCATTTTTAAAATACACCACTTCCTCACGGTTTTCACTCAATAATTCCATTTCCATAAACTTTCAATTAGCTTGTATTTGTTTGGCAAAAAAAAAACGTAATCACTGAAGGCACTTCGCAGGTGGTCAGACCTCCAATTGCAGTGTACTTTTTATTCAGTCACAGTGAGAAAACAGGAGAGATACAGTCCTCCTGCTACCACAGCTCGATGCGTACTGAGTATGGGAATATTTTAACAAGATGGATACTCTCCACTTACTGCTGTACTAACCCTAAACGTTTGTTACTTTCTGGAATCATCATTGTACATGTATATAAAATCTTTTGGACTAGATTGGAGACTGACAGGCTTATCTTGGAAATAGTTAATCTATAATGTTATAATAGACACACATTAACAGTAAAATAATGATATTTGAAAAGAGTATGTGAGACTTTGTAAACAATTTTTATATACAATAAAACTAAATATATAAAAACGTTATATGAGGAAACCAAATCAGCCTATTTTCTTAGCCAAAATTACTTTTAGGTGCTTTCCTGTATTTTCATTTATAAATTAAACGTTATTTGTTTTTAAATGTGTAAATTATTCCCTTTATATATCAAGAACAGAGAATGAATGCGGTCACTTCTTCCTGGAGTTGCTATCCCAACCTTTTAACTAATCTGTTCCCTGAGGGACCTTCTTAAAAGTATGTAATGATCTTTTGATAGAGATGTTTCAAATTTTATTCAAGTAGAGTAGGGTGTTAGAAAAGATAAGTCATAAATGTATGCCAAAAAGAATATGATTTTCTGTGATAGATTTTGCTTTTTACACTTGTATTTTATCCAAGCCATATTTATAAGGCCTTAGAAATAGGGTCGTTATACATTAACGACTTTCGTTTTTTCTTGTTTTGAATGCATAATGTTAAATTGTCACTTTTAAGAATTTTTTATTTTTAAGTTTGGGACCCCTGAATTGAAGGCTTACCACATGAAAGAAGAAACAATTTTATTTTTGATTTATTGAATGTGCATACTGTTTTGGTTTTTCATCAAAATAAAAATAATCAAAGATTAATACAAAGTGTTTTGAGGTTCTTCACAAAAAATTCACCCAAGTTCTTTCCCCTTACTTTGCAATAAATCAAGGCTAACTAATTGCATGGTAGGGGGAGGGGGTCCAAGATATGAGGACACTAATTGCTCAAGTTTACAAGAATGAAACAGACAACACAAATGGTTTTTATCACACATAAAATTGCGAAATGATAGTGTTTAAATGTTAAACTCACAAAAACAACAGCTATTCCTTGGTTGTCAAACTGCGGTCTACCTGCTCTTCCCATCATCTGAAGGACATCAGTAATGGGCATATCCACGTAACGGCGTACTTTGCCATCGTAATATTCTGTCCCTTTGATTACCACCAGATGAGCGGGAAAGTTAACACCCCAGGCTAGTGTTGCAGTTGCTATAAGAACCTAAAGCAAACCAGTTAACCATTAAGTTAAATAACAAAAATTATAAAAAAAAGGTAATTAAATGTACAATATTCTAAAACGAATTACTTAGAAAACTCTTTTGAGAGGGATTAATATATGGGTAATTATTAAGATCAACGACTACCTCTCCAATCGGCGAGATTTTTTTCCTAATCAATTTGACCTTGCTGAACACGAACCTAATTTTTTTTTTACTGCAAACATATTTACATAAAAAAAATAACCTAACCTGACCTGATTTTGATGCTTACTAAAGCTCCGTTTTTTTTTCATGATAGATTTGACCTTGCTGAACACGAATCTGAAGTTATTTTTAACGACAAACAGATATTAACCTAAAACAACCAGGTCAGGTCAGGTTAGGTTATTATTTTTTTAAAATGTGTTTTCAGTAAAAAAACCTCCAGATTCGTGTTCAGCAAGGTCAAATTGATCAGGAAAAAATTTCACCAATCAGAGCGATAGTCGCTGATCTTAATAGTTACCAATATATATGTCCGAGACAGTACTATAAAATAACAGGAGTCGATATTGATAGCAAGCAGACAACCTTCTATAGATGCAGTTCTGTATCCACCATTTGGTAAACGAATATATTATGTACACACACACATACAGAGTTGTTTAATACTTAGTTATTTTAGAAGCACTGGTAGTTAATGCTTCAAGTGGAACGTAGATCTAAAGCAATTTTCATAATACCTGAAGGATAACTGTCACCTAAAGCTTAATTATTTCTACTGTAAAGACTCTACTTTACAGACAATTATTTCTATTCCTACTGATTCTGAATATTGTAAACTTATTACAACTATAAGCTAAGCCAGTGTTAGTTATATTAACTGTAAGACACATAGTTGCAATAATGTCATCATACATACAGAACTTACCCACGGAAAAAGAAATAGACAGTAAAATAAATATTAACAACAATCCTACATGGAATAAAATTATCTTGGAAGAAATAAAGGTAGAAAAATTAATTAAGACCCAATTTTATATTATCTAACAAGACCTTTCTTTTTATTAAAATTTCTAATATAAAACACACTTTTTCAGAAGTTTGAAAAGTACTATAAAGCAGTTAAACATGTACCATAAACAACGATGGAATGCTACTAGCCAGTTAGATTGTTTAGTGAGCAAAAACAATAAAATAAACCAAGCTTTATAAGGAAGTTTTTACATAGTGTAAAACCAACTATATGTAATATACTCTGAGAAAACAAAAGTAGCTAAATGCTATCTTAGTTTCCATTACCTGAATCTTCTGATTAACAAAGAGCTCTTCCACAGTTTTACGGTCCCTTTCTTGCAGCCCTGCATGGTGCATTCCAATGCCAAAAGCCAACGTTAGTTTCAGGTTTGCATCTTTGACACCACTTACGATTTGTTCCATTTCCTAGATAACAAAGTTTTTATTACATAGTTTTATTAAGAACATTGAGACTGTAACTATTTATCACTGTCTTTTATTGTTAAACACTAGTTTTCTGTTTTTGATAATTTTCTACATTTCCGCTGGGATATATATTCTTATTTAGAGTATCATAAATACCTGCCATTCCCAACAACGTCACACTCGCCATGGACGCGTTTTTGGTCCTCCATCTGTAGATGGACCAAAAAGTTCTGACAGATGTAGAACCTTCGAAACGCGTCAACGGTGAGTGTGACGATGTTGGGAATGGCAGGTATTTATGATAATCTAAATAAGTCTAGTTTTCTGTTATTACTGAACACTTGTTTTTGGTTAAAAATAACACAACGCAGGTTTAGAGTAAAAGACAGCTTTAGAATCAATAAGAGTAAAATAATTATAGATGTACTCGTTACACTCCTTGAAAGTAACAATCCTGATTGATATAATTCCAAAATATTCCCATAGTACCAGCAGACAAATATTTCTACTTAAAAATATTTTCGATATTCAAAATATTTAACTTTTGTTAAAATATTATAGGTTATGTTCCATTTCTTTAACCCTTTGATTAAAAACACGTCTGTGCCCTTATATGGCTCCTGAGAGCAACATATTTTTGAAAGATTTTTACACTTTTTCTTTTTTCTAATTTTATTATTTATTTTTAAGTTATAGTAATATTTGTTATTATTTCTTTTTTATATTGACTTATTTTCTCATATTAACCAAACTCTACCTTACGTTTACTGACATTTTTTTTTGTTAAAAATTATCTGTTAATCTTTTTTTTTGTAAAATACTTATTCATTGTAAGTTACCGCACAAACTTCAAAACGATGTGTGAACACGTGGGAAAAATCATAGACTTTGGACACAAAAGAACTTCTTCATTATTCAATCGCCTATTTATTGTAAGCTACGGCACAAACTTCGAAGCAGTAAATACGTGGGAAAACCCATAGACTTTAGACACAAAATAATAGTGACAATGTACTCTGTGTAGTATTTATTGCTCAAATAGTTGCAAATATTTAACCTAGAATACAGCACAATACACAGGAAAACAAATCGTAAATGTTCGGCAATGCTAATCTGAGAAAAATGGTAGAACATATATATATATCACTTTCACTTATGTACTTAAACAAGAATCTTACTTGGTATTTATGCGAGTTAACTTTCAATGACTGGCCTTGCCATTATCTTCGGGCATACTGAACAGGGTTGTTGTAGACTGCGAGCTGAGTGGATTTCCCGTTGACCTTGGTGTACCGTTATATTCTATTTTTAGATTCACGGCACTGTGCGAGTTTTTAAAGTTTGTTTTGGGGTTAATATTGTCGATGAGATTGAATAATTTATCGGTTTTTTATTTTATTTGTATTTGTTCGTTAATGATATTATTTTTATAAATTTCTAGTTGTTCCCAGATTGTCATTTTGAGGCCTTTTTGAACATTTTTTATTAGGTGTACGTTTTTTAATGTGGGGAATGTGTGTTTGTTTTTGATTGGGTGTGTGGCTACGTTTGAGTCATAAATTTCAGGTTTGATGTATGCATTGAGGTGTTCTTGATATCTGTCTTTTAATTTCTTTTTTGTTTGGCCTATGTATATTTGTTGTTTTTCGTGAACATTTTTTCGTGTATATTATAATAAAACATAAAACAAACACAATAAATAGACAAAACAGAAAAATCAAAAATTTAACAAAACAACAACATAACCTAAAAAATAGCCTAGAACCAATCCACACCTCAAACAACAATAAATTCATAAACTTAACTAAAACACAGTTTACTGAAAAATAAAAAAATAATAATAACAAATTCCTTCAAATATAACCTACCTAATTTCAACAAAAAACAAATAATAAAAAACCTAATAGCTGACACAGAATCTAACATTCACAAAATTACCCAGCAAAATACGGAACACATAAGAAACAATATTATAATAAAATTAACCTAATAAAAACGGAACAATATATAAATAAAAAAGAAATTATAAAACTCAGAGAAAAACTAAAAAACAACGACTACTTAATATTAAAATCCGATACAACAAATACACCAGTAATAATAGAAAATACCAAATACATCGATTCAATGACTAACTACATAAAAGAAAATAAATACGAACAAATCCCAGACCCAACTAGCAAATACCTTATTACAATAAAAAACTTAATAGTCACTCACCGAAACACAATAAACTATAACAATAAATTAAAATACCACATAAGACTATACCCATTCAAACCATGCGCACCAATATTAATAGGCATACCTAAAATCCACAAACCCGACACACCATTTAGACCACTAATAAATTTCACAACAGCTCCATCTTACATAATCGCAAAAATACTAGACAAAATAATAAGATCTAAAATACATATCAACACATACAATTTTAAAAAAAGGGATACGAATTAATTAATAAAATTAAAAAAACATAAAAACAAACAACAACAGAAAAATAAGTTATGACATAACTAACATGTACCCTAGTATCCCAATAGAAGAAACCATAGAAATAATAAAAAACAAACTAATACACAATAGATAGTATCATTACTCTAACCAAACACATATGTAACCAAAATTACTTTCAATTTAACAATAAATACTATAAACAAACAACTGGACTCCCCATGGGATCACCCATATCATCAGTGATGTCAGAAATATATTTACAACACCTTGAACAAATAATAATTAAACCTATACTAAACACACACAATATTTCACTATGGACAAGGTATGTAGACGAGATACTTGTAATATACCAACCTACCATTCACAACTAACACATCATAATATTAAACAAACTAAATACATTCAATGAAAACATACTATTCACCGTTGAAACAGAAACAAATAGAACAATCAACTATCTCGACACACATTAAATATAAATGATAATAAAATAGAAACTACAGAAAACATGAAACCTACTTCCAACAACACCACAATACACTACAAATCTTATTACTCCTGGACACACAAAATTAACACTTAAAGTAACATGATAAATAAAGCAATAAAATACACACAGGATAACAAACAAAAATTAAATGAAGAATTAGATACCATTACAAAAATAGCAATAGCAAATGGATACAACAAACTCCTTATAAAAAATATATACAATAAATTCACAAAAAAACCTAACCTCAACACAACACTACAACCGGAATACAAAAATAATCAAAATAAAAAATATACCTAAAATATAAATACACCAATAACAAAATAGAAAAAATAACAAATATATACAACAAAGAATACTACACTCCAACATACAAACCAAACAACAAAATAAGAAAATATCTTAATAACACAAACCACAAAACAAATTCAGAAAAACATTACCTATCAGGAATTTACAAAATTACATGTAACAACTGTAACGCATTTTACATAGGTAAAACAAGCAATCATTTAAAATAAGATTTGAAGAACATTATAGAGCATTCAAAAACAAAAATTCAAAAATATCAAATGTTGCAGCACACCTAATATTACATAAACATGAAATAAGAAATTACGAAAATAACCTAACCATACTTGAAATAAATAATAACCCAATAGAATTAAACTCACTAGAAAAATACCACATTTATAAAATCATACACAACAATTTACTGAATCTACAAACACCATATACAGAAGACATACTATTCAAAAACATAATACACAAGGCTCAAGAGGAAACGTATATGACATCAACAATTACCAACACAACGGACCGAACATCCGCACCAGAAAAATTAAGAAAAAATAATCAGTGATTCGATAATGGTCAAGTGACCGAAAGGCGCCTCATCACTCAAGGTAAAATCATTGCACTTAATGGTGGATAAATTACTTACAATAGTAATATAATCAACTTCATATATATATATATATATATATATATATATATATATATATATATATATATATATTTAGGTTAGTTCTAGTAGAGCTTAAAGCTTATTTAGGAATTTTTTGGACTTGATAGGAGACTGACAGACTTACCTAAAGGCAATAGTCCAAAACTGCAATCTCTTGGAAATAAGCACATATAAAACACTTAATACACTTTTATTTGAGCATATATATATGTGGGAATGCTCCCGCTCCCTGGTGCATGATCTTACGTACTGGTACAGGAATGCTAATCAAAGGGTTAATTAAAGTTATATGTTTATGATAGAATCTCTGTTGATAACATAATGTCACTGAAACAAGTTTGAGATTAGTTTTATAATTGTGAGTTCTATATATTTTTTGTTAAAAAAAAAATTAATCAGATTATACAAAATTATTATACAATTACAATTATTTTTACATACTATAAACTCTATCAATGGGTTTGGTGTAACAATATGTTTTAAACGTGATTAGTAAATATCTTATAAGTACATAATGGCAATATACTTACAGCCTCAGCCATATGCATCCATTGCTTAGACTCATTTTCTGCCACCAAGAATGCAATCAGATCAAGTGCTGTAAGCCTAGTTTGTCTTCGAGACGACACAAATACCAACACCGGTTTTCCAGGAGAATGCTGACGAATTGCTTGAAATGTTGGACGGTTCATTGTAGCCATTCGAGGACAGTAATGTTTGCCAGGGAAACCTTGGATATGCACTTCCAGAGGTACTGGTCGCACTGATGGACGGAAATTGTACAATCCCATCTAAAACACAACAATGATTATAAGTAATATCCAAATAAAATTTTTGTTTTGAATTTTTTCAAAATCGTTTCTACTTATTAAACATTTGTTGAGCAAGAGAAACTATTCCTCATTATTTTTATTTTTAATAGGAACACAATTTATAATACATTTTTGTAATAAATGTTTCTAGTTTAACTTACTGCATCTCACGGACGAGCATAGCTAGTCTCAACAAAATGTTTCTAATGGGCATAAAGGCAAGTTTCATCATTGATTTTTGTAGTTGCTTCAAGCAAATTCTGAGCTATGTCATTTTGTTTTTGTTTAATGTTGAGTCTAACTTAACTCATGTTATAGTCTCCATGCTTCAGATAAGCATGTGCATCACGTTCCTGATGGTCCTCTTCAAACTGTGATCATAATGAAAGATATTTATGTTTGATGTAATGCATTATCAGAATGGTAGAACAAATAAAGTAGGACTTTATTGCCTTCCTAATGCTTATAACTGACTTATCAGCAGGTAATTTACCTCAAGCTTTAACTCTAGTCTTTTATCGCTTTCTTCTTCAGTTGTAGGTTAAGCTGCAGAGAGTGGGTAAACCCTGGGATCTGTACTACTGTTTTATGTTATTTGAAATATATATTGTTTTGATGATAACTAAAAAATCTGATACTTTTTTGAAATTATTTCAGTTACCAAGTTTTTTTAAAAATGTGAAGTAAATAATTAGTTGCATGAATGTTAGAATAACTGATATAAACATTTCAATATATATATATATATATATATATATATATATATATATATATATATATATATATATATATATATATATATATATATATGAAGTTAATATATTACTATTGTAAGTAATTTTATCCACCATTAAGTGCAATGAAATGGACTTAATCCACATAATGGTGGATAAAATTACTTACAATAGTAATATATTAACTTCATAAAGTCAGTGCAACGGAAAAAACAATGGATAACGTAAAATATCAAGAATATATATATATATATATATATATATATATATATATATATATATATATATATATATATTCTTGATATTTTACCAGAATGGGTTCTTGAATGGGTACCAGAATGGCACCATCGTACGCAAATCTGTACATGGGATTGTTGGAAGAAAGTTTTCTAAAGACACAAACACACCAGCCATTATGTTGGTATAGATATATAGATGACATCTTCCTAATTTGGACACAGGGTGCTTCAACACTTGAGACATTTTTAGACAGCCTGACACAATTCTCCACACTTCAATTTACCTGGGAGAAATCTACATCAGCCATCACCTTTTTGGATGTAGAGGTAACACTCCAGAATGGAAATATAAACACAGGAATTCACATCAAACCTACAAACCATCTACAATATCTCCATTTCGACAGCAACCACCCAATAAACATAAAACGATCCATTCCATACAGTCAAGCAATCAGGGGTAAGAGAATCTGTTCGAATGATAGGGAATTGGAAGATTTTAATAGAAAGATATCAACAGCCTTCCAGAGAAGAGGACACCCAAAAAAACTCATTGAAAACCAAATTCATTCAGCACAATCCTCGGTTCACCATAAACCACAAACAGAACACAATAAACTGTCTTTAATAACAGACTACCATCCTGGTCTACATAAACTCAACAAGATATTGAGAGATGGCTTCAAAATTCTTCAAGCTCCCGTCCACACCAAAAATCTTTTCACCGATCCACCGCAAATTTGGTACAAGCAACCTCCCAACTTGAAAAACATCCTAGTACATCCTAAACTACCAGACCCTGATGCAGAGAAACCACACAAACTTCCTAATGGATCCTTCCCATGTAATAGACCTAGATGCAAGACGTGTCCAATACACCCCTCAGCAAATAGTTTCAACAGCCAAACAACAAAAATGGTCTTCAAAATACAGGGTCATCATAATTGTACATCGAAAAATGTCATATACCAGCTACAATGTAAACTTTGCTCAGCACAGTACATAGGCCTGACCACGGATGGTCTGAATATCAGAATGAATGGCCACAGACATGATGTTAAAATTATGAATATGGATAGACCAAAAGCTCAACATGCTGCGAGTCACAACATCACAACTTTTGATGACTGCTATACCACAAAAATAATCAAATCACTCCCCCCTGATTGCAATCCCTCAGAACTGAGAAGGTGGGAACTATCATACCAGTGGTATACCAAGTCCAGAGAATCCCCTAACCTCAACATCAAATAAATCCATTCATTTTTTTTTCCAAATAGCCTTATCTCTTTTCCCCTGACAAACTTATATAAACTATAATCACTCATATGTTCATCGAAACAATATATATATCTTTAATCTGTGCATCTGTGACATCTGATTTCTACTCTACACAATCTGTGATTACAATTATTTTATTTCATTCTCTCATATTTCTTTTTGTTTTCTCTTCGATTGACAAAGACCACTGTGTGGTTGAAATATATCATTGTTTAAGTGCTTTTATGTGTTTCTATTTCAAGACTACAGAGTGGACTCTTACCAAGATAAGTTTGTCAGTCTCCTAGTCCAAAATCTCTCTCTCTCTCTCTCTCTCTCTATATATATATATATATATATATTACAATGTAAACTTTGCTCAGCACAGTACATAGGCCTGACCACGGATGGTCTGAATATCAGAATGAATGGCCACAGACATGATGTTAAAATTATGAATATGGATAGACCAACAGCTCAACATGCTGCGAGTCACAACATCACAACTTTTGATGACTGCTATACCACAAAAATAATTAAATCACTCCCCCCTGATTGCAATCCCTCAGAACTGAGAAGGTGGGAACTATCATACCAGTGGTATACCAAGTCCAGAGAATCCCCTAACCTCATCATCAGATAAATCCATTCATTTTTTTTCCAAATAGCCTTATCTCTTTTCCCCTGACAGACTTATATAAACTATAATCACTCATATGTTCATGGAAACAATATATATATCTTTAATCTGTGCATCTGTGACATCTGATTTCTACTCTACACAATCTGTGTTTACAATTATTTTATTTCATTCTCTCATATTTCTTTTTGTGTTTTCTCTTCGATTGACAAAGACCACTGTGTGGTTGAAATATATCATTGTTTAAGTGCTTTTATGTGTTTCTATTTCAAGACTACAGAGTGGACTCTTACCAAGGTAAGTCTATCAGTCTCCTAGTCCAAAAAATCTAAATAATCTTTATCAACCAATATATATATATATATATATATATATATATATATATATATATATTCTTGATATTTAACGTTATCCATTGTTTTTCCGTTGCACTGACTTTATGAAGTTCATATATATATATATGAAGTTAATATATTACTATTGCAAGTACTTACAATAGTAATATATTAACTTCATAAAGTCAGTGCAACGGAAAAACAATGGATAACGTTAAATATATATATATATATATATATATATATATATATATATATATATATATAGATTTATTATTTTGTATATTTTATTTTAGATACTTTATTTCGTAATTATTTTTGTTACTAATAATGATTACAAATAAAAAATTGAAAAATTAAAAATTAGGGCAACACAATTCAGTTACTGTGGCCACTGAAATAGGAATTAATCTAAATCAGCTGGATTGTTCAGAAGGTGAATCATTTAATTCAGAATTGGTTACAACTTGAATAACTTTGGATTTGATTATTCTATAAAAAAAAATATTTTTTTGTTGAACAGAAACCTGGTTAATATGTGAGTCAAGAAACATTGATTTATTAAATCGTTTCAACGACTAAATTGTTGTTCTCATTCTAATCTACAAGTTCAATAGACAAAATTACTATTACGTCTAAAAAAATTCACATCAAAAAATAATATAGAAACAAAAACATTACAATGTACAATTAAGTTATTAATACTAATAAATTATCAAAACAACACAAATAATAAAATTAAATAATTAAAAGCGTATAAACCAGGTTCCTGTTAAATAGAAAATTTTGTGACTGTACACCTCATCAAAATATTTTTTTATTTTGCTTAAATTGTTTTGAAGATAATAAAACCTTTTCCTAACCTCACAGTAGAAATTTTCATGACAGAAAATAGAAAAGCTAAAAAATTATACTCTTAGGCCAATAAATGTTGTAGTAAAAATTGTGTACACTGAAAAATAATCAGTTTGAGAGTAATTGAGGAGAATGAAACAGTCAAACTAAAGATATCATCTCAAACAAAATAAGTGAAAATTCTCTCAGAATAATAATTATAAATACAAAATCTACCATAAGAACAGTCACAGATATTTAAAACAGCTTGCAATCTAAAATTAAATAGACCATGTTTTTTGCTGTCCACTGACATTAAATTAATATTTTATATAGAGATGGTCTTGCATTAACCTATAATTCAAATAAATATTCTAAAAACTATCTTTGAGTCATCAGGGTTTTAACTGCATTAAGGAATCGTCATCTTTATCTAAGATGACTCTCAGGATATATATTTTTGACTTATGCAGCAGCAGTATTAAAGGCAGGTTTTTTATAATGTGAGCAAACAGTTGAAGTGATTTGTATTGAGTTTGTTCATTTATTATGTTTTTATTTTGTGTTATGGTGTTTGTAAACTTCATATTGCTCTAGTGTGTTGTTAAATAATTAATTTTTGTTGATGTGGAAAATTTCTAGATGCTGTTGCTGTTTTGTAACTAAGACCTGTTTATATTATGTGATGGTTATACTTATATATAGTTAATTAAGCCATTATTGTTATTATTTGGTAACAATAATTAATAAAGAAGGCACAAACAAAAGGGATGTAAGGTAAGAATTTATGGCAATACAACCAAGAACTGCTTATTAAGGAATGAAAGCATTGAAAAGAATTTAAAAAGTCATTTATCTTAAATATAATTTAAAATATTTAACAGTTTCAACTCAACCTATTGAGTAAAAGTCGCAGAAAGTATGAATATATATATATATATATATATATATATATATATATATATATATATATATACATATATTTATTTATTTATAGGTTAGTTTTGGTTGGTAAAGATTATTTAGATTTTTTGGACTAGGAGACTGACAGACTTACCTTGGTAAGAGTCCACTCTGTAGTCTTGAAATAGAAACACATAAAATCACTTAACCAATGATATATTTCAACCACACAGTGGTCTTTGTCAATCAAAGAGAAAACACAAAAAGAAATATGAGAGAATGAAATAAAATAAATATAAGTTGTAATCACAGATTGTGTAGAAATCAGATGTCATACCCAGGACACCAATCATTTCATAGATCGACTTTCACAAATATCTGTACCTCTACCCCCGGAAACTATTTTGGTCACCATAGATGTCACCTCTCTCTATACCAACATCCCTCATGCACACAGCCTATCTGCAATAGAGAATTTTCTAAACAAACACCCAAACACACCAGCCATTATGTTGGTATAGATATATAGATAACATCTTCCTAATTTGGACACAGGGTGCTTCAACACTTGAGGCATTTTCAGACAGCCTGACACAATTCTCCACACTCCAATTTACCTGGGAGAAATCTACATCAGACATCACCTTTTTGGATGTAGAGGTAACACTCCAGAATGGAAATATCAACACAGAGATTCACATCAAACCGACAAACCACCTACAATATCTCCATTTCAACAGCAACCACCCAATAAACATAAAACGATCCATTCCATACAGACAAGCAATCAGGGGTAAGAGAATCTGTTCGAACGATAGGGAATTGGAAGATTTTAATAGAAAGATATCAACAGCCTTCTAGATAAGAGGATACCCAGAAAGACTCATTGAAAACCAAATTCATTCAGCACAATCTTCGGTTCACCCAAAACCACAAACAGAACAAAATAAACTGTCTTTAATAACAGGCTACCATCCTGGTCTACATAAACTCAACAAGATATTGAGAGATGGCTTTAAAATTCTTCAAGCTCCCGTCCACACCAAAAATCTTTTCACCGATCCACCGCAAATTTGGTACAAGCAACCTCCCAACTTGAAAAACATCCTAAACTACAGGACCCTGATGCAGAGAAACCACACAAACTTCCTCATGGCTCCGTCCCATGCAATAGACCTAGATGCAAGATGTGTCCTCCAATACACCCCTCAGCAAACAGTTTCAACAGCCAAACAACAAAAATGGTCTTCAAAATACAGGGTCATCATAATTGTACATCGAAAAATGTCATATACCAGCTACAATGTAAATTTTGCTCAGCACATTATATAGACCTGACCATGGATGGTCTGAATATCAGAATGAATGGCCACAGACATGATGTTAAAATTATGAATATGGATAGGCCAATAGCTCAACATGCTGGAGTCATAACACACAACTTTTGATGACTGCTATACCACAAAAATAATTAAAGCACTCCCCCCTAATTGCAATCCCTCAGAACTGAGAAGATGGGAACTATCATACCAGTGGTATACCAAGTCCAGAGAATCCCCTAACCTCAACATCAGATAAATCCATTCATTTTTTTCCCTCCTAAATAGCCCCATCAGACGTTTCCAATCTCTTTCCCCCTGACAGACTTATATAAACTATAATCACTCATATGCTCATGGAAACAATACATATATCTTTAATCTGTGACATCTGATTTCTACACAGTCTGTGATTACAAATTATATTTATTTTATTTCATTCTCTAATATTTCTTTTTGTGGTTTCTCTTTGATTGACAAAGACCACTGTGTGGTTGAAATATATACATTGGTTAAGTGCTTTTATGTGTTTCTATTTCAAGACTACAGAGTGGACTCTTACCAAGATAAGTTTGTCAGTCTCCTAGTCCAAAATCTCTCTCTCTCTCTCTCTCTCTCTCTCTCTCTCTCTCTCTCTATATATATATATATATATATATATATATATATATATATATATATATATATATATATATAAATTGTAATACATTCTTTTATTATGATATTCTGAATGAATAAATGATTCTTTATAATATCTTCTTTAATAATAATTTTTTCAATCAAGGTAGGTTAATAAATTTTCTAATTTATTTTAAGATAAATAAATTTTCTAGAGCTTCCTTTTTTTTATAACAAGTTTAATGTATCATTTAAAATACTTTCTTAACAATTTTAAGTTCTATTAATAAATTACCAATTTTTTTCTTTTTTAAAGTTTTACAAATTTACTATTAGTTCCTTCTATTATTATAAGTCTTATTATTTTAAATTGTATTTCTCTTTTGGGCAGCAACAGTTTTTATTTAATTTAGCCTAAATTGATTTTAATTTTGGTTTAGCACAAGCTCTCTTAATCTCGGGTTATCTGGTGGGTTTTAAATTTTGAATACTGAAGTCTTATTTGGCACTCTAAAGTACAAGGACAAAAAAAAATCTAATCTATAAATGTTATAAACTATGCTACAAATTAATTTATTTCTAAGTAAAATTGTTCCTTAATATTTTCTCTAAATGTTTTCTTTTATAGTTTAATTTTTTAATAAATTCACTGGTTTCTTTTCTTTTATAAATGTCTGATTGCAAAATTTCAAAATGTAGTAATGGATCTAGCCTAGATACTTAAGTGTTTTAGATTGCAGATTCCACTTTTCAGCCTTTTATCAAAATATTTAATAATATCTTTTTAAATAAATAGTTTTAATTTATTTTCTTGAAAGTATTTTGTAGTGTTAATTTAATTCGAGACTAACTCTCCTGCACTAAGTTTGAATTCTTCAAATTTTATTGGCCAATTCTGAAACACGTCTGTCTTGCTTGAGTAGGTGTGAAGAACCGAAGCCACGGTAACTAAGTATTTCAAAATGGCTAAAACAAACCATTTCCTCCCCTTAATCGCTGTTACCGGCCTTACGGACACTGCACTTACTGCCCCCTGTACACTTCATGTTCCCAGTAACTAGATTTCAACTTCTTCGCAGGTAACTGCATTCAAATATTATATCTCCCGACGACGTCCAAATTGTCAGCTGTTCCATTCACAATGGCATCTTACTTAATATGCCAACCCGTTTTGGTCAACTTGTGTGCAATGTTAAAATGTTTTCACTTTTCTCAACACTCGAAGGCATCCACTATTATTTACATTGCTTTAGTGTTCCATTCAAACCGTTACACACTAAATTGTTTCTATTATATTGTTTGTCCTACAGTGGTTATTGATCTGAACTTGCGATTAAATATTTCGACCCTGCCAACCTAGGTTATGTTCACATTCTTCTCTTCTTTTACAATTGGTTATTTCATGGTTTGAACCCACTTACATACCTATACCATATCATACATAGCGCCCTTCTCACTTGCCATTCCAAAATGTTACAATATATATATATATATATATATATATATATATATATATATATATATTTAGGTTAGTTCTAGTAGAGCTTAAAGCTTATTTAGGAATTTTTGGACTAGATAGGATACTGACAGACTTACTTATGGCAATAGTCCAAAACTGCAATCTCTTGGAAATAAACACATATAAAAACTTAACACATTATTGAAATATTTCGATCAAAAATGATCTTTCTTCATCAAGAAAGAGAAAAACAAAAGACTGAAGTGAACCACAGATATGTATAAATATCCAAATGTCAGATTCACAGTTTATAGTTTATGATATAGCGCTATATTTGAAATATTTCGATCAAAAATGATCTTTCTTCATCAAGAAAGAGAAAAACAAAAGACTGAAGTGAACCACAGATATGTATAAATATCCAAATGTCATAGATTCACAGTTTATAGTTTATGATATAGCGCTATATGTAATTTGTGTAAATATTGTTATATGTATTTGTGTAAATATTGATCACTTGAAACTGGACATTAATAGTCTGTCAGAAGGAAGTTAAAAATGATATAAGTTTAGGGGAATTTAAAGGAGTTTTATCTGATGTTGAGGTTAGGAGGCTCTCTATATATGGATTAATATTAATTTATAGCAAAAATATTTGTCAATCAGGAAACTGTTGCTCAACTCTTTACATATCTAAAAGTCTAATTTTAGTATAAATTCAAACTCATATATTACCGCACCAATCCCAAGCCAGTTAGCAAGATCTTTGGCATTTGCTAAGGCAGTGGAAAGTCCGATGATTCTTAATTTCCGAGAGGTATGGGATGATATAAAGTTTGTTCGAGAAACAATCACTTCTAAAACGGGACCTCTGTCTTCTCCGAGCAAATGTATTTCATCAATAATGATCAGAGTTACGGCCTGAACATAGCCTCTGGTTTGCCAACTACGTGATATACCATCCCATTTTTCTGGAGTTGTTACTATTACATCAGCATCTTTTATTGATCTTATGTCTGGTGTCACATCACCTAGTAAAAATAAAAAAAAATTACAACGTAAATTACAATTGTTTTAAAAATATAAAATATTTCCTTTTATTTATCAAAAACAAAGTAAACTATGTACAACATTGCTTTAACTATGTGTTCCGTGGGTTATAAAATAAGTAAAAGTCTTTGACAAGGTTAGTACGTATAAAGCAGGAAGAAAGGTAGGTTACAATATGTTAGCAACAAAATTCAGTAACAGACAGAGAACACCTGTTGAAATGAGAAAAGTCTCACAATAATCATTAGACAAGGTATCTTGTATTTTTGTGATAGAAGACAGAAGAATTTATTTTTTACATAGCACATCAATATTTATGGAAATATTACCTTTTTATTCGAAATTTTTCTACTATTTAATATGATTAATGTAAACAAGCACTTGTAACAGGTTTATTATTAGTTTTAAATGGTTGAACGTATGAAAATGGTTTCCAAATGTTTAGAAAAATTTAATGTTTGTGTGGCATTCAGCCTTTAAGTTTGATGCAAAGACAGAAAATAATAAATTACCTAAGGACACACAGATAAATTTTAAAATGGCAAATCTGTGAGTTGGCTCAAAGTTATAGTCTAACAAAGAGTTTAGCATACAATTGGGATAAAGGGATTAACTATCAACAATTAATTTACATAGAATAAATGTAGTAGATGAAGCCTAGCGTGCACACCACGTTTCTACTAGAAACGATCACACACATTTTGAGACCAACTCCCTTTTCTATTACATAGCACACAACCAAAATAGTCCACCCCTTCCACAGTCATAAATCTATCCCGACAACCTTTGTACCTAACCCGTATGCTGCCATTAGAGGCTTTCCTTCATAAAAGGAATGATTGTTTCGAAATGTGTCAGCAAGTAAGCCCTATGTATTCACTTGGTTAAGTATTTTTTAATTATAGTTTAATCAGTGCATTCAAGATGATTACATCAAGCAACTTTTTTAAGAATTACAATTTTCCCTATCTAGGACTAAGTTACTCTACTTACATTTCTTTCCCTTATATTTACTATTCTTTATTTTATTTAGATAACATTTATGTAATATTTGGCATTTTGGCCTGGTTCCATAAACTAAACTATTACTGTACTATTGGCATTGGTCATTTAGGCTGACAACTTTTAGATTATAGTTTTGTTTAATATATCTTACAAATTACAATTTGTTCTATCTATGTCTAAGTTAATCTGTCAACCCTTTTTTAGTCTATTATTTACTATTCTGTATTTCATTTAGTCCAAATTCAATTAATATTAGGTGCTTTGACCGGGTTCAATAATCTAAACTTTTACCGTTCTATTTACACCGGTCAATTAGCTTTGGTTAATTTAGGGTTATGTTTGTTTCCAATACATTTTAACACTTACAGTTTGTCTAATTTAGTAAATCTGCTTACCTTATTTTTTCCTATATTTGCTATTTTTTATTTCATTGAGTTAAACTAATTTTAATATTAGGCACTTTCTTAGTCCCATATTCTATACTATTATCGTTTTTCTTGCATTGGTCAAATTGGTTGTTGCAAACTGTTAAGCATGCTCCAATTCTGGAGTTACCATTCTGGCTACCAAGGCATGCCCACCGGGTCATCATTCCAGGCAGGCTCTATTAGCGTAGTTAGCCATGTAGGAATATTTGCAATTTTTTTGCTCCAATTATCATTTTATTCTGAGGGGGAACTGTGGTGACTTCTAATAAAATCACTCGTGTTGACTCATATTTTCTATGCCACAGAGGATGATGTCATCCTGACCAGTAATTAAAACTTCTCTTCCTACTCAACCTTAAATCTGTATTTGGCTATTATATGCATCTTAGGATCAAATCCTGCATCAATACTAATATTTGAAGGGCGAAGCTGCTGCTCCTCATCTGGAAGGAGACAACTGTCTCCCTGTAGCAATGTGCAGCGTCCTCTGTAGCGGTCCATAGTGCCAATGAATGTTTTAATGTACTAATATGTTTGACAGGCAACACTTATATACAGAAAATATTTCCTGAGCAAATATGTTGTCTTGAAGTAAAATGATACTATTTTTTTACAATCCTTTTAAATTCTTTTAAAGTAAAAATTGTTTACATTTCTTAAAAGAAATGTAATGAAAAACATTTCTTCTGCCTTTCTATAATTAAACTGACCTTAATGTAAGTTCAATATTATTGAACTTGATGAATTCAAGTTGTACGGATCACATATTTTATTTATTGATTACAGATTGTAAACTTCTAAAGTGTGCAGAGAGAAAATTAGGTGCTGATATAGCTGTGGCAGAAAATAAGAAAAGCTACAAGAGTTAGAACACTGACATTGAAGCCGCAGATGCGCTGGCCAGAGAGGGGACTTCGACTCCCCTGGTTGGACCGGAGCCGGCGGTAGGCATTTCCAAATCTATGGTCAAGATGGCAGTGCAAAGGTGGATGGCTGAAAGACACTGTGAGCACTGGATCAGGGCTGAAGGGATGAGACACAGTAAGCTAACCCTTAGGAAACCTTCCTTGGGGCTGCAGAAGAGTCTCATCTATCTGTCTAGGCAGGAATTGAGGATAGCCACAGGTCTACTCACAGGACACGGTGGACTAAGGAAACATCTGCATAAAATGGGTATCTACAAAGATGAACCAGTGTGCAGATTATGCGGGCAGGAACTAGAGACTGCCACACACATTATTTATAGATGTGAAGCACTTGCCGAGAGGCACTTCAACCTCTTTGGTGATGGTACAGCTCTGGTGGATGCTGAAGGTAAAACACTAGTCAGGAAACTCCTAAACCTGGTAAGAGGGAAGGGGCTATTTGACTAGATCAGGGAGGTAAGTACAATATACCTTAAGGTAGCAGTGCTTCGGGCAGTTTAAAACCCGCTCCCAAGCTAATAAAAAAAAAAAAATAGAATACTGACACTCCTACACTACTCTATTAAAAACTAAAGAAAAATGGTGGTGTTACACATCTTTAGCATATTCAGAAAGGTGCTTATAATTTTACCTGTTAATTCAACAACTGAACGCCTAAGCTTCTGCTGTAGTCTTACTTTCCAGTCTTCTATTCTTTCTCTTACAAGAGCTTTTAAAGGTGCAATATACACAACCTGAACAAATAACAAACAAAACATTACTCTTGGTTTAAGATTTAAACCAATATTTTCAAATTGAATATTAAACCTTTTTTTAAACCTAAAATCTGTTTATAATCCTATATTACTACTTGTATCTATGAGGTCCGTTATGTGGATTGATAGAAGTTGTTACACACTTTCAAGTCGTAGAGTTTTACCTCCTTTAGAGTATTTAGTTGACTCACCTTTGAGCCAGGATACTGTTTAAATACTCGAAACATTGCAATTTCAGCCGCAATAGTCTTTCCAGATCCTGTGGGTGCTCCCAAGAGTACATTGTTATCTGTGTGATAGAGGCAATGAAAGATTTGTGTCTGTATGGGATTGAAATGGGTAAAAGGATATAACAACTCCAGTTGTGTGTCCCCGAGTGCAGTTACTGGAAGTGGTTGAAGTTCTAACAAATCTGAAAGGAAATTATTCTCATGTAATTTCTTTATACAAATTATACCAAAACCACAATAAGGTACACAGTTATTATGCTATTTGTCATTTTTAATATAAAAAATACTTACAATTTCTTGAATTTTGTTGTCCATTACGTTTGGTGAATCTTAATTAACCACTTAAACAATAGTTTACGACTTTTTTTGATCGCTATGTGGCCATCTTCATCAGTGTCTTCTGCTTGGAGATGTCGGGTCAAGCGAAGATGGTTTTAAAGGCAGGTTTTCGATGGTATCAAAGAGCATGTGTGATTTGTATTGTGTTTGTTAGTTTGTTTAATATGTTTGTACTTTGTGTTTTTGTGTGTCTGTAAATTTCATCACCACATAGCGATCGAAAACATTCTGTCTCAGTAAGTTTTAGCAAATTTAAAGCTTGGATAGTCATAAACTAATGTTTAAGTACTTAGAAATACTCATTCTTTAGAAAATACCAAAAAATATGTACAAGAACACAATTATATTAGATTAATTAATTGGGACTAGGGTGGTTTGTTTTTAAGAAAGCTAAATATGCTTTTAAAGTGGGTAAAATGCAAAAATTTGAAGACATAAATTTACTTTTAATTTTTGTGTGTCAAGTGCAAAGTCAAATAGGTGGGCTGAAGTAATATCCAGAAGAATCAAAGCCTTCATATGTAGTACAAAAATTTGGAAGTTTTTATTTCTGGTAAAGCTTAGAAACCAATAATTTGTTATTTTTGAGGCAAATCATGGATTTCTTGAACCGTAGTAATATACTAGTAAAGTTTCAATTACATTTTTAATTGCTTTTGAGTTTTTGCTTTTACTAACACCATTGTTTTTTTCAGCTTTTGATGGCTTGTGTTTAGTACAAGGTAAAATAACTGGCTTTTGATGGGTCCAAATCGAACCAATTTCGCCTAAATTGTAAATTCAGTTCACATTTGATTAACCTAATGTACTGCTAGTAGTACGACTTTCTCAGCACGGGCATGTACCCTGAGTTAGAGTACCAAATGCTGATAAAGGTGTTTCTTTATGGGTAACTTCAAGTCTTCTGTTCCAGATAAATCAGACACTTTCTTTTTAGAAAAGATATTTCAATCAAGTTTAGTAAAATAAAACTATAAGTGGCATTTGTGTGCTGATATTTACGTAACTAGATATGGTGTAACCATTATATTGTGTGAATTTAAAAAATATTACTACATTTAATTCTAACGGCACCAAATATACTCCTGTTGTCAGTTCCATCAGAACAACAATTAACCGCATTATAATCCTGTAAGGTAATTGTAAAAACATGGTTATACTGACTAGAAAATTTTTAATAATTAAAGAAATGTACCTGTGTGAGGAGGATGTGTTTCAGGAAGAATGAGATGCTGGAAAGACAGAGCCAAGACATTTTTAGAACCCAGCCATCGATCGTTGGTTACCCTGATCAGATACTGTACAGGCAATGGTTCTGTCAATGGAATTGTCATTATTAATTCTTGGGCTTCCTTAAGTATCACCTGGAAAAGGAAAACATTTTAAAAATGTTTCAGTTATATAGAGAGAAGGCGAGAATATATAGGCGTTATATAGGCAAAAATATGTTCTAGATTCTCTTGGCCTATAATTGACATCACTCATCGCAAAAAGGTTTTTCCGCAAACCTACATATAAGTCAGATTTTTCCTAATCATTCTTTTAATATTAATCGCTGTATTCAACACCCCCCCCCCCCATTCCTGGTTTTCCATATCAAACATATTTCTAGTTGTTCAAGACATATTTCTAATCTTACAGTTAGAATTGTTGTACATATTCCTGTTTTCTGGACTGGATTATTGTTTCCAGTCTTTTGGGACATTTCACACGCTTAAAATTACAAATTAATGGCTATCAGAGAGTTTTTATTAAATTTCAAGTAAATTCATAGGCAAAATATTAATTATATGGAGACATCTTTCCATCCACATCTTTCCATTCATTTTATGCTTTATGAATCAGCTGTGCAACCTTTTCCAACAAACATATCTACTTTGAGCAAGCATACAATAGATTGCTATTCATATCCCACAAAGGAAATTAGTTTGTATACAAACAATAAAAAAAAACGTTTTGTTTGGGTTATGACTTGAGTTATGTTAGGAAGTCTGTAAGTTTTCTTAAATATTAAAGATATGGTCAACAGTGAAGCCTCCTGTTGTAACAGGGTTATCATCCCTTGATAACCTCCATATTGTATAAATCACAAACAAATACTTCATGGAAGTTATGTGACATAAGTGAGGTCATAGTGAAGAAAAGGTGCTTATAGCCCTTGACTACCAAATAGTTTTAAAAAGTCCAAAAAATATCAAAGCCATGAACATTTCTATAAGAGGCTACACAGTATGGCTACATATCTCCAGTAGTACAACTACTTAGCATGGGAACATATCCAATGTCCCAACTTGGAAAATTAGAATTGCCAGAGGAACTAACCAAGTTGAATAATAAAATGTTATTTTTAAAATTAAAACTGAACTTGAATTAATCAAAGCGTTATTCAATATTTCTTGGAGCAAGAAACTAGTAGACTAATAGGAGAGAAATGCTATAGAGGTTTAGACAGCAAAATAATGGCATACAATAAGAATACAATATATATTATAAGAATGAAAACAAAATCACCAAATAATTAACTTAAACTAGCAAAGTCTGCATAATATCAGTTATTGAAAGTGCTAAAATAAATGGTCAAAATCAGAGGATTTCAAAAGTTCATACATGTTGATAAGGTTTAGAAATGTGTTATTTTTGAACTTGTTTGGTAGCAGATTTCTGCTTATTGGATTTATTAAAATTCAAATTACAACCTTTGATAAAAATTTTAATATTTTAAAACTTAACATAACTGCAATTGTAAATAACAAGATTTTAAAAAAGTTACCTGTTTTTTTGTTAATATAAAGTATTCTGAATGATACATGAAGTTGTTGTCAGGGTCTTCCACCCAAATCCAAAAAACTTCCGCAGTTCTTCCATGCACTTTATCATTCCACCTTAACATAACATATACATTTTTTGAATTAAACTTTCTTCATATAATAAAAAATGTTACTAATATTTTCTTTAAAAAACAATGCAAGAATTTAATTGTACTCAAAATGCCTTTTATTTGTAGTCGTATTTAAATATAAACATTAAAGGAAGTTTTGCCCAATTAATAATTAAATGTAATTTTAAATTAAAAAAACGATAAAAGCTCTTGGTAATAAAATAATTGTTGGAGCAAATAGATCAACAATAATAATATAATAGCAATATTATAGCAGCAATATCTCTGCCTATATTTAAATTGTTAAAACATAATCATTCCAGGTTTATTTATTGTTGTAGTTATAAAAACACTGTAAAGGATTATTACTGATGCATTACTAGAAATAATAAGCTATGGCACCAAGAATACGTTTAGTTATAACTTACCTAAAATTGGCTGATACTTCGAGACGTATCCTAAGCACAGTACGAGTGATTGGATGTAAACTTGCTTCAAGCTCTACCAAAGGGAATTCCCAAGCACAACGCTTCACTATCTCTCCCATTTTTGCATGACGCAGAATTATTCCTAAAAACATGACATGATAAAATGTACATGATATATTAAGTATTTAAATTATTAACAATACAATACCTAGAACTAATAATATTGTATACACGAGAACTTGTAAAAATGATTTTATATTGCCAGCACTGGCCAAAAATATAAGAATCCAATACTGATTGACTTTAAGCTTACAATAGTAGAACACAAAAAAAAATTAAATTGATACAACCCTGAAACAAAAAGTAAGAATTAAAAATGAGTTAGTCTTTAATCAACTGCTAAACAAATCTGATACAAAATTTGTCTACGCTTATCAGGATTTGTAGATTAAATGTCTTTTATGTGATGCTAATTTTATATCCAATGTTTCTCAGGAAAATGGTCACCACAAAATTGTGGTCACCTCATTATTACAAAATTTGATGAATTTTGACAAATTTTCTATTTTGCTACTGGCTATCCTGAACTCCATCATTAAATATGACATATTAATCTTGGAAAATACACACACACACATACACACACTCACAAACAACTGATATACTGAAACGTCTCCTAATGAATACCACCATTTTAATGCCCAGTCCCGTGATATAAGGATTTTTAATAAAACTTTCTCAACAGCGGAGACTTCTAAATATGGACGCTAGATTTGGTATTCTCAGTCATAAAATTAATATAAATTGTTGTGTAAACAACTGAGAGCTATGGCCAACAGAGTTGTAGAGTTTGTTATTCACGCATTGCAATAAATGTCAGGCACCAGAACTCCAAGAACTATGGCCTACAGTGTTATAGAGTTTGTTATTCATGCATTGCAATAAATGTCAGGTGTTAGAACTCTGAGGACCATAGCCTACTGCCTGTGCTGTATTTTCAGATTAAGTTTATTCAGTTCAGCTGTAGATCTATAGCATACAGTATGTATCACATGTTTTAACGGTTAATTGTATGTGATACAGTTCATAATCCAAAGAAACTGAAGAGCTTTTTAATAAAAGTTGTAATTTTTATTTACTTTACCTTATTACGACCTTTACTTGGTTCTACCTAGTTTCATTCACCCTCCATTATCTTTTTTTAACAAAACAAATGTAACATACAAACAACTCTTTATGTCCTTGATACATATCTTAAGTAAATATACTTAGAATATGTAACCCTACACATAACATATCATGATCCTCCTATTTCCCTTACCAGGAGTATCTGAGTCTATCTTCAAGTAGGGGTTTTGTTACAACTAAAAAAAAATAATAAAGACCCTTAGAAACTTGCAATATTTTGGTTGAATATACAGTTGGTATTCTGTTATCGCATTTTCAGTAATCTTTCAATCTCTCTTAAAGACCTGAATAAAAAAGGTATGTCTGGAATTTTTAGCTAAACAAAAAATCTAAGTAAAGAGTTTAGCTTTTTTAACATCTGAACGACAAGATTATTCATTACACTGAAACAATGAGATATTTGCTTCGTAATATTAGAGTAAAAAAAATAATAATACATAATTCTAAACAGTTATTACCAATTTCTTTTGAGTCCATATCTCGTAGTCTATGCACATCCAAAGAACGAGCCTCAATTTTTTCAATGATATCATGAGTCAGAATGGTGAACTGACGCATTTCAGATTCAGAATCCCATTGTTGATGTTCCAACATTAGACACAACTTTAAAAATCGTCCTGCCATCAAAGGATTGTTTTTCCTCAACATTACTTCAAACAAAGCTCTTACAATACGCACTGCATTCTGTTACAAATCAAATGAAAATGTTAATATTTCACACTATTTAAAAGCTTACTATCAAAATGATTTTGCTATCAAAGTTGATAAATCACCTACACTTAGATCATGCACTTTCTGAATTTTCTACCTAAACTTGAATGAAAGTTTGTTTATAACCATCTTTTCAAAATGTTAATAAGATATTTTAAAATTTATGAAATTGTTTCAGTGTTTTAAATAAGTGTGGATTCTACTCTTGTTGTAATCAAATAGCGATAAATATTTCTGCTCAAATAAACTAAATCTGTTATGTTCATACATGTGACTGTTCTTAATGTTGCAGTTTCTGACTTTAAAATGTAATTGAATTTATTTCAACTTGTTTATGTTTTTATCTGTTTTTTCCTACTAACTTTCTAATTATTTTTGAAGTTATAAGTTAGCCTGACTAAATTTTTTTGCTTAAATTGATTAAAATAACTTTATACTATATTTTGAAAGATTCATTAACTTTGTTTAAGCACAAATATGATTAACTAAAGAGCAAATATTACCTGAGTGATGTACGAGAGGTCTGATAACAAAGAGAAGGAATTGACTCGACCTCTAGACAGAAATGACTGCAGCAATATGTTCACTTTACCCTCACAATTTTCACTGCCACCTTTCACATGTATCATGCAGTTGTCATCTGTTAATGTGTCCAATTCATCTAACTCATCTGCACGCACCTGAAAATATGGATTCATTCATTTTGAAAAATAATTTATGTGAAAACAAGCCTAGTGAGTAAATAAGTATAAATAGTTAAGTCATTAAATTTGACCAACTGATGTGTAAATTGATAAAACAATATAAAATATTTATTCAATATATACCACTATATATATATGAAGTTATTGTTATTACTTGTAAATAATTGTTTCCACCACTAAGTGCAATAATTTTACCTTATGTGATGAGGTACTTTTCGGTCACTTGACCATAGTCAAATCACTGATTATTTTTCTCTATTTTTCTGATGTGAATGTTAGGTCCGTGATGTTCGTATTTGTTGACGTCATACATATTTCTTTTTGAGCCTTATGTATAATGTTTGTAAATAGTACGTCGTCTGCATATGTTTTCTGTAGGTTCATTAAATTGTTGTATGTTTTTATAAATGTGGTATTTTTCTAGTGAGTTTAGTTTTATTGGGTTATTATTTATTTCGAGTATGGTTAGGTTATTTTCGTAATTTGTTATTTCATGTTTATGTGATATTAGGTGTGCTGCAACATTTGATGTTTTTGCATTTTTATTTCTGAATGCTCTGTAATGTTCTTCAAATTTTTTTTCAAATGATCTGGTCGTTTTCCTTATGTAAAATGCGTTGCAGTCGTTACATGTAACTTTGTAAATTCCTGATAGGTTATGTTTTTCTGTATTTGTTTTGTGGTTTGTGTTATTAAGATATTTTATTATTTTGTTGTTTGGTTTGTATGTTGGAGTGTAGTATTCTTTGTTGTATATTTTTGTTAATTTTTCGATTTTGTTATTGGTGTATTCATATTTAAGGTAGATTTTTTTATTATTTTTTTGTTCAGGTTGTAGTGTTGTGGTTAGGATTTTTTGTAAATTTATTGTATATGTTTTTTATAAGGTTTTTGTTGTATCCATTTTCTACTGCTATTTTTAATGGTATATAATTCTTCATTTAATTTTTTGTTTGTTATCTTGTGTGTATTTTATTGCTTTATTTATCATGTTACTGTAAGTGTTAATTTTGTGTGTCCAGCGGTGGTTAGATTTGTAGTGTATTGTGGTGTTGTTGGAAGTTAGTTTTCTGTGTACTGTAGTTTCCATTTTATTATTGTTTATATTTAATGTAATGTCTAGATAGTTAATTGTTCTGTTTGTTTCTGTTACGAAGGTGAATTGTATGTTTTTGTTGTATGTATTTAATTTGTTTAGTATTATGATGTGTTCGTTGTGAATGGTAGGTTGGTATATTACAAGTATATCATATATGAATCTTGTCCATAGCAAAATATTATGTGTATTTAGTATAGGTTTAAATATTATTCGTTCAAAGTGTTGTAGATATATTTCTGACATGACTGATGATATGGGTGATCCTATGAAGAGTCTAGTTGTTTGTTTATAGTATTTATTGTCAATTGGAAGTAATTTTGGTTACATATGTGTTTGGTTAGTGTTATGATACTATTTATTGTGTTTTCTTTTTCATTATTGTGTATTAGTTTGTTTTTCATTATTTTTATGGTTTCTTCTATTGGGATACTAGGGTACATTTTAATTATGTCATAACTTATTATTTTAGTGTTGTTGTTTGTTTCTATGTTTTTTATTTTATTAATTCATTCGTATCAATTTTTGATATTGTATGTGTTGTTGATTTGTATTTTAGACCTTATTATTTTGTCTAGTATTTTTGCGATTATGTAAGATGGTGCCGATTTGAAATTTATTAGTGGTATAAATGGTGTGTCGGGTTTGTGTATTTTAGGTATGCCTGATAATATTGGTGCACATGGTTTGAATGGGTATAGTCTTGTGTGGTATTTTAATATATTGTTATAGTTTAGGGTATTTCGGTGAGTGACTATTAGGTTGTTTATTGTATTAAGGAATTTGTTAGTTGGGTCTGGGATTAGTTTGTATTTATTTTCTTTTATGTGGTTTGTCATTGAATTGATGCATTGGTACTTTCAATTATTACTGGTGTGTTTGTTTTATCTAATTTTAATATTATGTAGTCGTTTTCTAGTTTTTCTTCGAGTTTCATATCTTTTTTGTTTATATATTGTTTTGTTTTTTTATTAGGTTAGTTTTATTATTAATGTTGTTTCTTATGTGTTCAGTGTTTTGGTGGGTGCTGAGGTACTTTTCGGTCACAAACCATAAAATTACCCCATAAATATCACAAGAAAGCATAAATGTCTATTCTTGTGCATGACATATCAGAAAATAAACTCTCTTGAAGCAAACAAATCAATCAAACAATGACGACACTAAGAATTAGCTGGACTGGCCTTTATTCCCGGTAGTAGTAAATCCGGATCGGGCTGTCACCGTATTGATCTGGATATGAGGAGTTTTACTGTATTAGGGTTCATTAGAAGTCCTATTTTTTTGAATAAACTTATTTCCGTGCAATCTGAGTTTTACCTTCTCCGAGGGGGTCTCGGGCCCATTCACTTCGAGCTATCGAGACTCTACTGTGTGTGTGAGAGAGAAAGAGAGAGCGTTTCTTCACATGCCTTCATTTTAAAAATTATATCTATCTGAATTTTACCTCTGAACATGTCGAGATTGTTAATAAAATGTGCCAAAGGTAAAAATATTAAATAAATATTTCAAATAAAATTGCTTTTATTATTGGTTAAACAAAATTGTTATCATGATAATTAAATCATCTTCACTAAATCTTTTTTCTTTGTTTTTTTTAATGTCATTTCATTGTTTTTTTTCTTTAATGCCATTCATAATGGTTTACTGTACTTGAATGACTAGGTTAGGTAGTATATGTACTTGATACCCAATATATATGCTTATGTTGCTGGAATCAACTGGCTAAAATGTTTAACTTTTTCCCATGAACCATTATCTTTAAAAATGGAATTTATTTACCAAGAGATTAACTTACATAATTTACTTTAATGTTTGAAAACATTTTTTTAGGTTAGCTTGAAAAAAGCAATTCTTGAAAAGAAAGACAAGATTACTGATTTCATTTTTACACTGTATGTAACTATTTGTAAAAACTATCTTTACTTTCAAACAGTCTGAATACACTCACTGATACTTTTAAAAAAAATTTGATTTAAGATTTAAGATCCCGTGAATTCATTATAAAGCAATTTACATCTGTACTTTCAAAACATAAAATATCATTATTTTAATAATTAAACACAAAATTAATCAAAATGTTAGCAACTGACCTTTAGTTGATCAAACTCCTGAGCTCTAGATATCATAGCAAAGATGTCTTCCGAGCTCATTACTGATGTTATCAGTTCATTAAATATTTCTACAGTGTTATATTTAATGTAATAATGACTTGCAGTACGCCCTAAATCTGAAATAAATAATATCATTGGCTAGATAGTTATGTTATTGAAGAAATAAAAATTATGTGAAGTTTATAATATTATGTGTGTATATATATATATATATATATATATATATATATATATATATATATATATATATATATATATATATATATATATATTTAGGTTAGTTTTAGTTGGTAAAGATTATTTAGATTTTTTGGACTAGGAGACTGACAGACTTACCTTGGTAAGAGTCCACTCTGTAGTCTTGAAATAGAATTACATAAAAGCATTTAACCAATGATATATTTCAACCACACAGTGGTCTTTGTCAATCAAAGAGAAAACACAAAAAATAATATGAGAGAATGAAATAAAATAAATATAAGTTAATCACAGATTGTGCTGCGAGTCACAACTTTTGATGACTGCTTACCACAAAAATAATAAAATCACTCCCTCCTGATTGCAATCCCTCAGAACTGAAAAGATGGGAACTATCATACCAGTGGTATACCAAGTCCAGAGAATACCCTAACCTCAACATCAGATAAATCCATTTTCCCCCTAATATCCTCATCAGACGTCTTCAATCTCTTTTCCCCTGACAGACTTATATAAACTATAATCACTCATATGCTCATGGAAACAATACATATATCTTTAATCTGTGACATCTGATTTCTACACAATCTGTGATTACAACTTATATTTATTTTATTTCATTCTCTCATATTTCTTTTTGTTTTCTCTTTGATTGACAAAGACCGCTGTGTGGTTGAAATATATCATTGGTTAAGTGCTTTTATGTGTTTCTATTTCAAGACTACAGAGTGGAGTCTTACCAAGGCAAGTCTGTCAGTCTCCTAGTCCAAAAAATCTATATATATATATATATATATATAAAGTTATTATTATTACTTGCAACAGAAAAATAATGGACAATATGACATATTATATATATATATTGTAATAATTGGTAAATTCACTTTTATAAGTCTTAATAAAAATTTATAAGTTAATAGAAATAACGATTCAATGCTGCTTTTGTTACAAAAATTTTAATATCTTAATATGACATTCCTTATTTTCTTTTATAAAGTCACTTACTAATTACAAAGTCTTATTTCATCCACAAAGAATTACAAAAATTAAGCTTTATTAGCCTAAGTCTAAAATTTGTTTATGGCAGCAAGAAGTTTAGTTATAAATTTTAATATTAATTGAATTTGATTTAATTACTTTAATTTGAGCTTGAGCTCTCCTTATCTCGGGTTAATAGGTGGGATTTCTAAATTTTGAATAATAAAATTTGAGTTGGCACTTTCAAAAAAATATCTAAGTTACAATTCTTACAAGCTAAAATTTTTTTACAAGTTATTTGGTTTCTAATTAAATAATTTCCTGAATAATGTCTTCTTAATCGATCAGTTCAATGATTTGGCTTAATGTTATTCTGTAATTTTGATTTGAATACGATACTGCACTTTCCGCACCAGTTAAAAAAAATAAATTTTCTACAGCCAATTCTGAAACACGTCTGCCTCGTTCAAATGCTCTGTCCCAACTAACTGACGCTCCCTTTTTAGCAATAAAATGGCCAAGTCGTCAATTTCCGCTATTTTCTCGTTTATTCCTTGTAACAGCTTTACGGATGTCATGTTCACCGCCTCTGATACACTTCTTCTTCTTAACAACTGCACTTAAATTTCTTTGCAAAACAATTGCATTTAAATCTTATTTCCCAAACTGTTTTAGATTATATCTCCACGAGAAATATTTAAAACGAATATCTTTTGCCGGTCAATGCGCACGCAACTCCACAAATTCGTTCTCCCATCTTGTTTACTTCAGAACATTTCACTAGCTTGCCGTTTGAAAGTTTTAAGTGTATTTATATCGTTCTATTGTTCTATTCAAATTGTTATCTATCAATTACTTCTAATACATTTTCTTATAAATAGTGATTTGTGTGTTTTTTTTTCTTTTTATATAAAATCTTGTGATTAGATCTAAAATGTGGCCATGTGCATTTTCTACACAAGTGAAATTAGGTTATGTTTACATTTCGTTACTGGTATATTTTAGTAATTTTTTTACATACTGAATTTATTTATATATATTTATCTTATTTTGTAAGTGCCTTTTATATATATACTATTTCAAAATGTTACATAGTCCCCAAATTTAGATTAAAAAACTTTTGATTCCAAAATTCCTTTTTTTTTTATCTCAATTTTCACATTTTGGGAGTAAACTCTTACTCTATCCTTCTTGCTTGTCTGCTGCCCTCTAATTACATATGATATACTTAACTCCTAACAATACAATAAATTAACAATTAACATTTAATCAACAATCCTCTTATACTCTTAACATCTAGTACATTAATCATTTTCTGATTCTTAAAATCTATTTTATAACCTTTTTCTTTTTCTTTCTTTATTTTAATTTTAATAGAATGGAATCTTTCCAATCATAAGTCTTTTTATTTATCTATATAATCTATCTTCTGACACAGTGTTTTTTTTCTCTTAATTTTAGCCTAACCGAGTCATAGCATGTCTAGGTTGTTTGTAGGTTAGGTCCTTGTTCTTATTCGTTCATCCCTTCCTATTTTATTTAAGTTTATACATTTTTTATTTCTTTATTTTTTTTCAAGTGTTTGTTTAATTATTAAGTCATTTCTGGTCCATTGTCATTTCCGGTTTATTTGTTATCTATCCCTCCTACATTCGCTTCCTTCTCCTAATACTTTTATATCCTGAGTCATTCCTGTTGTTACCATCTTATTATCCCTTGTTATTTTCCTTTCTCTCGACTTCTCCCTTACTATTTAATTTGTTCTATCTGAAATTTATCTGATTCTCCATGGTGTGCCTCCCTTGGTTCATAAAATTTCTTTAACAAGCTAATATGGAAAATTCCTCTAATTTTATTGCTTCTAGCATCTTTGATTTCATAAGTCGCCTTGCCATATTTCTTGGTGATCACATAAGGTCCATCATATATATAAAATAATTTTGCCATCTCACCTCTTATACCCTGTGGTTGCCAATTTTCTTTTACTAATACCTTGTCCCCAACATTTAATTCTTCTATTTTATGAGTTTTATTAAATTTCTCTGCTCTCTTATGAGCCTTCTTCTTAATTCTACTCCTAGCAATTTCTAAATGTCTTTCTAAATTTATTAATTTTGAACTCCAGCCTAAATTTTTTATTTCCTTTTGCCAAAACCTTTCATCCTGAATTCCTAGTTGTAGCTGGTTAGGTGTGTATCCTGTAGTCTCATGAGGAATTTCATTAATTGCCTGGTTAATAACCTCTACATATTTTCTCCATTCTCTATGGTTATGATGACAATATGTTCTCAAACATCTAATGATCTCCTTATTCACCCTCTCAACGATATTGCTTTGTGGCCTCCTTATTGGAGAAAATATTGGTTTCATTTCTCTATTTTTAATATACTCCAGCCATTTCTTATTATTAAACTGGGTTCCATGATCAGTCTGTATTCTTTCTACTCTCCCGAATTTTTCTATATAATTTTCTAAACATTTAATTGCCTACCCTGTGGTTGCCTTTTTCAATTTATAGATTTGAACGAATTTTGTAAATACATCTAAAATTACTAATAAATACTTATAGCCTCCTACAGTTCTTTGAAATGGTCCTATAAAATCAATTGACAATTGCTCCTTTGGTTTTTCCACTTGGATCCCTTTCATCTCTCCAAAATTACCTTGGGTTACATTTTTAGCTCTTTGACAAATATTACATGTTTTAATAATTCCCCTAATGCTTTTTCCCATTTCCTTCCAAGTGAAGCTCTCTGATAATATGGTATGACATTTCTTAGCTCCTGCATGCAGGTAATATTCATGACAAGTACCCACTATTTCTTTAATCATTCCCTTTGGTACTACTATTTTCCAACTTTCCCTATTTCTTTTATATACTAAGTTATTAATAATTTTATAATTTTGAGGATAATTTTGAATGTTTTCTTTTATTTCTCTAACTTCCAAATCTTCTACTTGTAATTTACTAAATTCTTTAAATTTTGTACACCTTTCCATATCCATAACTCTTTCTATATAATTTATTTGTAATTCTGAATTTTGGTCTCTTCTTTCAAACTTATTTTTGTCACAAGGGTTCCTGCTCAATAGGTCTGCAACTACATTTTCTTTTCCTTTACAGTGTTCAATAGTATAATCATATTCTTGCATTAGTAATATCCATCTATGCAATCTTGAATTTAAAATTTTAAAAGTCTTAATAAAAGTTAAGGCCTGATGGTCAGTCTGGATCACAATTTTTCTTCCTAGGATGATCTGTCTTGCTTTCTGCAGACAAAACAATATAGCAAGTAATTCCTTCTCAGTGGTATAATATTTAACTTCACTTCCTTTTAATGTGCGGTTCATAAACATTACTGCCTTTTTCTCCCCCTTTTCATCAATCTGATAGATGTGTCCTCCTATGGCATATTCACTGGCATCTGTTTGTAGGTAAAATGTTTTCTGGTAATCTGGGTGAGTAAGTACATTTGTTTCCAAAAATGTTTTCTTTAATTTAATAAAATTTCGCTCCTCCTCTTCTGTCCAAATAAATTTGTTTCTATTAGATAATAATTTTAATAATGGTTGTACAAATTCTGAATATTTTTCTATAAATTTATTGTAATAATTAGCCATTCCAATAAAACCTTTTAACTGTCGAGGATTTTTAGGTGAGGGAAATTCTAATATAGCTCTAACCTTCTCTTCATCCATTTTTACTCCATTTGTAGTCAATCTATACCCTAAGAATGAAATATCTTTTCTACAGAACTCTGATTTATCAAATTTAATGGTCATGTTGTTTTTTTAAAAAAATTTGGAAGATCTTTTCTAGGTGTTTTTTATGCTCCTCAAATGTCTCAGACATACAGACGATATCATCTACATATATTTAGGTGAAATCTTCTAATTCCTCCCTCATAATACTGTCCATAGCTCTTGCCAATGCTGCTAGAGATGTTTTCAATCCATAAGGTGTAACAACAAACTGGTATGTTTTCCCTCTATGTTGGAATGCAGTATATTTTCTTGACTCCTCTTCCAATTCAATCTGCCAGAAACTGTTAGTGAGGTCCATGGTACTCAACCAATTAACTCTCTTTGCTCTGTGTAGAATCTCATTTATTCCTCTATAGCAATCATAATCCGGAATTGGTACTTTGTAGGAATTGGGTAATTTCTTTGGTAAAATGGTACATCTTCCCTAACTTTAATCTTATGTTTATATGCAGTGCATAAACCTGGCTGGTCTGAAAATACTTCTTTATACTTCTCTATTAAATCACTCATCTCCTGTCTTTGTTCCTCAGTTACCTCTTCATTCCCTATTCTTTCAAAAATATCCTCTTTTTTTATCTCTCCCTCCTCTTGTACAATTTTAATATAATTTTTACTCTGGTTTCCAAAAGTTTCAAATTCTTCCCATTTTTCCATATCATTCATTCCTTCCTGTTCATCACAACTCAATTCCTCCTCCATCTCATTTTCAAAATTATTCATCTCCCCTTTAAATTTTGTCTGCCCATCTACACTCATTTTTGATTTATATAATTTGTTTTCATATTTAAACTCCATCTCCCATTTTCCAAAATCAAGTTGTGCCTCCACATCCATCAACATATCTGTACCTATAATAAATTTTCTCAATAAGCCTGGCACCACTAGGCATTGAAGCGGATATTTTACCCCTCCTATTTCTCCTATTACCATGATCATTTTGTTTATCTTTTTAGTTTTCTTATTTGTTGCAGTCCGAATGGTTAAATTTTTTATTGGTAGGATTTCTATTTTTCCTATTTTATTTTTATTCTCTAGCATCCATTTCTCCTGGATATATGTTACGTTACTGCCTGTGTCTATTAATGCTGGTAAACTTGTATCTTCCATCTTAATCTCTATCTCTGGGTTTATTATTTTTTTTTCAATTCCTAAATTATAATTTCTCTCCTCATCTTCTTGTTCTAAAAATTTTTTACTGATTAATACATTATTTATAGTTAACTTATTTTTATCGTAGGAGCTTTTATCAAATTTTATCACTGGCAACCTCATTTGTTCTGTTTGATGCTCCTTTTCCTGATCCAAGGCGACGATACCAGTGTTCTCTAGTTTTCCGTTTGACCATCCGTATGTGCACCATCCTCCTTCCTTGTCCCCACACATCTCCTTGTCTCCATCTGATTTACTTCCTTCTAGCTCCTGTCATTGGTTCTGTAATTCCTGTCTCCTCTATTTTCTCGATTATTTTCCTGCCCTGGTCTTGGTTCAACATTCCCCCTCATATGATTATCTATTCTTCTGTTAAAAAACTGGACATATGGCCGCCCTTCATTCCTATATTCATTCCTTCTATAAAATTCTCCTGGTCCTGGAAATCTTCTATTTCCCTGCTGTCTCATCCCTTCCTCACCCCTTCTGGGTGGAAATCTATTTCCATTCTGTTCCTCTTGCAGCGGCCAGAATGTCCGATGCAAAGAATCTGGGTAATTGTACAGAATACCAGAATCAAACCTAACCGGGTTAAATAATTGACTAAATTTATATATAAAAATTTTAAAACATTATAAAAATAATAATATTAAAACTAGGGTAAATAATAGTAAAATGAAGAAAATTAGAAATAACTTTAGACTTAAAAAACATAAATTATAAGCAATAAGAAAAAGTATCACTTCAAAGTGGATAGCCTAAATTATGTAAACAAAAAAAAGACGGTAATTGTGTAATATAACAAACTAGGCCTAGATGCTGGCTATTAAAATAATTGTACTTAAAAATAATCAGGAATAAAGAATGTAAATTAAGATGTGAGGAAAGTAAATTAGGCCTAGCTAGGGAAAATAGTATTTATGTAAAAGTAAAGATTAAATGTTAAAGTGTAATAGCCTAAGAAATTAGGTTATAATAGAAGAAGTCATATTTGATTTCGGAAAAATCCGCTTAGGGCATTGATTATAAATCTTGTCACTACGAAACGAAAGCGCTATAGTCGAACTTTGGATTAAGAATGTTAAAAAGTTAATTAAATTAAATGAGAAGAAATAAAGTCAAATATGTTATTAAATAAAAGGTAAAAATGCAAAGGACACATCAGAATACAGAAACGCCTTTTATAAAAAAGGAAACTAATCTTAGTTCAGAATTTCCGAACAAACAAAGTCAATTGCCATGGCAACGGCTTTCTGATTGGTCAAAAGTTGAAAAATGGATACTAAGGCGTGGGAAGTTTGAAATTGAGGAAGACGGGCCTCACAAAAGGCACGCTATCCAGAATCAGAATGCATTAGGCTCTCAAAGCGAGCAGACGTGTTGTTGTACCATGCGATCAAGACAAGAAAAAATGTGCTAAAAACAGAGTAAAAAGTGCTACGATGTGATCAGGGGAAGGAAGATATATATGAGCAAGGGCTCATATATACCCAGAACAAAATTTCGACCACCAAAATGCAAAATTAAAGAAAATAAGAAGATTGACCGAAATTATGGAGAGACGCCTACCTACCAAGACCCTTGAAGCTGTAACAGGACCGACAGATGACAACATTAATGAAGATAAAAAGATTTCTACAGTACAAGGTTATATAATCAATTTAATTATTCTTTTTTAAATAACATTTTACTTCAAATTATATTAACTTAATTTCAAAATTAAATAAGATGGGAATAACCTAAGGGACTGATTAGTCAACTCTCTTAGGTTACCCAAATTTAAGTAATAAAGACTCAAAATTGACTTTCCATTCCCATCGCTGTGGGAATGTATGGATTAAGTATAAAGATGTATATCTTATATGGCTTTTTCTAAGTGAATTTCTAATGAATAACTTCCAAAGAAGTTAATTGTTCAAGGCCTAGCCTAAAGGCATTACATAGTAATATTAAGTGTTTGAAAAAGAATCAGATTTTAAAATATGTTAAATTTAACTGTACTAATCAAAATTATATACAAAATTAATTATGGTAACTTTGATAATTTAAATTATATGTAAAATTAATGATAATAAGAAAATTTAAAAACAGAAGGAGATAATAATGTTTAGTTAAATGGCAAGTTGTATGAAATTTTGAAAAAATAATTAGTCAAGAAAATCCTGTGAAATTAAATAAAAACAATAATAATTAATTTGAACCTTGGAACAAATAAATAAAAATGTATATTTTCCAATTAGCTGTGTTTTCATTCTAGATAAGATAAGTTCACTAGGTATCCAGGTATAGTCTTTAAATCACAAGTGTCTCTCAAAGATTCCACTACCCGAAAAGGAGCTTGAACAGGGCTTATCGGAGGCTAATTGGTTTTATCAAAAATTCAGGGGTTGGTTCCTCTGAGAGGTTTATTCCTTGAGGCACAGGTCTATGAAATTAGGTTCGTAGTCAATGGATAAACCATTACTTTCTTACTGACTTAGCAATTGAGGAAGAGAAATAAACAACGGCAAAGGTTATAAAAAGTAAGTCGGTAAGAATAGTATGGCGCCCAACGTTTGAGGCTCGATGCTTACATTGTAACATCGGGTCAACATCAAATAGAGACAGATTTAAATCGACTAAGGAGCCTAGTGAAACAAAATTAATTAAATAGAATTCAATTAAAATTGTAAAAAATAATAGGAATCATAAAATGAAAACCAAAGAAGTTCTTTAAATTAAATAAGAGTTAATTATAATAAAAATGAAATTAAAAAGAACTTAGAATAAATAATAATAATTAAAAGGAAATAATTAAGTAAAATAAAATTCAGTAGGCGTCGGTAGGGCATAATATAAATAATAATGTTAGTTATTAATGAAAGTAAATAGAATACATAGGCGTTAGATAGACAAGGTCAAGGGAACACTGAACCGGATCACATCGAGCACAATTCTAAATGAATATTTAATTAAATACTCAGTATATAGTAAAAATATAGAAGTAGGAGAAGTTAGTAAGGAAATAAAAGGATAGTTAAATACGAGACTTTAAGATGGCGACAAGACAGAGAAAAGACACAGAACCATCTGAAATGATGGAGTTTTTTAAAAAAATGATGGAGGAACAAAAACAGGAGAGATTAAAAGAGAAGGAGGAACAAAAACAGGAGAGATTAAAAGAGATGGAGGAACAAAAACAGGAAAGATTAAAAGAGATGGAGGAACAGAAACAAGGGAGAATAAAGGAACAAGAAGAATTAGTAAAAATGATAGAGGAACAAAGAAAGAAAGAAAGAGAGGAGGAAAAAGTAGAAAGAAAGAAAGAAAGAGAGGAGGATAAACAAGAAATTAAGAATCTTTGGGAAATCATGAATAAGAGGATAGAGGAAATAAATGAAGGAATTACAAGAAAGAATGAGGAAATGGGAAATAAAATCCAAGAAACTATAGAAAAGATGTATAACTTAGAGGTAACAGTCAGTGAAAATAAACAGACTGTAGAAACAGTTAAGGGAGAAGTCAAAAAAGTAGAAAGAAGGGTACAAGTAGTTGAGAATAAGATAAAGAATATGGGAGAAGGGATAAATATAGCTACCTTGTTTAAATCAAGGATGTTTGAGATGGGTGATAATGGAGACAAAAGCAAGAAGGAATTCTACGGTAGGGAAGATGAAGACCCTATTGATTTCATTAAACACCTAGAAGGTATAATGTCCGAAATTGATCCTGACATGGAGGAAGGACAAAAAAGGAAAATAATGGAGAGACATCTTAAAGGACCAGCACAAGAATGGTGGTTGGCCATGAATATGGAGGAGGAAAATTATGATGAAGTTAAGGAGAGATTCTTTAGCCACTTTTGGGGATCTCATGCACAAGAGAGAATTCGAGGAAGAATCGAAAATGGAAAATATGAATACCATCGAGGCACAAACAACATGGTAAATTATTTCTTAAAAATGGTGAACACGGCGAGACACCTAACCCCGCCATACAATCAGGCGGAGTTAATTATGAAGATTATGAAGCATTATGGGAACAGAATGTATATAGGATGTTCCGGGATGGCGGCTACCGACATAGAGGAGGCGGTAAAATACATCCGAAGGAACATGGAGCAGGAGGCTACCAGGAACCGGACTCAGCCTAGGACTGAGGAACGGGAACCTGAAAGGAGAGGGTTTACACACCAAACGAGAAACCCCGGATACAAGGGAAATTGGAGGCAAGAGCCTTACCCGGTAGAAGGGAGAGGAAACTGGAGACAGGGGCCCTACCAAAGAGAGGGACCAAGAAATAGGCCGCAAAATCAGTGGCAACAACAAAGGCCAGAGTACAGGCCACAAAACCAAACGGAAGAAGGCCCACAGACAAAAGAAAAGAGACCACAAAATCCAGGGCCAAGTGGTCAATCAAAAAACTAAATGAGAGGATCCCTAATGGTAGGAAGGAAAAGAGGAGACAACCATTAGAGATCCAACAACAAACAAAATATAGGAAATATTACCCGGAGAAACAGGGAACAGTAAATAAAGGAAAGGCGGAAGACCTAAAGAACAAAAATAAAAAAACAATACAACAGGAATATAACAATGAAGTACACCAAAATCAAGAGCGTAGAGTTGGTGGACTATCTCTTGATATTCGTGCTGAATTGTTAGAAGAGGACAAGGAGATTGGCGAAGGTAACCAGAAGAAAGAAACATGCCCTGTAATTGACTGTGAGGTAGAAGGGCACTCTATAGAGGTAGAGATTGACACGGGTGCAGACGTGTCAGTCATTCAAGAAAAGGCTTACAACAACCTCAAGTGGCATGGGCTTAAGTTCCTGGAACTACCCATCAACAATGTGGGAGTTGTAACAGCCATTAAGACTGCACAAATAAAGGTTACCCGGCAATGCTTAATTCCCTTAACAATTAAAGGCATAAAAGTGAACTGCATCTTCATAGTGGTCTCCAAACTTCGGTCGGAGATGATTATGGGGTGCAACACACTGTATGACCTAAAGGCACGGATAAACATGGATAGACGCTTTGTGACATTCGAAATAGAAGGGGAAATGGTGTACCAGGACTTTAAAAGTAAAATACAAAAGATAGAGGAAAATGAAGAAGTCCGAAAAATATGCAAGATAACCCAGGAAAAAGAAGATGCATCAACAATAGGGCATCAAAGCAAAAATGAGGGGTTAATGCGACAGTGCGAGAAGCAGGGGCACTGCCGAATGAATGAAGGAGGAAATGGACAAGAAACAAGTAAAGGGGAAATCTTAAATATAACGAACGAATATCAAAGAAAAATAAAAAATGAAACAGAGGAAAAATTAAACAAAAACAAAAAATTAAAAAACAAAAATGAAAATATAATAAATAAGGAAATAAATTTAAGACCTGAGGGAGTCAAAACAGGAGATAAAGAAACAAAGGACATGGAAAGAAGAGCTGCAGCTGAGATTAAGAGCAAACCAAAATATAAACAAGGTAAGGCCGAAATAGTGCCAAAAAGGGGAAATAATGTGAGTGGAAAAATAATAAATAAGAAAATAAATATAAATAAAAGTATAAACGTCGCGTCGAAACAATTAAAAGGGGGGAACAACGAGGTTAAAATGAATAACCAACAAGTAGCTCGGAAGCCCATGACTAAGACTTTAGATTCTGGAGAGATAACCCAAAGGAAAGAAATTGAAATTAAAGAAAGAAAAAAGAAAAACCCATTTACTAGTTCAAGAGTTCGAAAGTCAATTAAAATGAGAGCCAATCCAAATACGAGAAGAACCTTCATTTCATTACAAGTCAAAAACAGAAAAATAAAAGGTAGATTTAAGGAGAATAAGGGAAAGTTAAGAAATTGGAAAAGGAGAAAGAAGAAAAAGAAAGATAAAGATGGACGGATGATAAGAAAATATTTGAGAATTAACCATTTAGGAATCGAAGAAGAAGAAACAGAAAATAAATGTATATTAGACAAAGAACAGCAAAATCAATTAAACCAGCTAATATTGGAATATGACGATATATTTAGCGAGATACCGGGAAGATCAAATAAATATAAGCATCAATTGAAACTAATAGAGAATAAAACTTTTGTACGAAGGAATTATCCAATTCCAATTAATTACCGTAAACAGGTCCAAGAAGAGATTGAAAGAATGCTCAGATATGACATCATCGAACGCTCAAGAACTCCTTACATCAACCCAATGGTGACAGTAATAAAACCAGACAAGACCATCCGTCTGTGCCTAGACGCTAGGAAGTTGAATGAGATAACTGTGCCGGATTATGAAAGTGCACCCACTATTGACGATATACTAAGGAAAGGTCGCAACAGGCGATATTTTTCAAAAATAGATTTAACGTCAAGTTTCTGGCAAATACCGTTGACTAATGAGTCCAAAAAATATACAGGATTTTTATTTAATAATAAAGTATATAATTTCAAAGTGGTGCCTTTTGGACTCCAAAACTCCCTAGCGGCTCTAGTGAGAACGGTAGATATCACTTTGGGTAAGGAGTTAGAGGAAAATCTTTTAGTGTATGTCGATGATCTGTTGTGTCTATCTGAGACATTCGATGAGCACCTCAGTCACCTGAGGACAATTTTCACCAGATTCAGAGAGGGGAATTTAACCATCAACCCGAAGAAAACCTTGTTCTGTCAACAAGAGGTGAAGTTTTTAGGATATATCTTCAGACAAGAAGGGGTCACCACAGACCCAGAGAAGCTACAGGCAATACAGGATTTCCCAGAACCTAGAAACAAAAAACAACTACAATCGTTTCTAGGTTTTGTAAATTACTATGCACGATTTACAAAGAAACATGCTGAAGAGACTTCACCCTTGTTGAAATTACTAAGAAAAGATCAGCCCTGGATCTGGGATGAATACATGAGTAAAGCCTTCAATAGGGTAAAAGATTTGTTTACGGAATCAGTCACTCTGATGCATCCAATCGAAGGGCAACGTACGTTCCTACAGACAGATGCATGTGATAATGCAATCGCCAGTCAGATTTTCCAGAGAGATGGACAAGGGCAAATGCAAGTAATAGGGTTCGTTAGCCGAACACTTAAGAGTTGTGAGAAGGCATACACTATATGCGAGAAAGAATTATTGGCTATAGTGCATGGCTTGAAAAAATTTCGGCCATTAATAGTGGGAGCGCCACTAACTATCATAACGGATAATAAGGCATTGAAATTTATGAACACGTGCAATTTCACTAATTCACGAATCACTAGGTGGATATTGGCGATTCAAGAGTACCAACCAACAGTGATACATTGCCCAGGAAAGGAAAACATACCGTGCGACGTCGTGAGTCGGATGTATCAGAATGAGATGGATAATAAGGGAAACAGTCAGAACCGTCAGGTCATAAAAGTAGGACGGTTACAAATAGGATGTGAAGAAACACTAAAAGCAAAATTTCAAAACATAAAAAACTTACAAAGACAACAACCAGAATTAGAAAAATTTTTTGAAAACGTGACCAAATTTAAGAGATATTCTATACAAGAAGGGATATTGTGTAAAGAAGTCAAAAATAAAATAAAGATAGTAATCCCGGAATCAATAATAAACGAGGTAATTGAGAACATACATCAGATATATGCTCACATAGGGAGAAATAAAATAACGAATATAATGAGCCAGAGCATGTATATAAAGCAAATGAAGAAACGGATATTACAAGTGATAGAAAGATGTCAGATATGTCAGTACGCAAAACCGACAAATAGATACCTCCAAGGAAGCACGAAACCAATCGTCTCAAGAGGGCCAGGCGAAATGGTGGCGATAGACCATCTAGGGCCCTTACCAACCAGCGTTGGTGGGGTAAAACATATATTGGTAGTAATAGATAGCTTCTCGAAGTATGTTAAGTTATATGCAGTACGAAGTACCACAACAAGGAGCTCAAAGTTGAAGTTACTGCATTATTTTCAAGCAGTAGGGAAACCAAGCAAGATCCTTACCGATTTTGGAACTGCATTTACATCACGGCAATGGCGTACTTGGATCAGGTGTGAAGGAATCCAACACATACTGAGCCCAGTACGGCACCCGCAGGTGAATTTAGCAGAAAGAGTAAATAGAGAACTGAGAAGGATATTGCGGACCTACTGCTATGATAACCAATCGCATTGGCGGAAGTACCTGTCATACATAGAAGGAGTAATCAATGCTTTACCGCATGAAGCTACTGGATACACTCCAGATCAGATTCAGTTCGGGGTTGATCCGGAATATGGGTGGCAGGGATTTGTACCAGACGTTTGTAAAAATGTAGTAACGGAAACACAACAGCAGCGTGTGCAGAAGGCATACGACAGAATGAGAAGGACAGGAGAGCTCAGGGCTGAGAAATTAAATAGAAAGATGAAGCAGACGGAATTGAAATGTGGGGACAAAGTACTGGTAACAAGGGTAAATAGATCTAACTTGAGCCGTCAAGAAACCGAGAAGATGCTATTAATTTACCAGGGTCCATATGTAGTGGCTAGACGATTGGGGGCAAAAACTTATGAAATAGCAAACTTGGAAACAGGGAAAATAAGGGGGATCTATGACATCAAAGACATAAAGATATTTAAAGAATAAAGGATAATAAGGCAAGGTAAATAAAAAATGATCCATCAGTGACATAGGGAGTAACGGTTAAGTAATAAAAATAAAAATGTAAAATAAATCTAAGTAGTAGATTAAAGCAGTAACATAATCCAAATACATAGGACAAATAATATAAAATCAGTATTAAATGTGAAAGAAAAAGCCATATGTTAAATGAACGGGATTCATTGAATTTATTAAAGTAAAGGTTGTGTTAAACAACAATGAATGTGTAAAATAAGGATTACAATATACAATATTGTATAGTTAATATAAACTTGAAATAAGATTAAATAAAAAAGAATGTGACTAAGGACAGGAGTAATAAATGAGTAAATAGCATGTGAAGTGACTAATGTGACAATGATATATATGAGTGAAAGGGACAGGAGAGTAAATTGTGAACTTTGGTAAAATTAATTAAGTTATGAAAATGAATAGGAATAGTAGATTAATGAAAGGAATATGAAAATTTTAATATAAACTAGTATAAGTGTTAATGTTACTTTTCACAAATATGTTATTAATTATGTTTATCTGTTTCAAGGGAGAGAAGAACCAAAATTTTCATATATTTAAAAAGGGGGGAATTTTGCAGCGGCCAGAATGTCCGATGCAAAGAATCTGGGTAATTGTACAGAATACCAGAATCAAACCTAACCGGGTTAAATAATTGACTAAATTTATATATAAAAATTTTAAAACATTATAATAATAATAATATTAAAACTAGGGTAAATAATAGTAAAATGAAGAAAATTAGAAATAACTTTAGACTTAAAAAACATAAATTATAAGCAATAAGAAAAAGTATCACTTCAAAGTGGATAGCCTAAATTATGTAAACAAAAAAAAGACGGTAATTGTGTAGTATAACAAACTAGGCCTAGATGCCGGCTATTAAAATAATTGTACTTAAAAATAATCAGGAATAAAGAATGTAAATTAAGATGTGAGGAAAGTAAATTAGGCCTAGCTAGGGAAAATAGTATTTATGTAAAAGTAAAGATTAAATGTTAAAGTGTAATAGCCTAAGAAATTAGGTTATAATAGAAGAAGTCATATTTGATTTCGGAAAAATCCGCTTAGGGCATTGATTATAAATCTTGTCACTACGAAACGAAAGCGCTATAGTCGAACTTTGGATTAAGAATGTTAAAAAGTTAATTAAATTAAATGAGAAGAAATAAAGTCAAATATGTTATTAAATAAAAGGTAAAAATGCAAAGGACACATCAGAATACAGAAACGCCTTTTATAAAAAGGGAAACTAATCTTAGTTCAGAATTTCCGAACAAACAAAGTCAATTGCCATGGCAACGGCTTTCTGATTGGTCAAAAGTTGAAAAATGGATACTAAGGCGTGGGAAGTTTGAAATTGAGGAAGACGAGCCTCACAAAAGGCACGCTATCCAGAATCAGAATGCATTAGGCTCTCAAAGCGAGCAGACGTGTTGTTGTACCATGCGATCAAGACAAGAAAAAATGTGCTAAAAACAGAGTAAAAAGTGCTACGATGTGATCAGGGGAAGGAAGATATATATGAGCAAGGGCTCATATATACCCAGAACAAAATTTCGACCACCAAAATGCAAAATTAAAGAAAATAAGAAGATTAACCGAAATTATGGAGAGACGCCTACCTACCAAGACCCTTGAAGCTGTAACAGGACCGACAGATGACAACATTAATGAAGATAAAAAGATTTCTACAGTACAAGGTTATATAATCAATTTAATTATTCTTTTTTAAATAACATTTTACTTCAAATTATATTAACTTAATTTCAAAATTAAATAAGATGGGAATAACCTAAGGGACTGATTAGTCAACTCTCTTAGGTTACCCAAATTTAAGTAATAAAGATTCAAAATTGACTTTCCATTCCCATCGCTGTGGGAATGTATGGAGTAAGTATAAAGATGTATATCTTATATGGCTTTTTCTAAGTGAATTTCTAATGAATAACTTCCAAAGAAGTTAATTGTTCAAGGCCTAGCCTAAAGGCATTACATAGTAATATTAAGTGTTTGAAAAAGAATCAGATTTTAAAATATGTTAAATTTAACTCTACTAATCAAAATGATATACAAAATTAATTATGGTAACTTTGATAATTTAAATTATATGTAAAATTAATGATAATAAGAAAATTTAAAAACAGAAGGAGATAATAATGTTTAGTTAAATGGCAAGTTGTATGAAATTTTGAAAAAATAATTAGTCAAGAAAATCCTGTGAAATTAAATAAAAACAATAATAATTAATTTGAACCTTGGAACAAATAAATAAAAATGTATATTTTCCAATTAGCTGTGTTTTCATTCTAGATAAGATAAGTTCACTAGGTATCCAGGTATAGTCTTTAAATCACAAGTGTCTCTCAAAGATTCCACTACCCGAAAAGGAGCTTGAACAGGGCTTATCGGAGGCTAATTGGTTTTATCAAAAATTCAGGGGTTGGTTCCTCTGAGAGGTTTATTCCTTGAGGCACAGGTCTATGAAATTAGGTTCGTAGTCAATGGATAAACCATTACTTTCTTACTGACTTAGCAATTGAGGAAGAGAAATAAACAACGGCAAAGGTTATAAAAAGTAAGTCGGTAAGACTCTCTAGGGGTAGGCCTATTCCATGGTCCCCTGTTTCTCTGTCTTATTTCCTTATTTCTCTCCTCTATGTCCTCCTCATTCAGCATCCTTTCCATCTCTCGGATCGTTTTTATATTTTGCACCCTTCTTGACAACTGTATCCTTTCATTAAAATGCCGGCTTAATCTCCGGACTATCTCTTCCTCATTTTGCGGTGGTGTCATGTTCTTTAAAACTATGACTCTTTCTATGAAATAATCTGCTGTGGCTCTTCCATTTCCCTCAATATACCTTTCATTTTCCATTCTCTCTTTAATGCCTTCCTGTATTTCTTTGGCCCAGTATCTTTCTATAAATCTATCTTGTAAATCCGTGAAATTTTCCACCTCCTCTCTGATTGATTCCCACCATCTAGCCGCTCCTACTTCCAAAGCTCTATCTATGATTCCTCTCCATTCATTTTCAAATCTTTCCCCTGTCCTACATTCAAATTTTCTCTCCACATACCTATCCAGTCTTTTGAGGAACTCCATAGGGTTACCATTCCTTCCATTAAATTTGGGCATCTCCTCCTGATTCCCGCAAGACACTTGTATGATCCTTAGGCCTTCTCCTCCTTTACTTTCTTCCACCTTCTTTTCTACCTTTTCCATTCTCTGGGTCAATTCCCCTTGTTTCTCATTATTCCTCCTTCCTTCTGTTTCCAATCGGTCAATTCTATCATTATTATTGTTTTTCTCAATTGCTATCTCCCTATTTAAAACTCTTAACTCTTCCCTGTTCTGTATTGTTATATTTTCTACCTTCTCTATCTCTTTCTTATTAATTTCTGTCACATCAGCTATTATTCCTTTTGTTTCCTCAAAATTCTCCTTAATCTTCTCCTCTAAGTCTCTTCTCATAACTCCTATTACAGCATTATTCTCTGTTCTCAACTGTTCCCTCATATCCTCTATCATTCTCCTATTTTCTTCCTTTAGGCTTTCGAATTTCATATCCATTTCCAACCTACTTGAGGCACATCCTCTGTTCATCTCTTCTTTTATCTCCTTAATTTCCTCCTTTATTTCCTCACTATTTTTATTTAATTTCCTTATTTCTTCATTACTCTGTTCAAATTTTCTATTCATTTCTTTTTTTATTTCCTCCTTACTCTCTTCAAATTTTCTATTCATTTCCTCTCTCCCTGTATTTATGTTTACACTCATTTCCATTAAAGTCCTCATTATATTCCTTAAATCAACACCCTCATTATTTCCCTTTTTCTGTTGGGTTTGCATCAGTGGTAATCCCCTAGCCTCATCTACTTGGGTTTCCACCTCACTCTCTTCTATAGGCATATCTGTGCCTTCCGTTTCTGTCTCTTGTATTTCTAGGCTTGTCCCTTTTTCCAATTCTATTAGGCCTATTGTAGCTTCTTCCTCTTTTTCATTTATTTTTTCTTTTAATGTCACATATTTTCCTTTTGCAGCTCCCTCAATTGCTGTACCCTTCCTAGACCTACTATGTTTGTTATATTCCTCTAATTTTTCTGTTTTTTTCGCTTTCTCCCCCCTTAAATTATATGTACCTGTTTCAATTCCATTTTTTTTTTTTATTTCTTTATCTAAATTTCAAAATTCCCCTTTATGCTATTTAAATTTTGAAAATTAAAAAAATTATTGACTTATGGTTGCAAAGTCCTGAAAAGTAAACAATATTAATACAAATATTTAATTAATAATCTTATCTAAAGTGCCTTAAGGTTAATTCTTAAATTTTTTTATAATCGAGCCCCACGTTTGTGTGCCAAATGTAATAATTGGTAAATTCACTTTTATAAGTCTTAATAAAAATTTATAAGTTAATAGAAATAACGATTCAATGCTGCTTTTGTTACAAAAATTTTAATATCTTAATATGACATTCCTTATTTTCTTTTATAAAGTCACTTACTAATTACAAAGTCTTATTTCATCCACAAAGAATTACAAAAATTAAGCTTTATTAGCCTAAGTCTAAAATTTGTTTATGGCAGCAAGAAGTTTAGTTATAAATTTTAATATTAATTGAATTTGATTTAATTACTTTAATTTGAGCTTGAGCTCTCCTTATCTCGGGTTAATAGGTGGGTTTTCTAAATTTTGAATAATAAAATTTGAGTTGGCACTTTCAAAAAAATATCTAAGTTACAATTCTTACAAGCTAAAATTTTTTTACAAGTTATTTGGTTTCTAATTAAATAATTTCCTGAATAATGTCTTCTTAATCGATCAGTTCAATGATTTGGCTTAATGTTATTCTGTAATTATGATTTGAATACGATACTGCACTTTCCGCACCAGTTAAAAAAAATAAATTTTCTACAGCCAATTCTGAAACACGTCTGCCTCGTTCAAATGCTCTGCCCAACTAACTGACGCTCCCTTTTTAGCAATAAAATGGCCAAGTCGTCAATTTCCGCTATTTTCTCGTTTATTCCTTGTAACAGCTTTACGGATGTCATGTTCACCGCCTCTGATACACTTCTTCTTCTTAACAACTGCACTTAAATTTCTTTGCAAAACAATTGCATTTAAATCTTATTTCCCAAACTGTTTTAGATTATATCTCCACGAGAAATATTTAAAACGAATATCTTTTGCCGGTCAATGTGCACGCAACTCCACAAATTCGTTCTCCCATCTTGTTTACTTCAGAACATTTCACTAGCTTGCCGTTTGAAAGTTTTAAGTGTATTTATATCGTTCTATTGTTCTATTCAAATTGTTATCTATCAATTACTTCTAATACATTTTCTTATAAATAGTGATTTGTGTGTTTTTTTTTTCTTTTTATATAAAATCTTGTGATTAGATCTAAAATGTGGCCATGTGCATTTTCTACACAAGTGAAATTAGGTTATGTTTACATTTCGTTACTGGTATATTTTAGTAATTTTTTTACATACTGAATTTATTTATATATATTTATCTTATTTTGTAAGTGCCTTTTATATATATACTACTTCAAAATGTTACAATATATATATATATATATATATATATATATATATATATATATATATATATATATATATATATAGATAGGAATTTTTGGACTAGATAGGAGACTGACAGACTTACCTGGTAGCAATAGTCCAAAACGGCAATCTCTTGCAAATAAATAAATAGACATAAATAAAACACATTACCCTATTGAAATATTTCGATCACACATGATCTTTATCAATCAAAAAAGAAAACGAAAAGACTCTTATCGAAATATTCCAATAGTGGAATGTGTTTTTATGTGTGTCTATTTATTTCTTTTCAAGAGATTGCAGTTTTGAACTATTGCCATTAGGTAAGTCTGTCAGTCTCCTATCTAGTCCAAATATTCCTGAATAAACTTTAACCTCTAGTAGAACTAGCCTAAAATAATACATGAAGTGTGAGAATTAAGTAATGAGACTGATAACATAAAAACTGTATATGTAAAAATTATTCTACAACTCTGGCATCCCCTTCAAAGTAGTCCCCTTGGCCAGCTATACAACGATTCCAGCACATTTTTCATGCTTCGTAACATTTCTGGAATGCTCCGACTGTGATATCCGCGAGTACCCTCCTCACTGCCACTTGAATGTCTGAAATCAACTTGAAATGGGTTCCTTTGATTATGGTGTGCACTCACATCAGTCCGAACTTCGACTGGTCTTCTGCTCTGTGCCTCATTTCCCCCGCTTTCACGGCCCTTTTTAAACTCTATATGCCATCGAAACACCTGGGCACGACTGAGAGCACTATCACCATGCACTTTTACGATTTTAGCTTACGTTTTCGAAGCTGAATTGCCCAATCTAACATAAAAACTTATAGCGACCCGTTGCTCTAGATTTTGCTTCTCCATTTTTGAGACAAACACCACCAACACACGTCTTCTAAACACGACACAGCAGGCAAACTAAACAAACTAGAGTGATGGGAAACATATGAATGGAAAGGGGGGAAAAGCCGGGGAAGGGGAAAGAAATTTCGAGGTCGCAGGTTTACCACAAGCATAGCAATAAAACCAGTCTCATTACTTAATTGTCACACCTTGTATACACACACACACAGTGTGTGTGTGTGTGTGTTGTAGAATTATTAAATTTCCTTACTAAACAATTGGGAAGTGTTATTAAAATTAGGGATGGGTCAATTCCGATTCTCGATTCCACGAACCATCGATTCTAATGGTATTGAGTAATCGTAGATACTCGAATCTCCATTAATTAAAACACCGATTCCTGGCTTTTAAGCTGTTAAAATAGTATATGCGTATGTTGTAATTTATTGGAAAAAATAATTAATTTTATCGACTATCTCTTATTTATCTTATTATTTGCTTTGAATGAATTAAACGGTTTAAGCAAATGCCGATTTAAGATCACAAAAATATTGTTTATGATGCAATGACAAAGACAATTGGAAGCATTTCTAGTCCTTTGTTTGCTACAGCTCCTCTCGCTCTGCTGTCTCACTTTCACTCAAGAGTGTTGACACAGACATTCTCTTTCCTCGTCTCTGGCACCACTTACTAGATCACCGCTTAATAGATATTAAAACAATGTACAATCTAAAGGTAGTTCCAATTTCTACATTATACAAATTGAAAAGGCTATTACTGAAGTTATATTGTAATTGTGAACAGAATTTCACATTTGTAATTTTAAATAAATCATTACTTTTATCCATGTTTGTCATGCTTTCAGAAATTTCTACTTATAAATCAATGTCGGACATTTTGGTCAAATCTAGGCCTATTACATTAAAACGGAACTTTTAAAATGCTTCATCAAATGACCAAGATGTTAACTAAATTTATTATTAGAGAATATCATGTAGGCCTATATAAGTTAAAAGGATCAAGAATCAACTTTAGAATCAAGAATCGGAAGACAAATTTTAGGTATTGTCCCAAATTAAAATATAATGCAATTCACCTTTATTGCTCAATCTGAACTTACAATATTATTTAGTTATATTAGAGTATTGTAGTTTAAGAGTTCAATTATATGTTTAACTTTACAGCTTTCTTTTTCCCAGTTCTATTTATTAGTTTTGGAGGTTAAATAGTCTAAAATATCAAATATATACCTCAGCTTTGTATGTCAAATGGTAGATTACAAGAACTTACCCTGGACTGAGAAGTGTTCAGGGCTCAAGATAAAATGGTTCACAAATGGCAAATACAGTGAAAAGGTAAAGCCCTCTTCCTTATATTACCTCTCATAGCAGAGACGAGAGGAATTCTCATACCAATGGTGCACCAAATCAAGAGAACCTCCTAATCTCAATATCAGATAACTCCATTCACTTTCCTTGCGATAAACTTGATTTTGTTTATTTGATTTTTTGTAGTAAGTCTCTATAATAAAGTTATGAATATACCTATACAGTATATAGACCTTCAGACTATAATGTATAGACATCTGAGTAAAGCTAAACCATCTGAGACATTTGAAAATCTAGATATCTGTGGCAAATATCAGTTCTTTTATTCTAATTGACAAAGGATTAAGTGCAACTGAAATTTTTATGTGTTTTAGTATTTTTTTCATCTATACCACATGAGACAGATTAATATATGATATTACTCACAAAGATAAATCTGTCAGTCTGTTATCTAAAAAATGTTAACAAGCTTTCAGCTCTAGCATAATAACAGCACTCCACTTAAATAATCAATGAAAAATGACACAAGAAATAAAGCCAATAACTTTACACATCTAGATAGCTCTTACTGGTAATCTAAAATGTTTTTCTAAGCATAATTATATCCTTTATAATTTGTTATTTTGTATTCAAAATTCATAAAACTATGTTTTTATAATGGTTTGAATTACGTTAAAATATAAGTAATTATATAGAAATTAGGCGTTGGTAATATCTAGCTGCCATGGCATCGTTTTACAGTTATTTAGCATTAAACTATACTGCATGGCAAATCTGCCTGACATGTGATTTATCCTGTGTTCATAAATTTTAACAACCAATGTTGGTACTAGAAATAGAAGTACCACTTAAGGCTTACTAATGCTATCAGCAATAAGGAGCAATCTCACCTGTAACACTGAGGTCTCCAGTACGAGTGTTGTAGCGCAACATTTTGGCTTTGTCTAAAGATTTTGCTGCAATGTCAATGAGGTCTCTTCTCCTTTTTTCTAACATAGGATCATCCTGCATATTTTAATAAAAAATAATAACCGAATTTTTAATTTTCAGTTTTAACAGGTACATTTAACATTGTTTTTGATAAATGCTAGTACAATTAACCCTCAAAAATGTTTAAGCTGTAAAGGTTGGCAATTTATTATTGTATTATTGATAGGTATTTATAATACTAAAAAAAATTGTAACCAATATTGTAATTAGTACGTGTTACATATTTTACTTCAGAATAATAAAATGAAAAAAATGTTGTATAGTTAATAAACAATTAAAACCTTTTAATCACAAATAAATTTTAAAATAAAATTTATGCAGCAGCTGCTTCAAGTTGTTAATACAGAGTATTGTTTTATAAAATTATTAAAAAAATGTAATCAATACTGTAATGCAGTGGATCCCATCTCATATGGGAATACAGGGAAAGACATAGGGGAATACAGAGGCTGCAGATGAACTTGCAAAGAGGGGGACTAAAATTGTTCAAAAACCATCAAAAGTTCTATCACTGCAAGCAAGAATAAAAAGTATTAAAACATCTTACCAACAAGGTTTTAGGAATATGATGGAGGAGAGATTGAAGGACAAGTCCTATAATGTGTTTGAGCTGTTTGTGGCGAATAGAGCACTCCCGAGAAAAATATCTGTTGCTAACTTCAGACTGGCTACAGGGCATGACTGTCTCGCCGGACATCTCAGCAGAATGAAAATATTAGAATCCAACATGTGCACAATATGTGCATGCCAAACATCTATTATGGACAAGGACCAAATCCTGGTCTGCAATGGACTAGATAAGGAAAGATAACAACAAAAGGACTTACCTGGATTGAATGGCATAAGTCAAGTGAGAGCCATTGGAATAAGAAGAAAGGGGTGTTTTAAATGTTGACTGGTAAAAAGGCTCTCAATGCCAATAATGTTAAACTGATGAGTAGCTTAGAGCCCTGATGTTTATAAATATATAGTTTTTTTTTTATGAAGTAAAAACGTAAAGGCATATTACACCAAACTGTATAGTACACCACACTGTTGGTTTAGTGTGTAACCAGTTTCCTCAGGACAGAATTACATTTACGTTAGAAAAGGTACTGTTATACAGAATGTTGAAATGTTGCCTGAACAGTTCTTTTCACTATGTTGAAATCAGTAAAAAGAAGCTGTGTTAACATGATAGCATCTAGTTTTATTTGTTTTACAACCTGGACATCTTTCACTTTAGATTTCCTCTTAACTCAAATGATCAGAGTTTACCAAATGGCACAAACACTTGATAAACAATGCATTTAAGCCAATCACAAGAGCATTTCATTGCTGTAAGAGAGTTAATGACAGTGATATATCATATACAAGATTAAAGGATATAAACGTAAATGATAGGGGAAGTTTTACTTCTCAAAACTTACAACACAAATAAAAATGATATTTGTAGCCCGTTATTTGTCCATCTGTCAGACATTTGACACACTAGAACCTTTCAACAGTTTTTATGGAGTTTCTTGCACAGTATAGTTTTTACTGTGTCAGTCAGGAATTTATGTTGTGTCCTATTACTGTGTCAGATAGAGTGAGAGTGAGTGTAGTGACATTGTACAATTGTAAAGTAAATGTACACCAAGGATGCTTTAAACTTTAAACCATCAGTAACATTTTATTTGTTTTTACTAATTACAAATAATAATAAAAACTAAGTAGGGTTAAAAATTTGTAATAAAAAAATTGTACCCATACATATTTGTTTTTCATAAGTGAGGATATTTTCATGCCAAAATACAACTCAATTGACAAGATTAATTAAATCGTAACAGCTGAGTGCCTAAACATCTAATTGGCTCCTTAATGGGGTGAAGTAAAGAAACACAATGAATATGGTTTTTGTTAAATTTTCACCTACTGTATTAATTTTGCTCTAAGTGATTTTGGACAATTACACCGTTATTGAAAGTGAGTGTAGTGACATTGTACAATTGTAAAGTAAATGTACACCAAGGATGCTTTAAACTTTAAACCATTAGTAACATTTTATTTGTTTTTACTAATTACAAATAATAATAAAAACTAAGTAAGGTTAAAAATTTGTAATAAAAAAATTGTACCCATAAAGATTTAGTTTTTCATAAGTGAGACTATTTTCATGCCAAAATACAACTCAATTGACAAGATTAATTAAATCGTAACAGCTGAGTGCCTAAACATCTAATTGGCTCCTTAATGGGGTGAAGTAAAGAAACACAATGAATATGGTTTTTGTTAAATTTTCACCTACTATATTAATTTTGCTCTAAGTGATTTTGGACAATTAAACTGTTATTTTTGATTCAGGGTTATGGTCTTAAAAACAGCTTTAATCGTTGGTTATGACTCTGAAGATGAATGTCACATCAGACATTCATCTGAGGTAAATGTATACATAAAAACGATACTGTTTCTGCTCCAGAGACAAAAGTTAAAGGATGAATTTGGCAGCAACCTAATGTATGTTTAAAAATTTAATAACATCTTAAACAGTTTCACAGCTTATGCCAACCATTCTACAGAGACTGTGAGATGATGGTCTTTGATAGCGAGTTTTCCTTTTGCTTGTAAAAGATCGTCTTGAATGTTCATCATCTTCAAGTGAAATTTAGCCTGCCATGAAACCAGCATTCCTTTACGGAACTCAATTATTGTTACACTAAGCCACAATTCTTGGAAGCTTTCAAGTCTTACTACAGTTTCAGCAGGCTTAGAGCTTTTGATTTTCTGGTTTAAAACAAAATTTAATGAAAGTTGTTTAAATTTATCGCCTATCACAAAATTCTCAAATGAATGAATGATTTATAAAATGTATATATACACAATAATGTATGGACATTATAGTGCTGAAATTTTAAAATACTAAATATGCACTTGAAATTAGGAGAACTGATCTTTTGCTGACATGATAGTAAAAGGAAGAGAAGAAGGTAGGTTTTAGAAAGAGAAATCACCTGTGTAATCAAAAAATCTCATTTATTTTCAGTTCTATTATTGCAAGATTGACTCTTTTAAAACTATTAAACCAGAATTTCACTCAATATTGACCAGTACTAACAATGAGATATAAAATATCAAAATGCGAAGTTATATTTTAGTATTTTAAGCCCTGATAATGTTAAGCATGACAATGTGAATTGTGAAAGGATATGAATTATAAATGGATACTCACCATGACTTCTTGATAAGGTATTCCATAAACAAGGGGGTTAATTCTCATCCGTACAAATAGATAAGTATAGCTCAACCATTGGACAGCTTCATCAATATTGCAGATTGTTCCCAGAGTTACCTGAATATTTATAAATAGATTATAACTATACAAAAAATACATTAGTTCTTTCTAACATTTTCAACATGTCTTTTTAAGGTCTTAAGGTAATTACTTTAAATATTTTTTTATGAAAGAGATAAACTGATAATTGATTTATAATAAAAAGAATAATTAAGATACTTCTTTATTGCCATTTCCGTCACAGAAATAAGCAATCATAACAATTTTAATTTTCAAAAGTAGTAAACAAAAAACTAAAGTTAAATAACACTCTGTGGCTTCAAACCATGAGCGAAGTTGTGTCTCTCTCCTCTAACAGTACTCTATCTAAATATGACGTGGTCCAAAACAATGCCCTAAGGACGATCACTGGAGGTGCCAAATCCACCCCCATAGTGGCGATGCAGTTACAAGCAGATATAGAACCCCTGGAATCCAGAAGGGAGAAAAGCACTTTAAAATTTTGGGAAAGAGCTAGGCGAATAGACTCCAGTCACTGGAGTAGGTACAGACCAGCAACTCAGAGGTTGAAAACACAAATCACCCCCCTAGTGCATGCCGAAGCACTAAGAGAGAAGTATAACATCTCCACCCCGAGCCCAGCACCACTGCAAAGTTTCACTGAGGTAGTTGACGCTCTGCCAAAAGTAAACCTTCAGCTGCTGAACCCTTTAAGCAGTAAAAAGGAGACCAACCCAACAGAACTAAGGAAAAACGCTCTCGAAACCATTCATAATCTTTACCCGAGTAACGAGTGGCTTCATGTCTATACAGACGGTTCTTACATACCTGAAACTAATTCTGCTGGGGCAGGATCCTACTGCGGGTTTTTCCAGCAATCTTCAGCTGTTGGCAGGAACTCTAGTAACTTCGAGGGAAAAATATATGCTGTCACTAAGGCGGCCAATAATATTGAGGCGCTAAACTTACAACCAAGCAGTGTTGTGTTTCTTATAGACTCACAGGCTGCAATCTCTGCCCTAAGCAACAACAAACCCACTGAAAGCCTGAATGCCTCGAACTGCCGCAAGAAATTAGCCAACCTTATTAGCAGGGGCTGGGATGTCAGCCTACAGTGGGTCCCCAGCCACGTGGGCCTTCCAGGAAACGAGAAGGCGGACGAAATGGCCAAAAAAGGAGCAGAGAAGGAGCAACCTGAAACTCTCCAAACCCTTGAAGCAGCAAAATCCCAAATTGACTCTACCATATCAGGCTCACTAAGAACCTACTAAGAAACGCATCCACGGGCAAAATATGGGCAAACTTAGCGATCCCAGGCCACATACCTGGTCATCTGGAGAGAAGTGAAGCTGTTGCAAGGTTCCGCCTGGAAACCGGTCACGACTATCTGCAGGCTCACCTACACCGGCTTGGCATAGCCGAATCGGACGTGTGTCCACTCTGTTCCACAGAAATTATGGTGGCAAGTCACCTGCTCACCTGCCCAAAACTCAACCATGCTCTTTACGACATCACTGCTCGGTACTGGGAGGCTCGGCGTCAAATGGCCCAACTGCCACAGACGGGCGTTGGATAATGAATGAATGAATTACTATTTATGTGTACTACTGCTTTTTGCCATAGAAAAAATAATTTATTATCCATACATTCTTATGTTCATATCTATGAGAGATTGTATTGGTGGATCAGATGAACCAGGTATATATAACAAATGAAGCCAGTTAATGTTTATATAGTGTCTGACCAGTTTATAAACATGAAATGAGTCTAATATCCTTCTCCGAATCTTTTATATCTGTGTATAGATAACCTTAAAGAACATCCTTAAGATATGACCTAATTAAGCTGATCATATAATATTCCTTACATTATTTTTAAGTACAGTTATTATTCTTTAGGTAATATACCAGTTTTGTAAATAATATTGAACATGCCAACAATGTGTAAGTTGTAGTCATATGTTACTTCAAACATTTCTGTTAGTTAATTAACCAGGCTTGCAGTCTTACCAGTATTTCCTTAAATCAATTATTCTGCCTTTCCTTTTGCTATTTCTAGTTATGTTTCACGATAAAATTTAAAAGTTTGATCATTCTTGTTCCCACAAATTTACTGTGTAATCGCATACTGTTTTTTTCTTGTTTTATCTCCAAATAAATGTATTATATAATTTTTACACGCTAAGCAAGGCTGACTAGAGGCTTAGTTTCATAAAAGGAAAGATTGTTTCAAAACACATCAGCAAGTAAGCCCTATGTATTCACTTAGTTAAGTATTATTTAATTATAGTTCAATCAGTGAACTCTAGATTATTACAACAAGCAACTTTAATTTTTAAAGTTTTTTTTTGTCCATGTTCATAATTACTTTCTCCTCATTTATTTATAAGAATATTAATTTTATTAATGGGTTTTCTAGATAGCATTGTTTGTAGTTAGCACTTTTTTCTGAAAAACTTTAAAGTTACTTAACACAATAACTAACTGATTTTTACTCCACCCTTTTTGAAGTTTTACAAATTTGAAAGATTCTTTAATTTTTGAATGTCTTTAGTTATAATTTTTTTGATGTTTTTTAGTTTTACTCTGATTTGTGCAATCAGGCGGTTATTTAAAACTTGCAGTTTTTTACATAACTTGTGGTTATTTACAGTTTGATATACTTTGACACCAGGGTATGTTTTAATTGAGGTTATATTATTTGTATAGCTTAAAATAATCATTTTACTTGTATAATCAATCACTCTAACCATGTCTTAATCAATACTGTGTTTTATTGACTTCCATTAAACCATCAAGTAAACATAAATGAGGAATATTGTGTATACATTTTTCAGGCAATTTACTAATTTTATACAAATGGTATAAAAAGGTGAAAAACCTAAACACACACACATAAAATATACACATATTAATTGAAACACTCTAGTTCTGCCTTTAGATGATACTTCTGAGGATGAAACAGTTAATTTGTAAGTAGTATACAAATGCACATGAATAGTGTCTTGTAGAAGAGAAATTGTTAAACAATTTTGTTTTTAACATTGTGTCTTGGAAAAGTAAAGAAAAAAAACACCATGGATTAACCAAGTTTAAAGCCCAAATTTAAAACTGAAGTTAAATTAGTTTTTGAAATAAATAATTCTTTTTTTTAGATAGTTCTCGACTTTTAGATATATGAGATTTCTAAGTTTAATAAGTAGGTTAAAAGTCTATCTTTTTAATTATCTGTTCAACTATTACTTTACTTAGTTCAACGTTACTAAAATTAAAAGATTGTTAGCATTAAATTTAAAATATTTAATGCTTTACCTGAGCGTAACATTGAAATATTAATATTGACTGAGGAAATATCAGATACCCAAACGAAATTTTACATCCCTTTATAGCTTTGAGAATTTGCAGCAGTGAATCTCTAGTGCTCAACTAAGTTGGAGCTTGTATATGTAATAAAATATACAGGTGAATCATTTTCACTTTGAATGTACCATTAAACTGTATCCATTATGGTACTGTATGTACCATTATAATTAAAACTGATTTATTGCTGAGTTTAATCAATTTCTGGAAAATAATGAGAATTCTTTTAATCCCCCTCCTAATTCCTAGAACTTATCATCCCATTTGGCTTTATGAACACTCATAAAATTAAATGAAATATAGTGAATTAAAATTTCAAACACTTATGCAAAAGCAGTTATGAAACTCACAATTTAAAAATACTACTCACGTTTTCTACAAAATAAATGCTTACCTCAGCATTGAGATTGTCAGCAAGACATTGTATGAAATTGCTTTCAATAGGAAACTGATTGGTCAAGAGAGACAAGTAGTGAGACAATTTGTCGTGTGTGGTAATGATAGTTCCATGACCAGATCTATCAAACTGTGGACGACCAGCTCGACCAAAAATCTGGAGCACATCTAATATTCCAAGATCTATAAAGGATCCATGCTTGGCATCGTAAATTTCAGTTCCCTGAAAACATTAAAAAAATACTCTATATAGGTTTTTGTTTTTTTTGCATCGACTCAATTATATTTCCAATTCTTAATTAACCGTAAAAGCTGAAAATTGTAGATAGCAGCTTTTGTTGGACAATAAGGAGTACTGAAAATGGTTCCACTCATAATCACATAGAATCAGTTGAAAAGGCAAAACTTAATTCAATAATCATATTGTATATTTAAATAAAACTTCATTTTATGTATAGATTAAAAAAAAAACAGTGAAACCTTAATTTAAAATTCTTCAGTAGGTAAGAAGCTATAAAAAAGTAGTATTAGACAAAAATTTTTACTTTTGTAAATTATTTTTATTATTCTTTACATTTACCCAGTTTTTTATGACATGCCAGTTTTTTAGAACCTGGTGCAGCCTGAGAATTCCTATTATTTTGGCACTTTTGAAGACTTACGAGGGGTATTCTTAAAGTAAGGGCCGTTTGAAAATTTAAAAAAAAAACAAAAAGAAATTTGCAAAAACTAATTTTATTTTTGGAATCTACATACTTTTATCTATTTTTCTACATAGTTTCCAAGATTTGTAAACACTTATCATATCGCACAACTAAATTTTGGAAACCTTCTTCATAAAAACTTGCCGCCTGCTGTGATAACCAAGAATTCACGGCCGTTTTCAATTCGTCGTCATCGTCATAACGGCTACTGCCCAAGTGATGTTTCAGATGACGGAAGAGATAAAAGTCGCTAGGCGCAAGGTCAGGGCTGTAGGGTGGAAGGTCCAAAACTTCCCAGCCAAAAGAGTCCAATGCAGCTCGGGTCTGTGAGGCCTTGCATTATCGTGCAGAAACAAAATTCCTTTTGTGAGCATGCCACGTCTCTTGTTTTGAATCGCTCTGCGCAGCTTCCTCAGAGTTTGGCAGTAAGCTTCTGTATTTATTGTCGTTCCTCGTTCCATAAAGTCGACCAGCAAAACACCATGCCTATCCCAAAACACGGACGCCATGAACTTGCGCTGTGCAAAGTCTGTGTCTCTTTGACCTTTACGGGAGATTGCGTGTATCTCCATTCCATGCTTTGTTGTTTCGATTAGGGAGTGAAATGCGAAAACCCACGTTTCGTCTCCAGTTACGATCCGACTCAGCATGTCGTCACCATTTTCGTCATAACGTGTCAGAAAATTCAAGAAACTCTCGAGTCTATTGTGTTTGTCCTCCTCCGTCAGGAGTTTAGGGACCCAACGCGAGCACAGTTTCTTAAAGTTTAAATTTTCATGAACAATTTTGTAAATCACAGACCTCGAAATTTCCGGAAATTCGTGTGAGAGAGTAGTGATCGTGGAGCGTCTGTTGTCACGAATTTTTGATTCAACTGAAGCCAGCAAATCGTCTGACATTAGAGATGGACGACCAGATTGCGTTTCGTCTTGGACATTGTCGCGGCCATCTTTGAAGTCTCGAACCCACTTACGCACTTTTCCTTCACACATGGCATTAGCACCGTAAACTCCAGAAATCTGTCGGTGAATTTCTGCAGCAGACATGTTTCTTGCCGACAAAAACCGTATAACCGAACGAACTTCGCAAGGGGCGGGCGATTCGATAACCTTGAACATTTTGCAAGCACAGAACACAATGCACAGGTTTGCTACGCAGCTGTAACTGAGCGTAGTTGTTGCCAAGGCATGCCGGAACGTGACGCAAGCGCTTGTTGCGGCGTGCACGCGAACTATGAGGGAATATAAACAAACGACCCTTAGTTTAGAAATACGCTTAGTATTAAAACGGCTATAGCTTTTTTGTTTATCATTATATTATCTTTAAACTTTCAGAGCTTTATTACTTGAAATGTAAACTTTATAAGACTACTTTTATAATTTTGTATTTTAGATGCTTATTTATAATGCCATGTAAAATTGTTTTCAAGCTTGATAAGGGCAACAAATTAATTGACAAGATGTTCCACTAAATAAATCAACTTTTGACTCTATATTCAACGGCTTATCGTTTATTCAAAAGTATTTTCAAGTGTTCAAATAAATTTGAATATAAATAAGTCTGTCTATTTCTTTTGAGTGTAAACTCTTTTTTAACATCAAACACAACTTTAAAACTTCATGCAATGTTTACACATTATGTTCGTAATTCCAGAAAGGTTATCCCACCTAAAAAAACAAAATATTTATCGAAACAAATATTGCTGAATCACCTAGTAACGATAATCGCCCCTGCAAATTCTGTGATATAGCAACAGAACGTGAAACTACTACGATCTACATAGGAAATGTTCCGTCTAAATATGCCAATGGGTTAATATTGTCGGTAAGGGTTCTAGGTTATAATTATGTAAACTTCTACATTATGAAAACATATTGCAGAAAGTTTTTTCTACCTTTATTGACACTTTATTTTTTGTTATCCAGTAGTATTATTCAAAGTTATTATGATTCAAGGCTAACATGCCCCTTGAAAATGCTTTTTCTGTTAAAAATAAAGAATTATCCTACTGATAAAGTTTTGATATGAGGCCTAGAAGTTGAATTATATTTCATAAATGATCACTCCAATAGATATTTTTTCTAATGCATATGTATTAACTTAAATGTGGTTATTGTGTCATAACATTTTAAAAGTAAGCTTGATAAACTTGAATCAAATTAAAGGAGCTAAATTTTAGTTTGTGTGTGATATGAAAAGTATTGTTGATTTAGAAATTCCAATTCTAGGTTAGCATTAGATAATAGATAATATCACAAGCATTACGAGGTCTGTTCAAAAAATACGCGGACTGTTTGAATTTTGCGGCTCTAGTTAGTTTCAGGAGAATCCGCTTGGTGTTGCTAGGTTCGTATAAATCTGCTGATTAAAACGTGGTATTTCAGTCGCAGATATTTTCATTTGTTGATGAGTTACACGCAGTTTAGTAAAGAGTGTTTTTGTCAGATTGTAAAATGGACAGCCTTAGGGAGCAACGAATTGCTGTGAAATTTTGTGTAAAACTAGGGAAATCTGCAACAGAAACATTTGCCATGCTTAAGACGGCCTACGGCGATGTTGCCATGAAGCGTACTGCATGTTTCAGTTGGTATGAACATTTCAAGGGTGGCCGACAGTCGATTGATGACGATGAGCGTCCTGGACGTCCTTAAACGACAACTGACGACCTACACGTTGACAAAATCAACACCCTGGTGCGCGAAAATCGATGTCTGACCAGTAGGGAGCTTTCCAAACGGAAAGGGTTACGACATTGAAACGAAGATCCAATCATCCCAATGGGTGAGTCAAACGTCCCTAAGACCCAAAAAAGCTCGCCAAGTTCGGTTGAATGTGAAGATGATGCTGACAGTTTTTTTTTTAATGCTAAAGGTGTTGTTAACTACGAGTACTTCCCTGAAGACTACAGTCAACCAGATTATCTACATTGAAGTACTGAAATGTCTGAGGGACGCCGTCTGACGCAAAAGGCCAGAACTGTGGAGCAGTGGTAATTGGTTTTTCCATCACGACAACGCTCCAGCTCACTCAGCACTCAGAACTCGTGAGTTTTTGGCCAAACACTCGATCACTGTTTCCCCCCCCCCTACTCACCTGACCTTGCTCCTTGTGACTTTTTCTTATTCCCAAAACTCAAAAAACCCCTCAAAGGAAGAAGATTTGAAACGATTTCGGAGATTAGGGCAAATGCGACGAAGGAGCTGAACGCCATCACAAAAGAAGTGTACCAGGACTGTTTTAACAAGTGGAAACACCGTTGGGATAAGTGTGTGCGTTGGGGAGGAGAGTACTTTGAAGGAGACCCAGACGTGTAACTTCAAAATAAAGTACATTTTTTTTATGACCTCAGTCTGCGTATTTTTTGAACAGACCTCGTACTTTCAAGTCAAGTATGCCAAATTGACTATCTAAAACAGAGCTATAAAACACCCTATGCAACACCATTTTGTAATATGCTAATATTATCACAGTTGTGCAGTGATTTCTTATAAAAACAATGATAAGTCTTGCTACAATCCATTTATAATGTTATTTTGGCAATATAAAGCACTGATTGAATATAAATGAAAAACATATTCTTAAGAAGATCAACACCAAGCAAAGTCTTAGTAAATACAACACTAGACGGTTATGAATATGCTCAATCATGGTACATTGGAAAATTTATCATTATAATAAAAAAAAAATAATAATAATGTGTCTTCATTATGAAACCTTTTTTTTACAGAAAATTGTAAAATATTTTTATATAGAAGTCTCTCAATAACTTTAAACTTCATATATTAATATGTGAGCACTTCTTAATGGTAGCACTTACTTTTTGTCTAAATAAGGACGGCTGTTTTGGGAAATAATCATTTTTAAAAAAATCATATGATAAACCTACAAAATATGTAATACTACTCAAACCAAACGATCATCCAAAACACAACTTTACAAACACTTTTCACAATTACAATTGTGAAATTGCCTACTCTACAAACAACCAATTATAACCCAATATATGTATAAATTAACATACAGTTCGGGCCCAAGTTACTGTGAACGTCAAACAAAAGGGTCATTTCAGACACGTTATAAATGATATATAAAACACCTAAGAATTGGAAACACTCAATTAAACATTGTTGAAGATCTTATATTATTAATGTTGTTGAACAAAGCTCACAAACATATTATCAAACATAAAAGTTCTGCACAACTAAATAAAAAAAAAAAACATACTCCACTCAACTGAGTACATAATATACAAATGTTTTAACTAAGCACAAACTCAAGACCCAATTTCATTATAATTCCACACATACACACATTTTTACACGCATAATTACATAATATCCTGAAAAATTAAAGTACATAATTACCTAACATAATTTCTACAATGCCACTCTATCTTTAAATAATCAAGAGGTCAGATGCAATCCAAGCTGATAATGGGTCTCATCTTCCAAAACAGTTGGTCTTACTTAGACAAAACGTTAGTGCTATTATTGGCAAGAGTTTGCATATAAAATTTAATTTGAATGTCATGTTAAACTTTCTTAAGGTCACACATCAGAAAAATATATAAGAAATAAAAAAAGAGTTGAAGTGAATAGAACAAGTTTTGAGTGACAATAAGAATCTAAGTTTCATACTGATAATACATAAGTTTAAATAAAAATAAAGGAAAAAGAAACAGACAGAAATTAATGAACAAGCTACTAAAACAAAACAATCATAAACTTTAAAAGAAACAAAATAAAAATATAAGAAAATTGAGAGAACATCTTTAAAAATAGTTAAGGATAGATATTTCTGTGCTTAAATCATACAAGCAGAAATACAAAATGGGAAATTTAAAGGATGTATTTCAACTACAATGGAGAGAATGTTTGGAAGAGGATATAAAATAGGAAAAATAAAACAAAGTTAAACATTATGTAACGCAATAAGTGAGAGAAAATTTTTAAAGTGGGGTTTCAGGTAATAATTCAAAAACTTGCTTTTACATAACCACATGCACAAAGAAAAAAAGAGACGATTTAGATATAGAAATGAAAATAAGAAAGATTAGACTGAGAGACAAGTAGTGGAATAAGGATTTAAAAAGAGAAAGCATGAAAAGCCATAGAACTAAGGAGAAAATTAGCATACAAATGTGAAAATTATAATAAACATAATATTTACCTTAATAATGACAGCATGAGCAGGCAAATTAACACCCCAAGCCAAGGTGCTTGTACAAACTAAAACCTTTATTAAACCTTGTCCAAAATATTTTTCTACCATTGATCTGAAAAATATCAATGGTCTTAAAATCAATCAAAGACGCAATATCAAATAAGTTTCTATAAATTTTATCTTGTCCTTGATAAACTGTGAACAGATTTTTTATTGCCCCTTGTCTAATAAAAACAGAAGCATTAATATAGTAATCAGAAATGTGAATAAGGCATTAAATGTTTTAATATTCTTTAAACACAAGAAAAGTATATGTTTTAAATAAAGCTGTAAAATACAAGATCTTACATTCTTATATACATATTTTTTGGACTAGATAGGAGACTGACGGACTTACCTTGGTAATAGTTTGGTCTGTAATCTTATAACAAATGCACATGAAAACTAAACACTATAATAATGATTATTTTGAATTCATTGCATCATTTGTCAATTAGAGAGAGAAACTGTGAGTCACAGATGTGCATAGAGTACACCTTGAAGAGTGCAACTAGCAAGTTTCTACTCTCTGACTGACAAAGGGCACAGTGTGTCTGAAATATATCATCATCTTAGTGTTTTAATGTTCTTATGAATGTAAGATTACAGATCAGACTTTTATCATTGTAAGCCCCTCAGTCTAAATAATCTCAATTGAGCACTCAAGATAATTATTGAACAAATAATAAGTCGGTTGAATGTTGAGTCAAAAGTTTCTTTATATATTGCGACGTTTTGGCAACTAATTTGCTGCCCTCTTCAAGGCTGTAGTGTTATGAAACACAAAGCCCTTACATTTAATGTTTCAGTGTGTAATATGAGGAGGCAAAGCAAAAAAAACCCTACACTTTACCAAGAACTTTCTTTGAGCTAACTTTCTTATAACACAAAGAAATTTCTTGGTAAAGTGTAGGAGGTTTGATGTTTTATCTCCCATATTACTCCCCTGAACATTAAATGTAAGGATTTTGTTTCATAGCACTACAGGCTTCATGAAGGCAACAAATTAGTTGCCGAAATGTCGCAATAAATAAACCTTTGACTCAACATTCAACTGACTTATTATTTATTCAATTTCAAATTAGCTCCTAGCTCTTTTATAACTAACCTGTATGTACATATTTATACTTTATTAAAATTAATTACTAGCAGTTAGCTGAGAGCAACAAAGATGTGTTTAAATTAACAAATACATAATTGATTAAAAATTAAAAGCAACGATCATTTGAACTAAATAACTACTTATGTAATAAAATGTTTAAAGTATTAAAGGCAAATATTTTAGAAACTAGATCTAAATGAATCAACAATAATGTTAACAAACTATAGCTAAAAAATAATTGGTTCTGTTCGTGATAACTAGGACTTGTAAAAACCTGGGTTAAACAGGTATATCTAACAAAATTATATAATCTCGTAACAAAAGAAATATTTAATTTTTTAAGTATTTGGCCAAATTAGTTATTTTCACTCCAGATAAAATCATTTTCAAGACTATAAAATGAGAACAGAAATTATTTTAATAATAATATTTTTGAGTATTTAATATGAATAATATAATTATAATAAATATCTCTGTTGCCACCAACTAGCTATTATTTATTTAATTTAGTTGGTCCTTGTAAACATGTTGTCATTTAAGATTGACAATTTTTGTTTTGTTGAGTGTGATAATTTCATTGTGTGCTCTTACTCCTTAAAGCTAAAATTCAATTGAAACTTCAATAAATAAGTCAAAATTGTAATTGTAATTGTAATTGGTTCATAGGAACAATTGATCTATTTTTGAAATTCTTCTTAAAATATGTCATAGAATAATGAAGAAGGATGATAAAATAAATAGGCTGATAAACTCACTGATTCGCCCATTTTACTTAGGATTGATTAACTTTACTTTAGAAAGATTAAAATGTAGCTGTTTTAGTCAGCTAGAGACAACCATTGTAGCTTATTGGGGAAGGGCTAGTTCCCTGTTATTGTTCTTAAAGATGCCCGCAATGGGGTGGCATCCTAATTAAACATGTAACACCAGTTGGAGTATAGGTTCCTTTGTATGATGCAGTTAATTCCCTTCTTTGTGAGATAGCACCAGAGGTTTCAGCAGCTTTCAGGGTTAAAAATAACTTATGTCTAATAGCCTACAAAAAATAATTTCTCAAAAAAATGTACATAATATTTCAATATAAAATGAATTTCATTGTTATCTATAAGTTATTCATGGAACCAATATAAATACAGTAATACGTCGACTTACGCTACCCCACCTTGCGCGATTCCCAAGTTACACGGTTTTAAATCATGCTGTCCATTTTACGCAGAAACTGGCCTATTCTGTAAGAAAATGCCCAAGGTAACTTTTATAGCTCATAAAAAAATATATATTTTCAGGTTTTAAGGCCGTGAAAGACAGTTTGACAGTGATGGTTGGCAAAAATACAGCTGGTGACTGTAAGTTGCCACCTCTCATAGTTTATTGGTCAGAAAATCCAAGGGCATTAAACAATATTTCTAAAGCTAGCTTGTCTGTGATTTGGAAGTCAAATCGGAAACTTGGGTGACAGCTTTTTTTTAGGACCGGTTTAGTCATCATTTCATACAAGTCAAATGATACTGTCAGTCTAAACAAATTCATTTTAAATTAATTCCTATTAATTGACAACGCATCTGGCCATCCTTCTACTGCTTTAACTAATTTTGACACTCCCGTGAATATGATATTTTTGCCACCAAACACAACTAGTTTGCTTCAAACGGTGGATCAGGGCGTCATCAAAACATTTAAAGCTTATTACACAAGAAGATCATTTGCGCATCTGCATGAAGTTATGAGACAGAACAACAAGCTCTCTGATGTAGATTTTTGGAAACAATTCAATGTGTTAGATGCTTTAAGAATCACTGGACAATCTTGGAATGAAATTTCACAAAAAAAATTTGAATAACATTTGGCAAAAGGTTTATCTATTTTTTTCGCCATTGAAACTCAAGTGGAATCAGTGCAAGTTTGATTAATTTCGGATGTGACTGAAGAAGTTGTCGGTTTTGCCAGACAAATAAATTTAGAAGTGGAAAATAATTACGGTCAAGAGCTGCTGGATTTACACAACCAGGAGGAGCAAGACCTTAAAAACCCAGATTCTTTAGACCCAGTTGACGTAGAAGATGAAATGATGGTTAGAAACTTGACAAAAGACCTTAGTTTAATTAAGCAAAGTTTACAAATTTTTGAAAACATAGACTTCAACGATGAGCGTATTTCTGCCATAAAACAAAAAAAATAGTGAGTTAGGAGGAAATTCTGCGTGAGAAGAAAAAATATTCAATTCTTCAAACGATTTTATGAAGCCTTCTATGTCAAAATAACTTCTTTTTACTTACTTCTTTGCAATATGTATGTACATAATATAATATTTTGTTGTAATATGTATTTAAGATTTTAATACATACACATTTTTCATTTAAATTATTAGTTTATTTAATCTTTGGTCCCAGTCAAACATGACTCCTATGTGATTGTATGTAAAATTATACCCCGACATACACGGTTATTGCTCGGTCCCACTTATCGCGTAAGTACGGGGTATTACTGTACTACAAGAGGTAAAGAAACATTAGCTGATAGATGTTTACTGCAGATTTTTTAAAAGTACTACAACCATATATAATAGGTAGTAAATTGAAAATTATGAACGAAAAAGAAAGAAAAATGAAAGAAAAAATTTTTATATCCTATTAATGAATTATGGATTTTGAGAATACATTGTTGGTAATTATATACTGTACATTTTATTCAATGTTGTTTAGGTTAATGACAGATCACAGACAAATTCATGGTTTTACAAATACTCTACGTTTCGATGTTCTATCCGAAAATCTTTTTCAAGAGCTGAAGATTTATTAATCTAATAATAAACCATTGATTATAACTTATAAAGTTTTTAGCTCTTGAAAAGGATTTTCGCATAGAAAATAGAAATGTAGAGTATCTGTAAAACCATGAATCGGTATGTGATCTGTCATTAACCTAAATAACATTGAATAGTTATTAACTGGCATCAAATAAAGTTAAGCAAATGTTATTATTATATTCTTGTTTGTAAATGAGTGTTGCAAGTGTAGGTCCGGTCTCTTTTCCTTACCTGTCAGATCTAAGAAGTCCAGCGTGATGAACAGAAAACCCACACTGGAAGAGCTCTGCCAGCTGTTTTGATCTTGCCTTTGAAAAAGCTTTACGTGCTAGGCCTACAGTTGGATTATCTTCAGGTTCAAAGTATTTTAAATGGCCACGTGTTTGTGCCATTTCTCGAAGGACTGTTGCTGTCCGAACAGTTGCGTTACGAGCATGTACAAATACCATTACCTAAAAATATATTTATATTTGTGGAAGGTTGCTTTTATAAATATTAAAGTAAAAACAGACAAAACTAATTTGTAGTAACATAACGCAAAATAATATGCATATGCTGACTGAAGTATTATTTATTTGGTTAATGTAACTCACTTGATGTCCTTTCTGAGCCATTTCCAACAGTTTTTCATAACAAACAGTATCCATATCAGACATTTGTTGCAATGGTTTTACTGCCTTCACCCCAATAAATCTTTGGCCAAGAGGAACTGGACGGAATCTAGAGTCGAAATAAAATAGGCCAATATAGGGATTCACCCTCAAAAATCTGGCTACATCTAGATAGTTAGGTAGAGTTGCAGACAGCCCAACAATTCTTATCATACTTTGTGAAGATTCAACCTAAAAAATAGTTATTTTGGGTAACTAAACATTTAAAGTTATCAAATTACAATTTCACAGTTAATAGAACTTTGAATAAAATTTTTACTGTAAAATATTTTACAACTTTTAGCACTATAAATATTTTTAGTATTTTACATTATTCAAACATATGTTTAAATCAATCAAACTACCAAAAGAAGATTATTAGTTATAATTTCATCTGAAGCTGAACTAAATGCTGTAGTCAAATAAAAATGAATGGCTTAACTATTACCCACAGGATAACTACTGTATTATGTCTACTGGATTGAGTTACAATTAAAACCCATAGAACTTCTACCCTATAGTAGAGTTTTTGATTAAATTTCTGCATAAAAATTCAGTTTAATTTGAAGAAATACGCCATAAAAAGTACTACTGAAAAGCAAAAATGTTTAAAATAATTAAAATTATATAAATAAATTTACCTTTGGATTATGACGTCAGATAAAATAACTCCCATAACATTTCAAAAACTATATTAGGCATATAAAAAACAATTTTGTTTGGAAAAAATCTAATATTCTTAAATGAATAATATTTATATATATGTAAATATATATGTGTGTAAATTTTTTCTTGAAAACTACTCTAAGGACTTTCACCAAAACTGGAATATGGGGGGGGGGGTTACCTCAGCAATCCAATGGGCTGTGATAAAATTCTGAAAAATCGACATTAAGTTTTCAAAAAATTGTATACAGTAGTCTCGATAATTCGAGGTAAATGGAATCGAGACCCCTCAAATTACCAAAAACTAGGATTACATGGAAATACGTTCCTGTGCATTAGAAAACACAGGAGTTTTAGTGAACTCTAATACTATAATTACAAATGCACTAGATACTGTTGTAGAACTTTATATAAACATTTCCTTGAAGCCTGACTCAATTCTTTTGCCTACCGTATGGCTATACCATTTCTTGGAAGCCTGACTCACTTCTTTTGCATACCATATTGATATAAATATTTCTTGGAAACCTGACTCATTTGCTTTGCATACCATATTGATATAAACATATCTTGGAAGCCTGACTCATTTCCTTTATATACAGTATCGATATAAACATATCTTGGAAGTCTGACTCATTTCCTTTGCGTACTGTACTGATATAAGCATTTCTTGGAAGCTTGACTCATTTCCTTTGCATGCCATATTGATATAAACATTTCCGACTCATTTTCTTTAGACACCATATTGATATAAATATTTTATGGCTATAAACACTTCTTGGATGTCCAACTCATTATTTTTTTTCAAATAGATAAAATAGGCTCAAATAGAAAGAGGCTCGAATTTAACAGAAGCTTGAAACATCAAGACTCGGAATTTTGAAACTCTACTGTATATATGTTTGTAAATTTATTCTCAAAAACTACTCTAAGGATTTTCACCAAAATTGGTATAAAGGGGGTTTTTAACCTCAGCAATCCAATGGACTACACGAATATTTTCTGAAAAATCATCATCAAATTTTCAAAAAATTAAATATTTATAAATTTTTTCTCAAAAATTACTTTAAGGATATTTGCCAAAATTGGTATATAGGGAGTTTTTAAAATCAGCAATTCAAATGGGCTAAGTGAACATTTTCTGGAAAATCGTTATCAAGTTTTCAAAAATTTCATATTCCCAGAAGTTTAAGAAGTTCATATTCCCAAAATTACACTGGACTCAAGCAAAGAATCAACTTGGATGTACTATGCAAATACATCAATTCCCAGTTAGACTAGCATTTGCTATGACAATCCATAAGTCACAGAGGCTAGCTTTTAATTATGTTTTTATGCAGAGGGTGCTATACAAGCCATTCTCTAGAACTAAAAGAAGGAGTAGCTTAAAAATTCTTTTGCCAAATGATAATCCACGTCATATGCAAAACATAATATTTAAAATTTCGAACTCAATCGGAGTATGACCCGATCGTAAATAGGTTTCCTGATATTGTGTATTCAAGTAAACTACAAAAGATTTTCAATTAATATGTACTACGGAAACCAATTTCACAAGAAAAATAAAGATTAACTAAATAAATATGATACAGAATATAAAAACTGTTAGAAAAAAAGGGGAAGTTTTATATTTAAAGATTGTAATAAAAAGATTGAAATTGAAATTATTTAAAAATAAATAGCTGAATGTAGATCAGGCATAAAGCCTACTAATTACATGACTTTCTCTATACTTTTTTTAAAAAAGTTTATGGTAGTACTTTTGTACTAATACACTTGCAGTCGACTTTTGTTAATTGAATGAATAAACCTGTTTTTTATGAAATTTACTGCTGTTCAAAACACTAAAACAGACAATGACATCTGATTAGTTGAAGAATAAATTCTTTTTCCTCCACATCATAATTTCATGCCATTTTGACTTCATACCACATGGCAGATTTTATCGAGCTGTGCATTGAGTTTCATTTATGACTGATTGCCATAGTGGAGAGTATTGTAGAGTATGTTTTAAATTGTAACAGTACTGTACTTCAATAACAGAATTGTCATGAATGATCCTTTAAACTTGGTTAAAGATGGTAATAAAAAAATGTAGTTTCTGTCATTTAAAAAGAGGAAAGTGCAAAAAATAACAACATAAACAAGCGGTATCTGATGGGAATAAAACAGTTACATATCATAAAACAACTGGTATCTGGCTGGAAAAGAAACAGGCTTGCAATCAAAATTTCTTTTACAAAAATTGTATCAAAAGATAATTTATGATTTACAGCTACAATAAAGCATGTAAAACAAGTAAACTTATACAAGGCTTTGTACATTTGGTTTAAATACCAACAATGTGAGAAACATTTGATCCTTTATTTGAAAGAACTATGCTTTAATAAACATCTAAACTTGAAAAGTTGATCTATAATTTACTGCATTTACCAAATTAAATAATTTGGCGATCAAGGTAGAAATGTATATATATATATATATATATATATTATAACATAATTTTTAAAGAGACACAATACAATATACTTATGTTTTACTATTTAATAAATTGAATTTTTTATTTAAGACAAATAAAACTACTCATTCAAGACAAGGAACAATTCATTATTATTTATTATCATTTCATCTCAACATTAAACAATACACACAAAACAAAATTTTACAACTTAACAATTTTCAACAAAATATGTTTAACTCTTATTTCTTTTGCTTTTATAGTTACAACATTTTAATACCCTTGGCTAGTTTAAGATCTCTTGATATCTCGGGGTTATAGCATGGGCTATATTTTTTTTTTATTCTTAGGTTAATTAAATAAATTTTGAACAAACAATATTAAATTTTGAAATTAGCTTTAATAAATATTTTCCGGATGGAAATACTTTAATTTTGAATATACTAAAAAGGCTAAACTATTTGAACTGGATTATTTCTTATTACTTACTATTAACTAACTACAAGATATTCTAATGTACAAATTTAACTTCTCTATTATCTTAAAAGTCCACTAAAATTGGTTTTTATAGCGCTAATAACTTATCAAATATCGAAATTTCAGTTAGCTTACGTAAGATTCCGTTCTCTCCAAATTTGACTTTTTACACACTTCTCTATTATATTAACACAGTATTACATTTTGTAATTCACTTCTCCTTAATTTAAGTTGGCCAATCTTCTTAACAAAACGGTATAATTTAGACGAACTCTTTCCAAATAAATAGAATTTTGACTGCACAGCAAGGTCTGCTTCCTCTAGTAGCGTCACCCACGCTAGAATGCTCTAACTACGCGTCCTTAGATTTTTCTTTTAAAATGTTACAAATATGGCGGCCTTCTTCTTAAAAAAAAAACACATATGGGTTATAATTTAGTTCGATTTCTTTCCACTAGACTTTACATCAGACTTACTTTCTTCTGTTTTTACAGCTGATGTTTCCTTGACTTTCACACATGTTAATGTCAACGAACTATTTTCACCGTTTTACAGCTGATGCGTCCACAATGAGCTTGTTTAGAATGGCGTTTTAACTTGGTTAAACCTGGTTGAAACTTACTGTTTTAATTTCCTATCCTCAACAAACCTTCCAGTGTTTATTTTATTAATATTATTAGTGTGTGAAGTGTCTTTGTGTTTTACTTTTGTGATATTTCCGAATTGTGTGTGTTTTGAGTGGATTCAAAGAACATAACCTTTCAATTTTCTTTTGTTTACAAACGTGTTCACTTTCTCCTTCAAGTAATTACTTAGGCCCTATGTTACTACAGTTTACAAATTTGTTTACACATAACTATTATTAGATTATCTTATTTTAATTTATGTGTTAGGTTATTTGATATAACAAATTTCCTAATACATTTCCAGTTCAAAAACCTTGTTTACAATTCTATGCTTTTACCTAAATTTAGTTTTCATTTAACCTAACCAATATCTTAATGAATTTCTTTCTAAATTTTGAGTGAGTTATTTCTAATATATTCTTCCAATTCTTAAATAATATTATAGCCCATTCTATAAATGTTACAATGTCCCCTAATTTAATTTAAATAAAAAAATATTCTCACTATCTACATTACACATTCTTTACATTTTACAAGCTTGATTAAATATACCTATTTTTTTTTTTTAATTCAATTTAAATTAACATTTATACTTTAAATTGTCCATTTATACTTAATTCCTACGACACAATTTTATCTTAATTCTTTAACAATCAAATACTGAGCTGAACACTTCAAGCTACACATTACTTAACTTATCTTCTACCAATACAATATACTTATAACTAACATTCAATCGACAATTCCTTAACAATTCTAACAATAAATCATGTTCTGGTATTTACAATTCCTTCCATAATTATTATTATTTTTTACATTTATTACAATTGGAACCCTTCCAATCATAAGTCTGATTCAATATTTATTTAACATATATTCTCTGATACCGTGTCTTTAAATCCCAGCCTATCCGAGTCATAGTATGTCTAGATTTGGTCAAATTGGTTATAACATTTCTCTTTCCCTTATTTCTGTTTATTCCTTGTTTATTATTTGTCTCATATTTATTTTGCTTTTAGCTTCATCTAACTCTCAGTTCTAAGTTAGTATTTTATCTCCCCTTCCAATCTCACATCCAGCTCAATTATTTTCTTATATCATCTCAGTTTATTTTGTATGAAGTTTAACATCTAATAATTTTAAAGGTTGCAATTTCATATCCTCTATTTGATCATATCTATAGTTCCTTCGATTACACTATCCCTATATCAACGAATATAAATTTTGTTTTAATACTTATTTATCAACGCAGATTCTCCCTTACAATACGACGAAGTTTAAATACACAATTACCATATTTTTATTACAACGATGCTTTAATATTTATTATCATAGATTCATATTTCTTTTATAATATATAATATATACGACGAAGTTCCATTATTTATCAACGCAGATTCTCCCTTACAATACGACGAAGTTTAAATACACAATTACCATATTTTATTTATTACAACGATGCTTCAATATTTATTAACATAGATTCATATTTATTTTTATTCATTATTCGACGAAGTTTCCAATAAATTATCGTAGATATAGTTACCATCCCTTAAAACTTATCTCCTGCTAACGTTTTCTTATACACATAGTCACCTAGAGTTTATTCATATTGCTTCCTTTACCTATATTTAATATCTCCCTTCCTATTTTATTATTATTTTTCTTTTCCAGATCTCCTGGATACATGTCATATTATTGCCTGTGTCTATTAATGCCTGTAAACTTGTTTCCTCTATTTAATTTCTATTCCTGGGTTTCTTATTGTCTTAGTTTTCCGATTGACTGTGGGCACCCTGCTCTTTTCTTGTCCCCACGCCTGTCCTTGCCTTAACACCGTTTACATCTCCATTGTATCTTTCATCTGCTTCATAAGTTCTATTTTCTGTGTTTCTCTCATATTTAAATTCCATTTCCCATTTTCCAAACTTGAGTTGTGCCTCCACATCCATTAACATATCCGTACCTATGATCATTTCTCTCAACAAGCTTTGTACCACTATGCATTGAAACGGATATTTAACTCCTTCCATTTCTCCTATTACCATTTTCATTTTATTAATCTGTTCAGTCTTCCTTTTAGTTGCGGTTTGAATTGTTATATTTTTTATTGGCAGTACCTCCATCTTTCCTACTTCATTTCTTAATTTTAACTCTCCTAACTCTTCTGTGTTTTTCTTTGTTATATATTCGACTTTCTCTATCTCTTTTTTATTAATTTCTATCTCATCAGCTATTATTTCATTTGTTTTCTCAAAATTTTCCTTAATCTCCTCTAATTCTCCATCTTTCTCCTCTAAGTCTCTTCTCTCATCCTCTACTACAGCATTATTCTTTTTTCTCCACTGTTCCCTCATATCCTCTATCATTCTCTTATTTTCTTCCTTTAGGCTTTCGAATTTCTTATCCAACCTACTCATTTCCAACCTACTTGAGGCAAATCCTCTGTTCATCTCTTCTCTCATCTCCTTATTTTCCTCTCTCCCTTTTAGACTCATTTCCATGAGAGATCTCATCATTTCCCTCAATTCTTCATTATCATTATTTCCCCGTTCTTTTTGTTGAGTTTGCATAGGTGGTAGTCCCCTAGCTTCTTCTACCTCAATGTCTCCTATTGGCATATCTGTGCCTTCCATTTCTTTCATTTCCAAACTTGTCCCTTTTTCCTGGTCCCCTACAACTACCAGCTCGCCTATAATATTTTCTTCTTTTTTTTCTGTAAGTAACTTATTATACAAACATAAATAATTTTTATATATACTATAAACCTAGCCTTGATTCTATTCAACTCAGTGCTTAATTTTACAAAATTTTGTCTAAATCTATTTCCAGTTCAAATGTTTTTCATATCAAAAGTTCTAAATTAATTTTGTTTCAAAATCTCTCTAAATAAATTTTATATCTTATTATATCGAGAAAATAATTAATTTCTCTATTTACAAAACACAAACTCCCGAATAATTAATTCTTTATTATCATTTTTCTAATAATCGTACCCCACGTTGGTGTGCCAAATGTAAAGTAATTATAAAACAGACGCAACGGGGTTTTATTATTGAATGAGTTATTTTATTCAATTATATTTCATTTCTATTTAAAACAAAAAAACAAATACTCATTCAGGAACAATTCATTAACATTTATTATTACAATTTCATCTCAACATTAAACAATACACACAAAACAAAATTTTACAACTTAACAATTTTCAACAAAATAGGTTTAACTCTTATTTCTTTTGCTTTTATAGTTACAACATTTTAATACCCTTGGCTAGTTTAAGATCTCTTGATATCTCGGGGTTATAGCATGGGCTATATTTTTTTTTTATTCTTAGGTTAATTAAATAAATTTTGAACAAACAATATTAAATTTTGAAATTAGCTTTAATAAATATTTTCCGGATGGAAATACTTTAATTTTGAATATACTAAAAAGGCTAAACTATTTGAACTGGATTATTTCTTATTACTTACTATTAACTAACTACAAGATATTCTAATGTACAAATTTAACTTCTCTATTATCTTAAAAGTCCACTAAAATTGGTTTTTATAGCGCTAATAACTTATCAAATATCGAAATTTCAGTTAGCTTACGTAAGATTCCGTTCTCTCCAAATTTGACTTTTTACACACTTCTCTATTATATTAACACAGTATTACATTTTGTAATTCACTTCTCCTTAATTTAAGTTGGCCAATCTTCTTAACAAAACGGTATAATTTAGACGAACTCTTTCCAAATAAATAGAATTTTGACTGCACAGCAAGGTCTGCTTCCTCTAGTAGCGTCACCCACGCTAGAATGCTCTAACTACGCGTCCTTAGATTTTCTTTTAAAATGTTACAAATATGGCGGCCTTCTTCTTAAAAAAAAAACACATATGGGTTATAATTTAGTTCGATTTCCTTCCACTAGACTTTACATCAGACTTACTTTCTTCTGTTTTTACAGCTGATGTTTCCTTGACTTTCACACATGTTAATGTCAACGAACTATTTTCACCGTTTTACAGCTGATGCGTCCACAATGAGCTTGTTTAGAATGGCGTTTTAACTTGGTTAAACCTGGTTGAAACTTACTGTTTTAATTTCCTATCCTCAACAAACCTTCCAGTGTTTATTTTATTAATATTATTAGTGTGTGAAGTGTCTTTGTGTTTTACTTTTGTGATATTTCCGAATTGTGTGTGTTTTGAGTGGATTCAAAGAACATAACCTTTCAATTTTCTTTTGTTTACAAACGTGTTCACTTTCTCCTTCAAGTAATTACTTAGGCCCTATGTTACTACAGTTTACAAATTTGTTTACACATAACTATTATTAGATTATCTTATTTTAATTTATGTGTTAGGTTATTTGATATAACAAATTTCCTAATACATTTCCAGTTCAAAAACCTTGTTTACAATTCTATGCTTTTACCTAAATTTAGTTTTCATTTAACCTAACCAATATCTTAATGAATTTCTTTCTAAATTTTGAGTGAGTTTTTTCTAATATATTCTTCCAATTCTTAAATAATATTATATAGCCCATTCTATAAATGTTACAATATATATATATATATATATATTTAGGTTAGTTTTGGTTGGTAAAGATTATTTAGATTTTTTGGACTAGGAGACTGACAGACTTACCTTGGTAAGAGTCCACTCTGTAGTCTTGAAATAGAAACACATAAAAGCACTTAAACAATGATATATTTCAACCACACAGTGGTCTTTGTCAATTGAAGGGAAAACACAAAAAGAAATATGAGAGAATGAAATAAAATAATTGTAATCACAGATTGTGTAGAGTAGAAATCAGATGTCACAGGTGCACAGATTAAAGATATATATATATATATATATATATATATATATATATATATATATATATATATATATCCGAAGAGAGATCTCGCTCTTCTACTGTTGTTGGGTTCACCTTGTCAATGCTGGATGAGATTCTAGCGAAACGTCGGAACGAATTTATGGACTGCAGAATGAACGGATGTACTCCAGATAGTAACAATTCATCATCATATATATATATATATATATATATATATATATATATATATATATATATATTGTTTCCATGAGCATATGAGTGATAATAGTTTATATAAGTCTGTCAGGGGAAAAGAGATAAGGCTATTTGGAAAAAAAAAATGAATGGATTTATCTGATGTTGAGGTTAGGGGATTCTCTGGACTTGGTATACCACTGGTATGATAGTTCCCACCTTCTCAGTTCTGAGGGATTGCAACCAGGGGGGAGTGATTTAATTATTTTTGTGGTATAGCAGTCATCAAAAGTTGTGATGTTGTGACTCGCAGCATGTTGAGCTGTAGGTCTATCCATATTCATAATTTTAACATCATGTCTGTGGCCATTCATTCTGATATTCAGACCATCCGTGGTCAGGCCTATGTACTGCGCTGAGCAAAGTTTACATTGTAGCTGGTATATGACATTTTTCGATGTACAATTATGATGACCCTGTATTTTAAAGACCATTTTTGTTGTTTGGCTGTTGAAACTATTTGCTGAGGGGTGTATTGGACACGTCTTGCATCTAGGTCTATTGCATGGGAAGGAGCCATGAGGAAGTTTGTGTGGTTTCTCTGTATCAGGGTCTGGTAGTTTAGGATGTTTTTCAAGTTGGGAGGTTGCTTGTACCAAATTTGCGGTGGATTGGTGAAAAGATTTTTGGTGTGGACGGAAGCTTGAAGAATTTTAAGCCATCTCTCAATATCTTGTTGTGTTTATGTGTGATTGACAAAGACCACTGTGTGGTTGAAATATATCATTGTTTAAGTGCTTTTATGTGTTTCTATTTTAAGACTACAGAGTGGACTCTTACCAAGGTAGTCCAAAAAATCTATATATATATATATATATATATATATATATATATATATATATATATATATATATATATATATATATATATATACACACACACACACACACACACACACACATAATATTATGAACTTCACATAATTTTTATTTCTTCAATAACATAACTATCTAGCCAATGATATTATTTATTTCAGATTTAGGGCGTACTGCAAGTCATTATTACATTAAATATAACACTGTAGAAATATTTAATGAACTGATAACATCAGTAATGAGCTTGGAAGACATCTTGAAGAATTTTGAAGCAAAATGACATCTGATTTCTACTCTACACAATCTGTGATTACAATTATTTTATTTCATTCTCTCATGTTTCTTTTTGTGTTTTCTCTTCGATTGACAAAGACCACTGTGTGATTGAAATATATCATTGTTTAAGTGCTTATATGTGTTTCTATTTCAAGACTACAGAGTGGACTCTTACCAGTGGGAAGTTAATATATCACTATTGTAGTAATTTTATCCACCACTAAGTGCAAATTACTACAATGGTAATATATTAACTTCATAAAGTCAGTGCAACGGAAAAACAATGGATAACGTAAAATATCAAGAATATAATATATATATATATATATATATATATATATATATATATATATATATATACATATACATACATATATATATATATATATATATATATATATATATATATATATATATATATATATATATTACGTTATCCATTGTTTTTCCGTTGCACTGACTTCATGAAGTTAATATATTATATTGTAAGTAATTTTATCCACCATTAAGTGCAATGATTTTACCTTGTGTGATGAGGCACCTTTCGGTCACTTGACCATTGTCGAATCACTGATATTTTTTTGGTGTAGATGTTCGGTCCGTGATGTTGGTATTTGTTGACGTTACACGCATTTTCTCTTGATCTGCGTGCATGATGTTTTTATATAGTATGTCTTCTGTATATGTGGTCTGTAGGTTCATTAAATTGTTGTGTGTGTTTTTATAAATGTGGTATTTTTCTAGTGAGTTTAATTCTATTGGGTTATTATTTATTTCAATATGGTTAGGTTATTTTCGTAGTTTGTTATTTCATGTTTATGTGATATTAGGTGTGCTGCAACATTTGATACTTTTGTATTTTTATTTTTGAATGCTCTGTAATGTTCTTCAAATCTTATTTTAAATGATCTGGTCTTTTTCCCTATGTAAAATGCATTACAGTCGTTACAAATAATTTTGTAAACTCCTGATAGGTTATGTTTTTCTGTATTTGTTTTGTGGTTTGTGTTATTAAGATGTTTTATTATTTTGTTGTTTGGTTTGTATGTTGGAGTGTAGTATTCTTTGTTGTATATATTTGTTAGTTTTTCTATTTTGTTATTGGTGTATTTATATTTTAGGTAGATTTTTTTGTTTTTATTATTTCTGTGTTCAGGTTGTAGTGTTGTGTTGAGGTTCGGGTCTTTTGTAAAGTTATTGTATATGTTTTTTATAAGGTGTTTGTTGTATCCATTTTCTATTGCTATTTTTCTAATGTTATCTAATTCTTCATTTAGTTTTTGTTTGTTATCTGTGTGTATTTCATTGCTTTATTTATCGTGTTACTGTAAGTGTTAGTTTTGTGTGTCCAGGGGTGGTTAGATTTGTAGTGTATTGTGGTGTTGTTGGAAGTAGATTTTCTGTGTACTGTAGTTTCTATTTTATTGTTATTTATATTTAAAGTGATGTCAAGATAGTTAATTGTTCTGTTTGTTTCTGTTTCGACAGTGAATTGTATGTTTTTGTTGTATATATATTTAGTTTGTTTAGTATTATGATGTGTTCGTTGTGAATGGTGGGTTGGTATATTACAAGTATATCGTCTACGTATCTTGTCCATAGTAAAATATTATGTGTATTTAGTATAGGTTTATTATTATTTGTTCAAAGTGTTGTAGATATATTTCTAACATGACTGATGATATGGGTGATCCCATGGGAAGTCTAGTTGTTTGTTGATAGTATTTACCTCTACTATAATACACTGGTTTGATGTCCCCAATAAACCTGTATTGGGTACAAATAAAATTATTGAGATGAAAACAACGGGCACGATAGTCAGATGCAGCAACAAGCTATGCAACCCGCATAGCATTTCAATGATTCCACTGCCAGGGACGGCAAGGGCACCAATTTTTACAATTAAATAAAGCGTTAAAATTTTTATACTATTTTCCCTATTTATAACTAAGCATTTAAGTATAGATTTTGAAGTAAAACAATACCGTCAAATGTGGAAGTTCATGTAAAAAAAGACAGTAGTTTGATGAGAGCTCCAATATTGCTGCCGTGCTGAATGTGTTAATTTAGTTAATATTTTAAATTCTAATTTAACTATTGTTTTTTTATTGTTTCTAATCTTTTGGGCTATGTGATATATTATGTGTTTATCTTTTCCTCTTTCTCTATTTCTTAGTTTTAGCACTCTGTATGAGAGTGAGTTGTAAGCAGCCATTTTATGTAGTGGGGGATGGTTAGAGTGGTTTGGTATTGTGTTTATGGTTTGTGTAGGTTTCCTAAAAACTGAGTATTCAATGTTATTTGAATTTTTTGTTGTTGTTAGATCTAAGTTTATTTTATTATAAAAATTCAAGATTATTTCACATAGTAAAGTAAGATATGAAAATAACTTAAACTGAATAAAAACAAAGTCCGTTCCTACCTGCTGCAGAGTTCTGGCTACAATAGCCTCAACTACCGGTCCTCTGTCGCTATTGAACAAATTTACTTCATCAATTATCAATAATTTTACTACATTCCATAGTGGAAGATTATTTTACAAAGTGAATGATATAAAAATAATTATAATTAAATAAAAATTAAATCCGTACCTACCTGCCGCAGAGTTCTGGCTACAATAGCCTCGACTACAGGTCCTCTGTCACCATGTAACAAATGTACTTCATCAATTATCAATAATTTTACTAAATTCGATAACGCAATATCTCCTACAATAAAAAACAAGGTTTCTGAATAAAAAATATTTAAATTACAAGTTAACAGCAGTTAATGTGTATGACTAGAAGTACATTTCTTATAATATGTGTGTGTGTGTGTGTGTGTGTGTGTTTTGTGTGTGTGTGTGTGTGTGTGTGACACCTCACTTTTTATTACACAGGAAGCCTCAATCAGAGGAAAAGGCTTTAATAATGTTACACCAAAACACTAATTAAACCCCTCTTTCCTGATTGCAACTTCTAAGAAGTGAGAAAATGGGAGTTATCTACATCGCCAGGTATAATTTTTGTTAGCAAAACGACGATGTAGAGATCAATATAAATACATAACCCAGTAATATTATTACACTGAAACAAAAATTTATCAAAAATTCAACTACCAACTTTAGTTTAGAAATATCCAAAATTAAAATAAATCCAATAAACTACATCCCTATAAGGTTAAATAAAATAAAATTAAAAGATATAATTTTTATTGTATATACTGTCAACTCCCGATTATCCGGGATCGCATCAACCGGGTTGCGGATTAACCGGGATTGTCAGCTCCACTTAGAGCGATGTGGCGGGGGGAGTCAAATGTGAATGCAGCGGACGGTTGCGAGCGCGGGCGGTAGTTATGGCGTACAGTGACCTTTCCGGAATAATTTATAGACTGTCAACTCACCCGCCTTCGCCACCCCGTATCCTAAATCCTTCCTACCTGTATCCGCGCGGCGTGCACTCGCGGGCAGAGTTTCGGTCAGCATGTATGAGTTTACGTTATATTTTTTGTTGGCCTCTAATTTTGTCGGTCGTTATATTTTAGAGGACCCTCTGACCTCTGTCCCGCCAGATATCAGTGAAACTCGACGACCTCTTTTGAACTCGACGATGACGATCTCTAGCTCCAAGAGTTCTTCATTGGAGCCCGAGTGGCTCTGATGATAACGGCGACAGTCTCAACGTTGCGGGCACGTTAGCCCGTTTGAGCAGCGGCGTCAAGCCCAAGCCTGCTCTTTCCTAACAAGACCAAATCCAAATCCAAACAAGAGAAAGAATCAAGAGCACCTGTGCGGTCAGAATGTCAAAGTCTCCCGCGCTCGCTCGTCTTTTTATAAATTCACGCGGTTCTATGACGCGCAAATCCCTAATTACGCGTTATCTCCTACGTCCAATCAGATCAGAGCACATCAAAGCATCGAACGTGATGCATGGAGGTGCGAAAACCTCGAGCGTGAGCGGTCGTTTTTCGGTGAATAAATCCGAACGAGGAATTACGCGAACGCTCAGTGTGGAGTAAAATACGGAAATGGGTTTAAAAGCAGATGATAAGCCTCTCCCCCTCACCACGACCACTGCCTCTATTGTGTATCTATTAGCAGACGCACACACAGATACGTAGTTTCCGGTCCCCTATTATCCTGCAGGATTTATTTTGATTTTTCTCTTCCATTCTGGAGGAGTGGGGGCTCTAATTTTAATTCACGCTTGAGGAGAGGCAAACAGGAGGCGGTACTATTTATCAGCTGTTTTTACAGTCATTGGGTAGAAGTAGGACTGTGGATATTATGGTATTTGTTTTAACCGTGATTTCGCAATATCCGTGACGGCCCTGCCGGTAATTATCCTGGATAATCGGAAGTTGACTGTATAAGGACAATACCTTATAAAAAGCTTTAAAAGTGAATTTTACATATTTATTGCATATTCTAATGTACTACAGAAAAGGTATTATATAAAATATAGAAGAAAATATGACCTTATATCTTTACATTTTTCAAATTTTACAATTTATCTTATTCGTAAATTTTTAAACAAAAATGGAGTGTAATGTTAAAAAATATACAATATACCCACACTAAGATTACTATTCACACACTACTCCAATATAAGTACAGACATTAAGAAATTCATTCACATAGAATGAAAATATTTACAAACTTAATAATTAAAAATTATATAAAAACTATTCCTTTGTAAAATCTATTCTCCGGTAACACCTGTTTTCTGCTAATGCGACTTCGGTCTCTAATGTTAACGGAAGGGAGGCAATATACAAATGAATAATAATAAACAGTACCTGTAGATTTTCGAGTAACCACATCCCACTTCTCGGGCGTTGTTACTAACATTTGAGTCTGCAGAATTTCAGTTTTAGACAGTTTCATGTCTCCTGTTAGCTCCTTTACAGTTACTCCCAAACCACTAAGTTTGCGGCTAAAATTTGCAGTCATTTCTGCAGCTAATGCTTTCATTGGAGCTACATATACAATCTAGAATGTGAACATATTAAAATAAAGATAGCAGAACCTTAAAGAAGCTAAACTAAAGTAATTATCAAAAATATATGTGTAAACGTTTTAATGTAGTTTTAAATCACAACCTTGTTTTATCATCTTCTACGTAACTACAAGCTATAAGTTTAAAAATTTACCCCTTTTATTGAAGCGGTTTATTTTCCGCAGTGTTTATGAAGCGGTATTTTGAGCGGTATTCTTGACGTTGCTGAATACCGGCCTCAGATAAAAGTTAACCAATTAGTATATACTAATTGGTATTAGTTGAATCACAATCACAAACAATTCTGTTATACTAATACATTTATTGCACTGAAACAAATATAGAGCTATTGTAACTTTCAAACATGCTTTAGTCAGTGCAGGAATTGGTTCCTAAATAGATTTAATAATGCCTTCGATCCTGATTTTTAAATGATCAAGTGTTTTTAGAGTAATGGTGTAAATTTTATGTGAAGCATGAAGATTGTTAGTGGTCAAATTTGCTATATTAGAAGTGAGAATAAAACTTGGTCATTGAAAATAGTTGACTTGGCGTTCTTTAATGTTGATCCGTTTTAAATGTTTGATTTACTGATTTTAATAATGTACAGAGAGCATGCAGACATCTCTGAATAAACATGAAAGTGAGTTAGTTCCATATATAGATTTAAAGCTGCAAATCAGAGGTTTCACATATTATAGTAAACAAAAGACCCATCTAATCTTATACTATTACATACCTTGTGATGCTGAAAACATGCTTTTTGTTTTAAAATAGAAAAAAATTTTTGTAAAGCAATCAAATGCATTACAAAATTTTTATATTGTTTTGTATTACCCTATATCTCGGGCAAGTACTATGGTTCTAAACCAGACTACTTGGGCAACCACAAATATTCAGTACCACCTTGGATTAACCTGAAATTGTTTCACATTTTAGTTTGCCGATCTTCCACATTATCATTGTTAACTGTCACTATAATTCCTTTGATTTCTCCTAGGTATCTACTGTGTCTGTACTTCACTCTGAGACTTTTAGTTGAGTTCAGTAACCCTACAACTTGTCATTGTGTTTACTAATCTAATTTTGTTCTTTTGTCTGCTGTTCAATTTACTGTTTATATTTGTTAATGCGAAAATGAGTGGCGAAGAAGATGAGTATGAAAGTGTGAACTTAGAAAAAAGTGGTAGTGAGGATGAAAGCAAGAGTGAAACTGAGACCGACAGTGATGCAGATGACAGCCCAAATGGAGGGAAATAAAACAAAACCACCTATCCCATTCCCCTCCATGTTTTCATTTAGTGCCACTGTAAATGTAAAGGTATTTTCCGATGCTGATGCTAACATTCTGCAGTTCTTTGAGAACTTTTTTTCTGATGACATTATCAAAATTATTTGTGAAGAAACAAACCACTAAGCTAATGACTATTTTAGTGATCACACAATTTAACGAATTTATGAATTTAACAAACAATTTAATGAATTATTCCCCAATAATCTTAGTAGCATTTTTAGCTTTAGTTGTATTACAAGGCACTGTAAAAAACTGGAAATAGAGCTGTTTTAGTCAAAAAATTAATTACTTATTACACAATTTTTCCTTTAAGTGATGGCTTATCAGAGATACAAATAAATCAAACAGTTTTTGCATTTCTTCAAACAATGAGTACCACCCCAAAACTCACCCTAACCCAAAGTTGAACAAAATTTGCCCGATATTAGTAAAAATGAGAGAAAATTTTCAAAATTAGAGCCACCCCAGATAGAGACTTAGTGCTTGCTTATGTTCAAGGACCATATGTCTAGGAAACAGTTTATACCTCTAAAACAAGCTATTTTCAGCATTAAAAAATATTTAGTCTGCGAATTCAAAAGGGGTTATGTTTGGAATTTCAGCAATAATGAACGCTCTGGAAATATAGGGAATGTCTAGTTACTCCATATTAAGGAACCGAGGTAATAAGTGGTACAAAAAAGTATTTTTCAATCTTCTAGACATTTCTTAGTGGAATTTATAAGTAATTTACAAAAAGGGGTGACAGGACTTAGTTTCTCCTCTTGTAAAAAATTGAAATCTATGGAAATATATCATTCAGTTGCAATGAAGCCATAATCTGGTAGACCTAGTCATACTCTAAGCCCACTAAGGATTATTGAGCGGTATTTTCCTGAATATATTCCAGCTGCAGAGAAAAACACCTATATGACAATATGGAATGTGCAGCAGAATGAAAGACACCAATGAAAACAAATTCAGCAAAAGTCATGGTATTGCTGTCCAGACTGTGACATAGTCTTGCGTGGCACCTTGCTGTAGAGTATATCACAAATTACTTTTAGAAGACAACTTTAAACAGAATGTAACAATTAATTTGTGGACTACATACCTTTAAATTCAACACAAAATATATATAAAAATGCCTAATTTGTTAAACATTTAAATTAGGTATATACTGTAGGTATAGTTTTTTGTACTTTTAAAAAAACTACCTGCACTTATGTATCAGAAACTTTTCTAGCTGCAGAATCTTGATATGTCTCACACAGGGGTTCATGTTACTAAGGAACCAGTGTTGCCTTGGTGGAGAGACTTGGTTTACACTGAGGGACGGCTGGGATGGAGCATTATGAACGTATCTTTCTATAAACACGAAGTCCAACCAAGGAAGTGGAATAACGCAGCTTTAAAAAACAGTAACAGAGGGATGCTTTGCTACTTGGAGATGCACTGAAGGAGCTCTACAGAAAACCCCAGAATAAAACACTGCCTTTCACTATAGGACATAAAAGAGAAACATGGGAAGAAATTATACCCAAGTGTTGTGAAATTTTGTTTACTGCTGGGTCTAAGACTGGAGTAAACCCTGGACTGTAAAGACTGCATTGAAAGATCAGTGGGGATATTCAGATGTTAAGTGAGGCAAAGATCCACTTTCGCTAAGAAGATTGTAACTTAGAACTATGGTGGAACTGATCATAGGCCATACGAAACTGAGTGGGTTTAACACCAAAGGATATTAGAAGTTCTGTAAGTTGATATATAGCTACTTAAGACTACAGCTAAGTGCTCTAAGCTCATAAGGTCCCTCTGATATTCTATAATAATAATAATAAAAATGACACAAAACTCAAACAACCCACCCCATTCCACAGTCATAAATCCATTCCCGTTAGAGCCTTTACACACAACCTATGCCGCCAGTAGAGGGTTAGCTTCGTAAAAGGAATGAATGTTTTGAAACGCATCAGCAAATAAGCAATTATGTATTCACTTAGTTAAGTATTTTTTAAAAATTAGTTTAATCAGTGAATTCAAGATGATTACATCAAGCAACTTTAATAATAACAGTTGTAAATTATAATAATAAAGTGTCTCAGAAACTCTAACAAGTATAAAATGTCAAATTCTTCTCATAAAAAGAAAATTTACTAACTTTGCTAGTTTGTAGGGTGTATTTGTCTTATAAACAGGAACTTTAAAATAATAAAACTTAATACATTATAAGTCAGAATAAATTAAACACCTGATTACAAAATTTACATCTGATTAAACAATCAGTATGTAAAGTGAAGTAGAATAAATCGCAATTAAGGAGAGACCAACAATTCTTAGTGAAAAGCAAAAAATAATAGCAAATATGATTAATTTCTTTGATGAGGAAAGGAATAATAGACAGTGGTGTTATTCTTTAAACAATGCTGCAAACCAAGCAGCCTTCGATAATAGAAAATACTAGCAAACTATAACTAATATTCAGAGAGACATCCAGGTAGCAAATTCATCTGGTAAAAAAGCTTATTACCCACACAAAGAAGAAGTGGTTACAGAAAATGGTATCATAAAAAGCATAAAAAGCAATAAAGCACATCAAGAAATAAAATCAGTATTTAGAAACAGATGGTCTTGTCAAAAGTGAAATAGAAAGAATTATTATATCACTCGTGGAGGACAATGATTCAGACACAGAGAGTGACATCGACAGTTTCTCGGAAGATCCTAAAAAGTTCATAATGTTGAGTGTTTAAACTACTACCTTAGTTATGGATAACAAATAATTTATAGAATATTGTAATATAATCTGTGTGCATAAGAAATAATGGAGATTATACGTAATAACTGTTTGACTAACAGATGGGAAGCTCTTGTCTTGAGCTGTTCATAAAGTGAGGACTGTATAGGGAGCTAAGATTTCGTGTGCAGCCGACTCTTTACATCATAGATCTAGTACCCTGGTATTTATCTCTTCCCCTGCAATGTTTACTCAATCTAGTATCTTATATTTTTGTTAATTCTTTATATACAAATTGACTATGATGTATTACGTCTTTCCTAGCATTGTCAAATTATAATTTATTGATGCATTTCGGAGATCCTCCACCTATTATTGCAGTAAAATTAATTAATAGTAGATAAGGCACAAAAACATCAAACTCACTTCGCATTTAAAATTAAATTTATTTTGCCAATCAACCCTTAGCACTCGGCTGTCAGGGCAGCCCCGCCAATCGTATATTGCAGTTTACTCGTATGTCGGGGGTCACCCGACACGATTTTCAAATGCCTATAACTCGTCTGCGGCAAAGCCCACGACATTCAATCTTTTACCGTTTGGTGCTACACTCTATTGACAATAATGTAAACTAAGTTGAAAATGTCTAGGAATATGTGAGTCATCAAAAAATCTAGTTTACCGCTACGTTGTAAGCTGCAAGTAGATTACAGTTTTGCCGGTTACTAGTTTACTCGTAGTTTGCCGTAGCTTCACGTGTAGATAGTGATTCTGAAATTCCTGATCTTTTACTTGATACTGATTTATTAGAATGTAGTTCAGTTGCATAAACAAAATAATTAAACCAACAGGTATTTGTAAATATAACCAGTTTATGAGTGGTGTAGATTTAGCTGTTCAATATAATGAACCGTGCAGTTTTACGAGACGAACAAATAAATGGTGGAGGAAAATGTTTTTCTGGCTATTAGATGTAGCTGTAGTAAACAGTTTTATTATCTATAATAACAACAAAAATAAAAGAAATGAGAGAAAATCCTGTTAAACAAAAATAGTTTCGCCAAAACTTGGTGAGGGAACGCATTGGTGATATCAGGAATAACCCGTATAGTAAGACCATCAACTACTGAAAAGACTGAATGGGAAATTACATTTAATCTTTTCCAATGATAAAAGTAGTTCTAAGGATTGTGTAGTATGCAGTAACAGGAAGATAAAAGGAGGTAGAAGGGAAACAGTTTTTCACTGCAAAACATGCAGCAGAAAACCGGGACTTCATCCGGAAAACTGTTTTCAAAAATATCGTACTCTGCAAAACTACAAATAAGATAATAAAATCATGTACATAGAGTGAATAAAAATAGCTTAGTTTTCTAAAATCATGTAAGAGAAAACAAAGTTTTCCATAAACAATAATGCAACTTGCTGGTAAGGAATTTGTCTCAATTTAATTACAAGTGGGGAAGCAAAGCATGTTAAAAAAATCCGAGCGCTAAGGGTTAAACAGATAAAAGTCGAGAAACTAAAACTTGACAATTACTGAGCATTTACATAAAATAAAAAATTCATGGGAGCTTGAAGGTCGTACCTGAAGATTGTAGAATAAACCACTAATTAAATGTTTACTTGTAAGAGTAATTTTCTAAATTTACCGATTATATAACATTTATTACAAGTAATATCTAACAGAAATTAATACATGAAAACAAGAACTGTATGTATTCTCACACCTTAAACTGGTCCTTTTGTAACACTCCTTGCTGCATATGTTGTCGTAGGGTGTTCACTATGGTGAGCAGTGCTATATTAGTCTTACCAGCTCCTGTAGGCGCACAAATTAAAAGGTTTTCATTACTATGGTACGCAACATCATAAACAATAGACTGGATTTTATTCAGGTGTTTTACTCCTTGGAATGCCAACTGTCCAATCTGTAAACAATGAGAATAAATATATAAATGCTATATTATAACAACGTTTTCTTCATGATGATGTGTATACTCACAAAACTTTTTTTGTTGAATAAAAATGCGATTTAAAAATTAAATTAATGTTGTTAAATTTATTATAATTATTAATAAGAGCTAATATTTCATAAATATGTTGGCTTCTTTTCATTAAATAAAGACCTTGTAGTTGTAAGAATTATTGCTTAAATTTAGTTAGAGAATATAAAGAGTAATATTTATTTATCATGTTTCTGCAAAACTCTTTAATTTGGGATATTATTTTTGTAAGTAAAATGTTGGAACTCTTCTAAATTGTTTAATTTAGTTTAGTTCAATTATTATTTACAATTAAAAACAAGTTTTTGGAATGTACTGTTTAGATTTAAATGAAACGAAGAAAATATTGTTGAATAAAAATGCCTTTGTTTTGTGAGTCAAGTATCATATATTACAAACTTGCATTTTTTCTTGATAACTATATTGTAATCCTCATTCATGGATCTAGAAATATACACACATGTCGAAGTTCCGATTATTTACTTATTTCTTCTTACTTCTTCGTGCAGGCGTCCAGCTTAACTATAGCCAATGGCCCGATGTCCACGATATATATATATATATATATATATATATATATATATATATATATATATATATATGATGCTATGGCCCACAGGTTCTTCTTAACTAGAATATCTTGCCACTTTGTCACAATTGGTCTGAGGATGTCTCTTGTAGGTAATGGGTAAGGACAGTTCAGCAGGATGTGTTCAATTGTTTCGCTCTTCACACCACAGAGTGCACACAACGGAGATTCTGTGAGATTAAAACGAAATAGGTACTCCTGTGTCACCAGATGGCCGGTTCTTGCTCTGGCAGCAAAAGATGCTGTTGATCGTGCTACTTCATCGTGTTCCGATTATTTAAAATTACAATTTCTTAACAAAGTAAAAAAACAACATGACTCATTTAACAATAGCTTATTAAAAATTTGGCAATGTTTGATAACTATATTGTTATACTTATTCACGCCTCTAGTCATTGGTTATTGTTAAATTAGTTATGTTGTGTGTTGTGTTTTTACTTTATAAAGAAACTGTAATTTTAAGTAATTGGAACGTTGACATGTGTGTATATTTTAGAGGCCTGAATGACGATAAAAATATAGTTATCGAAACATTGCCAAATTTTTAATGAATGATACTTGAATCAAGAAACAAAGGCATTTTTATCCAACAATATTTCTGTTTCATTTAAATTTAAACAATATCTTCCAGAAAATTGTTTTTAGTTGTAAATAATAATTAAACTAAACTAAATTAAACAATTTAGAAGTGATATTTGACTAACAAAAATAATATCCTCAATTAATACATTCAGCACGGCGGCGATATTGGTGATCTCATCAAACTACTGTATGTTTTTTCTTTAACTTTCACCTCTGACAGCATTGGAATCCTATGCGGGTTGCCATACTATTGCGCGTAATTATTTTGGTGGTATAACAATCATTGAAAGATGTGATGTTGTGACTAGCAGCATGTTGAGCGGTTGATAAGTTCATGGTTCCAACATCATATCTGTGGCCATTCATTCTGATGCTCAGACCATCCGTGGTAAGGCCTATGTACTGTGCCAGGCAAAATTTACATTGCAACTGGTGATGACTCTTAATCTTGAAGGGTCTTCAAGTTCTTCACTTCAGTCTTTTCCTTTTTCTTTTTTTATTGACAAAGATCATTTTTGATCGAAATATTTCAATAGTGTGTTAAGTTTTTATATGTGTCTATTTATTTCAAAGAGATTGCAGTTTTGGACTATTGCCATTAGGTAAGTCTGCCAGTCTCCTATCTAGTCCAAAATTACTAATATATTTCTTTTATATAATTGACTAAATATTCAAGCAATTAAATGTTTAAAAACGAAATCCTCTAGTAGAGTGCAATTATTTTTGATTGCTGCTAAACTCAGTTACCATAGTAATCAACAAACCATGACGAGTTAATATTTAAAAATACTTCATACCTCATCCAAGGAACTTATAGGGAGGAGATTATTCCCAACAGATGTTGGAGCAGGGTCACATATTGGAATATTAACTTCTTCATAGATTTTGTTGTCACTTCGTTCTACTCCTTCTGGTAACATCATTTTTAGTCCTGATATGAATCCTGTAATGAATCATTAGTTTTAATAGTTATAAAGTTAATTTAGAAAAAAACAAGAGCAGTATAATAGCTGCACAAATGTATAAAAACTAAAGCAGTTAAACCTGTAATTGATGAATTTTAAAAATATGATGTATTTTTCAAAATGTTTCATTATATATATATATATATATATATATATATATATATATATATATATAATAAATAATAAATTTAAAATATTTCAAAAACAAGAATACTTTTAATGAATATATTTATTCAAAGCTTTTCGCCGATAAAATAGTACCAGCATCTTCAGGAAAATAATTAACTAATAAAATATTTTTACAAAATTCTGAATTCAGAATTTGTTTTCTAAACAAACGCCCAGGCAAGCCTTCTCCCACTACACCTTTTCTTGTAAACCTGACCAGGTTCATCCTCGAGAAGAACAACTTTCAGTTTGAGGGAAGGAACTACCTTCAAATAAAGGGAACAGCAATGGGCACCAGAATGGCACCATCGTACGCAAATCTGTACATGGGATTGTTGGAAGAAAGTTTTCTAAAGACACAAACACACCAGCCATTATGTTGGTATAGATATATAGATGACATCTTCCTAATTTGGACACAGGGTGCTTCAACACTTGAGGCATTTTTAGACAGCCTGACACAATTCTCCACACTTCAATTTACCTGGGAGAAATCTACATCAGCCATCACCTTTTTGGATGTAGAGGTAACACTCCAGAATGGAAATATCAACACAGGAATTCACATCAAACCGACAAACCACCTACAATATCTCCATTTCGACAGCAACCACCCAATAAACATAAAACGATCCATTCCATACAGTCAAGCAATCAGGGGTAAGAGAATCTGTTCGAATGATAGGGAATTGGAGGATTTTAATAGAAAGATTTGACAGACTTATATAAACTATAATCACTCATATGCTCATTGAAACAATATATATATCTTTAATCTGTGCATCTGTGACATCTGATTTCTACTCTACACAATCTGTGATTACAATTATTTTATTTCATTCTCTCATATTTCTTTTTGTGTTTTCTCTTCGACTGACAAAGACCACTGTGTGGTTGAAATATATCATTGTTTAAGTGCTTTTATGTGTTTCTATTTCAAGACTACAGAGTGGACTCTTACCAAGGTAAGTCTGTCAGTCTCCTAGTCCAAAGAATCTATATAATCTTTACCAACCAAAACTAACCTAAATATATATATATATATATATATATATATATATATATATATATATATATATATATTCTTGATATTTAACGTTATCCATTGTTTTTCCGTTGCACTGACTTTATGAAGTTAATATATTAATATTGTAAGTAATTTTATCCACCATTAAGTGCAATAATTTTACCTTGAGTGATGAGGCACCTTTCGGTCACTTGACCATTGTCGAATCACTGATATTTTTCTGAATCACAACAGAAAAATATCAGTGATTCGACAATGGTCAAGTGACCGAAAGGTGCCTCATCACTCAAGGTAAAATTATTGCACTTAATGGTGGATAAAATTACTTACAATAGTAATATATTAACTTCATATATATATATATATATATATATATATATATATATATATATATATATATATATATATATATAGATTTTTTGGACTAGGAGACTGACAGACTTACCTTGGTAAGAGTCCACACTGTAGTCTTGAAATAGAAACACATAAAAGCACTTAAACAATGATATATTTCAACCTCACAGTGGTCTTTGTCAATCGAAGAGAAAACACCAAAAAAAAATATGAGAGAATGAAATAAAATTTAAAAAAAAAAATTTTATTTTTTAAAAATTATTATTATTATTAATAATAATAGGTCTGTCAGTCTCCTAGTCCAAAAAATCTAAATAACCTTTACCAACCAAAACTAACCTAAATATATATATATATATATATATATATATATATATATATATATAAGTATCTATAAATATCACCTGTCTGATTAACGTTTCACTTGGTAACATGTCTTGGACTGGTCAACACTGTGCTCTCATAGTGAAAATTTTGTTTTTAGGAAACAATAAGCATTTTGCAGGATTTTTTACCTTGTCATGATCCAGTGACTCACCATCGAACTATTCTTCGCTGGGTGAATGACTTTCTTCAAACGGGAACGTGACAATGACAGTTTCACATACAAATTGGAAAACATTTCACATAAAGGGCACCGCTAGAACTCGTGAACGCTATAAACCAATCCTTCACGCATTCACCTCGTCCTGCGAGAAAACACACTGCTGCTATTGGCAACTTTGATTGGTCGGTAAGAAGAATTTTACATTATGATTTAAAATTACATCCTTATAAAATTATCATTACTCAAAAATTAAGCAAACTTGATTAAGATGGATGTAAGAATTCTTGCAAGAGAATTCTGCGCATTGTCCCTGAAAATGTTCAATTGGCAAGTGGTGAGGCCCATTTTCATCAACAGGATCTGTAAATAAGAAAAACATGAAAAATGGGCAAATGAAAACCCTCACCAACTTCACAAAAATCTTTACACTGCCAAAAGGTCACATTGTGGTGTGCTGCAACTAAGTCTCATTGGTCCCAACTTTTTAGAAAAGGAGCGACAATCTGTAACCTCCACATTCAAATGCTAAGTTCATGTTGAGAACATTCTTGGGATACAACTCACCCAACTTATGCACGGAAATGACGATAATGAAAATGAAAGTGATTATATTTGCAAGTGGTTCCAGCAAGAAGGCAAAACTGCCTATACCACCCGCTGGATGTTTCGAAAGAATTCTTTTCCGAGTGTTAGATTTCACACCGTGATTGGCCTGTTCCCCAGATCTATGCCGCATGATTTCTATCTGTAAAGCTACTTGAAGGCAGAGGTTCATCAGTACCAACCACGAGTGACTGCAGCGCTAAAAGATAGAATTCCCCAGATAATTGCTGAGATTACACGTGATATGACGTGGCGATCTATGAGAAATGTCTGTAACCGACTAGTACCTACACTTGTTAAGAGTTAAATTCCAAATCACAATGTACTTGTAAAAAATAAAGGTGGCCCAGTTTAATTTTTGTTTTCAATGTTGTATTACTTCATAAAATACAACTATACCTTTTGCCGCACTCTGTATCTTATTTTCAGTTTTAAGTTTAAGTACAATTTAATGAGAAAAAGGATGCTAATCGAGTCAAAGATACTTATTTTAATAATGCAAGGTTTGGGCAACTGGTTTGTTGTCCTTTATCAAGCCTGTTGTGCTAAAATAAAAAAGAGACTCATGAAGAGCTAAATAGTGCTTAACACTTTCAGCAAGGCGGTGATATTGGTGATCTCATCAAACTACTGTATGTTTCTTGTTAACTTCCACCTCTGACAGCAGTAGAACGCTATGCGAGTTGCGTAGCTTGTCATAGCATCTAATTATCGAGCCCGTTGTTTTCATCTCAATAATCTTATTTCTAACATATACATGTTTATTCGGGACATCAGAACAGTGTATTAGACACTAAAATATTGTTTTATTTATCGGGTCACAATTTAAAAAAAAGAAATACAAATGATAAATCACTGTATGACAAATAATAAAACACAATAATAAAGACAGAGAAAAAATGATAATTTATATACAAAACTAAAGACCCTACTACTAAAATATACTACATACTAAAATAAGCACTCAACGTTTAACTCGGAAAATTTGTTTTTGTTTGTGCCATGTGTTTCACAAAGTAAGAGAGATCGATAATGTAAAAGGAGATATAGATAATACATATGTCACGTCCGAGACTATTTATAGCCGAGATTAGCTGACATTTGTTTACTACAATATTATGTTGACACATTAGGTTTTGGGTGTCCAAGCATTTTGTCAATGACTCATATTTACAGTAGTCTGTTCCTATCTCGAGTTGGTAAATCTGTTCATAAAACTCCCTGAAGCATTGTTTCAGTTAAAGCATCAAAAGTTAACTTGGGATGGTCGTATTTAAAAACGACACAGGCACATTGTTCTCCTAACTCTTCTGAAGCACTGACGTAAAAATCAAGTCTTTATACAAACATGTATTGACACTAGAGAAGTTTCAATTAGCCTGGAAGTGAGCGTGCCGTCTCTAAGAAAATAAGCTAGGATTGCACCGGCAAGCTCTCTGTGCCTCATAAGGGAACCCAGAGCGTGCCAGTACGCTAGTCGTGCTGAATGTGTTTAAGGAAAGTTAGTAGAGCTATATATCAGAGGAAGTTCTTAGTGAAGTGTAGAGGGTTTGACGTTTTGCATCATCATATTAAACATTTGAAACTTAAATGTAAAAACTTTGTTTTATATAGCACAACATGCTTGATAAGGGCAACAAACTAGTTTCCGGAACATAGCATTACTAAAATAAATATTTTTGACTCAATTGACAATCATTTAATCATTTATTTAATACTAAATTAGAATGATTAAATTAACATGAAAAGCAGACTAGATTTTCTTCATCTGAAAATATAGTTATGCACTAACAACAATGCATGAAAAAATGTTGAGGTTGCAACAGTTGTTAAACAAACTTTTGGGTTGGAGCCTAAGAGGGATATCAATAAAATATTTCAAAAACTAAAATGAAAATATATATTCTTATTCTTCTTTTTTAACTTTTGTTTTCATTTTAGAGATGTTCTATTCACATGAAAATATTTGGTACGATTTGCAAGACACATACAACCTAAACTCAGTGAATGTTATTGAAATTATTCAGTACCTGCCATTTGTTTAGCTTTGGCTTGAGCATCATACACGTGAGGGTAGACATCTTTGGGTTGGGAAGAACGGAAACTCTTTTCTTTATTTACAGATGTGTTTACAGGTGCCTTAAGTACTGCTTGGCTAAAATAATAGATTACAATTAGCAATTAAATATATATTCATAAACTAAAATAATTCATTAATATAATTTATAATTTTACAATATATAACTTTTATAGAGCCACAAAAATCTATGATTGATTAAAGAAATAACATTGGTTATTGGGTTTTATATACATATTACATACTGTGTTAATTGGGTCTATTTACTGTTCTGAGCAAAATTTATGTTGCAACTGGTACATAACAATTTTTTTATGTACAAGTATAATAATTCTGAAACTTGAAGTCCATTTTAGTTATTAGGTTACTGAACCTATTTGTTGGGAGGTGTACTGGACATTACACCTCCCAACATTATTTCTTGGAACAAGTTGTCTTGGATATCCTCTTCTTTCCAAGGCTTATAACATCTTTTTACTGGAGTCTTTCAATTCTCTATTATTAGAACCAATTCTTTTACCTCTGTTTGACCAGACGAAAATTGGAGTGTGGAGAATAGTGACTAGTTGTTCTAAAATTTTAAAGTGCTGAAGTATCAGGTGTCCAAATTAGGAAAATGCTGACAATGTATCTGTACTGAAACAGTAGTTAGTTTTTGAATTTTAAAAATTCCTCTTCTATCATTCCTATGTAGAGGTATACGAGCAATGGGGGCTATCCTTGGGCCCATTGCCCTCTTATTGTTCCTTTTACTTGAAGATAAGTTTATACAAATAATATAGGAAACAATATATCTTTTGTGTATCTATGACATTTGGATGTCTATATTTATATACAAATCAGTAAATAACTTCAGGTTTTCTCTCGTTCATTGACAAAGAGTGGAATATAATTACAGTACAGTCTCACTAATCCGGACTTGATGGGACCGGACCCGGTCCGGATCAACGAAAGTCCGGATTAGACGGAAAAAGCCAAACAAATGCATACAATATGTGTTTTAGGTGGGAAAACATATTGAAATTGTAGTTTTAGTGAAATTGAGGCCTAAATATAGCTTACAGTACAGTATTTCATAGCTTATGTAGCAAAAAATCCTATAATTATAACAGAAAAGTCATGACATAAATAAATATCTAAGCACCTTTCTCGTTGAATAAAAGTATTCACATAAAGTTATTTACACTATACTGTATAAACGCACAAAAAACTCAAACAAAAATGAAACTGAAACAAAAACAAACTTTAAAAAACTTAGTGAAAAAAGTCCGTAATGTTCTTTTGTTTTAACGATGAATGACGTCGTTTCACAGTACGATCTCGTAGGCGTTTCAAGGTCAGTAGCTCCGCAGTTGACGTATCACTTTGTTTCTCAAAGTAAGTCATCAACCCCTCCAGCATTGCAGCCGCCTCATCATGAGTTAGGCTGACAGGTTCGTCTGTGTAGTCTTCCTCTTCCGAGCTGTCATTTTCTGCGTTTTCAGTGCACACCGCGACGATTTCGTCCTCGTTGAGCACTTGATGACCAATGTCATTATCACTGATAATCCACTCGGAAATATCAGTGTCTTTCAACTCGGCACAACCCTCCAATTGTTGAAAAATCTGAACAAATTCATTGTCGTCATTAGTAGGTTGACTGTCAGATTTTCCACTTTCCTGTGGCATTTCAGGCCACAATTTTTTCCAGCTTTTTTGTAGTGTAGACGGTTGAATTTCCTCCCACGATTCTGCAGCCATATAAATGACATCCTTTATAGTCACTTTTTTAAGATTTTCAATAAATTTTGTAGCTGGATCTGCTTCTTGTTGTTCCAAAAGCGATAAAATTAACTTTTTCCTATATCGCCGTTTTATCGCTTCGATCACGCCCTGATCCATCGGCTGAATGAGAGCCGTTACGTTAGGAGGAAGAAATTTAACAAAAATGTCACCATGACGCAATTCTTCTTCATTTGGGTGGCATGGGGCATTATCAATTAGTAAAACCGCTTTTCGAGGGAGTTTTTTCTCTTTTAAAAACTTTTCTGTTGTTGGAACAAAGTTTTCAAAAAACCAGTCCTTAAAAATTTGACTGTTCATCCACGCTGATTTTTGGAACTTGTATTGGGCCGGTAGAACACTTAAATTTACATTTTTAAAAACCCTAGGCTTTGCGGATTTCCCTATCACCTAAAGTGGAAATTTTAGATCGCCAGAAGCATTACTGCAGGGCAGCAAAGTCATACGTTCTTTCTTAACTTTATGGCCTTTTGCTACTGAATCTAATTTGGAAGCTAAAGTTTTTTTTGGAAACATTTTATAATTTAATCCAGTTTCGTCAGCGTTGAACACCTGACAAGGTTGTAAGTTTTCATCTCTGAGAAACTTGCCAAATTTGTCTTTGAATTTTTCACTTGCATCACTGTCACCTGACAAAATTTCACCACTTATTCCGAGTTGACGGATGCCGTGTCGTTCCTTCCACCGTGACAGCCATCCCACACTGGCAGTAAAATTAGGGTCTCCTTTTAACTTTTCATTCAGTTTCAGCGCGATCGTTTGCAAATTTACACCCGATAAAGGAACACCCTGTTCCCGTTGTTGGCAAAACCAAACATACAAAGCATCATCTAGGGTTTCATTTTTTGGTTTTTTTAAAGTGCTTCTGCCGCCTAAACTGTCTTTACTAACCATTTTTGCACAAAAATCTTCAATTTCCTGTCGCTTTTTTTTCCAATCGGAAACAGTTTGTTTTCCCACACCTAACTCTTTTGCAATTTTAATAAGCGATTCACCTCCATCAATACGAAACAAAGCTTGGAGTTTTTGTTCCATTGTCACTGTCACTGACTTACGTTTAGTCGCCATTTTCACTGAACACTGAACGAGACGTAAATAAAAAACACAGATCAATATCGCACTAGAATTAAATGACAACTGAGCAGATATCTTGCGAGAAGCAGGAAAAGTGGCATCTGTCCGACAAAACAACTGACCTGACGCCAGACGGATAGACTGTTTATCCGTTTAGTCAGCGGTCCTTTATCTTTTGTTTATCGCAAGATGTCTCTGATGTCACGTACGTTGTAGTGTTGGGTGATCTAATTTGTATATATTTTTTCAAAGAAGTTTTTTCTACTTTAGTAGGCAAAAGAAACAAACAAGTGGTACACCTATTTCATATTTTAATGAATAAATTATATTATTTGAGTATTAAAGTAGGAAAACCCCTTTGAAAAATAACAAATATAGACGTATAAAAATAAATATTTTTGTGGACAGCAGACTGATTGTGCACTGTAAAATACTATAACTAAACAAAACTTTTGGGCCGTCCGGATTAGCCGGAGGTCCGGATCATCGGAGACCGGATTAGCGAGACTGTACTGTATTTTAGTGATGTGAGTCTATATCAAGATTACAAACACTAGACTATTACCAATGTAAATCTATCAGTTTCCTATCTAGTCCAAAAAAATCTCAACTTTTGTACACACACACACATATATATATAGGTTAGTTCTGGTAGAGCTAAAACCTTACTTAGGAATTTTTAGATTAGATAGGAGACTGACAGACTTTCCTTGTGGTAATAGTCTAAAACTGCAATCTTTTGGAAATAAATAGACACCCATAAAACACATAACACTATTGAAATATTTCAATCATACAATTATCTTTTCAAATAAAAACAGCTGTATATACAGTCCAATCCTGGTAATCTGAAATAATAAATGTACAACCATTTCGGATTACTGAATTTTTTGAATCTCCGGAATGTACTACGTATACCTACAACGTAAATACGGCTACATATATGCCTATATGGTATTATAAAGTACGTATATACTAATGTTAAGAGAAGTGTTAGTGAAGTATAGTACAGTAACAACTGAAAGAAAACACTTACCAACTGAAACATGTGTTTTTTAATTGAAACAGGTTTTTATCATATAAAGTTTTAAAATTAACAATATAGCAAACACTTGAACAATACACTTATAAGTAATATAAAATAAAATGTTTAAGTGGATTCCTACTGAGGTTAACAAAGAAAAATTTTATTTTAGTTATCCTACACCACTATGTATGATATTTTGTGATAACCATGGCAAAAGTCTATGGTTGTACAATAACGGCTTCAATGACAACCAGATGGTGGCAACAAATTCATATAAATCTTTTAGAAATTCAATTCTAGGTATTGGAAGGTTTGTACAATGCCAAAGCGCACTAGACTTTGAACATGAGGATTCACAGTTTAAATCAGGCTGTACCCCCCAAATATTTATAATTCAATTATTGAATAAATATTTGAAAAAAACTGTATAAAGAACAATTGCCATCCACTATAGGTTAAGAAAAGTGTATTTGAACTTGACTGAATGAATAGAAACGTATTTTATTAACGATTGAAAATTTGTAGAAGATATATACCAGGAGAGTGTGAGCTAATAGAATGAATTTAATAAAACACAAATAAACTTACTACAGTACGTACTGAATATAAACACTTTACTGTTTTATAGAACTTCACTTCCTATAGAAAAAAATCTGAAAATCTTGTTTGCTTCTAGAGCGTTCTTTCTTATCTGAAGCACCAACAAGACTTGATGGTATGGTATGCCAAATTCCATGTCTTTTTTTTAAATTGTCAAGCCAATAATCCCTGGCCTTAAACTCTTTCTTGTTAGGGTAGAGCAGAAAATAAAATATCGCATTTTCCTCTAATAAAGGGCGATTGTTCTTGCAGAAACCATGTGTATAGAGCAGTTTCTACCAAACCATATTTACTCATTGTTACTGTTTTCTGCACACTGCAACCTTGCTCCATAGAAGACACAAATGACAATTTTTTTTTGTTTATGTCACCGAGTGTCGTGCTTTTCACGCCGACTGTCGTGCTTTTCATGCCGAGTGTCGAGCATACTGAAAACACGGAATTTTGACGCCCGAATTACTGATGCTTTACTGTGCATATGAGATATTTACCATTGTCCATTATTATTCCGTTGCACTGATTTTATAGTTATTATATGTTAATTGTAAACAATTATTCCACCAATAAGCGCAATCAATTTTTACCTTTTGATGAGGCTCCTTTTGGTCACTTAACCATTGTTGAGTCATATATATAAAGATATTATATCAAATTTAATATTCTCAAATTGTGACTATTAAAATTAATTACTAATAATTCTAATAAAAATCAAGAAAATACTAATAAGTATATTATAGAACGTGAAAAAAGATAACATCCAGCTAATTAATTAGAAAATAGTTCAATGTAAAATTCATATTCTTGCAGATTGATACAAAGTCCTATATCTGAATAAAATTTTTTAACATTTATAAATTAGAAATTTGAACATTTAGTAGAGGCTCACAAATAATAATTTATAAACCTATTAATAAGTAACTGTTGTAAGCTTTTCTGAATATAAAAACCGCCAATGCCTTGAAAAACTCGCTTAGCCTAATAAGAAATTCTCATTTTGCTCTAGTTTGAAAAATTATTGTTTATTGTTATAAAATTGAAGAAAATTCACCTAGAAATAATTTATTAGTTCAGATGTAATATGAGATATTTTACTATATAAGTCATTCTGACTTATCAAATATTCTGAATAGATAAGACCAATCACAAAATAGAGTTTTCTAAGTGTAATTTTTAGTACAGTCTGTATGACTATTTTCGATTTATGAAAGATAATTAATAACATAGATTAGTGCAATGGCCACAGTCCCTGTTGGTATGGAATTTGCAAAAGTTTAGATATTTTTCTCAATTTAAAGACAGATAAGCAATAGGTAAGTAAAAATTAACCAAAAAAATGTATTCCAGTTTCATATAAAAACTATATTTTAAAAAAGTGTTTAATATTTTATAGACTTCCAAATAATATAAAACATCAGCTGTTAGTTAATTAACAATGATGTGTGTCAGGGGCACTACCTACAAAGTATACGCAACTCAGTTTCTCCCTAGAAGGCATCCGTTTATATTTATCAATATAAATATATTATAACTCTTACATTTATCAAACAACTATTACAAATTCAAATCGTAAAATGATTATTCTTATATTTACCGTTTAGCTCTTAATTCTAATGGATCTATTATTACTTCACCATGTTCAGGTTCGTCTCTATTTGCCATCATCTTGACTAGCTTCTTTTCCTCTTTTCTAGCCTGTTTCATGACTTGTTTCTCATATTCTGATTGTACAAGGACTTGACACCCATACAATGGCCTCCTCTGTTGTGTTCCTAAAACAAGAATTCAATCATCTATAAAAAATCGAAGTAAAACAATAGTAACACTGATTCTGGCTTACTTACAAAAAAGATTTTAATTAATTTAACTTTAATATTAAATTAAATATTAATTATTATTTACTAATTATTATTAATTGAAAAACTTTTGTTCAGAACTGTTTTTTATTTGAAAGAACAGAATTCTGTCATCTCAGGTGAATGTTAGGAAATATTTATTTCAAGTAAAACAATGTTCTTTTAAATATTAACAGAAAAATAAAGTAGACCTACACAACAATCGTTTTTAAAGACTAAAATATAAAACCTACCTGAATTTATAATTATTGATATTTCCTAATAGTATTTATACATATAATCTAAGAGAAGAAAACAGCCGTTTTTTGAAGTTACTCCATTTTTGACTAACAGTAACATTCACAAACTTTCCAAGTGCTAATGTTAGGAAAATTACTAATTAGTTCTAGTAGGTACCAGAGCTAAAGAATTTTGGGCCTAATATTTGTTACTTTATGCTGTACTACGAACATGCATTTTTTAGTGTCCAATAAAATTTTAAACTTATAGATACTAATATTTTTAAAAAACTGTAATTTTAACAGAGTTTCATTGCTATAATACTTCCATTAAATTTTGTTACCTTGATTTTCATTACTTTTGAAAACATCAAGGAAGATTAAGATATTTGGCTAAGTATTTCTATCCGTATTAGCTTTATATCTAAATTACTCCTCACTAAAACATCAACTCTTACCTGCAGAACTTGAACTGCTTGAATTGTTATTAGGTTTTTTTTCTTCAGCTATTGAGTTGCTATGTACAATGTCACTACGATGTCCTAGTAGTGACTGAATAAGTTCAAATCTATCAAAACCCATCAAGTCAAACATCTGGAAAAAAAGACCTTAGGTTAACAAAACAAACAAACAAACAAAAAATGCACAGTTAATGGCAGTAAAAAGGAAGTCATGAAAAGTTACAAATTTTAATTTGAAAAAAATGCAGACTATTTGATGCAACTGTGAAGTGCATATTTTGAACTTTAGTTCCATTTTTGTGAGGTGTTCAATTGAAAAGTCCAATATAAAGAAAAAATGTTTATCATGATTAAACTGCATAATCAACTACCCAGTTATTTATTTTAAGCGATGATGTAGCATTGGACTCATCTGCTAACGAATTAGCACTGCACTATCATTCGGGTGATTTATTTTTCAGTCTAGGCCACATCACATTTTAAACTCAAAATTTCTTTTCATTCTATTTCCCTCTGACGAATTTGTTACTAACAGCATTAACAAGTATTTATTAATACCATTAGAAGGCCACTTTTGGACACCATTTAAACTTAGACATTGATTTCCTGAAACGGGCCAAAATTTGAATACCTCACTTATATACTGGTTTTAGAACTTCCTTTGATTATGTTTCAAGATATTTGAATTAATTACTGCATCAGTTACTAAAAACTCAAAGGTTAGTCTTGTTTTCTTAGCTGTAGCACTGGATGGTTATTACATTATTTTTTTAGCAAAAATGACAGAACTCTAATAGTATTTAAAATCATAGTATAGCAGTTATAAACTAAAAAACATACTATATTATTCACCACTCACTTCATTTTGTAACTCATCAGTTGATTTTTCTGAAGCTAGCAAGGTTACGATAGTTTCACTAAGTTCCTCTGGTGACAGTCCTCCTGAAGGATTAGCTGAATCATAAGATGCTTTAATTTCATTCACCAGCCAACTTTTCCCAAACTAAAAAAAAAACGAGGTTGTTTTTAATAACTAAATCCTGAAATAATAAATAAGTTTCTTATATGGCTTTCTGTTTATTTAACAGGAGATTTGGCCAATATATATATATATATATATATATTTGAGCTAGTTCTTGTGTAAAACCCATTACACTCTTTTAACCCATAAAAAGGATCTAAAGATCCATGACACAGCAATTAGTAGTCGGAATTCCATTGCATCAATTGAGTTGTATTTCCCCACACAAATATTCTCACTTATAAAGAATTAAATATTGCATAATTTATACAAGTGGAATTTTGTTATTGAATATTTTGAGCCTTATTAAATTTTTTATTATTATTTGTAATAATTATAAGTAAAAATAATAAAGTGTTATTTAAAGTTTGAATTTTACATAACCTTAAGTGTCTGCTAACTTTGTTCATTTCAGACGTATACAAAAATTTACTAGTTTAAAATAATATTTATATATACTATATGAATTTTTTAACTTAGAATTATATTTTAGTGATAGAATTTGAAACACTCATTATGTGTTTATATTGTAACTTTAAAGTGTCACTACACTCGCTTTTATTCTCCCACAATAAATGCTTCATCTTGTACAACCAAAGATTTTCCATTCTTTTATAGGAACACGACTCATAACAAACACAAGCTCCTGACTGAGCTAAATAAAAATTATAATGAGCGAGAGACTCCAGTTGACATAAATATTGATGAAAGGTTCTACTATGTTAAGAATATCTGATAGAAGGTCAAGTTATAGACTATAAATAACTAGCGTTATTATGCTGTGTGTTTGGAGAAATGATAAATATTCCTTAGAGAGCATAGACTAACTTGTACACAACTTATTACTGTAAATAAACTCTCTTGAGCAAACAAATGCTCCCTTGAAGCAACAATGAAAATCTATGATGTGCTGGGTGTGATATCTTACCAACTAGCAAAATTTGTTCAAGACAGTATGAACCCCCATAAAGTGAAATGGGTTAAACTGCTAATAATTAAATTTAACCAAATTCCTGGTCTAATTTAATTAAAAGAATTTATTATAAATTAGAATTTTAGAAAATGACTAAAACAGTTTAAATGTAATCATTAATTCAAAAGAATATAGTAAGTTTTATTATAAAGTCATTGATCCAAACAACATTCCTATCAAACACACACAACCCAGACTAGCCTATTATTACCAATCTTTCTAACTTACTTCATAATAATCTTTATAAGTTATAAAGGGCAAGATTATAAAGAGAAAAGAAGATATTACTTTTGACTGTGCTGCTTTTAAATGTGTTGACACTGCTAGAGATAATGAATACTAGATCAAGACAAATTAGTCCATTTCTACTATAATTATGTTCAATTTATCTTTAATTTACTTATTTATAACTTCGTATACTATAAAACACTAGAAATATATAATTATACTTTTAAATTACCAAAGGTATCTTATTTTTTTTATTTTCTTCTTTTAGCTGATTTTCTCCATTATATGACATAGAAAATGAATGAACAGCATCAATATTATATAGATTAATTAAGAAACTCAAATCTGGTCGTTGCCAGGGTGTTGAAGGATTAAATTGTGTACTACTTTTAAAATATGGTTTATATTTTTCAGGTGGGCTTTTATCTTGATCAATCCATTCTCTTTTTAATTTTGAAATACAATCATCTGATAAATTTGACACTAGATGGCCGACTACCTGAAAAAAGAAAACACACATGAAAATATTTTAAAAGAATTTGAAAATAAAACCTCACTTTCATTATAACAAACTAGGGTCATTATTTGTAAAAATTCATATCAGAGTTTCTTACAAATAGTGAAACTATTCTTTTAAAATAAAATTCCCATAACACAGGAAAAATAGTGAAAATGAATGAAAATTTTGCCTATGATAAGTGAACTGTGTTTTAAAAAATATCAGTTGGTGTACTAAGTGAGATGCTAATCCTTTCTCAACACCTACAGATGGTCTATACTACTCTCCCAAGAGATACTGAAATATAGAGTATTTATATGAAAACCTTTTATTTTTTTCTGTCATTTATATGTCATTTAAAGTTTCTACTATGAGCCTGATTTGTTTAAACGGAAGATTTTCCAAAATTACCATACAGGGTATTTGAAAATAAATCCTCCTGGCTGTAAGGGCAAGGTCTAAAGGTATTGCAGCATTCATTTGACTTGCAATTATAATTTATACTTGACATGCAAAAGCAACTCTTACAGTTTTAACCCCCAAAGATGAAAATTGCAAGGTGTCAGATCAGGTGAATGTGGAGGGCATGTGAAACAACTGACATTTGCCCCTTGGCGGCTAAGCGACCAATGCAAGGCTTGGGTACAATGTAGTTTAAGCAATTGCATACTTTTCAAGATACTCCATTTATAGATGTTTCACTAAAAAGGAATGGCTCCTAAACTTTCGATATAGCACATACATAAACATTTGATTTTAGCGATACTCGCAATTGTAAGGGATTTTCTGCTCCCAAATGTTCATGCTATGATTGTTTAACTTCACTCAGGTGAAATGTCGAATAGCCAATCAATAAGGCATATAAAACTTGGGTGAAGAACCAGTTACAAGTGTAAATGATTAGGACATAGTTGTGTTTCCTTAAAACCCTACGTACGGATGCCACTGGAATTGATAATTCACAATTAGGCTTCTAAACCGATTTTTTTCAACTAGTTGTAAAACACATTCTTCAGTCAATCTAAGTTCTCACACTCTTTTCACTACAAAGATAACCATTTACAGATGTTAATTATCACATAGAGGTTTGCAGCAGAACATATTATAAAAAGCTTTCTGTTCATTAGTTGGCATCCTAACTATTTTTAACAGAAGATAGGGGAAACAAAGCAATCTCATGCGCATAAGTGTAGCAAAAATAAAACTGTTATAACAAATGCACACTTGTATACAATTTTCTCACAACTCAAATTTTAATCAGAACATGTTTTCAACAGCCATGTTGACCTCATCAGAGAATAAACAACACTCAATCACTCAGTGTTGTGAGGAAAGTGTATACAAGTGCGCATTTCTTATATATCACAAGCTAAACTCTAACTTATAATAAAACTGTTAGTGTTGCCTGTTCAAATGTTTTATAATTTAAAATTAATTGTAAGTCGAGGAGAATAAATGTTACAAAGACATACAACCCTAATATTCATTTTGAAACACTCTGTGCATTATTTTGTTGTCGAATTTAAACTACTAATGTAAAAATTATAATATATACTTTATACATTTTCAAAAAAAGTATTGCCTCAATAGGATTTTAATACAAACTTAAATAATTTCCTAATAACTACCTATAAGTCATATATTAGACCTGTCCTTGACTACGGAAGTGAAGTGACCATCACAAGCAACCGTAACACCCTCAGTAAATTGGACATCGTGTAGAACACAGCGTTAAGGATCATAACGGGTGCACCTAAATCCACACCCATTGCAGCAATGGAGGCACAAACGAAGTGTAGTTCAATGGGAAGCCATAGAGAGAAAATAGCTCTCCGATTCTGACAGAGACACAGAGGAGTACACACTCATTGGACAAGCTACAGACAAGCCACGGCCCGACTGAAGACTCAAATGGCGAACTATGAAAGGGTGGCCTTGAAGTATGGAATAGCCTTAGAGAAGCCAGCACTGCTTACAGATTACCGCGAGTTTTTCCACAATTTACCAAAAGCTAATTGTGGATTGAAGAACCACAGTCAGTCGAAAACAGCATCCCTGGACGTAGAACTGAGGCAAGCAGCCCTGCATACAATCAATGAAGAGTACCCACAACCAGAATGGTTACATATATACACGGATGGATCTTCAATACCAGAAACAGGTGCAACAGGAGCTGCCTACTACAGTCGCAATTTTGAGGGATACCTAGCAGTGGGAATTCCCCAGACCAACTACGATGGAGAAATAGCAGCAGTACAAGCTGCAGCCGCAGAACTAAACAAAATAGCCCCTACACAGGCAGTTTTATTTGTCGATTCACAAGCGGCTATCCGTAACCTATCGCGCAATACAGATACAGACTGCAAAAGAACAATGGAGACAAGAAAAGCCCTGGAACACCTGGTGAATGGGGGTTGGCTTATAGCTTTACAATGGATCCCAAGCCATGTTGGCATCTATGGAAATGAGAGGGCAGACTTTCTGGCCAAGAAAGGCACATCCATGGCACAACCCGTTTGCATGCCTTCGCTGCAAAGCACGAAAGCCCTCATCAATGCAACTATCAACCGGGCCAGCAAACTGCACCTCACACAGCAATCAGCAGGAAGAAAATGGGAAAACCTAGTCAGCACAGAGCCCATCGACCACAGACTTCCACGAGCTGTGGGCGTTGCCAAGTTCAGAATGCAAACTGGCCATGACTACCTGGCCGCCCATCTACATCGCATCGATGTGCTCCCAACACCAAAATGCCCTCTCTGTGGACACGATAAGATGGATGCGGATCATCTGATGAAGTGCAGTGTGCTCGACCATTCCGGAGATGATGATGACCCACTGGTTCGACTATACTGGTCAGCGCGTCACCAAATGGCTCAACAGCCAAGGGTGGGCGTTGGCTAGTAAGTAAGTAAGTGTATTTAAACGGTACTAAAATTCCCTTTTTGTTGTGGTATTCTGGTTCTTGTATTTCGTAACTTTTTACTTACTGCAACCTACTGAGATACATAAAAGTCTCAAATTAAGTAACTATATGAAGCAACTGTGGCGTAATGTTTAATTTTAAATAAATAAAACCTCTAAACCACAAATAACATTTTATTTAAACCTTATGTACATTTCGATTGCCCAGCAATCATCTTCAGAGGTATTTAAAAAATACAACTAACTAGTTAGTTTTAGAATTAGGTTTAGACGTTTTATTTATTTAAAATTTCTCAAATTAAGGAATATTGAAAAATCACCTAGATAGTTGCAGAAGAGATAATCATGTAATCTTGGTAATATGAGCATGAATCAATTATATCTATCATTAGATTAATCATTATTTACGGAATCAATGTTAGGTTCAAAAACAATTTTATACGTGAAGTCATACAGATAGCTGTCTTTCAGACCCATCTAGGGTTTGGATATATTGCTTTAATAGTTTTTGAATCTGGTAGAATCTTTTTCCATGCAACTGATATCCAAATTGCAACACAGTAAACAGAATCCAGATAAATGTGCTTTTTAATCGATTTAAATAATTTGTTAAATCCTGGAACAATTTTGAATCAACATTTTCTAATTTGCATGTGATCTTTTTTCATATACATTTCATGTATATACAATATATTTTCATGTACATACAATACCCAATTGTCAAATTTTTACATAAAGACTCCTCATTGTGACCTTATTTTTTATTACGTAGAAAATTAAATCTGTGGTTCAGAGCTCAAAGTGATTAAATCACAGGCTTATGTTTTTCTGATTTTAAAGTTTATTTTTTTAATACTGAAGTATGAAACTTGATAATTTTTCACATTAATTTAACTTACTTCTTCTTACTTCTTCATGCAGGCGTCCAGCTCAACTGTAGCCGATCGCCCGATGTCCACAATATATATATATGATGCTATGGCCCACAGGTTCTTCTTAACTAGAATATCTTGCCATTTTGTCACAATTGGTCTGAGGATGTCTCTTTTAGGTAATAGGTAAGGGCAGTTCAGCAGGATGTGTTCAATTGTTTCGCTCCCCACACCACAGAGTACACACAACGGAGATTCTGTGAGATTAAAACGAAATAGGTACTCCTGTGTCACCAGATGGCCGGTTCTTGCTCTGGCAGCAAAAGATGCTGTTGATCGTGCTACTTCCCTATATTTATCCTTGACTGGTGATTCTGGTTGGAGCTAGTAAAGGTGTCGACCAGAAGACTCTTTTTCCCAATGTTCACACCAAAGTTTTCAGAAAACTTCCCTGCTTTCACCTTTGCAATGTAGCAGGGAGTGTTTGCAGGAGTGTAGCAGGGGCCTTCATCTGTAGGTTCCATGGTTGAGGCTATTTTTGCAATTTAGTCAGCTTTTTCATTTCCAGGTACTCCGCAATGGGCAGGTACCCATTGAAGAGTTAATTCTTTCCCACAGTCCACTAGTTCTAGGTTGGTTTTTCTTATTTTTGATATTCGAAACTAGTATGAACTTGTAGAGTTATTTAACAATGACTGAAGGGCAGCTTTCGAATCCGATAGGATGCATATTTTTTAATTTCCCTTTAAATGCACACAGCTAGTCAGGGCTGCACTTATAGCCAAAAGCTCAGTATCCATGCTGGAATTGGAATTGGCTGGGATGTAAAAACAGTCTCCGTTCGATTCATTATAGTAGCCTGCCCCCGATAAGTTCTTCTCCGGTCAAGCGAGCCATCTGTGAATATTTTCATGTGGCTTTTGTACTGAGATTGAATCATGTTTAATGTTATTGTTTTTAATAGTTGTACGTGATCTTTCTTGCTCACCTCATGTGGCAGGTTAAGTGCATTGATTTAAGACAATACATTTTTTTTTTAATTTTTCAAAAATTGTATCCATGGATAATCATAACTGACTTTCTTACGAGTTTCATAAGTAAACTCTTGGTGCATTGAAGTGTTCTATATATTCGCATTACCAAATTTCCTATCTGCATTCATTACAATTTGAAAATTTTCACATCTATGCTGTATTTTTCCAACATATTTTTTATGTTTTTGACTTCAGCATTTATATTTTATAATATCTTGATGCTGAAAGATAAAAAAGCCAAAGTACTCTTTTTCTGACTTTTTGCTTTTTTACCTGTTAAATTAAAATTTTATAAAATCCTTTCTTAGTGCGTCTCAAAATTTCAAGTTTCTATTTTTAATAGTTTCCTCTGAGTTGATTAGTCAGTCAATAAGGAAAATGTATTTTATATACAGATAATAACATATAGAGCCATTACGATGTAATAAAAATGTACTTAATTACAAATATAATAAAATAAATACCATCAATAAATACAGATATTATAGATTAAATTAATAATGGTCTTGCTTTGTGCATAGTATTTTTTTTATATCTGCAGTCTGCCTATTTGGTTTTACAATAAAAATATTGAAAAGAACCCCAATACCACAAAAATAATCAAAAATAACAAATAAGACAAGTTACTTAAGATTAAACCCTTATGTACATTTCGATGACCATGTCATCATCATCAGAGGGTCTAGTTACAAAACACAATCTAGCACACAAGAAGTTACAAACTAGAATGATACCAATCGTTCTCTGCGGTCTCTATATATAGGCGTGAGGTAAGCTCCGCCCCCCGTGAACGATTGGTATCATTCTAGTTTGTAACTTCTTGTGTGCTAGATTGTGTTTTGTAACTAGACCCTCTGATGATGATGACATGGTCATCGAAATGTACATAAGGGTTTAATCTTAAGTAACTTGTCTTATTTGTTATTTTTGATTATTTTTGTGGTATTGGGGTTCTTTTCAATATTTTTATTGTAATATATTGTACCACTGTGCTCTTGATATTGTGTATTTGGTTTTAGTTAACTACAACTTAAAAATATCTTTTATTTCTTAGAGCTTTATACAAAATTAAACTACATACATAAAATATACACAGTATTAATTTCATAACTGTTTAAATAAAACTTACTGCGCAAATGCTATTTGCCTGAGTCTGGGTCACAGGGCCAAACTTTTGCTTCAGGCATGATATATGTCTATTTTCCACTATATCCTTGCCTATAAATAGCCTCACTAAGAAAATGGCAGCTTCGTCGATAACTTCATTGCTTAGATCACTTCCTGTAATATTTGAATGCTGTAATTATTTACTTCAACTATAAGCGTTAATAAAGTACGAGGCATGTTTTTAAAGTAAGTATCGTTTTGATATAAAAAATGAACAAGTAAATTTTTTCAAACAAAACTTTATTTACCTCAAAGAGCATTCTTTCCTCTACTTCTCTACATAATTTCCATTATTATTAAGGCACTTGTCGTATCTTGGGACCAGCTTTTGTATGCCGTCGTCATAGAAGCTTGCCGCCAGACTGGACAACCACTGCTGCACAGACGTTTTTACTTCTTCATCATTGGAATGACGCTTCCCCGCTAAATGCGTCTTCAAGTGTAGAAACAAATGGTAGTCGCTAGGCGCTAGATCGGGACTGTATGGAGGATGGTCGAATTGTTCCCAGCCAAATGAAGTGATGAGCTCTTGCGTTAGATTTGCTGAATGTGGACGAGCATTATCGTGGAGCAAAACGATGCCTGCACTCAACATGCCACGTCTTTTGTTTTGGATTGCGCGGCGCAGTTTTTTTAAAGTTTCACAGTACGCGGCTGCATTGATCGTTTCACCGCAAGGCAGAAAATCGACCAACAACACACCCTTTCTGTCCCAAAAGACAGTGCACATGATTTTCTGGGCAGAAATTGTTTGCTTGAATTTGACTTTCCTAGGGGATGTTGAATGCCGCCATTCCATTGACTGTTGTTTTGATTCTGGTGTAACGTAGGCTACCCACGTTTCATCACCTGTAACGATATGGCTTAAAAAATCATCGCCCTCGTTACGATAACGCTCGAGAAAGCTCAATGCACTGCCCAATCGTTTGGTTTTGTGCTGATCAGTCAACATTTTCGGTACCCACCGTGAACACAGTTTCCGATAATTTAAACGTTCAGACACAATTTCGTAGAGAACACTTCTTGATACAGCAGGAAATGTTACAGCTAGGGACGAAATTGTGAACCGTCTGTTCTCTTTCACTTTACAGTCCACTTTTTGAATGAGATCATCGGTAATGACTGAAGGTCGCCCACTTCGTTCCTCATCATGAACGTTTGTGCGGCCATCTTTGAAGGCCCTAACCCATTTCCGCACCATTCCTTCACTCATAATGTTTTCACCATAAACTTCACTGATTTCATGTTGAATGTCAATTGCTTTTAAGCCTTTAGCACAGAGAAAACGAATCACACCACGCACTTCACAGTCGGCGGGATTCTCGATTGTCTGCGGCATTTTAAAATCACGTAAACAAACTAAGACTCGATCAAACGGCGTCACAATGGCGTCTGTAGCTTCCCAACAGATGTAGCTACATTGCGCGCATGCGCTAAACGCCGACCGCAGAGCTGCGGCGGGGAAATTTAGAAACGGTACTTACTTTAAAAACATGCCTCGTAATACACCAAAAGAGTAGTCAAATGATTTACAATAACCTATGGAAAATACAGACGTTAGGTATGATTGTTTTATTATAATTCTTAAAAAGAAACAAAAAATATATAGAGGCTGAGTAACACCAACTGACGCTAGGAAAATGATTCTTTCATAAAGACAAGAACAAAATGTTATATAAACATTACTTGAAAACCCATTTATTTTGTAAGATACTGCATGTTTTAAATTTTTAACTTTGAACTGCAGAGTAGTCTAATTACAGTATTGGTATATTTTAAAATCTCATAATTATTAGAGAGATAATTTTGAAGACATATCAATTATAACTTAAAACTATTGATAGGTATTCGGTGATATTTTTTTTAGATGAAAATTTATCCAAATTTGATTAAAAAATTTTATTTTTACAGTCCAATTGTTAAACCTTTTGGATTACGACTTTTTCAAAAGTTGTCAAATTTTACAAATAAAATTCAACAATAACTTTTTCATTTTTATTAGTAATTTCTACTTGATAAAAATACTTGAGAAGTTACAAACATAATAAAAGACTAACATAATAAAAATACTTTTGTTTTACAGTCTGTAAATTTAAGTTGCTGTTTTAAGTTGTAGGCCTAATGTTTGTAAATTAGTTCATTTATCTATCTCATGTTAATAAAGTACACATTTTATTTATAAACCCTAAAATTTATAAAACATTTTAATTATGTATTAATTATACTCATGTAAATAAACTATTTACCAGCAAGTTCCTTTGCAAAATTTCTGAGAGGTTGAAGATATTTTGTTACATCAGATTTTGTTCCAATATCTTGTTCGATTAGTGTACAGAAGTGATTCCAATTAAATTTCCTGAAATCATCAAAATAATAATTTACTAGGTTTAATTTTATTTATTTTGTTTTAAAGCAATTTCTAAAATAATAAAGCAGACTACTTATCTTCATATATTGCAAATTACTGTATCTGTAGTATTATAACAGATTTATATTTATACTATATAATTTATAACTATATTTTACATTTGTTACTTAAATATGAATTAAAAACAGGAATAAATGTGATTTTAAGTGTGGCAGACCGTAATAGTAATAAAAACTTTGTTAATTACTTCCATGTAAACATAATTTAACTTAAAAACACACAACTTTATCTAGTAATTCTTTACGAATAACCATACTCCTTATGCCACGTAAGTAAACCGTTATATTAAAATACAGCTATCCAGTTGTGAAGGGTTTTGTTATATAAAAAAAGGAACAAACAAATTGACTATAGTATAGTAAAGAATTGCTGAGGTTAATCATTTATTTTGCACATAAACTCATTTCAGGATATGGTAAAATAGGACATTAGTGACAAAAATTTTAATTTTTTTCCTTAGCTTTTTGTGTTGCGTCTTATCATGATTGTTTTTTACTTATTGACTGTAAATAGCAACAAAGTATTCTGCTATGATAGGTTAGGTTTAAAGACAAATTAAACAGTTGTGTTAAAAAATTATCATTTTTTTACAAACTAACCTATTCCAACCAGTTATTTTGTTGCCAGATTATAAAATAGGTATTTAATAATTGAATGTGGTAAAAAAAAATTGTGTGGTTTTATTAAAAAACATTCAGTTAATAAAGTTTTTGAAACATCAAATTTCAACTACTGTTTATGGTTCACAACTTTAACACGTTCGCGGAACTTGGGGCATACCTTGTACTGGTCCTGAAATTTTTGTTTACAATTTTTTATTTAATTTAATGAAAAATAGACAGTTTTCAGAAAAAAAAATAATTTCAATGCTTTTCAGGTGATAATATGAAGTCATAATATTCGGAAGCCAATAGGCTTCCGCATCGCTGCTAAAAGCAGAAAAACTGCTGCATTGTAAGAAAAACTTTACTTATGACTATTTATTGTCATATATCATTATTAATAATGAAATAAATAATTTATCAGAAGAAAAAAACCATTTTGAATGCTTTTCAGCTAATATTATGACATCACAGTTATTGGAAGCCGATAGGCTTTCACAGTACCGCTAGAAGATACCATTGTAAAAAAATTACACTTTTGCCTATTTATTGTTATATATATATATATTCTGTTGAGTAAATGGTATGTCCCTCATACCAATAGTGTTATACTCTCACCAAGTAGGGTTGTAATTGTCTGAATCATCATCTGACTCACTAATCAATGTCACTGGACTCATCACCAGAACTAGTCTCGGAGTAGTCACCAACATCGTTCAAAGCACTATTTACATTTAAAACCATGTCCCTAGATGTACCAGCCATTATTTTACAGAGATAAAACACTAAAACTAACATTATTTATTTAGAAAAACAAATGAATAATATACCGTCCTTTGGTAAGCGAAATGGGAAATTATTGCTACACAAGAAACACACGTACACACCCACCACGTTGCGAGAGAAACAGCCAACTAAAGCAATAACTGCAGTCGTAAACCCGACATGTAATGAATATGGACGAGAGAAGCCTATAGTCTTCTGCCGCACCTGAGAAGACCCCACTCAGAAGCCAATAGGCTTCTGCCGCAGCCGTGTTAAAAAAAATAACTTCTTCTTGATTAGAATGTGTTATTAAACAACATATGTAACAAAAAAAAATTCGTAAATTGGACCAATCATTGATAACTAATACAACAAAAATATCTCAACACTGACATTAGATAAACTGAATGTTTATTCGTGTATATTACTAAAGTTCTTTCTTTTCATATTTTAAATGTTAGTCTGTAATGGCATGTAGGGTTAAAGTGTGAACCAGCCGTGCATTAGCTACAGCGCACTGCACTACGTCCAGATTTTGTTGTAGTTTTAGTAAATATTTTCGACTTATTGCTAATGCAGAAAATTACAACAAAATCTATCCTGACTGGACACTTCAGAGGTATATTTCAATGTAGGTATATAGTAATGTTGTGTAAATTATAAACAAAAGTTTAATATTTACATTTTAAGTTAAGTATTAAAATAACTTACTTTGACTTAGTGCAGTGCGCTGTAGTTACTGTGTTCAGTTCACGCTATATTGCCATTACAGACTAACATGTAAAATGTGCTAAAAAAGTAACTTTCCGTATTTTCTGCGGAAAAATAGTGGATATTCATGTTCAACACATTAAAACAAGTAATCTTTTTAAAAAATTTGAAACCAACATCATTAACACTATATTTTTACCAATTATGTTCGTAAAGAGTAGTTATATTTTAAACACTATCATTTCTCCTTCATAAGCTGTAACTAAGTTTTGAGATAATTGAAATAGTGTAATTATTATTTAGAACAACTTTTTGGGCAACAAATGAGAAATAATATCGAAGTTGAATGTTATTTGGTTGAATATTACCATAAATAGTAGCATAAGATATGGTAATTGTTTACACTTCTAAAACAGCTACATATTTGTATGGAACATTCCAAAACATGTCCAAAGGCTATTTTCATTGGCATTTTTTATTTGTTGTGTCAGAACGTAATTGTTTTATCAATTAAAGAAGGGTGAAAAACTCAGTGCGCAATAGTAAGTTGTACAACGATTGCCTGCTTCGTAGAGTGATGTCACCCTATTTCTATTCATACCTCTTATGTATAGATATTTGAGAAACGTTCTGGGTTAATTTTTATGGTTTTTTAATACGTATATTTAAGTATACCTATAAAGTCTCCAGTTAGGATAGATTTGGTTGTAATTTTATACATTATTAAAATTATTATATACCTGTATTACAATATACCTATAAAGCATCTGGTCAGGATAGATTTTGTTGTACTTTTATACTACATTACCAAGTTTAATGTATAAAATTATAACCAAATCTATCCTGACTGAATACTTCATATGTATATTTCAATATATTTATATAAGATTTTTGATTCATTTCATATGCATTCCATTTAGTGTGGGCAATCTGCGTTTTTACCAAAGTTTAGATTCCTAAACCACCAACTACAGTTGAGATGTCACTGTGTCACTCAGCGGACATTGCACAACTTACTACTCCATACTGAATTTTTTATCCAACTTTAATTTGAAAAAAAATGTTCCGACACCAAAAATTAAAAAATATTAAAATAGCCTTAGGACATGTTTTGGAATGTTCCATACAAATATGTAGCTGTTTTAGAAATGTAAACAATTATCCAAGATATATTTAATACCACAATGGTTTCTGACTATACAAAAAAAATATCAAGTGTACAAGAAATGCCTATGAAATTTCCTTTTACAGATTTTTCAACTGAATAACAAAAGAAACACAAACTTACTTTAAAAATATAAATGTATTTATTGGAGGTTTGTGTTAATTTTACTATGCTAGGTATAGCTCAAAGCCTATCCAAATCTTGAGTTTTTCAAATAAAAAATGTACGATAATTGTGAGATAAAGGGGCCACCTGAGATTAAAATTGAAAATTGTTCAAAACCACAAAATAGGACGATATGCATAAGAATTTTGGCTAGCTTATTTATTTTATATCAATTTAGCTAATGATTTTAAGCTTATTTTCAAAGCAAACATATGAATTTTTTTAACAGGAACACAATTTCCAATTCTTATTTTAATTCTGAGAAATAATACTTCCTATACATGAAACGATACAAGTGTATTTAAGTACATAGTACAGATTATAAACAAAAACGTCCAATAATCAATAAACTTTTTGTTACAGATGCTTTTAACTCTAATACAACTCATTTATTTTTACAAATGTTTTAAAATTTTAAACTAGTACATACTCTTGAATTTCTTTAGCTCTCCATCTCCGAACATCATCCAATGTTGTTTCAGTAGTATAATCTGTCCTACAAGGTCCACAAAGATCTGAGAATTCTTCAAAAAGATTAGACAGCCGAGGATATTTCAAAGATATATTCATTATTATGTTATTTTCTTCCTGAAATAAAGGGCCAATTATTTTTGTCATCTGATATGATATTATTATTCAGCAATTATTCTTTATTCATTAGTTCACATTGGCAAAAACCTACTATTTACTGATATTTCTTAGCCGAAATATTTCACACTTGGCAGTGTTCAATGGTGTAAGTCACGAAAAAACTGTTTGATCGGGTATATTATTTTAGTGTGGAGTTTTAGTATTCTGTAATGAATTGTTGTTCTGAGCATAGTTTTTTTATTATGGCTTCAACTGTAGGTATATTCTATTGTTTAGTAAGCATGTGTTATGGTTGATTTTTGTAGTGTTGATTATATATTTCAAATTGTTCCCTTATATTTATTTATTGTTTTTTTAATGAAAGTATTACAATAATTCAACTTCAGTAGTTTTAAAATATTACTCTATTACCATTAAACCTAAAAATAAACATAAACAAATTGTTATACACTTTATTCTTACCGTCATACAAAAGCTTGCACCATATTACATAATAGTTATGTACAAAAAATAATATCTAAATGTATGCATTAAAATACCTGAATTCATTGAGTGGATTTTAGTAATAGTGACTTGATATTATCAAGATTACTTTTTAGGTCTAAAAAAGAGGTTAGAAAATTGAAATGAGGTAGATGATGTATAACAATCGTAAATGATATTGAGTAAATAAGAATGTTCAAATTTAAGATTTGTTAACCCTTCAGAAAATGAAATATTTTTTAAACTCATAATGAAAGAATGATGTTAAGAAATGTGCACACAGTTTTCATTTTTTGAAAAGCTAGGATATGACAAAGCCTAAGTACATAATGAAAAAATTTATAGAGACCTTATTTGTTAAAGAATACATTTTTAAAGTTTGTTTAGCCCAATTTAATATACTTTCTTACAATTTATCAATGCAGATTACTATTTAAAATCCAGAATAAATTTAAACATTTATGTTACCTCTTTCACGATGATCCATTTAGTTATAATTTAAAATAAAATACCTTTTACAGAGACTTATAGGAATATACATATATATATATATATATATATATATATATATATATATATATATATATATATATATATATATCACTAGATTATCTTTTAACGGTGAAAAACTAACACACGGTATAGAGAAGGTTATAACCTACTTGCTTTGAGGAAGAAATATTCAAGTATATTGTTTAAAAAATGTCAAATCACGCACTTATAAATTTATAATTATGGAATCAACATTTAAAATGTGTTTTATAATAAAATGATTAAAAATATAATTATAAACTGAATTAATTACAAACCAAAACATATGACTGTACAATTGTTATTTGAGAATTAACGAATAACTACAGTTAGTGCTGTGGAAGATGACGACTATTATCATAAAATATGAATCCATTACAAGACTTAGGATGTATCTGTTACGAAGATTGAAAAACTGTTATAGATACGACTATTACACAAGCAGACGACTAAGGAGGGATGTTAGTTGATAAAAATTGCCATAAGTTTCACTATTTTCGTTCTTACGTAATTCATTTTACGTAGTTGAAATCTGAAAAAGAAATGCGAACATAACCTCAAAGCATAAACTTAACGTATCACTATTTAATACTATATTGAATAATTTCTTCATACCTACTTCGCAATCTTACAGCATAGTATCGTCTAGTTACTTTTTGTTATAAAAATAATGTTTGTTTAATTTGTTCGATAATGATTAAAAAATAATCATTATCTTTGGGAAATACATTTATATTGTAAAATAGGTTTGAAACAGTTGTAAAGACAGAATTATTTTCGTTTAGCCAGCTGATAAACTAGATATTCAGTATACCATGCTTCAATTTGATTCCACATTCCTTGATATCTACTTGTATGTGGTTATAATTTAACAGTTACCAGTGGTAGCTTGTCTTGTTTTACCATGAATGGTTAAACATCTGATAGCAACATACAACATATTTAAAAGACCGAACAGAAAGGTTAATTTATTCATGCTACATTGAAATTATATTTAAACACTTGTAAATATTTGCAAACTTGCCTATGGTAGCACTTACTTATATTTGTTGAGGATGGCCTTATCGGTAGTACTAACAAACTATAGGCAATGTAAATATTTAAAAGTGTTTAGTGAAACTAGTAGTTCACGTGAAGATGGAATCAACAAATATGAAATTGTATGTAAGGCATGAAGAATATTTCGGCTTTAAACAATGTATCTACAAAATTATTAATTTGAACGAATTTTGGTAATACTTCAAAGAAAATGTAACACATAATTTTTTTTATTTATACATATGTTGCTCGAAAATACATTCAAAAGGTAAAATAAATGCCGGGAACCATAAATTGAAGATACAATTCAAAAAATACAAACAACTTTAAGAAACGAATTACATAATTTGAAAAATGTGAAGGATTCTTAAAAACAAATCACTATTTTATACTATGTTTACTTTTACCCTTTTAAGAGTATGTTTATCCTTTACAAAAAGGTACAAATTATCTTGTTAGGATAATGTTCGTTTTATACAAATAATAACTTTATTTTATATTATAATAAAATCGATGTTTATTGGTCTCTTGTGTTATAAAAACCGTTATTACTGCTTCCACTAATCTCCATTATTACCGCTTCCTCTCCGCCATGGCGCCATTCATTATGTCAATGACCTGTTTGTTAGTGTTCCTTGTTATTGAATTTGCTTTCAGAAATATTCGTAAGTTTGTTTACTTGTAATTTTGCAAGTATTTTGGAGGTGGCCCTCTCAATGTTTCTCCAAAGAAATAGAAACCTTACTGTGTTGACAAAACAATAATAATTTCTTACACTTTTAAAATGTTTTAAACTTGCCTATAGTAGCACTTACTTTGCTTGTTGAGGATGGCCGTTTTGGGAGATGTGTCCCTTTGTCAACTCACATCTCCCGAAACGGCCGTCCTCAACATCTACCGAAATGGCTGTCCTCAACAAGCAAAGTAAGTGCTACTATAGGCTAGTTTAAAACATTTTAAAAGTGTAAGTGATTACTAGTAGCTCACGCGAAGATGGAATCAACAAATGTTAATAATAATTTATTTTAATTTTTTATATTGCATAAAGGTTTTGCAAGTGTTTAGATTCTGATTTCTGCCCAGCTATATAGAGGTAAATTTCTTAAGGTAATGTTCATGAGTAATTTTAACGCTTGTCAGGGCAATAATTTTCTTTCAGATGGTTTCAGGAATCAACCCCTCTTAAAACAGCAGATGGTTTCAGCTGTTTAGGTTATTAAGTGTAGACAGTGTATAGATTGACAATTATTGCTTTCAGAGAGCTTGCGATAGTATCAAGGCTTGTGAAATATTCATGCGGTTAGTAATGTGTTCTTATTTAGTACAAAACAAGAATTTTTTAACCTATTTGTTCCAGATTCAGTATTAAAATCACTTGACCAGTTGTTATGCATTAGGTTTGACATTACTATACTTTCTCCATATCAAGTGCATGTGTATTAGGCAGTAGAGAATAGATAAAGAACATTCTTTATCTGAAGTTATATTTTTATTATTTGATCTCATATGAAATAATCCATAATTACCTTAATTTTGTGGAAGGGAAGTGTTAAAAATCTGTTTAGCAAGAACAACTCAATAAATGATGATTATTTTGCAGAGTGAGGATCGGAAACATTGCCATGAGTGAGTAAGGGCTACAGATTTATACAGTCCACAGAAACTGTCTGACATTTATAGCTCAAGTTAAATGGTAAGATATATTTTCTAATAAATCTTGTCCAAATAAATAAAAACCCACTACAGACAATATAAAAATCTCTAATTTTACTATAACTAGCCTATTTTATGTACATTTTGATTGCTTGGTAATAATCTGCACAGTAATTTTGAATTGAAAATGATTACAATGTAATTGAAATTTATATACAGTAATTGTAGTCAAATAAAAGATTTTTATCTTATTGTTAGTGGGTTTTGATTTATTTAGTTAAAATTCTTCTACAATGGTTAAGAAATTTATTAGTAAATCTGTGTTTTTATGATTAAGAATTTTGTAGATAATATAATTTAACTTTAGACAATACAAATCCAAATGATTGAATTTTCTTTAGTTTTTTAATGTTTTATTATTAGTAAATAGAATCTTGGATGTTATCTACAGTTGTTTTAATTTTTTCAGGTAAATGGTTTTGTTGCTATTGAAAAAATTCTAAGGCAGTTACAAGGATATTAAAATAAATTTCAATAGAAATGTTCATTAAGGTAATAAATAGATGATTTTACAAACCCAATATGAATGAGTTAAAAGTTTCTTGAAGTTTTTGTTTTTAACAAGTAACTTCTTATTTTTTTACCTGAAAGTTTACAGAATCAAAACGTGTAAACAAATATTCTTTTGAATAAAGTTTGTTTGTTTTTACTGTTGCAGAATCTTAAAGGCTCATGAAACACTCTGATGCAGAGTTTGTGACGAGCTTTACAGAATGTTGGAGAGCAGTTTACATTGCTGTTTGTTGTAAGTAGGTAGAGTGTGTTAATATTTCATTAATAGACAGGTTAATATGAAGACCAGTTAATTGGGTTCTAGTATAATGGTATTTAGTCACATTTAATAATTACTAAAATCTAAATCCATAGTAAAACACAAACACCTTAAATAATAATTTTTGTCTACATAACAGATAAGATATATTGCTTATATATTATATAAATCACTGTAATATGATTTCAATGTGATTCAATTCTATAGTAAATTTCATTTTACAATATTTTCTATATTGATTCTTTACATAAATTCGTACTACTTTTATATTATTCAAGACATTCAAAGAATAGTTAGCTGCATTAACATAGTCTGTTTGTGTTTTTACTGTATTGGTAACCTGGTCTGAAAGCTCAGCTTGTTGTAGCAGACCTTACCATTTAAAAACACCCATACCCTATATGTTTAATAAATTTTATACTTGTGTGAATTTTTATAAATTCCACAAACCGGTTTGGCTGTTTCAGTGTATGTTTAAAAATTTATAATAGATGTTTATCACTTGTCTCAATTTAAGTGACTCCAGTGCTTTGTTAGCAAAGTTGCTATTCACCAATTTTGATGTTTGTTTTTAAGGAATGTTTTTATCAAGGGTGTACAGCAATTTGAATAGCATTAAAAGATGTATTCCTTACCTAAAACCCATGTACTGCTAACTTCACAGCAAGTTTGGCTAAAATTGGTATTGTTATTTTTTTTAGTCATATATTTCAGTTTTTATCTTTGCTGAAAACATACATAATAAAATAAATACTGAGTCATAAATACTATCTTACCATTTGCCATTATACTGAAGTAATGCTAGTTTGCTTGTGCAAGAAATGATCATGCTCAACCCACCTTTTGTAGGCTCTGTGATATTTTTAATCAGGATCTGCCAGTGTCCAGGACTCCCTGGACTTATGTTGAAAAACCAACTAGTTTTACTGCTAGCTCAATATTTATTAATTTATCTATTCTCAAGAGTAAGTTATTATTGTATCACAATAGGTCTTTATTTATTTGCTATTACTATATTATAGTTTCAATAAATTAAGTATGGTTTGACAACCATTAAATTTGCTAGTTGGAAAAAATAAAAAGTTTTTATTTTTGTCAACACAGGTTCACACCAATACACCAAATCAAGAGAAACCTCTAACTCCAACATCAGATAACTTTTGCATTCACCTTCCTTTTAAAAGGCTTATTTATTATTAATGTTTTAATAAATATCTATAATGGGTTTAAGTGAAACAATATATCTACATTCTATACATTGGTGACAAAAACAGTTTCCCCCTGATTTACAAAGGATGGTGTGCATCTGAAATATACACATACATTATTGTTTCATGTATGTTTACCTATATTTTATGAAAACACCAGTATATTACTATATTGTTAATAAAGTTAAATTTGTCAGTTTTTTCTTCTGGTTCATAAATTCTCATAGTTAATATTTAAATACCTGTTTCTATGTAATTATCATTACCATCATCAAGACACCTATAAACAGTCAACAAGGCCAGATACCAACATCACTAACCGGTACTATCATTACATTATTATTTATTTATCTTTGCCTTACAAATCAGGTAATTTTTTTTATTTAAATTTCTAGCTTCTAAATATTGTGTCATTTAACGTGAAGCAAGGATAGCTTAATTTAAAAACGGCTGGTAAGGTGTGGAATATTATATGTTTCCTATACTTTTCCTAGACTTATTGCAATCAGTCTTTATTTGTTTGTGTTGGATTAGGTTGTATGTATTCCTAATACATCATATTGCATATATTGGCTTTAAAGGTATTAAAATTAATTTCCATTATCCATTAAATATTAAATTTTGTACATATTCTGTAGAATTAATTTGAGATTTAATTGTCAAACATATATTTATGTTGGGTTTTATATAAATAGATATGTAAATTTTCTTTACAAAATTTGTTTTAGTATACTTTGTTTTTTTTTTTTTTTTTTTTTTTTAACTTGGGAGCGGGTTTGAATTGCCCGAAGCACTGCTACCTTAAGGTATATTGTACTTACCTCACTGATCTAGTCAAATAACCCCTTCCCTCTTACCAGGTTTAGGAGTTTCCTGACTAGAGTTTTACCTTCAGCATCCACCAAAGCCGTTCCATCACCAAAGAGGTTGAAGCGCCTCTCAGCAAGTACTCCACATCTGTAAATAATGTGTGTGGCAGTCTCCTGTTCCTGCCCGCACAATCTGCACACTGGTTCATCCTTGTAGATACCCATTTTATGCAAATGTTTCCTTAGTCCACAGTGTCCCGTGAGTAGTCCTGTGGCGCTCCTTAATTCCTGCCTAGACAGATAGATGAGACTCTTCTGCAGCCCCAAGGAAGGTCTCCTAAGGGTTAGCTTACTGTGCCTCATCCCTTCGGCCCTGATCCAGTGCTCACAGTGTCTTTCAGCCATCCACCTTCGCACTGTCATCCTGACCATGGATTTGGAAATACCCACCGCAGGTTCCGGTCCAATCAGGGGAGTCGAGGACCCCTCCCTGGCCAGCGCATCTGCGGCTTCATTTCCAAGTATTCCCCTATGCCCTGGCACCCAACCAATCTTGACTTGATTGTGCCTTGCCAGAGCTTGTAGGTTAATTAGGCACTCCCTGACTATGGCCGAGGTGACCACGTGTCCGTTTAGTGCCTTAATTGCTGCCTGACTGTCGGAGAAAATAGCAATCCGGGCCCCATGTGTTTCCCTTCTCGCTATCTCTCCCAGACAGGCATTTATAGCATATACTTCGGCCTGAAAGACAGAGGTATGCCTCCCCAAGGAAAAAACTAGTTCTACCCTTGGGTTTTTACAATACACCCCCGCTCCAGTGCCGAAGTCCATCTTGGAGCCATCTGTGTACCAGATCTGAGCTCCCGATGTTAATGTCCCTGACCATTCCATCACAGTTTGGTGGACCTGGTCAGGTGCAAACATTCGAGTAATGTGGTCGCTGCCCATTTCCAAGACGGGTTCTTTGACCACGCACTCGATACTCATATGTCCCGAGACATCTGGGAGGTTAGCCCAGTTGCTCGAGTTGCGCAATCTCCATGCCGCTAGCCTCGCCTCTCCCCTAAGGACAAGCTCAAGGGGAGGGAGGTTAAGCATTACTTCCATTGCTGCACCTGGTGTAGTTGACATCGCTCCCAGTGTGCACAGACAGGCCAATCTCTGGATAGAGCTCAGTTTAGCTCTTGTCTGTGCCTGGTTGGCCTTTGTCCACCACACCAGAGCTCCATAAGTAATCATAGGTCTTATCACCCTCAGATACATCCAGTGCATCATTGATGGCTTCAGTCCCCATTTCTTACCCACCATTCTTCTCACAGTCATCAGTGCCCTTTTGGCCCTGTTAACTGTCCTCTCAAGATGTGGATTCCAGGTGAGTTTCCTGTCCAGAGTAACTCCCAGGTACTTCACCTCCCCCACAAACTCAAGGTATTCACCAAACAAGCGGGGCATCCTGGTCGTCAGATCTTTTCGCTGTCTGGTGAAGTTAATGAGAGCAGTCTTTTTTGGATTTACCCTAAGGTTCTCCTTTTTACACCACTCTTCAATCAGTCGTAGAGGATTTCTGATTACCTCAAGGACTGTATCAGGGAATCTGCCCAGGATCAGGACAACTATGTCGTCCGCATATCCTAGACAGAAGTACCCCTGTTCATTCAGGAGTTCAATAAGGTTGTCAACCACTAGGCACCACAACAGAGGAGAGAGAACCCCCCCCTGTGCACAGCCCAGACTTGTCTCCGCCCTTCTGACCTCCCCTGCCACCTCTACAGAAATGCTTCTGTTTGTTAACATGGAACTTATCCAACCACACGTGGTCGCATCCACTCCATGACGTCTTGCACCACTTACCATCGTCTCCACTGAGGGGTTATTGAAAGCCCCTTCAATGTCGAGGAAGGCACCTATGGCACAACCTTTCTTAGCGATCATTTGCTCAATCCTACCAACCACTTGATGGAGAGCTCCCTCGCAAGATTTCCCCGGTTGGTAAGCATACTGGTTCCAATGCAGTGGTTTGATAGCCAAAGCACCCCCCCCTAATATGCCTATCAACCAGTTTTTCAAGTCCCTTGAGAACAAAGGACATGAGTGTGATAGGTCTGTATCCTTTCCCTTCCGATTGGTTACCGGTGGGCTTAGGTATAAAGACCACCTTACTAGATTTCCAGGCTGCCGGCACATGCCCTAGAGCAATGCTTAGCCTGTATAATTTAGTAAGTACCAGCACCAGCATATCCATTCCCTGCTGCAGCAGCACAGGATAGATCCCATCTGGACCTGGAGATTTGTAGGGTTTAAAAGTGCCAATAGCCCATCTTACCCTTTGTGGAGTTACTATCCTCCTTGCCACTTCCCAGTCCTCCCTCTTACCACGTCTTGTGGAGAGTTTGGTAACCGGTTCAGTGTCTGCTCCCCCAAGTTTCCTCAGGGTACTGGAAGGGAAATGTGTCCTGATTAATTCTTCCACAGTTTCCCCTGCCGTTTTTGTTATATTTCCCAGTGGAGTTCTTAGCATCCCCACCGGGTTCACTGGGTCCTTAGAGAGCACTTTATACAGTCGTGCCCCTTCCCGAGTTTTGTCAATCTCATGACAAAACTCCTTCCAGGACTTCCTGCGCGCTTCTCTAATTGCCCTGTTGTATTCGGTTAGTGTTTTCCTATACAGGTCCCACTCCCCGTTCTTTTTTGCTCTATTAAAGAGTCTCCTGGTGGTCTTCCGAAGTTTGGCTAGCTTCTTGTTCCACCATGACGGATCCCCTACTTTCCTCCCCTCACTGAGAGGGCAGTTATCGGTAAAGGATTCTATTATAGCCTCGCCAACCAATGTGGCAGAGTCTTCTAGCTCTCTCCTCCCACCATACTCCAATCCAGCCTCCTCAATCCGAACACCCAGGTCCCTCCTGTAGGAGTCCCAGTCTGTTCTTCTTGGATCCCTGGTTGGACGAAGCATGGCTGGATTTAGAGAGATATCATACCTAATATGTCTGTGATCAGAAGAAGATGGTTCATCCGACACATGCCAATTTAGTACATACCTAGCCATCTGGTTCGATGCCACCGTAATGTCCAGGACCTCCTGTCTGGCCCTAGTGACAAACGTCGGCTCTTCCCCCTGATTTAGGACTAGTAGATTCTTAGAGCTAAGATAAGCTAAAAGTTCCTCACCTCTAGTGTTTGTACCTGTACTACCCCACGAAGTGTGATGGGAGTTAGCATCCATACCCACCAGCAGCTCCTCATCCACAGCCTCGCAGTGCTCGACCAGGCTCCTCAGCTCTTGTGTTGGCAGAGCCCCCGCGCAGTCAAAGGGGAGATATGCCGTGGCCAGGTTCAGCCTCTTCATCCCCCCCTCCGCCCGCAGCTCCACCGTCACTGCTAACAAATCCCTGCAACAGAAGTTCGTTAGTACAAAAGCACACAACCCCCTCCTAACCAGGATACACGTCCTGGGAACACCGGAGTCCTTATCATACAACAACTTACCTCCAGATGTCGCCAGCCCGCATATTTTTCCTCCAGAAATCCATGGTTCCTGGATGAGCACCAAGTCCACCTCTCCCCTGTCCAGCATCCTACACACGACAGCACTCGCCGCCCTGCTATGCTGTAGGTTCACTTGGAGGATCTTGATCATTGTTCTGCTTAATTTGCAGTCGCCTGGGTCCGCAGAGCAGCCCCAGGACTAGACATTGAGCTCAACTCTACAGCCACTTCACCGGTTTCTGCAGTCGGCAGCTTGACAGCCGCCCCCGCACCCCCAGTGATGGTTGCCGTTGACACATCTGCTACAGACTCACGGTTTGCCGTATTAAAATTAATTTCCATTATCCATTAAATATTAAATTTTGTACATATTCTGTAGAATTAATTTGAGATTTAATTGTCAAACATATATTTATGTTGGGTTTTATATAAATAGATATGTAAATTTTCTTTACAAAATTTGTTTTAGTATACTTTGTTACATTATAACCAGATCTTCCACTTTAATAATATCCTCAAAAATCCACTCATTTTATTTTTCAAATCCTTTATTAGAAATTAGTAAAACTTCTTAAAACACAATAAAGCTAATGCAATGAAGCACAGAATTACCGTTATAACAATAAACTGTAATAGCTTTTATCAGAGGACCACTGCTCTGATACAAACTATAGTAAAATGTATATAAGTGTATTTTTATAGTGTTTTGTATTTTAATATATTGTTTAGGCAGCTTTCTAGATTTAATTTTTATTGTCAGTTGCTAGAGGTTTTCTCCCTTATTTGATAATTCTGAATATTTTTGTTGCTCTATTATATGAATCTATGATGAAAACCTTACTTCATTTATGACCTCTGTTCTCTGATACCCATACCCTCACCTAATTTCATTGCTCATATCCTCTATGTTAATGCTGGACTAAATTAGCTTATAATTACAACTTATTATTCTTCATTACATTGAATCCCACTTCTTCACTTTTCCAGAAATCAGTTACCAACATTTCATCTCATTTTTAGTTTGAACTAGTTTTCACCTGTACTAAAATTTATTTTCCAGGTTCAGCACTGCTGTTTCGATACTGCATTGGGAACACAGATGTATTTTTTAAATATTACAGTGATCTTTAAAAAGAGTTGGTTGTGAAATAAGTTATTCTGGTATATAAATAAAAATTTCAGTAATCAGATTTTCATTTATATGAAATGTTTTTATTTCAAAAGAGATTTTATCTTTGCCTTTTCATCCTTGTAGAATCTTTTTTTCTTTGGTTTTCAATTTTATCATCTGCCATTGCTTTTAACAAGTGCAAGAAAAATATTTGAATTCTTTTAAAACAGAAACAGCAAATAAAAAATAGCTTGTGTTTCTTTATAATAATCTTTTTGGATTTATAATAATCTTTTCCTTCATGTTTGAAATACAATTTTTTGTTTAATAAGTTGATAAGCAAAATCTTTTTAAAAAATAGATGCTAATCTAAAAATATTGTTCTCTGAAGAAGCCGACCCGCTACTGCAGTATCTGACATTGGGCAGTAGCGATTCGGCTTCGTCAATGAAATGATTTATTTCAAAACGCATCAGCAAGTAAATTCAATAGAATTCACTCAAAAACACAATACTTAATTATTATTTAAAAAGTGGATTCAAGATGATTTCAACAACCAGGTTTATTTTAGCTATATTAAGCAAGACATTTTAATGTTTGAATTGACAATGTATTACATTAGGATGTTGACTAATAATTTAATTTTATTTATTGTTGTAATTTTGTTTATTGAATTTGTATAATGTGTTTTGATTTTATAATTTTTATATTATTATTTACTAAAATATGACTTCGGAGGAGGACTCCATAGATAAATGAAAATGGTGAACAATAATATATAATAAAAAACTATTTTTGAGGTTCATTTTTAGCCTATATAATTAGTTTAATGCTTTTTTTATTTTTCACCAATTGATTTATTTTAGTTATAGAATGTAAGTAATTATATCATTTGCCTTAACTTGATGTTTTACAACATCCGGAATTACAAGTCAGGGTTACTCCTTCTGCCACAAGATGGACCCAGCACTAGCACGGTGAATCCATTGAATACTAAGAGGTTTGTCTTGTCTCTCTCATTGTATTGTTGACTATTGGTTTTGACACAATTCTATAGGCGAGTTATAAGGTTGAGCAGTGTGTTGAAAAAAACTGTTTTTGAGATTACCTTTTAGCCTATAATTGGTCCTTTTTATTTTTCACTATTAGACAGTTTATGCTAGCTATACAATGCAAACATTTTAGTATTTGTGTTGACTTGGTATTTTACATTGAAATGTGGACTATTGGTTTTATTGGTTATTTATTGCTGTATTATTGTAAATGTTTTAGGAATTTGAATTATGTGTTTGATTTAATAATTTTTACAATATTATTTACTAATGTCTTTTTCCCATGGAGGCTTCCACAAGGAAATTAAAAGGTTGAGCTATGTATTACGAACTATATTTTAACTTCAGTTTTAGCTTATAATTAGTTCGTAAAATGCCTTTATTTTTCAGTAATTGACAAATTAATATACATGTAGTTATAGATTGTAAGATATATTATTTCTGTTGACTTGATGTTTTACATTAAAATGTTGATTATTGGTTTAATTTACTGTTTTAATCTTGTTATTGTTTATGAATTTAATGTTGCGTTTTGATTTTATGGTTTAACATTAATACAGTAAAATCCGCTTAGTACTATTTTCAAGGGACCATCCAAAAATAGCGTCTTAAACAGGAAAATGTCATAACAGGAAATAGAAATTTGTGTAATACCAATAGAAGAATACTGTATCTACTCACCATTATAAATGCTGTATTATTCCCACATATTCCCCAAATAATTTTATCACACTTTTAAACAAAAAATCATTAAATAATGAAATACGAATGTACGTAACAGAGATATACGTATTTGATGGGAATCCATATCTTACATAATATACATTATTATATTACTGCTGAATAGAGTGGATATTTTTCTTGTGTTTATATAATCTTAACATAATTTTCGACGTTATTTTGTTAAATTTTTTAAAGAAGAATTTAGAATCAATGTTTCCAATAGATTAATCTTTTCTTAAATTCTGAGCAAGCTGATAATGTAACGTCTCACATCCGCCAGTGTACTAGATGCTGCAGCATGCATTACTGGCGGCAGAGGCTCATCTTCTTCTTCATTGTCATCATCATCTTCACTCACCTCATTTGTAGTGGAAGCTATTGAATCATCTTTCACAATTTCCTGTACTATTCGTATCTCAAAAGTAGCGATATTATCGTCGACAGATACATAGTCGAGAAAGTTATCAAATACAACTTCGTTAACTTTTTTTGATGGTACACTTTAAATGGCACTTTATGCTGATACCATTTGGCATCCGCTTTTAAGAAACAGTTTCTAATGACTTCAGGACGGAGTTTATTCCATGCCAAAGCAACATAATTAAAAGCATCCAAAATGTTTACAAAATGTTACTGATTACCGTGTTCTATGGCTTATAAGTATCTTTGCACTAGTTGCTTACGGCAATGCTGCTGTACAACTTTTATTATCCACTAGTCCATGTGTTGTGCCGTTAGGTGGTAGAAAAACAATTTTAATTTTGGTTAATTAAATATTTTTCAGATGTGCAGGACAATTATTAATAAGTAGAAGAATCTTTCGATTCTATCTTTGAAAAATCGTATTTAACTGTTTTAGCCATAAAACAAATTGTTCTCCTCTCTTACATGCACGACGGTGTGGAGAGTAATCGTATGGAAACGAGTGAATGTTTTTACTACATTGCGGAGATGTCGACTTTCCCACAACCAACAATTTAACTTTTTCTGAACCGCCTGCATTTGTGAACACTAGTACTGAAATTATCTCTTACTTAGTTTTCCACTACATCATTTGTCCTTCTCATTAACAAGTGACTTATCTGGCATAAGTTTGAAAAAAAGTCTAAACTCGTCAGCATTAAAAACACCACATGGGGAGAAAAAATTCAGCAACGGTGGTAACATGGTGTCTTTCCACTAAGCTCATCTTTCTCATTACTGACTCTGCTTCTCCACTGATCTGATGATATACAATGCCATATCTGGTTTTGAGTCAGTCAATCCATCCACTAGACCCAGTAAAGTTATTAATTTGAACCTCTTTCGCGATTTCTTGTAATTTTTCAGTTGCCAATGTCCCATTCGTAGGCAGGTGTAAGCTACGAGCTTGATGAAACCATTGTAACAAAACTTTTTCCAATTTTAAACACTATCCAATCTTTATTTTCTTTCTTTTTGTTTCACCTCGTACTGTGTTTCTTCTAACTCCTTTCTCTTTTTAAAATTGTTGTTAATGCAGAATTCGGAATGTTCAAATCTGCTTTTGATTTCTCAGGTGTGAATTTTCATCGTAACACTTTCAATTTATCATCAACTGATAAAGCATTTCTTTGTATCCCGCTTCTTTTACAATGCTGAAAACTCAACACTCTATACTTGATAACAACTACACACTAATAATAAATGATCCTATGGCATATACAGTTTTATATTCTTGTTCAAAATCTCCAATGTGACTGACTAGAATCTACTCACTTAAAATATTGTATGAATGGAAGACATTTTAAAAATTGTTTTGCTTGATGTTTTACATTTAAATGATGACTACTGTATTTCTTATTTATTAATTTTTGAATTTGTATTATTTTGATTTAAAACTTTTAAACATAATATTCATTAATGTTTGGTTCCTATGGAGGATTCCATAGGCGAATTTAAAGGTTGAGAAACGTAATGGAAACTAATTCCGCAATTCAGTTTAACTCTATAATTAATCCTTATAAAGCCTTTTCATAAAGCCATGTGTGATAGTCAGAGGACTAGAAGCCATGCTGATTCAAGAATTCTCAACTAGAGACCTTGCGGTGGTTAGAATTTGAGGTAAGTGGGAGCAGGGAGTTCATCGTGGCCTCCACTTACTGCGCCCACAATAGAGAATCGCCCCCTGCAGAGTTACGCAAGTTAGTTCGGTACTGGAGGGAGAGAAATATAGGAATCTTAGTGGGCTGTGATGCCAATGCTCATAATGAGGTATGGGGCAGCACAGACACAAATGAGCGAGGTGAGGACCTCCTCGCCTTCTTGATTGAAGAAAACCTTGTGGTTTTAAACACAGGTGCCGAGCCAACATTTGTCACTTCAAACAGAATGGAGGTACTAGATATCACCTTCTGTAATAGACAGATGGTAAAGTGGGTGCATGACTGGCAGGTTTCGGATGAGCCCTACATGTCAGATCACCGGATCATCACTGCTACGATGAGGGGAGTTGTCCCCCATGTGGTGTGGCTTAGGAACCCGAGAAGGACAAACTACGAAGGTTTTTAAGTCCTCGGTGAGGAGGCAGATGTCAGACTTCTGTGGTAAGTATGGTACATCAAACGAACTGGAAAATACTGAGGCCTACATCAGGACTGCAATTTCCAGGAGGAAATTTCCCCGTTTGAGGAAAATTGCCCTCTCTTGCGGATAAACACTGGGCGTGGTAAACTTAAGTAGAACAGCAAGTTAGAGGCAAGAAGGAAAGAGACTAGAAGGCTCTTTAATAGAGCAAAGAAGAAGAATACGGTAGAGACCTGGCAGGCATATAAAGACAGCCAGTGTCTCTATAAAAATCTTATAAAAGAGGTTAAACGTGCTTCTTGGGAAAAGTGGTGCTCAGAAACAAGCACACTGAGTGACACTGCTAGACTGTTTAAGGTGTTAGCAGGTGGACCTAAGGGAGAGCTTAAGTTTATCAAGAAGACTGATGGTAGCTTTACTGACACCCCGGAGGAAACTCTGCGTCTGCTTATGAGGAACAGTTTTCCCGATATTAGACCGGTGGGGGGCGGTGCTTAAAACCTCCGCCATACTGGGCTAAGGGCGGACTGGAATATTGCTGGGCAGGTGATCTCAGCGCAAAAGGTGAGAGAGGCGATTCGGTCTTTTGAGCCTTTTAAAGCGCCCGGATTAGATAATATTACTTCAGCATTACTACAAAATTGCTTGGAGGAATCAATAGGGCCACTGACAGGATTACTCAGGGGCTGTGTTGTAAAACATCTTCCAAACCATGATGACCACCTATTCCGTGGTGGAATGATAAGTGCACTGAAATCCTTCGTTTACAAAGGAAAGCTTTAAACAAGTTCAAAAGACAACTAGTGACAACCTAGAAATCTATATAATCATTCATGCAAAAGCACTGAGAATATTTAGGCAGAGCAGACGTGAATCGTGGTAGCAGTATATTAGCACTATTTCAAGAACAACATCTCCATCCACAGTATGGAAGAAATTACGATCAGTTTGTGATACTTTTATTCCGGTGCCATTAATTTCATTAAGACATCCGGATGGACAGTTGACCACAAACAGTTAGGAAATTGCTAATGTACTGGGATCATCGTTCTCAAAATTTTCTTCATCTACTGCATACGGATACGCTTTTCAGGTTTACAAGCATAAACAAGAAACTTTACCTTTCACCGTTGGATTGTCTGGAGATTCTTGTTTAAATATCCATTTCTCTCTTGACGAACTAGTCAGCTCTTTCGTCAACAAAGGATTCAGCTCCAGGCCCGGATGGTACTGTATACTCCAAGATTAAAAATCTTCCACCTTCGGCTAAACTAGTTCTCCTCCGAATATACAACCGGTGTATATTTGAGGAGCACGATTTTCGTGATAGTTAGAAGCGACAATAATTCCTCTTTTATTTACCTACTGCAGATGATGGTCAACCGACGTCTTGTCTGGTACTTAGAAACAAACAAACTTCTTTCTAACGATCAGTGTGGTTTCAGACAAGGACGTTCATTAGTTGACCTGTTGGTTTTGTTGGAGTCAGCTATACAAAATGCCTTTCTCTTGCGACAAACACTCGTCGCTGTTTTCTTCGACCTTGAGAAGGTATATGATATGTCGTGGATAAGAGGAATTTTGAACGTTTTAAAATCATGGGGTGTACATGGTAACATTCTTACATTCATTAAAAACCATTTGAATAAGAGGCATTTCCGCGTACAACTTGGAGGCACATATTATAATCGCTATGAGCTAGAGAATGGTGTACCGCAGAGCGGAGTTCTGAGTGTGACACTGTTTGCCATTGCCATTAACAGTATCACATCAACATACAGTCTTCGGTCCACTGTTCTCTATTTGTGGACGATTTTTTTATATATATAGCTGCTCAGAGTATGACTACAGCGGAAAGGTCCCTTCAAATGGTAATTAATAGATTGCAGGAATGGACCAAATCTACGGGCTTTAAGCTTTCGGCTTCGAAGACACAGTGTATAGCTTTTAGTCGTCGTAGGCAACACCAGGAACCTATTCTTTACCTTGATAGTATGCGGCTTTGAACCACAGACAATGTGAGATTTTTGGGACTTTTATTTGATAATAGACTCCCATGGATAACACATGTGCGTGATTTGAGGACTCGATACAGTAAGATATTGGATATGTTAAGAGTCCTTAGTTGTATTAATTGGGGAGCAGACAGATCCTGTATGCTCCGTTTCTATTGCACCGTCGTAAAATCGTGCCTAGATTATGACTGTATAGCCTATTCATCTGCTCGACCTACGGCTCTGAAACTTCTTGATTCAATACATCACCCAGGCCTTATACTTGCTACTGGTGCTCTTAGATCAAGCCCAATCTCCAGCCTTATAGTTGAATCTGGGAACCATCTCTTTTAATGCAACGTCAAATGCTTCAAATTTCATTTTACACTGGTCTTCGAAGCAAACCGAAACATCCGGCATTTAAAGCAGTTTTTGATAACTACCTCGAGGATCGTTACGATGCTCGTCAACATTTGACTGCTCCCTTCGGAATAAGAACGTTGCCCATTTTTAGTAACCTAAATTTAGAACATCTGCCTATATTAGAACGAACAGTGTGCTACATCCCTCCATGGACAATACATATGCCAAATTTTGACTTCTCACTGTCCAGGTACCTATAATACAATACTCCTGACGTTATTTATCGTCAGGAGTTTTGGCAGATTCAACGAACTCACGAACATAATGTGACTATATTCACAGACGGTTCAAAACTGGACAATGGGCTAAAATGAGCATTTTATAAAGAAGGGCAAATCTACTCTTACGGATTGCCCTCAGCTTGTAGTGTTTTTACAGCAGAACTCTACGTCATTTTCCAAGCTTTAAGATCTATTCTGTCGGCAACATCTAATTATCTTGTGTGTTCCGATTCCAAAAGTGCTCTCCAGGCTATTCAGGAAATGTACACTAAGAACCCTTTGGTTGGAGACATCTTGTACTCAATACACAGGCTCCAATTAAGAGGTGTCGAGGTGTCATTTCTCTGGGTGCCTGGTCACTGTGGAATATTCGGAAACACTAAAGCAGATGAAGGTGCAAAAATAGCTACAAGTATGGGGCCATCGACACATATTGTGATGGCATTAGATTTTGTATGCAATCTTAAAACTACACTATTCTCTGTTTGGAATGAAGAATGGCAAAATGTAAATAGAAACGAGCTGAGGGACATCAAGAATACCGTCCGACCATGGCGGTCATCTGTTCGTTCGAATCGTAGGGAGGAATCGGCGGTTACTCGACTTCGCATCGGCCACTCTTTCTTAACGCATGGATGGTTGATGGGACATGAGGATCCACCACTATGCCAGTTTTGTGGAAGTAGCATCACAATCAAGCATATTCTGCTTGATTGTGATGAGTTGACAAATTTGCATATTTGTTACGATCTTCGAGGTAGTTTAAAGGTGTTTTTAAGGGATAATGTCACGGCTATCGATCGTGCCACTGCTTCCTTACGCCAGCTGAGTCTATTTAATAATATTAACATTTTGTATAATTTTAGTTCTTTAATTTTAGATAATTGTTAGTTTTAAACATTTATTTTATTTTGATTAGTTTCATTTATGGAACATTATTTTAATTTTAAATAACGCTTGAGGTAGGCGATGATAACCTTGATAGGTTTTCGCCTGGAAAAAAAATCGACCTACTTCAAGTGTGTACAGCGAAACTTTCCTTCAGTATAGGTAATCACACGTAAAGTCGGCCGATTAACATGAGACAAACCCACAATTGTTTGTTTAAATAGTAATTAAGAAAACAGTATCAACGTTTTTCCCATATAATGCGTATTTATTGGATTAACGTTTTTAAGTGAAGTAATCGGCGATGCGTCACTAGTAGGATGTTCTGGCCAGACTGTCCCAGCCCATTCATGGCCAGGCCGGTCCTAATTCTCCAGCTACCTGGCTTGCCTCAACTTGACCTGAGACGCCGATACCTACTAATATTATTTAGTAGACGCATTTCATACTATATAATTACATTGTTTATTGCTGTGGGTTACATACAAGAGTTACAAGATTAATTTTTCATAGTCTTGATAGTTTGTTGACTGTTTATTGCAACTATAGAATGCAAGACATTTTAATATTGTATTGATGATGTTGTACATTGAATTGTTTGCTACTGGTTTTAATTCATTTATAGTTGTATTATTGCTTTTGTTTTTTTAATCTCTATATGTTTTGATTTTAAATTTTTAACTCCTTTATTTATTAATGTTTGGTTCTTAAAGAAGATTCCATAGCAAAATTAAAAGGTCGAGAGATGTATTAATTTTTTTTTTTTACTTTTAGTTTTTGTTCATAATTGGTCCTTAAAGGTTTTTAATTTTTCGCTGTTTGACAGTTTATGTTAGCTATAGAATGCAAGATACTTTAGTATTTCTGTTGACTTGATATTTTGCATTGAAATTATGTGAAAAGGTTATATTATGTTTATTGTTTTAGTTTTTTGAATTTCAACAATGTGTTTTGATTTTATAATTTTTAAAAATATTATTTACTAATACTTAGGGGATTTCATTGGCAAATTAAAAGGTTAATCAATGCATTCATTCAACTTCCTTTTATATTCAGTTTTAGCTTATTGGTCCTTTTAGGCAGTCTAAATTTCCATTAATTGACTGTTTTGTTAGTTATAAAATGCAAGACAATATATTATTTTTACTGACATAATATTTTACATCGAAATGTTGACTGTCGGTTTTATTTATTGTTATATTATTGTTATGGTTTTTTAAATTTTTGGCTTGATGTTTAACATTGAGTTATTTATAACAGGTTTCAATTTATTTATTGGTATGTTCTTGTTATGGTTTTTTAAAAATTTGTACAATTTCTTTTGATTTTATTATATTTTAACAGTAATATTTACTAATGTCTGTTTTCCAAGGAGGATTCGAAATGAAAATTAAAAGGTTGAACAATGTACCCTAAAAATAGCTATATTATTACTAAGGCATACTATTGCTCCTCAGGCATTGATATATTGATTTTGAAGTACATTGTTGCACCCTAATCCTAGCTGTAATATTATTAAGGCATACTATTGCTCCTTAGTCATTGATATATTCTTTTTGAAGTACATTGTTGCACTCTAATCCTAACTATAATATTATTAAGGCATACTATTGCTCCTCAGGCATTGATATATTGATTTTGAAGTACATTGTTGCACCCTAATCCTAACTATAATATTATTAAGGCATACTATTGCTCCTCAGGCATTGATATAATCTTTTTGAAGAACATTGTTTCACCCTAATCCTAGCTATAATATTATTAAGGCATTCTATTACTCCTTAGTCTTTGATATAATGTTTTGAAGTGTATTGTTGCACACTAATGCTGATTTTTGTGGCATAATAGTGCTTCTTAGTGATTGCTATAGTGTTTTTATAGTATATTGTTGCACTCTAGTCCCAGCTATAACATTATTGAGGCATAGTGTTGCTCCTTAGTCATTGTTATAGTGTTTTTTAAAGTATATTGTTGAAGTCTAGTCCTAGCTATAACACTATTGAGGCATAGTGTCGCTCCTCAGTCATTGTTATAGTGTTTTTAAAGTGTATTGTTGCACTCTAGTCCCAGCTATAAATTAATGAGGCATAGTGTTGCTCCTCAGTCATTGTTATAGTGTTTCTAAAGTATATTGTTGCACTCTAGTCCTAGCAATAACATTATTGAGGCATAGTGTTGCTCCTCAGTCATTCGTATAGTGTTTCTAAAGTATATTGTTGCACTCTAGTCCCAGCTATAACATTATTGAGGCATAGTGGTGCTCCTCAGTCATTGTTATAGTGTTTCTAAAGTATATTGTTGCACTCTAGTCCCAGCTATAACATTATTGAGGCATAGTGTTGCTCCTCAGTCATTGGTATAGTGTTTCTAAAGTATATTGTTGCACTCTAGTCCCAGCTATAACATTATTGAGGCATAGTGGTGCTCCTCAGTCATTGTTATAGTGTTTCTAAAGTATATTGTTGCACTCTAGTCCCAGCTATAACATTATTGAGGCATAGTGTTGCTCCTCAGTCATTGGTATAGTGTTTCTAAAGTATATTGTTGCACTCTAGTCCCAGCTATAACATTATTGAGGCATAGTGTTGCTCCTCAGTCATTGTTATAGTGTTTCTAAAGTATATTGTTGCACTCTAGTCCTACCTATAACATTATTGAGGCATAGTAGTGCTCCTCAGTCATTGTTATAGTGTTTCTAAAGTATATTGTTGCACTCTAGTCCCAGGTATAACATTATTGAGGCATAGTGGTGCTCCTCAATCATTGTTATAGTGTTTCTAAAGTATATTGTTGCACTCTAGTCCTAGCTATAACATTATTGAGGCATAGTGTTGCTCCTCAGTCATTGGTATAGTGTTTCTAAAGTATATTGTTGCACTCTAGTCCTAGCTATAACATTATTGAGGCATAGTAGTGCTCCTCAGTCATTGATATATAGATTTTGAAGTACATTGTTGCACCCTAATCCTAGCTGTAATATTATTAAGGCATACTATTGCTCCTTAGTCATTGATATATTCTTTTTGAAGTACATTGTTGCACTCTAATCCTAACTATAATATTATTAAGGCATACTATTGCTCCTCAGGCATTGATATATTGATTTTGAAGTACATTGTTGCACCCTAATCCTAACTATAATATTATTAAGGCATACTATTGCTCCTCAGGCATTGATATAATCTTTTTGAAGAACATTGTTTCACCCTAATCCTAGCTATAATATTATTAAGGCATTCTATTACTCCTTAGTCTTTGATATAATGTTTTGAAGTGTATTGTTGCACACTAATGCTGATTTTTGTGGCATAATAGTGCTTCTTAGTGATTGCTATAGTGTTTTTATAGTATATTGTTGCACTCTAGTCCCAGCTATAACATTATTGAGGCATAGTGTTGCTCCTTAGTCATTGTTATAGTGTTTTTTAAAGTATATTGTTGAAGTCTAGTCCTAGCTATAACACTATTGAGGCATAGTGTCGCTCCTCAGTCATTGTTATAGTGTTTTTAAAGTGTATTGTTGCACTCTAGTCCCAGCTATAAATTAATGAGGCATAGTGTTGCTCCTCAGTCATTGTTATAGTGTTTCTAAAGTATATTGTTGCACTCTAGTCCTAGCAATAACATTATTGAGGCATAGTGTTGCTCCTCAGTCATTCGTATAGTGTTTCTAAAGTATATTGTTGCACTCTAGTCCCAGCTATAACATTATTGAGGCATAGTGGTGCTCCTCAGTCATTGTTATAGTGTTTCTAAAGTATATTGTTGCACTCTAGTCCCAGCTATAACATTATTGAGGCATAGTGTTGCTCCTCAGTCATTGGTATAGTGTTTCTAAAGTATATTGTTGCACTCTAGTCCCAGCTATAACATTATTGAGGCATAGTGGTGCTCCTCAGTCATTGTTATAGTGTTTCTAAAGTATATTGTTGCACTCTAGTCCCAGCTATAACATTATTGAGGCATAGTGTTGCTCCTCAGTCATTGGTATAGTGTTTCTAAAGTATATTGTTGCACTCTAGTCCCAGCTATAACATTATTGAGGCATAGTGTTGCTCCTCAGTCATTGTTATAGTGTTTCTAAAGTATATTGTTGCACTCTAGTCCTACCTATAACATTATTGAGGCATAGTAGTGCTCCTCAGTCATTGTTATAGTGTTTCTAAAGTATATTGTTGCACTCTAGTCCCAGGTATAACATTATTGAGGCATAGTGGTGCTCCTCAATCATTGTTATAGTGTTTCTAAAGTATATTGTTGCACTCTAGTCCTAGCTATAACATTATTGAGGCATAGTGTTGCTCCTCAGTCATTGGTATAGTGTTTCTAAAGTATATTGTTGCACTCTAGTCCTAGCTATAACATTATTGAGGCATAGTAGTACTCCTCAGTCATTGATATATTGATTTTGAAGTACATTGTTGCACCCTAATCCTAGCTGTAATATTATTAAGGCATACTATTGCTCCTTAGTCATTGATATATTCTTTTTGAAGTACATTGTTGCACTCTAATCCTAACTATAATATTATTAAGGCATACTATTGCTCCTCAGGCATTGATATATTGATTTTGAAGTACATTGTTGCACCCTAATCCTAACTATAATATTATTAAGGCATACTATTGCTCCTCAGGCATTGATATAATCTTTTTGAAGAACATTGTTTCACCCTAATCCTAGCTATAATATTATTAAGGCATTCTATTACTCCTTAGTCTTTGATATAATGTTTTGAAGTGTATTGTTGCACACTAATGCTGATTTTTGTGGCATAATAGTGCTTCTTAGTGATTGCTATAGTGTTTTTATAGTATATTGTTGCACTCTAGTCCCAGCTATAACATTATTGAGGCATAGTGTTGCTCCTTAGTCATTGTTATAGTGTTTTTTAAAGTATATTGTTGAAGTCTAGTCCTAGCTATAACACTATTGAGGCATAGTGTCGCTCCTCAGTCATTGTTATAGTGTTTTTAAAGTGTATTGTTGCACTCTAGTCCCAGCTATAAATTAATGAGGCATAGTGTTGCTCCTCAGTCATTGTTATAGTGTTTCTAAAGTATATTGTTGCACTCTAGTCCTAGCAATAACATTATTGAGGCATTGTGTTGCTCCTCAGTCATTCGTATAGTGTTTCTAAAGTATATTGTTGCACTCTAGTCCCAGCTATAACATTATTGAGGCATAGTGGTGCTCCTCAGTCATTGTTATAGTGTTTCTAAAGTATATTGTTGCACTCTAGTCCCAGCTATAACATTATTGAGGCATAGTGTTGCTCCTCAGTCATTGGTATAGTGTTTCTAAAGTATATTGTTGCACTCTAGTCCCAGCTATAACATTATTGAGGCATAGTGGTGCTCCTCAGTCATTGTTATAGTGTTTCTAAAGTATATTGTTGCACTCTAGTCCCAGCTATAACATTATTGAGGCATAGTGTTGCTCCTCAGTCATTGGTATAGTGTTTCTAAAGTATATTGTTGCACTCTAGTCCCAGCTATAACATTATTGAGGCATAGTGTTGCTCCTCAGTCATTGTTATAGTGTTTCTAAAGTATATTGTTGCACTCTAGTCCTACCTATAACATTATTGAGGCATAGTAGTGCTCCTCAGTCATTGTTATAGTGTTTCTAAAGTATATTGTTGCACTCTAGTCCCAGGTATAACATTATTGAGGCATAGTGGTGCTCCTCAATCATTGTTATAGTGTTTCTAAAGTATATTGTTGCACTCTAGTCCTAGCTATAACATTATTGAGGCATAGTGTTGCTCCTCAGTCATTGGTATAGTGTTTCTAAAGTATATTGTTGCACTCTAGTCCTAGCTATAACATTATTGAGGCATAGTAGTGCTCCTCAGTCATTGATATATAGATTTTGAAGTACATTGTTGCACCCTAATCCTAGCTGTAATATTATTAAGGCATACTATTGCTCCTTAGTCATTGATATATTCTTTTTGAAGTACATTGTTGCACTCTAATCCTAACTATAATATTATTAAGGCATACTATTGCTCCTCAGGCATTGATATATTGATTTTGAAGTACATTGTTGCACCCTAATCCTAACTATAATATTATTAAGGCATACTATTGCTCCTCAGGCATTGATATAATCTTTTTGAAGAACATTGTTTCACCCTAATCCTAGCTATAATATTATTAAGGCATTCTATTACTCCTTAGTCTTTGATATAATGTTTTGAAGTGTATTGTTGCACACTAATGCTGATTTTTGTGGCATAATAGTGCTTCTTAGTGATTGCTATAGTGTTTTTATAGTATATTGTTGCACTCTAGTCCCAGCTATAACATTATTGAGGCATAGTGTTGCTCCTTAGTCATTGTTATAGTGTTTTTTAAAGTATATTGTTGAAGTCTAGTCCTAGCTATAACACTATTGAGGCATAGTGTCGCTCCTCAGTCATTGTTATAGTGTTTTTAAAGTGTATTGTTGCACTCTAGTCCCAGCTATAAATTAATGAGGCATAGTGTTGCTCCTCAGTCATTGTTATAGTGTTTCTAAAGTATATTGTTGCACTCTAGTCCTAGCAATAACATTATTGAGGCATAGTGTTGCTCCTCAGTCATTCGTATAGTGTTTCTAAAGTATATTGTTGCACTCTAGTCCCAGCTATAACATTATTGAGGCATAGTGGTGCTCCTCAGTCATTGTTATAGTGTTTCTAAAGTATATTGTTGCACTCTAGTCCCAGCTATAACATTATTGAGGCATAGTGTTGCTCCTCAGTCATTGGTATAGTGTTTCTAAAGTATATTGTTGCACTCTAGTCCCAGCTATAACATTATTGAGGCATAGTGGTGCTCCTCAGTCATTGTTATAGTGTTTCTAAAGTATATTGTTGCACTCTAGTCCCAGCTATAACATTATTGAGGCATAGTGTTGCTCCTCAGTCATTGGTATAGTGTTTCTAAAGTATATTGTTGCACTCTAGTCCCAGCTATAACATTATTGAGGCATAGTGTTGCTCCTCAGTCATTGTTATAGTGTTTCTAAAGTATATTGTTGCACTCTAGTCCTACCTATAACATTATTGAGGCATAGTAGTGCTCCTCAGTCATTGTTATAGTGTTTCTAAAGTATATTGTTGCACTCTAGTCCCAGGTATAACATTATTGAGGCATAGTGGTGCTCCTCAATCATTGTTATAGTGTTTCTAAAGTATATTGTTGCACTCTAGTCCTAGCTATAACATTATTGAGGCATAGTGTTGCTCCTCAGTCATTGGTATAGTGTTTCTAAAGTATATTGTTGCACTCTAGTCCTAGCTATAACATTATTGAGGCATAGTAGTACTCCTCAGTCATTGATATATTGATTTTGAAGTACATTGTTGCACCCTAATCCTAGCTGTAATATTATTAAGGCATACTATTGCTCCTTAGTCATTGATATATTCTTTTTGAAGTACATTGTTGCACTCTAATCCTAACTATAATATTATTAAGGCATACTATTGCTCCTCAGGCATTGATATATTGATTTTGAAGTACATTGTTGCACCCTAATCCTAACTATAATATTATTAAGGCATACTATTGCTCCTCAGGCATTGATATAATCTTTTTGAAGAACATTGTTTCACCCTAATCCTAGCTATAATATTATTAAGGCATTCTATTACTCCTTAGTCTTTGATATAATGTTTTGAAGTGTATTGTTGCACACTAATGCTGATTTTTGTGGCATAATAGTGCTTCTTAGTGATTGCTATAGTGTTTTTATAGTATATTGTTGCACTCTAGTCCCAGCTATAACATTATTGAGGCATAGTGTTGCTCCTTAGTCATTGTTATAGTGTTTTTTAAAGTATATTGTTGAAGTCTAGTCCTAGCTATAACACTATTGAGGCATAGTGTCGCTCCTCAGTCATTGTTATAGTGTTTTTAAAGTGTATTGTTGCACTCTAGTCCCAGCTATAAATTAATGAGGCATAGTGTTGCTCCTCAGTCATTGTTATAGTGTTTCTAAAGTATATTGTTGCACTCTAGTCCTAGCAATAACATTATTGAGGCATTGTGTTGCTCCTCAGTCATTCGTATAGTGTTTCTAAAGTATATTGTTGCACTCTAGTCCCAGCTATAACATTATTGAGGCATAGTGGTGCTCCTCAGTCATTGTTATAGTGTTTCTAAAGTATATTGTTGCACTCTAGTCCCAGCTATAACATTATTGAGGCATAGTGTTGCTCCTCAGTCATTGGTATAGTGTTTCTAAAGTATATTGTTGCACTCTAGTCCCAGCTATAACATTATTGAGGCATAGTGGTGCTCCTCAGTCATTGTTATAGTGTTTCTAAAGTATATTGTTGCACTCTAGTCCCAGCTATAACATTATTGAGGCATAGTGTTGCTCCTCAGTCATTGGTATAGTGTTTCTAAAGTATATTGTTGCACTCTAGTCCCAGCTATAACATTATTGAGGCATAGTGTTGCTCCTCAGTCATTGTTATAGTGTTTCTAAAGTATATTGTTGCACTCTAGTCCTACCTATAACATTATTGAGGCATAGTAGTGCTCCTCAGTCATTGTTATAGTGTTTCTAAAGTATATTGTTGCACTCTAGTCCCAGGTATAACATTATTGAGGCATAGTGGTGCTCCTCAATCATTGTTATAGTGTTTCTAAAGTATATTGTTGCACTCTAGTCCTAGCTATAACATTATTGAGGCATAGTGTTGCTCCTCAGTCATTGGTATAGTGTTTCTAAAGTATATTGTTGCACTCTAGTCCTAGCTATAACATTATTGAGGCATAGTAGTGCTCCTCAGTCATTGTTATAGTGTTTCTAAAGTATATTGTTGCACTCTAGTCCCAGGTATAACATTATTGAGGCATAGTGTTGCTCCTCAGTCATTGGTATAGTGTTTCTAAAGTATATTGTTGCACTCTAGTCCCAGGTATAACATTATTGAGGCATAGTGTTGCTCCTCAGTTATTGTTATAGTGCTTCTAAAGTATATTGTTGCACTCTAGTCCTAGCTATAACATTATTGAGGCATAGTGGTGCTCCTCAGTCATTGTGATAGTGTTTCTAAAGTATATTGTTGCACTCTAGTCCCAGGTATAACATTATTGAGGCATAGTGTTGCTCCTCAGTCATTGGTATAGTGTTTCTAAAGTATATTGTTGCACTCTAGTCCCAGCTATAACATTATTGAGGCATAGTGTTGCTCCTCAGTCATTGTTATAGTGTTTCTAAAGTATATTGTTGCACTCTAGTCCCAGCTATAACATTATTGAGGCATAGTGGTGCTCCTCAGTCATTGTTATAGTGTTTCTAAAGTATATTGTTGCACTCTAGTTCCAGGTATAACATTATTGAGGCATAGTGTTGCTCCTCAGTCATTGTTATAGTGTTTGTAAAGTATATTGTTGTACTCTAGTCCTAGCTATAACATTATTGAGGCATAGTGGTGCTCCTCAGTCATTGTTATAGTGTTTCTAAAGTATATTGTTGCACTCTAGTCCCAGGTATAACATTATTGAGGCATAGTGTTGCTCCTCAGTCATTGGTATAGTGTTTCTAAAGTATATTGTTGCACTCTAGTCCCAGCTATAACATTATTGAGGCATAGTGTTGCTCCTCAGTCATTGTTATAGTGTTTCTAAAGTATATTGTTGCACTCTAGTCCCAGCTATAACATTATTGAGGCATAGTGGTGCTCCTCAGTCATTGTTATAGTGTTTCTAAAGTATATTGTTGCACTCTAGTCCTAGCTATAACATTATTGAGGAATAGTGTTGCTCCTCAGTCAGTGGTATAGTGTTTCTAAAGTATATTGTTACACTCTAGTCCCAGGTATAACATTATTGAGGCATAGTGTTGCTCCTCAGTCATTGGTATAGTGTTTCTAAAGTATATTGTTGCACTCTAGTCCCAGCTATAACATTATTGAGGCATAGTGTTGCTCCTCAGTCATTCGTATAGTGTTTCTAAAGTATATTGTTGCACTCTAGTCCCAGCTATAACATTATTGAGGCATAGTGGTGCTCCTCAGTCATTGTTATAGTGTTTCTAAAGTATATTGTTGCACTCTAGTCCCAGGTATAACATTATTGAGGCATAGTGTTGCTCCTCAGTCATTGGTATAGTGTTTATAAAGTATATTGTTGCACTCTAGTCCCAGCTATAACATTATTGAGGCATAGTGTTGCTCCTCAGTCATTGTTATAGTGTTTGTAAAGTATATTGTTGCACTCTAGTCCTAGCTATAACATTATTGAGGCATAGTGGTGCTCCTCAGTCATTGTTATAGTGTTTCTAAAGTATATTGTTGCACTCTAGTCCCAGGTATAACATTATTGAGGCATAGTGTTGCTCCTCAGTCATTGGTATAGTGTTTCTAAAGTATATTGTTGCACTCTAGTCCCAGCTATAACATTATTGAGGCATAGTGTTGCTCCTCAGTCATTGTTATAGTGTTTCTAAAGTATATTGTTGCACTCTAGTCCCAGCTATAACATTATTGAGGCATAGTGGTGCTCCTCAGTCATTGTTATAGTGTTTCTAAAGTATATTGTTGCACTCTAGTCCTAGCTATAACATTATTGAGGCATAGTGTTGCTCCTCAGTCAGTGGTATAGTGTTTCTAAAGTAAAATTTAAAACTTGGATACTAAAAAAACACAACACTAAAATAATAATAACAACAAAAACAGTAATAATTTAACTCCCCAATGTCTTTTGTAATGTAACTGCACGAGGAACTCCGCACAAATAACTTACACGAAAGGGGGCTTGCGGACGAAACCTACGCAATCTGACCACGAATGACAAAGATTGAATTCACATTAATGCTACTTGGAAAGAATTAACAAAAACAGGTTGGGGGGGGGGTTTCCTAGAATGCAGATTGTGGAGTAACGAGCTGGAAATAAACATCTGACAACTGAAAAGACGTTTTCTTAACAAATAATGATACCTGCGGAGAAAAACTCTGCATGCGCCCTCTCGAGGGCTAATAGAATATTGAAATATAGAGATAAACGGGTAGACTCATCTAAGAGACCACGGTAGAAAGTAGCAGCCCCATATACCCTAACAGGGAGTTATATGTCCCTTACTGGCTGCAAACCTAATAGAAATAGAATATTAAAATAGAGAATTTGGTCCAATATGCGTGCTTTAGTCATGACATAGCGATACTGCATAGTGTTTTGTAAAGTTAATTAGGCTAATTAGAATGGCCGTTGTCTTTTAATTAGAGCAAAACTTTATCTGCTGCTTCGCTCTCTATATCTAATCGCTTCACAGACTGAATATTTGCTGGGACATCAGGCATACCATCTCAGTGCGTTCTGACGTTTTGAGCCCCGTCCACGATTTCAGGTGAGCAATTAGACCGTTATTTTAGCCACTTCTTAATCAAGTGAAACAATCTCATTATACAAAACTTACTTGTAGGCCTACACTATACTAAACTCTTTGGCGTTGGAAGAAAACGAGTGTTAGGTTCAAAGGTTATGAAGTGCCTTTAGATTCCTCGCTTTCATGAGGGGCGGGATGGACATAAAATTTAATTACTTTTATAAATATGTGTATGGGGAAAATTGTGAAAAGAATTGCCCTTTAACTACTGAAAAAATTGATTTAGTTTATCAAATACTTTTCATGAAAAAGAGAATGATGTGCATACTCACAAGTATTTTAATTTTTTTGTTGATTAAAAATGCGGCCGTTTCGTGAGTCGTTACATTTTATCATTTAATAAAATGTAATTTTAATTAATAACAACCGCAATTTTTTTTCACAAAACAACCGCAATTTTTTCAACAAAAAAACAACATTGAAATATCAATCTTAAAACCAAAAACTTAGAAAATGGGGAAAATATTATGGAAACCAGGCACGACAACCTTCTACGGGTGACACTCCGAGTAGTAGACCTTAAATGTACAGGGATAGCAAATGCTTCCCTGCCCCTATTTTGCTAATAAAGACAAATTCTTCCTCAATTCTCAATATTTTCGCGAATAAGACAATTCTGCTTGACCTGCTGATTTTCTTTAATTCAACTTATTAGTTATTATTACAAAATTACCCAAAGTTTTTGCCCGCTTTCAAACACTTGAGCAAGTAATAAGACAACAGCTGTAAAATAATTACCTCTTCAACAATACGTTCGAAATTGTAAGTAATGGTCAATCGTATGAGAGCACTGTAAAAACATGCATATAGGAGTATTGGTAGGGACAAAGTCCTGGCATCTTCAAGAGCATACTTACCTAACACATCAGACACTTTTGCCACGTATACAGTAAACCCCGATTATCCGTGGAATAGGGTGGCCCGGCAACGCCGGATAACGAATTCCCCGGATAATCCGCTATGAACAAAGAATACGCAAAACGATCGTGAATCGATTATTATACCATAAGTTACACAAATAATGACCCCGGTTAATGCAATTCACAAACAATCTTCAGAGTACAAAATAAATACAGAAAATAATTTAAAATCTCGATCGTATTTGACGGATTATAACATGTTCATTTATATGTCTAACTATTTACAATACGTACATAAGTATATGTCAAAAGTAAGTACGTATGTACATATGTAATATCCTTTACACATAATACTTTTCACCTTTTAACAAAAAAATCTGTCACTTTCGTCTGTTTTTTGTGAGCATTGATTTAGCTTTAATGTGCGTTCTAAGTTTCTTGTGAACCATTTTGTCGCACAGTGTCTACTTGTGTCACAAAGCCATAAAGATGCATTTGGCACGTCGTAGACTATTTATAGCCATTTGTTAACAATCTTATGATAGACATTAGGTTTTCGGTCGTCCAAGCGTTTTGTCATTGTCTCTTATATACAGTAGTCTGTTCGTCCCTTTTATTTCGCTGGCCCGCGTCGAGATGCTTCCCTTTCAATGTAAAAATTACTACGTACATATTTACATATCTATTCCCTTCATCTTAACTTCTATTAAGCCTTATATGTATTTACGTCTTAATTCACCGTTTGGAAATTTAAACACATGAATCTGATTTGAATAAAAATTGGATATTTGTAAAACAATGGCAGACTCCGGATAATCCGCAAACCGGTTAATCCGCCCACGGATAATCGGGAGTTTACTGTAATACGTTTTTGCCATAGCATCTAAGACAGTGATTATAGTAGGCTTATAGTAGCCTACTTTGCACCTGCTCAACCATTAGATTATCTTTAATATTATACGAATATATTTTTAGTGATTCACGAAATAATCATTTTTAAATCTTTATTATTTTCGTATATCATATTTTTTATTTCTGAAAATTTATGGTCATTATATGCGCAATGATTCGCTAAATTTATATATGGTTTCGTGTAATTATAAGGATGTTCTTTATGGCTATTATTTAATTTCTGTTTAGATTGACCTAACAATCACACACTATACTACACGCGCGTCAGTTGGATTATTATACCTTTTTTATCTTATTATTTGTCTTGTAAGGAATGTTGAGATTTGTGTTTTTGACATTTAGTGATCATCATTCAATAACCTGTGAACGCATGTTTTGTCCGGAATAGTTAATAATGATTATCTGTATAAATTATATAATTTTGTTGCCTTTTTATTGTTATTATTAGGTTATATGCTAGCTTTCTTCCATTACAATTTTCTACTGCAATTTTATATAAATTTTCCTTCATTTTATCCCAATATTCATAAGAATTTTATGGATTCTAAATATAAAATTACAAAGAGCTGCCATTCTTTGGTTTTATGGTTGATTGGAATTACTTGATATACCTATACATACCACCATCCAAGTATCTCTAGTGATATACATTGTGATCGTACATTCTTATAATTTCATATATTTTATCATCTAAATTTTGTAAAAATTATTTTGAAATTACACCTGGCAAGCGTGGAACCCAAACCCAAGACAATCCATGTGACAAAAACACTTTTACATATTTAAATTGGATTTTATTTTTTCAAGAGTTCTTTTTATAGATATATTAATATACATGTTCTTTTATGATTTTATATTATTAATTTAATTTCTTTTTTGTAAATTACACACACATACACACACACACACACACACACACACACACACACACACACACACACTCAACACCAAGTACGAATGTGTAGCTAATAGTAGCTAAAGATTGTGGCTACTACAATCTGCATTTGACTACTGTGATGAAGGCAGGCTGCCAGTGATCACGAGCATTTGTATGGAGTGACGTGATGTAATGTTTTGTAATCATTATATTACTCGTTAGTTGAACCAAAATATTGAGAATAATATAGTGCGCTTACTTTATGTTTTTATTATACATTTCTAACCTCCGGATAATTAGGAAAATGGTGTATGCTATAATTTATTTAAATTAAACTTCAATTAGCTTTATTCACTACCTTTATAAAGATACTTTGATAAGACTCACCAGGTCGATTGTTTTCCTTAACAATTGTATCTTACAATTAGGCTTAGCAAGATTTATCTGCCTATCCAAATCGTTCTAAAAAAGACAGGTTACATTAAAATTTTCGTTTGTATTAAAAAAAAATTTTAAACAATTAAAATTTTAGGTCACACTTTCGAAAATTGTCATTTTAACATCACGAATTAAAAAGTATAAAATGTTCTCATCTTTTACAAATGTTTATGAAAAAGCTAGGCCAATCCACGCCGATATTGTACATTTAGTGATGGAAGGTATCGAAAAATATCAAAATTAAATTTAAAACATACCTTGGCAATCACTTAAACTTACGTGGCTTTGTTAAAACATATAATAATTTACATGGGTTAACTTTTATAACATATTTAAATTTCAAAATAATAAACTAAACGTAACACAGCCACTTATAAAACATTTACCCGTTGTTGATAGATTTTAAAATTAAAGTTATTAAAAGTTTATCACAAAATTTAACTACTGCAAGCCCATGATCATTTCCTTCTGGCGTAGCTAGTGGAAGATAGACGAAACGATTTTTCTCACAGTAACCTATCACATGGTTCTGAATCTCCCCACCCTTCTATATTCTCAAAAGGTTTTTCATTGGTTTACTACTTTTTAACATGTCATCATTTTGACTAGCGTTGTCATAAAACATTTTTATAAACAAATTTTCTTAACAAAGCTGATTTTACATTAACTAATAAACATTTATGCAACATGATGAATTGTAACAACAAATTATTTAGCATGTTACAGATTAACAATTTATTTAGGTTAACGAAGTAAACAGTGTTTTGGAAAAATGTAATAAACAGGATCTGCAATAAAAGCATCATGTCTTTGTTTACTTTTTGTATTTCCCTACTAAATGTTCCCGTTTATGGGGGGGGGGTTAATGTGCATATAGTTGCACTAATATTATGGTATAGTAATGATAAAATGAACAATACGTCACCAGACATTTAAACATTAAAAGTTGTAAAGACAGTAAGGTATACATTAAACATTTGCGCTATGTTTTATTAACCAGTGAAATTATAAGAAAAAAAGAACATAAAAAATTCTTATAAAGACTGATAAAACGAGAGACGATAATACAGAAAGATTTATTGAACTTCAATACTTAGACTACAACAACGATTTTTATGACAAATAAAATATTTCGAATATCTGGGAGGACCACGAAAATTGTTGGCGTGTGCAGAACGTTGAAGTTAATAGAATCTTTTTATCGTTTCTCAGTTCATCATTATTTATACGAATTTAGAATTGGATATTAGAATCCTAGTATTTGAATAAAAATTCTCAATAAAAAATAAAATATTTTATTCTTAATATGGTGACTTATTTTTATTTTATCTTTAAATCTTTTCAGGTCCCCAATATGTTACTAGGGCGCTTGATAGTGCTGTTAATACTGACGTCTTTTGTTTTATCCGCCTCTTCTCGCAGCGGAGATGACGGTAAACGTGAACCTCGGACACGCCCCTCGAGAAGAGCTGGGAGAGGAAGAAAGGTTAAAGCAACTCTGCCCCCACCCACAATGGGGGGACCGAAATATATCTTTATTTTTACTGACAAAATACCTTACACAATTGCATTTGATATCACCACAACAGCTACTCCAGCACTGGACGTTTTGACTGACAATTTTAATACTGATGATTCCATAATATATACTGAGAAATCGACAAAACCTAAAAGCAAAACAAGAACTACAATAAAAACAACACTAACAACAGGGAATATTGTGTTTGGCAAAGTCAATACCGATGATATTACAATAGATAGGGGTTCAACGACAAAGCATACAAGAAGATCTAGAAGAACGATAAAAGCTAAGACAACAACAAAAACAAAAAGATCAAGAACAAGAAGACGAAGAACGTCCAGAAGGGCAATATATGGCGATGGTAGTACTGTTAATGTCACGTTAAATAGAAAGTCACCAACAAAACATAAAAGAAATGCAACAAGAGTGAGCAGAAGAAGAAGAGGAACAAGTAAAACAAGAAAAATAACATGATGAACAAGAAAATTAAGAGGCAAAAAAGCAACGAAGAAGTAAGAATAATAAATACCGATTCAGTTTCTCTATCATTGGTTCTTAGAAAATAATAATATAATTATGTGATTCAACAAAGCCCATTAACCAGGACTAGCCTCATTCTAGACCTACATCTTTATGATATAAAGTAAACAGATGATTTGATGTAAGTTATATTAATTTTCCTGAAGTGAATAAAATTGCTTCGAATTCTATTCGGTAAATGTATCACTTTATTTAAAACAAGGTTTTAACACACTGGTAAAAAGCTTTCTGATGGAAATACTGTGCGAATGTAATTTAAAAATATAAAGCTTGGTTGAAAAATCATGAGGTTTTTTTTAAAAAATGTTTACTGTAACTTAGTGAAAGATAATTAACCTAACTAAACATAGATGAGACTACAACATTCGACAAATACACAACTATAATAAAAAATTATACATAAAATAGTATGTATAAAAAAATTAGCAAGCGTGTGTTTGTATGCCTGGGTTAAATATCAATGTGGTTCAGTTATATTACAAACTGTTATTATTAATCGATAACAGGCACAAAGAGTTTTGCTTGAAAAAGCCAGATTAAATACGGTTTGTTTTATATGAAGACATAAAGAAGGGTCCGAGGGTCTAAAATATATGGGATAAACGGAGGAATTTAATCGGTAAACGAAGGTTTGTGGTTACTTAACCATAAAAAAAATATTAAATCATTAGACGTGTACCATTGAACTTGTTAAATAGCTTCAAAAAGTTAGAGTGAATGCAAAGTTTGTACATTCAATGTAGCATCACAATGTAGAACTGACAAAAATTTTCAATGCGCTCTTCACCATTATGGGCCTGATAATCTGTGTGTCTAATCTGTATGTCTACAACATTTATAGATAGAAGCACCACACTAAAATAATGATTAAAACATTCAGGGAGATAATAAGGTTTATGGAGCTGGTAACCTGTGGATCTAGTAGATGTCATATAATAAAGGGGAGAAGCACCATAATGAAAAACTAATTGAAACATTCTATGCCCTACTCATATGTATGGGACTGATAAGCTGTGGGTCTAGATGAAAACGTGTATTGGTGGGAGAGTAACAATGTAGTACAGATTGAAACATTTAGTGCGCTACTCACATTTATGCGGATGATAATCTACGAGACTAGATCAAGACATGTATTGGTGGATACGTTACATTGTCGTACTGATGGAAACATTCAGTGCGATACTCACATTTATGCCACTGATAATCTATTAGACTACATAAGGACATGTATTGGTAAAAGCGTTACATTGTGGTACTGATGGAAATATTCACAGCCATACTCATATTTATGCGACTGTTAATCTATTAGACTACATGAGAACATATATTGGTGGATACGTTACTTTAACGTACTGATAGAAACATTTAGAGCCCTACTCATATGTATGCGACTGTTAATCTATTAGACTGCATGAGACCATGTATTGGTGGATACGTTGCATTGTAGTACTGATGGAAACATTCACAACCCTACTCATATTTATGAGACTGATAATCTATTAGACTACATAAGGACATGTATTAGTGGAAACGTTAAATTGAAGTACTGATGGAAACATTGAAAGCTCTAATCATATTTGTGCGACTAATAATCTATTAGACTAGGCGAGGATATGTATTGGTGGATACGTTACATTGTAGTACAGATGGAAACATTCAGAGCCCTACTCATATTTATGAGACTGATAATCTATTAGGCTACATAAGGACATGTATTAGTGGAAACGTTAAATTGTAGTACTGATGGAAACATTGAAAGCTCTAATCATATTTGTGCGACTAATAATTTATCAGCCTACGTGAAGACATGTATTGGTGGATACGTTACATTGTGATACTGATGGAAACATTCAGAGCCCTCCTCATATTTATGCGACTGATAATCTATTAGACTACATGAGGACATGTAATGGTGGATACGTTGAATTGTAGTACTGATGGATACATTCAGCCTATTAATATTTGTGCGACTAATAATCTATAGAGTACGTGGGGACATGTATTCGTGGATACGTTACATTGTAGTACTGATGGAAACATTCACAGCACTACTCATATTTATGCGCTTGATATTCTAGTAGACTACAAGGTGACATGTATTGGTGGATACGTTAGATTGTAGTACTAATGGAAACATTCAGAAACCTATTCATATTTATGGGAATAAAAATCCATTAGACTATGTGAGGACATGTATTGGTGGATGCGTTATATTGTAGTACTGATGGAAAGATTCAGAGCCATATTAATATTTGTGCGACTAATAACCTATTAGTGTACGTGGGGACATGTATTGGTGGATACGTTACATTCTAGTACTGATGGAAAAATTCAGAGCCCTAGTCATAATTATGCGACTAATAATCTATTAGACTACGTGAGAGCATATATTGGTGGGTACGTTACATTGTAGTACTGATGGAAAAATTCAGAGCCCTAGTCATAATTATGCGACTAATAATCTATTAGACTACGTGAGAGCATATATTAGTGGGTACGTTACATTGTAGTACTGATGAAAACATTCACAGCTCTACTCATTATTATACGAATAATAACCTATTAGACTACGTGAGGACATGAATTATTTGATACGTTACATTGCAGTACTGATGGAAACATTCACAGCCATACTCATATTTATGCGACTAATAATCTATTAGACTACGTGATAACATGTATTTGTGGATACGGTACATTATAGTACTGATAAACACGATCACACCTCTCCTCATATTTGCGCGAATCATAATCTATGAGACTACATGACGACATGTATTAGTGGATACGTTATATTGTAGTACTGATGGAAACATTTAGAGCTCTACTCATATTTATGCGAATGTTAATCTACTAGGCTACATGAGCACATGTATTGGTGGATACGTTACATTGTAGTACTGATCATACTTCTCCTCATATTTGTGCGAATCATAATCTATGAGATACATGAGGACATATATTAGTGGATACGTTAAATTGTTGTACTGATCAAAACATTAAGTGCGCTACATGCATTTCTGCGACTGATAATCTATTAGACTACATGAGGACACGAATAGGTGGATACGTTACATTGTAGTACTGATGGAAATATTCAGAGCCCTACTTATTTTTATGCGACTAATAATCTATTAGACTACGTGAGGACATGTATTGGTGGATACGTTACATTATAGTACTGATGGAAACATTTAGAGCCCTAGTCATATGTATGCGATTGTTAATCTATTAGACTGCATGAGACCATGTATTGGTGGATACGTTGCATTGTAGTACTGATGGAAACATTCACAACCCTACTCTTATTTATGAGACTGAAAATCTATTAGGCTACATAAGGACATGTATTAGTGGAAACGTTAAATTGTAGTACTGATGGAAACATTGAAAGCTCTAATCATATTTGTGCGACTAATAATCTATTAGACTAGGCGAGGATATGTATTGGTGGATACGATACATTGTAGTACTAATGGAAATATTCAGAAAACTATTCATATTTATGAGAATAAAAATCCATTAGACTACGTGAGGACATGTATTGGTGGATGCGTTATATTGTAGTACTGATGGAAACATTCAGAGCCATATTAATATTTGTGCGACTAATAACCTACTAGTGTACGTGGGGACATGTATTGGTGGATACGTTACATTCTAGTACTGATGGAAAAATTCAGAGCCCTAGTCATAATTATGCGAATAATAACCTATTAGACTACGTGAGGACATGAATTATTTGATACGTTACATTTCAGTACTGATGGAAACATTCAGTGCGCTACTCGCATTTCTGCGACTGATAATCTATTAGACTACATGAGGTCATGTATTGTTGAATATGATACATTGTTGTACTGATCAAAACATTAAGTGCGCTACTCGTATTTCTGCGACTGATAATCTATTAGACTACATGAGGACATGTATTGTTGAATACGATACATTGTTGTACTGATCAAAACATTAAGTGCGTTACTCGTATTTCTACAACTGATAATCTATTAGACTACATGAGGTCATGAATAGGTGGATACGTTACATTGTAGTACTGATGGAAACATTCAGAGACCTACTCATATTTATGCGACTAATAATCTATTAGACTAAGTGAGGACATGTATTGGTGGATACGTTACATTGTTGTACTGATCAACACATTAAGTGCGCTACTCGCATTTCTGCGACTGATAATCTATTAGACTACATGAGGTCATGTATTGTTGAATACGATACATTGTTGTATTGATCAAAACATTAAGTGCGCTACTCGTATTTCTGCGACTGATAATCTATTAGACTACATGATGTCATGTATTGTTGAATACGATACATTGTTGTATTGATCAACACATTAAGTGCGCTACTCGCATTTCTGCGACTGATAATCTATTAGACTACATGAGGACATGTATTGTTAAATACGATATATTGTTGTACTGATCAAAACATTAAGTGGGATACTCGCATTTCTGCGACTGATAATCTATTAGACGAAATGAGGTCATGTATTGTTGAATACGATACATTGTTGTACTGATCAAAACATTAAGTGCGCTACTCGTATTTCTGCGACTGATAATCTATTAGACTACACGAGGACATGTATTGTTGAATACGATATATTGTTGTACTGATCAAAACATTAAGTGGGCTACTCGCATGTCTGCGACTGATAATCTATTAGACTACACGAGGACATGTATTGTTGAATACGATATATTGTTGTACTGATCAAAACATTAAGTGCGCTACTCGCATTTCTGCGACTGATAATCTATTAGACTACTTGAGGTCATGTATTGTTGAATACGATACATTGTTGTACTGATCATAACATTAAGTGCGCTACTCGCATTTCTGCGACTGATAATCTATTAGACTACTTGAGGTCATGTATTGTTGAATACGATACATTGTTGTACTGATCATAACATTAAGTGCGCTACTCGTATTTCTGCGACTGATAATCTATTAGACTACATGAGGACATGTATTGTTGAATACGATACATTGTTGTACTGATCAAAACATTAAGTGCGCTACTCGTATTTCTGCAACTGATAATCTATTAGACTACATGAGTACATGTATTGTTAGATACGTTAGATTATAGTACTGATGGAAACATTTAGAGCCCTACTCATATTTGTGAGACTAATAATTTATTAGACTACTTAAGGCATGTATTGGTGGATACGTTACATTGCAGTACTGATGGACACATTCTATGTGCTACTCACATTTATGCGACTGATAATCTATTAGACCGCATGACGACATAATAGGTTTGTAACCTATTACTTTGAGGATAGTATAGCTAGGTGTATTGTATTGTAGTGTAACATAGTGATATGTTTTGCAAGAAAACTTAGAATTCTCGAGATGTAATTTAAGATAAAATTTTCTGAATTATAAAATCAAATTTAATTTTTGTTAATGTTCATAAGGCCGTGCATATCATCTGCACTAATAACTTTCACTAGGGATATCGATTGTATTTTAAAACTTGTGTCAGTGCGTATACAACTACTCGCAATTCTAAATTTATTGAAAGATATTATTTTAACAAATTTTATACTTTTCTTTTTAAAGTTTTCCTTTTCTAGTTTTAACAATATTACAGCATCAGCTGCACCAAGGCTGAGGGTCTCAGGCATAAGTACGCAACATTAGAAATGCCTGAAGCACTAATATATTAGTACGAGTTATTAGTAATGTCTGAAGGTCTATGCATTATTACGAGATATTAGTAATGTCTGAAGGTCTGTGAATTATTACGAGATATTAGTAATGTCTGAAGGTCTATGCATTATTACGAGATATAATAATGTCTGAAGGTCTATGAATTATTACGAGATATTAGTAATGTCTGAAGGTCTATGCATTATTACGAGATATTAGTAATGTCTGAAGGTCTATGAATTATTACGAGATATTAGTAATGTCTGAGGGTTTGAGGCATTAGTACGAGATATTAGTAATGTCTGAGGGTCTGATGCATTAGTACAAGATATTAGTAATGTCTGATTGTCTAAGGCATTATTACGAGATATTAGTAATGTCTGAGGGTCTGACGCATTATTACGAGATATTAGTAATGTCTGAGGGTCTGATGCATTAGTACGAGATATTAGTAATGTCTGATTGTCTAAGGCATTATTACGAGATATTAGTAATGTCTGAGGGTCTGAGGCATTAGTCTGAGATATTAGTAATGTCTGAGGGTCTGAGGCATTAGTACGAGATATTAGTAATGTCTGAGGGTCTGAGGCATTAGTACGAGATATCAGTAATATCTGAAGTGTCTAAGGCATTAGTACAAGATATTAGTAATGTCTGAAGTGTCTAAGGTATTAGTACGAGATATTAGTAATGTCTGAGGGTCTGAGGCATTAGTACGAGATATAAGTAATGTCTGAAGTGTCTAAGGCATTAGTACGAGATATTAGTAATGTCTGAAGTGTCTAAGGCATTAGTACGAGATATTAGTAATGTCTGAAGTGTCTAAGGCATTAGTACGAAATATTAGTAATGTCTGAAGTGTCTAAGGCATTAGTACGAGATATTAGTAATGTCTGAGGGTCTGATGCATTAGTACGAGATATTAGTAATGTCTGAAGTGTCTAAGGCATTAGTACGAGATATTAGTAATGTCTGAGGGTCTGAGGCATTAGTACGAGATATTAGTAATGTCTGAGGGTCTGAGGCATTAGTACGAGATATTAGTAATGACTGAGTGTCTGAGGCATTAGTACGAGATATTAGTAATGTCTGAGGGTCTGAGTCATTAGTACGAGATATAAGTAATGTCTGAAGTGTCTAAGGCATTAGTACGAGATATTAGTAATGTCTGATGTGTCTAAGGCATTAGTACGAGATATTAGTAATGTCTGAAGTGTCTAAGGCATTAGTACGAGATATTAGTAATGTCTGAGGGTCTGATGCATTAGTACGAGATATTAGTAATGTCTGAAGTGTCTAAGGCATTAGTACGAGATATTAGTAATGTCTGAAGTGTCTAAGGCATTAGTACGAGATATTAGTAATGTCTGAGGGTCTGATGCATTAGTACGAGATATTCGTAATGTCTGAAGTGTCTAAGGCATTAGTACGAGATATTAGTAATGTCTGAGGGTCTGATGCATTAGTACGAGATATTAGTAATGTCTGAAGTGTCTAAGGCATTAGTACGAGATATTAGTAATGTCTGAGGGTCTGATGCATTAGTACGAGATATTAGTAATGTCTGAAGTGTCTAAGGCATTAGTACGAGATATTAGTAATGTCTGAGGGTCTGATGCATTAGTACGAGATATTAGTAATGTCTGAAGTGTCTAAGGCATTAGTACGAGATATTAGTAATGTCTGAGGGTCTGATGCATTAGTACGAGATATTCGTAATGTCTGAAGTGTCTAAGGCATTAGTACGAGATATTAGTAATGTCTGAGGGTCTGATGCATTAGTACGAGATATTAGTAATGTCTGAAGTGTCTAAGGCATTAGTACGAGATATTAGTAATGTCTGAAGTGTCTAAGGCATTAGTACGAGATATTAGTAATGTCTGAGGGTCTGATGCATTAGTACGAGATATTCGTAATGTCTGAAGTGTCTAAGGCATTAGTACGAGATATTAGTAATGTCTGAAGTGTCTAAGGCATTAGTACAAGATATTAGTAATGTCTGAAGTGTCTAAGGCATTAGTACGAGATATTAGTAATGTCTGAAGTGTCTAAGGCATTAGTACGAGATATTAGTAATGTCTGAGGGTCTGAGGTATTAGTACGAGATATTAGTAATGTCTGAAGTGTCTAAGGCATTAGTACGAGATATTAGTAATGTCTGAGGGTCTGAGGCATTAGTACGAGATATAAATAATGTCTGAAGTGTCTAAGGCATTAGTACGAGATATTAGTAATGTCTGAAGCGTCTAAGGCATTAGTACGAGATATTAGTAATGTCTGAAGTGTCTAAGGCATTAGTACGAGATATTAGTAATGTCTGAAGTGTCTAAGGCATTAGTACGAGATATTAGTAATGTCTGAGGGTCTGAGGCATTAGTAAGAGATATAAGTAATGTCTGAAGGGTCTAAGGCATTAGTACGAGATATTAGTAATGTCTGAAGTGTCTAAGGCATTAGTACGAGATATTAGTAATGTCTGAGGGTCTGAGGCATTAGTACGAGATATTAGTAATGTCTGAGGGTCTGAGGCATTAGTACGAGATATTAGTAATGTCTGAGTGTCTGAGGCATTAGTACGAGATATTAGTAATGTCTGAGGGTCTGGGGCATTAGTACGAGATATAAGTAATGTCTGAAGTGTCTAAGGCATTAGTACAAGATATTAGTAATGTCTGAAGTGTCTAAGGCATTAGTACGAGATATTAGTAATGTCTGAAGTGTCTAAGGCATTAGTACGAAATATTAGTAATGTCTGAAGTGTCTAAGGCATTAGTACGAGATATTAGTAATGTCTGAGGGTCTGATGCATTAGTACGAGATATTAGTAATGTCTGAAGTGTCTAAGGCATTAGTACGAGATATTAGTAATGTCTGAAATGTCTAAGGCATTAGTACGAGATATTAGAAATGTCTGAAGTGTCTAAGGCATTAGTACGAGATATTAGTAATGTCTGAAGTGTCTAAGGCATTAGTACGAGATATTAGTAATGTCTGAAGTGTCTAAGGCATTAGTACGAGATATTAGTAAAGTCTGAAGTGCCTAAGGCATTAGTACGAGATATTAGTAATGTCTGAAGTGTCTAAGGCATTAGTACGAGATATAAGTAATGTCTGAAGTGTCTAAGGCATTAGTACGAGATATTAGTAATATCTGAAGTGTCTAAGGCATTATTACGAGATATTAGTAATGTCTGAAGTGTCTAAGGCATTAGTACGAGATATTAGTAATGTCTGAAGTGTCTAAGGCATTAGTACGAGATATTAGTAATGTCTGAGGGTCAAAGGCATTAGTACGAGATATTAATAATGTCTGAGGGTCTAAGGCATTAGTACGAGATATTAGTAATCTCTGAAGTGTCTAAGGCATTAGTACGAGATATTAGTAATGTCTGAAGTGTCTAAGGCATTAGTACGAGATATTAGTAATGTCTGAAGTGTCTAATTCATTAGTACGAGATATTAGTAATGTCTGAGGGTCTAAGGCATTAGTACGAGATATTAGTAATGTCTGAAGTGTCTACGGCATTAGTACGAGATATTAGTAATGTCTGAAGTGTCTAAGGCATTATTACGAGATATTAGTAATGTCTGAAGTGTCTAAGGCATTAGTACGAGATATTAGTAATGTCTGAGGGTCTAAGGCATTAGTACGATATATTAGTAATGTCTTAGGGTCTAAGGCATTAGTACGATATATTAGTAATGTCTGAGGGTCTAAAGCATTAGTACGAGATATTAGTAATGTCTGAAGTGTCTAAGGCATTAGTACGAGATATTAGTAATGTCTGAAGTGTCTAAGGCATTAGTACGAGATATTAGTAATGTCTGAAGTGTCTAAGGCATTAGTACGAGATATTAGTAATGTCTGAAGTGTCTAATTCATTAGTACGAGATATTAGTAATGTCTGAGGGTCTAAGGCATTAGTACGAGATATTAGTAATGTCTGAAGTGTCTACGGCATTAGTACGAGATATTAGTAATGTCTGAAGTGTCTAAGGCATTAGTACGAGATATTAGTAATGTCTGAGGGTCTGAGGCATTAGTACGAGATATTAGTAATGTCTGAGGGTCTGAGGCATTAGTACGAGATATTAGTAATGTCTGAGTGTCTGAGGCATTAGTACGAGATATTAGTAATGTCTGAGGGTCTGAGGCATTAGTACGAGATATAAATAATGTCTGAAGTGTCTAAGGCATTAGTACAAGATAATAGTAATGTCTGAAGTGTCTAAGGCATTAGTACGAGATATTAGTAATGTCTGAAGTGTCTAAGGCATTAGTACGAGATATTAGTAATGTCTGAAGTGTCTAAGGCATTAGTACGAGATATTAGGAATGTCTGAAGTGTCTAAGGCATTAGTACTAGATATTAGTAATGTCTGAAGTGTCTAAGGCATTAGTACGAGATATTAGTAATGTCTGAAGTGTCTAAGGCATTAGTACGAGATATTAGTAATGTCTGAAGTGTTTAAGGCATTAGTACGAGATATTAATAATGTCTGAAGTGTCTAAGGCATTATTACGAGATATTAGTAATGTCTGAAGTGTCTAAGGCATTAGTACGAGATATTAGTAATATCTGAAGTGTCTAAGGCATTAGTACGAGATATTAGTAATGTCTGAAGTGTCTAACGCATTAGTACGAGATATTAGAAATGTCTGAGGGTCTAAGGCATTAGTACGAGATATTAGTAATGTCTGAAGTGTCTAAGGCATTAGTACGAGATATTAGTAATGTCTGAAGTGTCTAAGGCATTAGTACGAGATATTAGTAATGTCTGAAGTGTCTAAGGCATCAGTACGAGATATTAGTAATATCTGAAGTGTCTAAGGCATTAGTACGAGATATTAGTAATGTCTGAAGTGTCTAAGGCATTAGTACGAGATATTAGTAATGTCTGAAGTGTCTAAGGCATTAGTACGAGATATTAGTAATGTCTGAAGTGCCTAAGGCATTAGTACGAGATATTAGTAATGTCTGAAGTGTCTAAGACATAAGTACGAGATATTAGTAACATCTGAAGTGTCTAAGGCATTAGTACGAGATATTAGCAATGTCTGAAGTGTCTATGGCATTAGTACAAGATGGTAGTAATGTCTGAAATGTCTAAGGCATTACTACGAGATATTAGTAATGTCTGAGGGTCTGAGGCATTAGTACGAGATATTAGTAATGTCTGAGGGTCTGAGGCATTAGTACGAGATATCAGTAATGTCTGAAGTGTCTAAGGCATTAGTACGAGATATTAGTAATGTCTGAAGTGTCTAAGGCATTAGTACGAGATATTAGTAATGTCTGAAGTGTCTAAGGCATTAGTACGAGATATTAGTAATGTCTGAGGGTCTGAGGCATTAGTACGAGATATAAGTAATGTCTGAAGTGTCTAAGGCATTAGTACGAGATATTAGTAATGTCTGAAGTGTCTAAGGCATTAGTACGAGATATTAGTAATGTCTGAAGTGTCTAAGGCATTAGTACGAGATATTAGTAATGTCTGAAGTGTCTAAGGCATTAGTACGAGATATTAGTAATGTCTGAGGGTCTGAGGCATTAGTAAGAGATATAAGTAATGTCTGAAGGGTCTAAGGCATTAGTACGAGATATTAGTAATGTCTGAAGTGTCTAAGGCATTAGTACGAGATATTAGTAATGTCTGAGGGTCTGAGGCATTAGTACGAGATATTAGTAATGTCTGAGGGTCTGAGGCATTAGTACGAGATATTAGTAATGTCTGAGTGTCTGAGGCATTAGTACGAGATATTAGTAATGTCTGAGGGTCTGAGGCATTAGTACGAGATATAAGTAATGTCTGAAGTGTCTAAGGCATTAGTACAAGATATTAGTAATGTCTGAAGTGTCTAAGGCATTAGTACGAGATATTAGTAATGTCTGAAATGTCTAAGGCATTAGTACGAGATATTAGTAATGTCTGAGGGTCTGAGGTATTAGTACGAGATATTAGTAATGTCTGAGGGTCTGAGTCATTAGTACGAGATATTAGTAATGTCTGAAGTGTCTAAGGCATTAGTACGAGATATTAGTAATGTCTGAAGTGTCTAAGGCATTAGTACGAGATATTAGTAATGTCTGAGGGCCTGAGGCATTAGTAAGAGATATAAGTAATGTCTGAAGGGTCTAAGGCATTAGTACAAGATATTAGTAATGTCTGAAGTGTCTAAGGCATTAGTACGAGATATTAGTAATGTCTGAGGGTCTGAGGCATTAGTACGAGATATTAGTAATGTCTGAGGGTCTGAGGCATTAGTACGAGATATTAGTAATGTCTGAGTGTCTGAGGCATTAGTACGAGATATTAGTAATGTCTGAGGGTCTGAGGCATTAGTACGAGATATAAATAATGTCTGAAGTGTCTAAGGCATTAGTACAAGATAATAGTAATGTCTGAAGTGTCTAAGGCATTAGTACGAGATATTAGTAATGTCTGAAGTGTCTAAGGCATTAGTACGAGATATTAGTAATGTCTGAAGTGTCTAAGGCATTAGTACGAGATATTAGGAATGTCTGAAGTGTCTAAGGCATTAGTACTAGATATTAGTAATGTCTGAAGTGTCTAAGGCATTAGTACGAGATATTAGTAATGTCTGAAGTGTCTAAGGCATTAGTACGAGATATTAGTAATGTCTGAAGTGTTTAAGGCATTAGTACGAGATATTAGTAATGTCTGAAGTGTCTAAGGCATTAGTACGAGATATTAGTAATGTCTGAGGGTCTGAGGCATTAGTACGAGATATAAGTAATGTCTGAAGTGTCTAAGGCATTAGTACGAGATATTAGTAATGTCTGAAGTGTCTAAGGCATTAGTACGAGATATTAGTAATGTCTGAAGTGTCTAAGGCATTAGTACGAGATATTAGTAATGTCTGAAGTGTCTAAGGCATTAGTACGAGATATTAGTAATGTCTGAGGGTCTGAGGCATTAGTAAGAGATATAAGTAATGTCTGAAGGGTCTAAGGCATTAGTACGAGATATTAGTAATGTCTGAAGTGTCTAAGGCATTAGTACGAGATATTAGTAATGTCTGAGGGTCTGAGGCATTAGTACGAGATATTAGTAATGTCTGAGGGTCTGAGGCATTAGTACGAGATATTAGTAATGTCTGAGTGTCTGAGGCATTAGTACGAGATATTAGTAATGTCTGAGGGTCTGAGGCATTAGTACGAGATATAAGTAATGTCTGAAGTGTCTAAGGCATTAGTACAAGATATTAGTAATGTCTGAAGTGTCTAAGGCATTAGTACGAGATATTAGTAATGTCTGAAATGTCTAAGGCATTAGTACGAGATATTAGTAATGTCTGAGGGTCTGAGGTATTAGTACGAGATATTAGTAATGTCTGAGGGTCTGAGTCATTAGTACGAGATATTAGTAATGTCTGAAGTGTCTAAGGCATTAGTACGAGATATTAGTAATGTCTGAAGTGTCTAAGGCATTAGTACGAGATATTAGTAATGTCTGAGGGCCTGAGGCATTAGTAAGAGATATAAGTAATGTCTGAAGGGTCTAAGGCATTAGTACAAGATATTAGTAATGTCTGAAGTGTCTAAGGCATTAGTACGAGATATTAGTAATGTCTGAGGGTCTGAGGCATTAGTACGAGATATTAGTAATGTCTGAGGGTCTGAGGCATTAGTACGAGATATTAGTAATGTCTGAGTGTCTGAGGCATTAGTACGAGATATTAGTAATGTCTGAGGGTCTGAGGCATTAGTACGAGATATAAATAATGTCTGAAGTGTCTAAGGCATTAGTACAAGATAATAGTAATGTCTGAAGTGTCTAAGGCATTAGTACGAGATATTAGTAATGTCTGAAGTGTCTAAGGCATTAGTACGAGATATTAGTAATGTCTGAAGTGTCTAACCCATTAGTACGAGATATTAGGAATGTCTGAAGTGTCTAAGGCATTAGTACTAGATATTAGTAATGTCTGAAGTGTCTAAGGCATTAGTACGAGATATTAGTAATGTCTGAAGTGTCTAAGGCATTAGTACGAGATATTAGTAATGTCTGAAGTGTTTAAGGCATTAGTACGAGATATTAATAATGTCTGAAGTGTCTAAGGCATTATTACGAGATATTAGTAATGTCTGAAGTGTCTAAGGCATTAGTACGAGATATTAGTAATGTCTGAAGTGTCTAAGGCATTAGTACGAGATATAAGTAAAGTCTGAAGTGTCTAAGGCATAAGTACGAGATATTAGTAATGTCTGAGGGTCTAAAGCATTAGTACGAGATATTAGTAATGTCTGAAGTGTCTAAGGCATTAGTACGAGATATTAGTAATGTCTGAAGTGTCTAAGGCATTAGTACGAGATATAAGTAATGTCTGAAGTGTCTAAGGCATTAGTACGAGATATTAGTAATGTCTGAAGTGTCTAAGGCATTAGTACGAAATATTAGTAATGTCTGAAGTGTCTAAGGCATTAGTACGAGATATTAGTAATGTCTGAAGTGTCTAAGGCATTAGTACGAGATATTAGTAATGTCTGAAGTGTCTAAGGCATAAGTACGAGATATTAGTATTATCTGAAGTGTCTAAGGCATTAGTACGAGATATTAGTTATGTCTGAAGTGTCTAAGGCATTAGTACGAGATATTAGTAATGTCTGAAATGTCTAAGGCATTAGTACGAGATATTAGTAATGTCTAAAGTGTCTATGGCATTAGTACAAGATATTAGTAATGTCTGAAATGTCTAAGGCATTAGTACGAGATATTAGTAATGTCTGAAGTGTCTAAGGCATTAGTACGGGATATTAGTAATGTCTGAGGGTCTGAGGCATTAGTACGAGATATTAGTAATGTCTGAAGTGTCTAAGGCATTAGTACGAGATATTAGTAATGTCTGAGTGTCTGAGGCATTAGTACGAGATATAAGTAATGTCTGATTGTCTAAGGCATTATTACGAGATATTAGTAATGTCTGTAGGGTCTAAGGCATTCGTACGAGATATTAGTAATGTCTGAGGGTCTAATAAGAAACATCAGTAATGTCTTTGGGTCTAGGGAAGGAAGGGGAGAAATCCTCACACCACTAAACGAATTTTAGGTTTTGTAATATTGGACCGCACGTTTATACATCAGCGTATAAAATAGTTATACCAGCATATATTTTAATTGTAATATAATTATTAATTTAATCTATTTAAATATATTTACTATGATAATAAATTTAATATAGCATATTATATAATATGCCGTATTATAATAGATATTAAGATGCTACAACGCTTAAAGAATTTTGTTTCAGTAAATAAATAATTAAAATTTATAAATGTATATATATATATATATATATATATATATATATATATATATATATATCATTTATCGTCCCAATCTATAGATTTGTATTGGAAACTTAATACTACATCCTAAACTATTTCAAGCTACCACGACAACGGAGTCCTAGAAAACGCTGCGTACCTCCCAGTGTCGAATATGTGACTAACACTAGGTAAAGTTAAGTCATTTACATTACTATGTGTAATGTAAAGAGAGATAACTGTCAAGAGAACTGGATACGCACTACAGGACGCAGGTCTTCAAATAAATATATCCGAATCCAAGTCTCATCAAGAAATGGTAACACTTTTAGAAACTGTAATGCGTCGCGAAAATTGTTAAAAGTAAACGACCCGGTTAGTCACGAAGTGCACAATGTATGAAGGAAATGTGTTAGAGCTTTTACAAACGATAAAATAAACAATATGTCACCTGGTATTTTAAGATGAAAAGTTTAAAGTCATCCATTCAATCAAAATTTTAATTTTTGACATGCTATACAAAAATTTAAAAAGAAAAAATAAATTAAAAATATAAATACTGATATTAAGCAGTAAAATTTGCCAGTCTAAATATGGTGACATTTGTTTATTTTATCTTTAAATCTTTTCAGGTCCCCCAATGTTACTAGGCCGCTTGATAGTGCTGTTAATACTGACGATATCTTTTGCGTTGATCGTCTCTCCGAAAAGGTGGAGTTACCGGGATTACCTGTCAAATATGGGCTACACGAGAGGGACGAGACGGAAGCGCGTTACCTATGTAAAGAAACGGAAGGTACGGCCATTCTTTTCGAAGAACAAACGAAATGGGCGGGTTATATATGGAACGGTACTGTACGACACTACCACGCCCTTTACCCTCCAAGGCACTACCAGAAAGACTGCGGATAACATCATATACGGCAGCGATAATACCACGTCACGCATTGGCCCGTTGATTGTCCATCCGTTTACGTTCATGTCCACTACGGAGGTAGCGAGGAGAAGAGCCACCACTCCAACTATAGACTTTATGGTCAACGATTTCAATTTATGGGATTTTATGGTAAATGGGCAAACAAGAGGAACAAGAAGAACAAGAGGAACGAAGGGGACAAGGGGAACTAAGGGGACTAGAGGAACAAAGGGGACAAGAGGAACGAAGGGGACAAGAGGAACGAGGGGGACAAAAGGGACGAAGGGGACAAGAGGAACTGTAGGGGACAAAAAGAACGAAGGGGACAAAAAGAACGAAGGGGACAAGAGGAACGAAGCGGACAAGAGGAACGAAGCGGACAAGAATAACGAAGGGGACAAGAGGAACGAAGGAGACAAGAGGTACGAAGCGGACAAGAATAACGAAGGGGACAAGAGGAACGAAGTGGACAAGAGAAACGAAGCAGACAAGAATAACGAAGGGGACAAGAGGAACGAAGCGGACAAAAGGAACGAAGCGGACAAGAATAACGAAGGGGACAAGAGGAACGAAGGAGACAAGAGGAACGAAGGGGACAAGAGGAACGAAGGGGACAAGAGGAACGAAAGGGACAAGAGGAACGAAGGAGACAAGAGAAACGAAGGGAACAAGAGGAACGAAGGGGACAAAAGGAACGAAGCGGACAAGAATAACGAAGGGGACAAGAGGAACGAAGAGGACAAGAGGAACGAAGGGGACAAGAGGAACGAAAGGGACAAGAGGAACGAAGGGGACAAGAGGAACGAAGGGGACAAGAGGAACGAAAGGGACAAGAGGAACGAAGGAGACAAGAGAAACGAAGGGGACAAGAGGTACGAAAGGGACAAAAGGAACGAAGGAGACAAGAGGTACGAAGGGGACAAGAGAAACGAAGGGGACAAGAGAAACAAAGGAGACAAGAGGGACTGTAGGGAAAATTCAGATTTAAATCCTTAATTATGTGTAACTAAAGAATAAATGACTGAATGATTGACAAAACGTTATGCTCTGAGCTAAAGCCTTTTTGTATTCTCTGTATAGCATTCTGATGCAATGTTTTCTGTTCCGTCCAGTGTAGTGTTCCTTTATAAAACTCGTCACATGTATTTAAAGCAATACGGTTACTGTAGTTCGGTTAAAAAAAAAAATAAAACTATAAAACTTAAAATCTCGAAATTGAAATATAACAGTTTTAAATATATAGTAATACTTATTGGGTGAATAGCACAGGGTTGACGGGTTAGTGGATGGAGGTGAGGCGACGTCCTCAGAATGAAGCCTTATTTCACCAAGTCAAAACAAACGATTTCTCCAGTGCGCTATAGCTTATTACCAGCCGTAATATGTTATATTTATACACTGTATACGATATATGTATGCAAACTTTTGCCCATAGTGGCTCTTGGCGAGGTATCCGCATTGAGACAAAAGTAAGTGGTACTATAGGCAAGTGTTTGTACATACGTTACAGTGCATACACGTTTTGTAATTTGAAAAACACTTCTCTCAGGGAAGCATCACGGGAAAATAAAACTGTAAAGTTAAACTAAAAGAATGAAAAAATCGTAACGTAATATTAAAAAAAAGAGGTAATGGATAGGATAAGTGTATTTTTTTATCAATCAACAATACCATCAGATCAACAATGCCCTCAGAAAACAATACTCTCAGACCAACAATACCCCCAAACCGATAACACTCACATACCGACAATGCTCTCAGACTAACAACATCCTCAGACCTACTGTAACCTCAAACCAACAATACCCTTAGACCGATATTACCCTCAGATTAACAATACCCTAAGATCAAGAATACCCTCAGACCAATAATAATCGGAGACTAACCACCCCTTCAGACCAACACCCTCAGACAGAAAATACCTTCAGACCAACATCTTCATACTAACAATACCCTCAGACCAATAACACCCCCAGACCAACAATAAACCACCCTCTGTGTAGCAGACTATAAATTAAACCTAATGAAACTAATAAAACGGGTTGAAAGAATACAATTAATAAGCTATGATTAATTCAGCAGCCGATTTATTTATGTAACACATTTAGACTATTTTGAATATGTATGTCCTTACTGCAATTACAATTTTATTTAACTGGCAATGTAACTTCACTTTTATAATAATATTTGGATAATTGTAAACGATTTGTTCAAAAACTGTTTAAACTTGATGAGAAAGAAAATGCAATACACGGCTGTTTATACATTTGAAATTGAAGAAAGTTTGTAAAAACGTAACTTTTACAATTATTAGTTAGGTTTACCAATTTATAATTAAATAAATAAACAATAATATTCGGCGGAGAAAGTATTTGCACTCATTTATCGCTTAAGTAAGTTTGCTGACAAGGTAAGCTCTAATTTGTAACAGACAGTGACTATTTGTATCTTTTGAGTTTTAGCAATTAGCCAGATTACATTTACCACGTTCAAAGCTGAGTACAGGAAGGACTAGAGGAGCTCATAAAACTTCCATATGTCGAATGCTTGTATTACCCATACGGGATAGATTGAGCTCCTGCTAGACACATTATGGCTCCTTGTAGCTGAGAGGTTTACTTATGTTTACTATATGTGGAAATATTGCAAACCTCAAAAACCTAATCAATGACGTATTTAGACAATAAAGTAATAAGCCTAACCAATAAGTGTTACATTTTATTTCACTTAATTATTGTTGTCATTATTAAAAATAATTATTTAAGACGTAGGCAAGATACCCTCAAATCAATGAATAATTCTTCATAGATTTTATCATCAGTGAACCTGATCAGTCGCCTCTAAACGATTATTAGGGGGTTTCCATAACTTTTATCTACTCACACCCATTCACGGTATAACGTTACTATTCATATTTTTTGCATCTACCTTTCCAACTCAGTTGATGCAGTTCTCTCCTTCACATAACCTTATCTGTGTCACCTCTAACTCATTATTGGGGGTCTACATAACTTTTATTTTCACAAAGGCATTTACTCTATAACGTTACCATTCAACTTTTTTGCATAAAAGTTTCCAAATCAACTGATGCAGGTCTCCTCCACAAAACCTGATCTGTGTCACCTCTAACCCATTATTGGGGGTCTACATAGCATTTATCTCCTCAATGCCATTCCCTGTATAACGTTACTATTCATATTTCTTGCATCTTCACATCTAAACGATTATTATGATTCGACATAACTTTTATTTTCACAAAAGCATTCACTGTATAACGTTACAACTCAACTTTCTTGCAACTTTCTTTTCAAATCAGCTGATACAGGTCTCTCCTCCACCTTACGTGATCTGTGTCAACTCTAACCGACTATTGGGGAACGACATAACTTTTATTTTCACAAAGGCATTCACTATATAACGTTACCATTCAACTTTCTTGTATCTAAATTTCCAACTCAGTTGATGCAGTTCTCTCCTCGACATAACCTTATCTGTGTCACCTCTAACCGGTTATTGGGGGTCTACATAACTTTTATTTTCACAAAGGTGTTCGCCTTTCATTCAACGTTACCATTCAACTTTCTTGCAGCTATCTTTCGAAATCAGCTGATGCAGGTCTCTCCTTCACATAACCTAATCTGTTACCTTTAAACTATTTTTGGCTTTTCCAACTCAACTGATGCAGTTCTCTCCTCCTCATACCCTGATCTGTCGCCTCTAAACGATTATTGGGGGTCTATATAACCTTTATTTCATCAAACGCATACACTTTATAACGTTACCATTCAACTTTCTTGCATCTATCTTTGCAACTCAGCTGATGAAGTACTCTCCTCCACATAACCTGATCTGTGTCGCCTCTAAACGATTATTTGGGGTCTCCATAACGTTTATCTCCTCAAAGCCATTCCCTGTATAACGTTACCATTCATATTTCTTGCATCTAAATTTCCAACCCAGTTGATGCAGGTCTCTCCTCCACATAACCTAATCTGTTACTTTTAAACTATTATTGGCGGTCTACATAACTTTTATTTTCACAAAGGCATTCACTCTATAACGTTACCATTCAACTTTCTTGCATCTATCTTTTCAAATCAGCTGATTCAGGTCTCTCCTCCACATACATAATCTGTTACCTTTAAACTATTATTCTGGATCTACATAACTTTTATTTTCACAAAGGCATTCACTGTTTAACGTTACCATTCGACCTTATTGCATCTATCTTTTGAAATCAGCTGATGCAGGTCTCTCTTCCACATAACCAGATCTTTGTCACCTCTAAACGTTTATTGGGGTCTACATAACTCTTATTTCCACAAAGACATTCACTACATAACGTACCCATCCACCTTTTTTGCACATACCTATCTAACTTAACTCTTACAGATCTCTTCTCCACCTAACCTGATCTGTGTCACCTCTAAACGATTATTACGGGTTGGCATAACTTTTATTTTCACAAAGGCATTCACTGTTTAACGTTACCATTCGACCTTATTGCATCTATCTTTTGAAATCAGCTGATGCAGGTCTCTCTTCCACATAACCAGATCTTTGTCACCTCTAAACGTTTATTGGGGTCTACATAACTCTTATTTCCACAAAGACATTCACTACATAACGTACCCATCCACCTTTTTTGCACATACCTATCTAACTTAACTCTTACAGATCTCTTCTCCACCTAACCTGATCTGTGTCACCTCTAAACGATTATTACGGGTTGGCATAACTGATATTTTTACAAAGGCATTCACTGTATAACGTTACCATTCAACTTTCTTGCATCTATCTTTTCAAATCAGCTGATGCAGGTCTCTCCTCCACATAACCTAATCACCTTTAAACTATTATTGGAGGTCTACATAACTTTTTCCCCCAAACCCATTCACTGTATAACGTTACATATTTCTGGCATCTAAATTTTCAACTCAGTAGATGCAGTTCTCTCCTCCACCTAACCTGATCTGTGTCACCTCTAAACGATTATTGGAGGTCTACATAAATTTTATTTTCACAAAGGCATTTACTGTATAACGTTACCATTCAACTTTTTTACATCTATCTTTCCAACTCAGCTGATGCAGTTCTCTCCTCTACATAACCTGATCTGTCACCTCTAAACGATTAATGGGGGTATACATAATTTTTATCTCCAAACAGTTATTCACTCTATAATGTTACCATTCAACTTCCTTTCATCTACCATTCCAACTCAGCTGATGCAGGTCTCTCCTTCACATAACCTGATCTGTGTCACCTCTATCCAATTATTGAGGGTCTACGAAACTTTTATTTTGACAAAGGCATTTACTGTATAATGTTACCATTCAACTTTTTTGCATCTATCTTTCCAACTCAGCTGATGCAGGTCTCTTCTCCACATAATTTGAACTGTGTTACCTCTAGCCGATTATCGGGCACCTACATAACTTTTATTTTCACAAAGGCATTCACTGTTTAACGTTACCATTCGACCTTATTGCATCTATCTTTTGAAATCAGCTGATGCAGGTCTCTCTTCCACATAACCAGATCTTTGTCACCTCTAAACGTTTATTGGGGTCTACATAACTCTTATTTCCACAAAGACATTCACTACATAACGTACCCATCCACCTTTTTTGCACATACCTATCTAACTTAACTCTTACAGATCTCTTCTCCACCTAACCTGATCTGTGTCACCTCTAAACGATTATTAGGGGTTGGCATAACTGATATTTTTACAAAGGCATTCACTGTATAACGTTACCATTCAACTTTCTTGCATCTATCTTTTCAAATCAGCTGATGCAGGTCTCTCCTCCACATAACCTAATCACCTTTAAACTATTATTGGAGGTCTACATAACTTTTTTTCCCAAAGGCATTCACTGTATAACGTTACCATTCAACTTTCTTGCATCTATCTTTCCACTCAGCTGATGCAGGTCTCTCCTCCACATAACCTAATCACCTTTAAACTATTATTGGAGGTCTACATAACTTTTTTTCCCAAAGGCATTCACTGTATAACGTTACCATTCAACTTTCTTGCATCTATCGTTCCAACTCAGCTGATGCAGTTCTCTCCTCCACATAACCGGATATGTCGCCTCTAAACGATTATTCGGAGTCTCCATAACGTTTATAACCTCAAACCCATTCACTGTATAACGTTACATATTTCTGGCATCTAAATTTTCAACTCAGTAGATGCAGTTCTCTCCTCCACCTAACCTGATCTGTGTTACCTCTAAACGATTATTGGAGGTCTACATAAATTTTATTTTCACAAAGGCATTTACTGTATAACGTTACCATTCCACTTTTTTACATCTATCTTTTCAAATCAGCTGATGCAGTTCTCTCTTCCACCCAACCTGATCTTTGTTACCCTATAACGTTTACTGGGGGTCGACATAACTTTTTTTTTCACAAAGTCATTCACTCTATAACGTTACCATACAACTTTCTTGCATCTATCTTTCCAACTCAGCTGATGCAGGTCTCTCCTTCACATAACCTGATCTGTGTCACCTCTGTCCAATTATTGGGGGTCTACGAAACTTTTATTTTGACAAAGGCATTCACTGTATAATGTTACCATTCAACTTTTTTGCATCTATCTTTCCAACTCAGCTGATGCAGGTCTCTCCTCCACATAATTTGAACTGTGTTACCTCTAGCCGATTATGGGGCACCTACATAACTTTTAATTTCACAAAGGCATTCACAGTATAACGTTACTATTCAACTTTCTTGGATCTATCATTTCAACTCAGCTGATGCAGGTCTCTCCCCCACATAACCTAATCTGTAACCTATAAACGATATTTGGGGGTCTTCATAACTTCTATTTCCATAGAGGCATTCACTGTATAACGTTACCATTCAACTCTCTTTTATCTTTATGTCTAACTCAGCTGATGCAGGTCTCTCCTCCACATAACCTGATCTGTAACCTGTAAACGATTATTGGGGTCTACACATTTTATTTCCATAAAAGCACTGTATAACGTTACCATTCATATTTCTTGCATCTACTTTTCCAACTCAGCTGATGCAGGTATCCCCGCCACATAACCAGATCTATCATCTCTAAATGATTTTTGGGGGTCTACTTAACTTTTACTTCCTCAAAGGCATTCATTGTATAACGTTACCATTCAATTTTCTTGCATCTACTTTTCCAACTCAGCTGATGCAGTTCTCTTTTTCACATAACCAGATCTATCATCTCTAAATGATTATTGGGGGTCTACTTAACTTTTACTTCCTCAAAGGCATTCATTGTATAACGTTACCATTCAATTTTCTTGCATCTACTTTTCCAACTCAGCTGATGCCGCTATCTCCGCCACATAACCAGATCTATCATCTCTAAATGATTATTGGGGGTCTACTTAACTTTTATTTCGACAAAGGCATTCACTGTATAACGTTACCATTCAAATTTCTTGCAACTATCTTTCCACTCAGCTGTTGCAGGTCTCTTCTTCAAATAACCTGATTTGTGTACCTCTAATTCGAGGTAGATGGAACAGAGATTCGGATTATCGAAAACTCGAATTACACGGGATTACGTTCCTGTGTATTATACAAATTAGGTGTTTTAATGAACTCCAATACAGTACTATAAATAAGAATGTATAAAATCAGTTTATACAACTTTATATGTCTATTTATTGAAAGCCCGACTCATTACCTTTTGCATACCGTATTAATATAAACATTTCTTAGAATCCCGACTCATTTCCTTTGCATTCCGGTCTGATATGAAATTTTTTTTGAATTCCGGCTCATTTCCGTATCATACCGTATTGTTATAAACATTTGTTGGAAGCAAGACTCATTTCCTTTCCGTACCGTATTCATATGAACACGTCTTTGAAACCAACTCATTTCCTTTGCATACGGTATTGATATAAACATTTCTTGTAAACCCATCTCATTTCTTATGCATACATTACTGATATGTACATATCTTGGAATCCTGTCTCTTTTCCTTTGTATACAGTATGTTTATAAACGGTTTTTGGATTCCCGATTCATATTTTTATTTCAAATAGACAAAATAGACTCAAACAGAAATAGGCTCGAATTTAACGAAACCTCGATTTATCGGGACTTGAAATTTCGAGACTCTACTGTGTATGTACATATATATAGTCGCGTGGAATTTCACTGTCGCTTATTTCATTAGAACACCCTCTGATTAAAAATGATATTGAAGAGGTGGAAAACTGCAAGCGGCTCCCTTCTTGGGAAGTACGAGAGCTAATGATTTTCTAAATATAGAGCATAGATTTTAGTAACCATATACCTATACCCAAAATAAGGCTCAGCCAAAAGAGGCCCTAGATACAAACGTCCGATAGTATACAAAAAAGACTGGATTCAGTAGGTATACTATGGAATTCTCTAAATCGAAAATTCGTCCTTGAAACTGTTGAAATTTAGGTCAAAAAACGATAACACAAGTTACAAATTCACGCTACAATGATCAGTGCATGGTAACTATGTTACGCAAAAATTAAAACAACACAAATTTAGGGTAAAGTAAAGATAATATAGGTTTCCTCCAGTACCTCCCCATTTAATACACGTTGTGTTCACTTATGCGTTTGATGAGAAAGCCCTAAAATTCTGCTACTAATAAAATATTTAATAAGTAGGAGAGAAATTTTCTTAGAAGAGTAAAATTTATTTTCCTGCTTATTTCTTTAATTTCAGAGTGGTAAGTTTTTGGCAGCTTACTAAATGCTGAAAATTAGCGGCTTGTTAGAACTGTATCTACTAGCAGCTCTCTCTGGGGCGACCGGCAGTCCTGCAAGGAGAGTCTCAGCTCTACACGGAAATGGACGTATCACGGGGTTCCCATTCGCTCAATTTACTACTCGCACTACCACCGTAGACCCAATAGATTCAATCCGACCAACAATTCCCATTTCGGAAAGATTTCCATTTCCCCCACCTCCTGACATCCTACCACCTAACCAACCACATTTAAAAAATTTGTGAGAGGCAGTAAGTCAATTTCTTTGAATATTACACTATCGGACATGGAAAGAGTTCTATACATTGTGTAAATACATTGTATGGAAGTGATTTATGTTATGTTATTGTTATATATGATAATATATTGTAATATTTAAGCCTGAGTTATTAAATTAAAACTTTTCTTGAAAAGGAGATATTGCATTATTACACTCGCCCAGTTCTACTGCTTAATCTGACTGAATCAAAACGAAACCTACAGCAAGTGTAGCTTTATTGCCACATCAGCGATGTAGTTGCGTACGCAAATAATATAATCACCAATAAACACAACTCCAAATAGATTAAACCCCAAACTACATTTCGATGACCAAGTCTTAGTCATCATCATAATATTAACTACATATCAGGAACAAAATGAATTCTACAGTATGTATTGTAACTTTATTGTCACATCAGCGCACATCAAACCCAACCCCAAATAGATTAAACCCCAAATTACATTTCAAAGACCAAGTTTCAGTCATCATCATTATGTATAACTACATAATAGGAACAAAAACAAATCTACAGCAGGTTCTCCATAAAAGTGCTCAAATCACGTGAACGAGAGATAATAGAAACATGCTATAAACTGCGTATTATTACACAAATTGTTTTCCTGAAACATGCTATAAACTGCGTATTATTACACACATTGTTTTCTTGAAACATGCTATAAACTGCGTATTATTACACACATTGTTTTCTTGAAACATGCTATAAAATGCGTATTATTACACACATTGTTTTCTTGAAACATGCTATAAAATGCGTATTATTACACACATTGTTTTCCTGAAACATGCTATAAACTGCGTATTATTACACGCATTGTTTTCTTGAAACATGCTATAAACTGCGTATTATTACACACATTGTTTTCTTGAAACATGCTATAAAATGCGTATTATTACACACATTGTTTTCTTGAAACATGCTATAAACTGCGTATTATTACATACATTGTTTTCTTGAAACATGCTATAAACTGCGTATTATTACACACATTGTTTTCATGAAACATGCTATAAACTGCGTATTAATACACACATTGTTTTCTTGAAACAATGTTATAAACAAAAACCCTGTGTCCATGACATAAATTAAGTCGTAATTTTATTTTAATATATAGGTACACTGTAGCAGCCTCCTCGTTGTGTAGCCTGGGTAATGCTAAATCTGCTAAGGCGATCGCCGAAATCCAGCCAACCATCGCCAATCGAGTTAAATGATCGCTACAAGAACGAGAGTTGGAAGAATAGATACCAACGGCCCTTTTCAGGGCCACCAAGCTAACTACGACCATCGTATTATATTTTGGAACGCGGGAGGATTAAATCATCCCAAATTTACTGAGTTCAAAACTTCAATTTCAAAAACTGAAGCTGACATTTGTATTATTGTCGAAACTGGTGCCTCTACGGATTTATATAAAAGGACTTTATAAGGATTTTATATAAAAGCTGGTGCCTCAAGTTTTTATAAAATGACAAACTTTTTTAATTATATTTTAAAACGATCAAGGCAAATTGCCTCTGGAACTATTTATGGTGTTAACGACAGTCTACCTAGCAAGTTTACCGTATTGCGTGAAATGACTAATAATAATAAACTTGAAGCTGCATCTGTCAATGTTTGGTCTAAAGGAACCCACTACAAAATAATAGGTTTATACAACCCACCTAACAATACTCCAAATGTTGACTTCATCTCAGATCTGGTTCGACACCCAAACAGTCTGGTGATTGGCGATTTCAATGCCCGCTCCAGCCGGTGGGGATATAGTACTGCAAATGTATCTGGGAGAAGTATAGAAAACCTGATCGACTCTACAAACCTTACCCATCTCCCAACCGAGCTAACATTTCTTTCCTTTGCCGGGCACTCAAGTACTCCCGATCTCGCCCTAGTCCACTTAATGCCAAGAACGTTCTTATCTCTTGACGATGCCATGGTTGGGCGCGGGCACCGCACGTTGTGCTTAAAAATTAAAAGCAAAAAGCGACAACCACAAAGCAGACCTAAGCTTACTCGTTGGAATTTTAAAAAAACCAACTGGGATATGTTGAAGGAGCTAACTGACGCACTTCTGAAGGACAGCATAGTTGACACAAATCCCGACAAATCCACTGAGCGTTTTGTAGAAGGGATTCTGACTGCCGCCAATGCGAGTATTCCGAGAGGGCAAGCCAAAAAGTACAAACCCTACTGGACCGGGTCCCTCACCGATTTAAAAGCACAGAGAAACATTGCTAGGCGAAAGGCGGAAACCACCAAAAGTATGATTTCTGCGTTGACTTCAGAAAACGTCAAGCCACTCTCAAACAAGGCTTAGTACAAGCCAAAAGAACAGCTTACAGAACCTTCATATCTAAGCTAGATTTCCGTAAAGAAGGTAGCAAGGCACACAGATTCATCTCGAGCCTCAATAACGAGATAGCAAGCCATCAATGGGAACCGATTAATGACAACGCCACAGGTGGTAGAAAGCTCACAAAACCAGACCAAATAGCCAACGCTCTATGCAAACACTATGCTGCTGTCAGCAGGCTGCATGTTACATCAGAAGAGAGGAAGAGTATCATGGTAGAAACAGCTGCAGAAAACGACCGCCCTCCATTTGACAACCCCTTTACACTTCAAGACCTTAGCTAGCTATAGCTTGCTTGAAGAATGGCAAATCTGCGGGACCTGACGGTATATTCCCCGATTTTGTTCGTCACCTAGGAGAAACCGCAAAACAAACCTTTCTCAAACTCATTAATCTCACATGGAAGACCAGAGTCCCCATCAATGGAGGAAAGCCGAGATAATATCACTATTAAAAAGGGGGAAAGCTGCGAACCTGCTGTTTAGTTACCGGCCTATCTCTCTCACCAGTGTATGTTGCAAGGTGGCAGAAAAAATGATCGAACGCAGACTGCGCGAGTTTCTGGAAACCATCAAAGCAATAAGCGACAACCAAGCTGGCTTCCGCAAATATAGATCCACTACAGACCAAATCGTCAAGTTTACACAAGCGGTCAAGGATGGGTTTAACCATAAACAATCAACCCTCGATGTTTTCGATGATTTCAAAGCAGCATATGAAAAAATCTGGCTGCATTTGCTCCTGCACAAGCTGAAACGCGAGGGAGTGACCAGTAACATGCTCAGTTGGATCAAAAGCTTCTTATCTCACCGCTTTATCAGGTCCAAGTTTCAAAATAGTACATCTTCTTACCGCCAACTACGACAGGGTCTTCTGTCGGCTATTGAATCAATTTTGGGATTGCAGTGTCTCTTCTTTGCTGACGATGTGGTATTATGGGCAACGGGCAGCGGCATACAACACCTCCAAGATGCAACTAACTCCGCACTTATCAGCCTAGAAAATGGTCAAATCAAAACAAAATGGAGGTTAGTGTGAAGGAAACCACTGCCCAACTATTCACACTCTCAACTAAACCAGGCATATTTTAGGTCCAATACAGAGGCACAAACCTCCAGCAAACAACTCAATCGAGGTATTTCGGCATTATACTAGATACCAGGCTTTCCTACAACAGCCATTTAACATATACGGCTGAAAAAGCACAAAAGCGCAACAATCTACTGAAGCGATTGACGTCAACCAAGTGGGGGGCAACACAAATTGTCCTAAGCACGGTCTACAAAACATACGTCCTGTGATGGAGTATGTTAGCGAAGTTGTGTCTCTCTCCTCTAACAATACTCTATCTAAATATGACGTGGTCCAAAACATTGCCCACAGGACGATCACTGGAGGTGCCAAATCCACCCCCATATTGGCGATGCAGTTACAAGCAGATATAGCACCCCTGAAATCCAGAAGGGGAAAAAGCACTTTAAAATTTTGGGAAAGAGCTAGGCGAATAGACTCCAGTCACTGGATTAGGTACAGATCAGCGACTCAGAGGTTGAAAACACAAACCACCCTCCTAGTGCACGCTGAAGCACTAAGAGTGAAGTATAACATCTCCACCCCGAGCCCAGCACCACTACAAAGTTTCACTGAGGTAGTCGACGCTCTGCCAAAAGTAAACCTTCAGCTTCTGAACCCTTTAAGCAGTAAAAAGAAGACCCAACAGAACTAAGGAAAAACGCTCTCGAAACCATTCATAATCTTTATCCGAGTAACGAGTGGCTTCATGTCTATACAGACGGTTCATACATACCTGAAACTAATTCTGCTGGGACAGGATCCTACTGCGAGTTCCAGCAGTCTTCAGCTGTTGGCAGGAACTCTAGTAAACTTCGAGGGAGAAATATGTGTCGTAACTGAGGCGGCCAATAGTATGGAGGCGCTAAACTTACAACCAAGCAGTGTTGTGTTTCTCATAGACTCAGAGGCTACAATCTCTGCCCTCAGCAACAACAAACCCACTGAAAGCCTGAATACCTCGAACTGCCGCAAGAAATTAGCCAATCTTATTAGCAGGGGCTGGAACGTCAGCATACAGTGGGTCCCCAGCCACGTGAGCCTTCCAGGAAACGAAAAGGCGGATGAAATAGCCAAAAAAAGGAGCAGAGAAGGAGGAACCTGAAACTCTCCAAACCCTTGAAGCAGCAAAATCCCAAATTGATTCTACCATATCCAGGCTCACTAGGAACCTACTAAGACACGCATCCACGGGCAAAATATGGGCAAACTTAGCGATCCCAGGCCACATACCTGGTCATCTGGAGAGAAGTGAAGCTGTTGCAAGGTTCCGCCTGGAAACCGGTCACGACTATCTGCAGACTCACCTTCACTGGCTTGGCATAGCCGAATCGGACGTGTGTGCACTTTGTTCCACGGAAATTATGGTGGCAAGTCACCTGCTCACCTGCCCCAAATTCAACCATGCTCTTGACGACATCACTGCTCGGTAGTGGGAGGCTCGGCGTCAAATGGCCCAACTGCCACAGACGGGCGTTGGATAAAGTAAAGTAAGTATTTTAATATATGTAGCTTAACCTAAAAATAACTTGAAACTAATAACAAAAACGCCCTAGTTTTTCAACTATAAACTATTTTGAATTAATTTAACATTAACAGATTACCTCGGATTTTAAAGCATAACAACGTACCTCATTACACTTGAAAAAGCTAATTATTTATAAACATAAAAAGGTATATTGAGAATTTTTAAAACCTACTTTTGATTAAAAAAGTGGAATTTACTTTTGGTTAAAAAAGTGGAATTTCTTCTTGTGATAATAAATTCTTCAAATTCTCTCCCTTTGTACATTTTCTCATTAAAATCGTCATTACCACTTTGCACTGTGAATAAATAACCCAGAATTTGGAACTACGTTCAACCCCATATAGATACTGGACTAACTGTGCTTAGATATGAGAGAGGGGTAAACGCCTGCTTGATCTTTCCCCTCCTTTAACCGGAAAACTTCCCTCATATGGATCTCGTGAGTTAGGCGACGTACACACTAAAGTCGAGCCGGGCGGAGCGATGCGATGCGATGTCAAGCTGAAAAGGATCTGCTATGCGTTCGCACTGAAGCCGATTCCTAGGTTTCCTAGGCTTGTAGTGAGAAGTGCTACCTTCCTGTCGGTCTCAGTTGCAACCTAGTGTAATAATAACGTCATCAACTTTAATGATGATGGTGTTATTGGATATTTCCTCACTTGATGATGAATGTGTGGGAGAAAGAAGGTGTTACTGGATACACAATATCAATAAACACATATTCTTTGAGCTTAGCTTGTGAGGTTATGTTAGAAACAAATAAAAACATACACAAAACTCACAAATTAATCATTTATTTACTCATACGCGTTTCAATGACCAAGTCATCATCATCAGTGAGTGTTACTACTACAAACTCTAACTTACAACTAGAGTTTGTAGTAGTAACACTCACTGATGATGATGACTTGGTCATTGAAACGCGTATGAGTAAATAAATGATTAATTTGTGAGTTTTGTGTATGTTTTTATTTATTAATATCATTAAAGACCTCGAGACTAATGGACAGTTCGTAACTTTATCGAGAAACTCCGAATTTTCAATTCACTCCGAAATCTGTCGCTCAAATGTTTCTATTTTTCTTTGTTACACTATCTGAATTCTTTGCTACAAGAAACGAAAGTAATATTTGTAACAGCTGTGTTGTTGTGGATATTAGAGTGTTTAAAAATATATTACATATTGTCGAGCGGCACATTTGTATCCATGTACTTGCAATATGTTTAAGGCCTAATGTAGATTTACTACCAGTATAATTTTGTTACATATTGGTTATAAAAGTATTTTGTCATGACTAACATTTTGAATATACAGTTGAACCTCTCAATAGGCCTATTCGAAATAAAGAAGTTGGAAAGCATTTCAGCTGACCAAAATGATTAAAAATGGGATTTTATTTTTTAAAGTTCAAACAACTGTACAAAGCCCAGCATTCGGCTTTAGAATGAGGAAATTGAAAGATTTTTTTACTACTGGTGTCATTCAGTGTTAGCATTCAGCTTTAAAATGGAGAAATCGACAGGTATTTGTGTACTGATATGTCACCTCGAGGGTTGACATTCGGTTTTAGAATGTCTGATTCAGAAAACCAGCTTGCATTTTGAACGTACACTAATTCGCTATCAGTAAGGTACTGAAGTTTAGACGCAATCTTGGTGACCAATGAGACGTTCTACTAATTCACTAGTTCTTTTCGATATCAATATGAGACATTGTAGTGAGCAGGGGCAGCTCGTCCATAGGTTCACTGGTTCAGTGAACCCCAAGAATAATATTAAACTCCGTGAAAATAATAAACTTTGACAAAAAACTAAAGTAGTGTACAATAGAAATAGTGAATTTCGGGGCTAATTTAGATCGAAGCGGCCTGAACAACTTGGGTAGTTCACTTCTCGATGTGAACCCCATTCTGTTAGCGTGCGAGTAGGGTTATGTGGTGGGGGGGGGGGGGCTGTTAATTTAAGTGAGAAAGGAGCTAACGACTAGAGCTAGCGCGTATCCGAGCTCTGGCGAAGTTACCCGATGGAAGCCGAAAGCGGCAGCTGAAGCAACTTCCACTTCCTTTGGCGTTGGCACGCCGTACAAACGTTGGCGGTTGGTCAAGCATTGTGCTATCTGGTCCTTGAGTGTCGAGTTACGTTGTTGTGAATTGTGGTGCAGTGGTGATAAATATTTAAGATAAAATTAATAAAGTTCAGTACTTATTAATTAACAACTTTTCATCGTTAACAATAGAAGAAAAATGCTCAATAAAAGAGCTTAGAAGACCAAAGCCAGTACTAAATTTATCACAAAAACAAAAAGTCAAAGGACGTGAGTATTGCCTGTCATTTAACTATAAGTTGCACGAAAGGAATTCTTGGATTTGTGGTTGTGATAGTTTGAACAAGTTTTTTTGTTTTCCTTGTCTTTTGTTTGCGAAAGGTAAAGACAATAGCTGGACGAAAACTGGAGTTGCTGATTTGGGACATTTGTCTCAAAAAATTTAAAAAAACACGAACAATCTATTTATCACGGTAATGCATGTCTTGATCTTTCCATATTAGGACGAACAGAAATCAGGCAATAACTAAGCGAGGCTTTCAGAGAAAACATTGGTCAAAAGTAATCGATTGTATTAGATTTTGTGGTGAATTTGAACTAGCACTGCGTGGTATGATGAGAAGTTAGACTCTGAAAACCTTGGAATTTTCAAGGGTTTAGTAAATTTTTCTGCTAGCCTTGATAACATTCTGAAGGAACACCTTCAAACTGTTACTGTATTTAAGGGGACCTCTAAAGAAATACAAAATGATCTTTTAGAGTGTATGTTTTATGTTTGTCAACAAAACATACTACTGGAGATTCGTAGTGCAGACTATGTGTCCATAATTGCAGACGAGACTACTGATGTTTCAACAAAAGCCCAAATGGTTGTAGTTTTCCGTTATGCTCTTAAGAACGGGCTTCCAGTGGAACGTTTTTGGACATTTCTCAATCCTTCAAACACAAATGCAGAAACCCTGTCTGCTTGTATTAAAACTGTTCTAATTGATGTGATTGGTGAAAATAAGGTAAAGTTAATTTCCCAGAGTTATGATGGTGCTAATACCATGAGCGGTCAATACTCAGGTGTTCAAGCACGAGTGAAAATGGAGTACACAAATGCACACTTTGTGCACTGTTATGCGCATCAACTTAAATTAATTATGTCGAGAGCTGCTAAACAAAACAGAGAAGTAAGAATTTTTTTGCCAACCTACAAGAGATAAACAATTTCTTCTGTCATTCCTCTAAAAGGACTGTTATTTTAGAGGAAGGCCAGAACAGGCTTCCTTCGGGCTCATCTACTAGATGGAATTATAATTCCAGATTAGTTCTTACTGTTCACGAAAATTTGGAAAGTTTAATTTTGTGCTTTGAAAAAATTGAAGAAACCAGTGTTCAAGTTGCCACAATTAATCAGGCACAAGGTTTGAGGTTAAAGCTGTTGCAATCACAGTTTGTGTTTTCGCTCAATTTTTTCGCTAAAGTTATGCCTCACGTCCAGATTTTGTATGATTCATTTAAAAAAAGAAATATAGATCCTGTTTGGGCAAAAGAAGCCATATCTTTGTTTAAAGGAGAAATAGAAAAATTAAGAAATAGTGTAGATGAAATCCAAATAGAACAAGCAGCAGAAACCACACCTAAAAGAGCTCGTTTAAATGAAAATCCACGTATGACAAGAAATATAGCAGCTATATTGTACGACATCGTCATACAAACAAAAGAGAGGTTTGAATTTACAGGACACCTTTTAGCAGCAAACCTGTATGACAATGCAAATATCGCCACATTTAAAAATAAGTTTCCAGAAAAACTATTATAAACTACCATAGAGTCATTTCCGTTTATTGAGAAGGACAAATTAAAAACAGAACTTCAAATTATCTACGGAAGGGAAGATTTTAAAAGTGTTAAGAAAGTTACCCACTTACTTGGATTTCTCCTTGAAAACAACTTAGCTGAGTGTTTTGGTGAAACTGTAAAATTATTAAAAGTTTTAATTACAATTCCAATGACTACAGCAGAAGCTGAACGCTGCTTTTCCTGCCTAAAAAGGGTAAAAACCTTTTTAAGAAGTACTATGGACGGAGATCGGCTCTCAGCATTGGCAATGCTGACATTAGAAAAAGAAATGACAAGAAGAATAGCAGACTTCAATGAACGAGTAATTTAAAGATTTGCAACAAAGAAGGAAAGAAGAATGATGTGACAACTGCATGAGTAGGCGATTTGGGAGTATAAATTATATTTGGCTCAGCTACTTGTTTGAATTGTAACTAATGTTTAACTTAACTTGAATTAAACTGTTGTGCCTAAAGTATGTGTCTGGGTTTTATTAATTTGTAGTACCAAAATAGTTTAAAAACAATAACTTAATGTTAAATATTTTAATTTTTTCCGGGGAGGTCCGAGGGCCCCCGTTTTGTTTGAAACATGGAATATTCCCAAACCCCCGGAATTGTGAACCCCCAGAACTTTCACTCACGAATCGCCACTACTAGTGACCAATACGTGTAACAGCGAAATTCAACAAACACAAGGTTTGGGGATCCCCCCACCACTCCAAATGTCAAGTGAACGAATGGCGCATCAGCCGGCTTAGTCCTAATCAGTAATGATGTGTTAACAGAGGTTTTTTCTTTCATGCGTTTTGCACTGGTGTTTAGTTGTTTCAAGTTTTTGTATTGTTACCATAACTAATCTGTAAAATTTTTTTATTTGGGATTAAGGTGTTTTCTGTATTAAGGAATCATTAAAGAATTTCAAATGGAGGCATCTATTAATAGTAAAAGGTACGAAAAATTTCAGCAATTGTTTGAACAGTTTATTTACATCACCTAAGTTTACATACCTAGTCCAATTACAAAACATTAAAACATTTTTTATAACATTTTACACATTTAAAAATTTCTAAATATTTTGGGTAAATATTCAGATTTCTTAGAACTGTTTTATGATTGCAACAAAAAAATAGCACACTATCAATATCTTGGGAGACAGATAAAAGGTTAGATCTTTAACCTTCTGAACTAAAGTTAATGTTATGATCTCAAACCTTATTTAAAATATATATTAAATTTTAAATGCACTTTCATAGAACCATATAATGCTTGAAAAACGCATGAAGTATAAGTATCAGCCATTTAACCCTAGAAAGCTAACTATGAGTCATTTTGGTATTTATTTTCCATTTCCACGTAATCGATTTCGCCAAAAACATTGTACCAGGTTATGCAGAAAGACATCAGGAATACGAAAAAAATTACAGAAACTTATGCTCACACTGCAAAAATTTAAACTTTTGTAGACTTTATTATATGTTAATATGAAATAAGTAATCACCGTAATAGCACTTACTTTTTGTTTAAATGAGGATGGTATTTGTTTTACACATTCCTTTCTGGAATTGAACACACAAAAGCACTCACAAATCATAACACTTAAACTGTACTGAACATTCTATATCCACAAACTACATGATCTTTGCTCTTATGTAAAATTATTGTTTTTCCTTTAAAATGATTCATTTAAAAGCCATATTTTTAAACAATTTCTCCTTAATTTTTCCTAACTCATATCTATAGGACCTTTATAACAAAGTTATTAAAAGAATTAATTTAGTAATAGTGTAACATGTAAATAGTTTGCTTTCAGAAATATACAATATTTATTTCATGTAAAGGTAGCTCCATTTCTAGTGATCTTGCCCTCAGGTATCCAGTTTGATTAGGTAATCAAAAAGTATACCTTCACTAAACAATTGAACTCCTGAAAAGTTTAATAAAATATTAGTTATACACAATTCTGTATAAAACTTGAAGCACTAGAGTGTCATCCACTTTTATGACGCTCTAGTGCTTCAAGTTTTATACAGAATTGTGCATAACTAATATTTTATTAAACTTTTCGAGAGTTCAATTGTTTAGTGAAGGTATACTTTTTGATAACATAATCAAATTGGATTACCTGGTATGTAGTTAATATATTTATGTAATATATAGTGCTTTGTTTTATGAAGAAACACTCAGTTTAATAGTGTTGTAGGAGTTGATATATTGAGTTAACGTTTGAATATTTGTAATTTAAATCCATTATTTATTTTTTTTATGCTTAAAATGACTTGTTTAGTTTGTGTTTTTGAGTAACATATAAACAAAAAAATTTAGGTTTACCCTCTTTCGGTCAAGAATTAACCCAGTTTTAATCAATCCCTGTTTAACTTTCTTAGTTACATAAATATTTACAAGGTATTTCTTATGTTTCAGTTTAAACCTAGGAGAAGCCCTGATCTTCATTAACAATAACCCTTACATAGGTAGGAAATAATTTAATTATGTTTGAGTTATTTATTTTCCAAATTGTGCTGCAAATAAGGTAATGTATAAATTGTAATCTAACCAGTTTAGTGAATAATATCATAACATTGATGATAAGTTCTGTCGATTTCTACTCTACTTCTCCTAATTTCTTCATTTAAAGATGAGGAGGTGACCAACCTCTTCTTGCCTTGCATCTCTTGGAGGTACATGTGCTGCAGGCCCCTTCATTTTTTTCATTTTTATCCCATGTTCTATGTCATTACTCGGTTTTCCCGTTTTTGGACAGACAACCCCAGAGCGACACAAGCATTTAGCAACCTCTAATTGAAATTGTGAAAGTTTCATGGTGTTGCCCTTGTTCTCTGCTACTTTTCTATATATAATCCAGGAATTCACCATTCCCATATCTAAGAGATGATAGAATAATCTAAGATACCATTTTCTAAATATCATTAGGATTTTGTGTCTACCCATGACGCTGTCAAGCAAATCGACTCCTCCCATGTGTTTGTTATATAGCTTTATTTGATTACACCTGTATTTTTACTGTTACTCATGGTTTTTATGATTTTCTTGTGTATATGCATTCATTCTTCGCAAACAGAATTTTTAAATATTAGAAACAGTTTTAATTATTGCCATTGGCTTTACCTTACAAACTTTTGTTTGAATTTTTCAACGAGTTCTATATCTTGAATATTTCAAAGTACAACTCACAGTTTTTATTACTTTTCTTATGGGTTCTTTTAATTATATCTTATTATTAATTTTTACTAAAACACTTGTAAATATTTACAAACTTGCCTATAGTAGCACTTATATTTCGGGACACATCTCCAGAAACGGCCATCCTCAACAAATATAAGTAAGTGCTACTATAGGCAAGTTTGTAAATATTTACAAATGTTTTAGTGAGAACTAGTAGCTCACGTTGAAGGTGAAATCAACCAATACAAATATTAATTTTCATTTTTAATGGTTCTGTTTATTATTTAAAATTGATTTTAATCTGGATTTTTAATTTTCATTTTTAGCAACAGTTCCTAGGGCATTGTGTGTGCATAGAACAAACTACAATACCTTTTTTAATCCACAAGCTCTTTACAATGATATGAGTTTTAATATTATTTGGGCCTAGTTTGTTAGTAACCATTAGTAACATTTAAAACTGAGTATAATCCCTATTTTAGTGCATATGTATAAATACTATGAATATGTTTATATTTATTATTTCAGAAAAACATATGATGAAAATATTTTTATAGTAGATATTAAGTTATTATATAGGTAGACATTAAACCTATATAAAAAGTCAGGACTCTATTATGGCACCAAATTTAAGTATGAAGTAAAACTTTTCTGAGTATCAAAATCAATGCCTATTGTGTTCTTCTTATTGTTAGAGTTTGAAGCCTCTAACCAACTTAATGTTAATGTAATTTATTTGTAGTTTCAGATAATGTACCTATAGGCACTTCTCTTGCAAAATATATTCGCGACTATGCACACTTATATGGAACCAAAACTATGTGTAATGAAGGAGGTTGTGGTGCTTGTACTGTTAAAGTTCATCATGTGGATCCAGTTACAGAACAAGAAGTGGTGTTCTCCGTGAATTCTGTAAGACTTAAGGAATTAAAGTTGTATAAAATTTGTCAAGGCTTTTCTTTTTTTTCAATAGAAACTATAAACCATTGTATGATGAAATTATGATACTTTAAAAATATTCTGATATTGTATACAAAAGCTTTCTAATTTAAACTTTTAAAACAATAATAATGATCAATTATGCATTATTAGCTATTTTCTTTGACTATTGATTTATATTCTGTTATAGGAGTGAGTTTTTATTTGCTAGGGTATGAGATGACAGCAATTTCTGTACACTAAACAAAATTCCTAGATGTTCTCCCATTTCCTTCATGTAACATAAAAACTATAGTACGACATGAAAGACTATGTACAACTATAGTACAATAATTATAATTATTGTAGTACTATGTAACATGAAAACTTCTTGTAGTACAATTGCCTGGTGTAATTTTAGTATGCCATAAAATAAAAAGTATGTATTTAGTACAAGTATGCTGAATGTGAGTTAGATCTATAAGTAATTATTGCGTAACTAAGTGAATACTATAAAACTTGCCTACTGACCCATTTCCAAACATTTGGTTCATTTACCAAGCTGATACTACTACCAGTGATCACACAAGGTTGCGAGCATATGATTTATGAGTTTAGAGAGGGTGCGGTTAAGTTAGTTGTTTACTATGTAATGGAGTAGGGTGTTAGATTCAAAGTGTGTTTGGTCATTTAAAATATGTTTTTTTTCTGTTGTGTGATGTTTGAATATTTCATATTTTGAAATAGATTTAGTTTTCTATTCCTTTTCCAGGAGCAAATCACATCTTTCTACATACTTATATCTTCTCAATTATATACATTTATACTTTCCTAACTTGCCAAGGAAGGCTTTCAACTGTACTTTTTAATTTCAACTAATTGAAATACTCTCCTCATAGCTTAAATACTTCAGTTTCCTGCAAGTTTCTTCTGTTTATTAAAGGTTTTGGACTATTGTCTAGCTTAAATCTACAACTTGAATCTTCACTGTTGTGAAGAAAATATTTCGTATTATCCATAAAACAAAACTGGAATTATTTTTTTGTTTACTTAGTTATATACTAGAAGGAAACTTGCTGATTACAGAGGCTATAAACATGTGTTTATTCATTATAAGCTTATTTAGACAGGAGGGTGAGATGGAATAAAGGTAGGTCTAAGAAAGAGATAAAATGATCACCTGATGCTGGGAATAAGGAAACGTTATGGTATTGCACTGGTTCATTCACCTTGCTCTTATGAAATATTATTTTTTTCAAAGAGGAAAGTAAAATTTATGAATTTATTTATATGAATATGTAACACGGAGTAAACCCAAACATGAAAATGAGTGTTAAGAAAGTTACAAAATCACAAATAAATGTGCATTGTTATAGGTGTTGATACGTAAGCTGGCACTTGCATATTGGCGCAGCACTACTGTTGGGGGTTGGGTGGAGATTAGGCAAAGATCATTCTGGGAACATTTGGATGTATGCGTACATAACTTACAGCATTTTGTATTTCATCTATTGGAGAGCCTTCACGAGGGCCGTAAGGACAATTGATGCAACCTGTATGACAACAGAAAAGTTTTTTATCCAGGCTAGTACAGACGATCGGTCAAGTGCCAGCTTATATGTAAATACCTATACTCATATTTAGTCATATACATTATGTTAGGATGAGTTCTGATTCACTTAATTGATCTTAAATGGCAAAGTTGCTTGGATTAAATTTGTTTAATGACGAATGAAAACTGAAATTGAGATGATTGAAAAGTATTTAGGGCATCAATGATTTGCATGTTTTGCCTTAATTTCATTATTAAACTGTATGTAACTATCAATAGAGTTATACTTTTCATACAGATTTTGTTTACAATATCACTATGATTTTATATTTTCCTAAAAATATATTTAAATACATGTAATAAATGTATGCACTATTTCTCATTTTACTAAATTATGTTGTGGCAATAAGATAATTTTGTAAACAAGAGCAAACACTAATTTGCTGATAATTATTCAAGTATTTTCTCCAAAATATGTTTATAAAAAAGTATGTTTTTCAGTGCTTAGTGCCAGTGTTTGCTTGCCATGGATGGTCAATAACAACTGTAGAAGGTCTTGGAAATAAAATGCTTGGGTATGACAAAGTGCAGCTACGTTTGGCTCAGTTTAATGGTACTCAGTGTGGCTTTTGTAGTTCTGGAATGGTCATGAGTATGTCCAGGTAAATTTGTACTAACAATTTGTTAGTTAAACAGGAAATTTGTCTTTAAGACAATGACTGATAAAATTAATGCAATAGTAGTTTAATACATATTAGTGCAAATATTTTTATTCTTACTTTTAAACCCCTTTCTTTAAATATATTATAATTAACATTTCTGAATCTAATTTGTGGAATGAAAGCAAGTTGCTTGGCTAGCTTATACTTGTACAAATTTTAACTTCTGTAAATTTTCCTCATTTCTGCTTTTGAGTGCTGCAGTCTTTCCCATGGCTGTTGCCTGTACTGTCCCTCTATCATCTTGCTTGGGTATGTCTTAGGTGTTGGCCTGAGGTATCGGCATTCTTTCTTCTTGTAAAACACATTTTACACATCAATTATCAGCAAAAATAACACTGTAAAGGCAAACAGAAACCCCTTTGACTTTCACTACCTTCTTATAATTTAATACCTAATATTTGAGAGAGTTATTGTTTATTACAGTTCCTTTGACTTGAAATTTTACTCTATATTTCACAGGCTGCTTAACCAAGCGTGCACTATGTTTCATTTTAAATTCTCTACCCGTGAACAACAGTTTTGCTTTTCCTTGACCTATAATATGTCGTCTAGGAAGACTCAAAATACATTGACCTCCAATGCTACCCTTAAACTTTCACATTTTGCAACAGACCGCCCTTATGTATTGCCTCTTTACAAACAATTTCTATCAGGATCTAATACTTTCACTGTCCTTAAAGGTTTCTTTGAAGTATTGGTTTATTAACAATATAAATCCTATACTTTCTCTCACGATTCAAGTATGGGATTATTGGCACATAGACCCTTCAGCCCAAACTCAATATCAGTCAAATAATAAGATATAAATCCTATTCTTTCTCACACGATTCAAGTATGGAATTGTTGGCACATAGACCCTTCAGCCCAAACTCAATATCAGTCAAATAATAAGATATAAATCCTATACTTTCTCTCACGATTCAAGTATGGGATTGTTGGCACATAGACCCTTCAGCCCAAACTCAATATCAGTCAAATAATAAGATATAAATCCTATTCTTTCTCACACGATTCAAGTATGGGATTGTTGGCACATAGACCCTTCAGCCCAAACTCAATATCAGTCAAATAATAAGATATAAATCCCAAAATAATGTTGATAAGTTTAGAAACAAAATAATAATAGTTTTAATGTAAATAGGAACAATTGTGTTTTTTTTTGTTGAGTTTTTTGCTATCACTATTTTAAATTTTATTTATTTCCGTCTTTAACTTGAGGTAGTACTTATGCACTTTATTATATATAAACACTTGCCTACAGAAGCCTTTACTTTAATGTAAATGAGGAGAACCACTTTGTGTGGTGTTCTAATATGAACTCTGATAGTAACTGTTTAACTTGGAGATATATGGTCTGATTTGATAAATGGGGTACATTATCTTGAAAACTTAAATAGCGGAAGTTAGTGGTGTTCATCGAGATTTTTAATTATACAGTGTTAGTTAAATTTGATTATTTTTTAATAAAAAATTTTATTACATATTTTCAGCCTTTTAGACAAACAAAAATCTGTTAAACTTGTGGATATTGATAAAGCTTTTGATGGGAACATATGCCGGTGTACAGGTTATCGGTCAATTTTGGCAGCTTTTAAATCATTTGCTGAAGATGCACCTATAGAAGATAAAAATGCATTTTGTGATATAGAGGTTAGTGTGAAAAACAGAGTATTTCAATGGTGTGTTGTAGTATATAGGGATAATAGCTTTTAGTTAAATAACTGTAACAAAAATATATAAATAATTTCAAGAGTTAATACAGTATGAAGATTACCAAACTTTGAACTCTGCTATTTTGGAAGATATTTGTAGACCTTTGTGCTATTAAGAAGTTCAGGACTTTCTTTAAGATATACTTCAGTTTCTTTACTTGTGAGTCATCACGGGAAATCTTCATTCCCCAAACGTAGTCCCAGGTAGTGTAGGTTTAGGGAAGTAGACTGGGCTAAAAGACATTTTATTTATTCACACCTCAAATATTTTCAAAAACGTCTTAAGTTCTAACAGCGAAGAACCGGAGAGAAAAATTTTACTAAGGGAAGTTTGTTCTAAGCACGGTACTTTAGTTTTTATACTTTTACTCTATTTCCTACATTTTGCCCATCTTTCAAAATATTTTGTTTTCATAATTCTCATGTGTCTTGTTAGTTTATCGAAAAAGTTAGTTTTTCTGCTTCATTTTTAATTTTGGAATGTTGATGCATAGAGTATGGGCTACCTACATGTACTAAAATCACTCAGGTTTACCTATAGTCTGTCACATATATTCTTGTACGTCATGTTGGCCTTGATAGAGAGCAGCGGTAATTCATTAAGAGACAAAAGTAATATTTTCGCATTCTTTTGGTTCTAACAACGGATCATAAAGTCAGTAGCTAAATTGACCTAATCATTTTTAAAAACCATACACAAAGTAAGGGTTAAATATTTTGGTAGACTTGAGTAATGTCATAATTTCTGAGTTGGCACTGTGAGTAACAATAGGAGTAGTTCGGTCATACAAAAACTATGATGTTGTAACAGTGTTTATGTTTAATGAAACTACTACTATCATTGCAGGTTTTGCCATCATTGCTACTGCAAAGTGAGCACTTGTTGTCCACTCTCAGTGGCTGAAATCTATTGTTATTTCATTACAACACATGGTTCAAATACAAGAAAGCAGCAGAATGTTGCAAAGCTAACTTGGTAGTTTAAAGAACTATGAGACATCCACCATAATGAGTGATCCATCTGTTATTACTGATAAATTTATATAAAAAGTCTATGAAAATTTTGTTTACCTAGTAATTTAAGTCTTGATAAAATTTGCATTGTGTGTATAAAGGTATCAATTATCATTATTTACAAAACCACTTCTGCATGTTTATTATACCAAAAAACTTGTTTTGTCCAGTAAGGTGAATGTTTTTTTCTCTAATATCACAGGAGATGAAACATGTATTCTTCACATACCCCTTAAGTCAAAGACAGTGAATGTACAGATACCGACTCTGAAAAATGTTTTTCAACACATAAAACATGAATAATATTTTTTGGAATAGAAACGAATAAATTTAGTTTTACAGTATTACAAAATGACAGATCCAATAGTTTATTTTGAAAAGATAAAAAAAACGTGTTGGGAAATCCAAAATTGCATTGAATAAAGCTGTATGATAACTTCCTCACAGTTTATGTATCAACTAAACTTTTGGAAAAATTATATGTAATATTATGTTCAGTTCACTTTAATGTTCTGACTTTGCACCTAGCAATGTTATGACCTTGCACCTAGCAATGTTCTGACCTTGCACCTAGCAATGTTCTGACCTTGCACCTAGCAATGTTCTGACCTTGCACCTAGCAATGTTCTGACCTTGCACCTAGCAATGTTCTGACCTTGCACCTAGCAATGTTCTGACCTTGCACCTAGCAATGTTCTGACATTGCACCTAACAATGTTCTGACCTTGCACCTAGCAATGTTCTGACCTTGCACCTAGCAATGTTCTGACCTTGCACCTAGCAATGTTCTGACCTTGCACCTAGCAATGTTCTGACCTTGCACCTAGCAATGTTCTGACCTTGCACCTAGCAATGTTCTGACCTTGCACCTAGCAATGTTCTGACCTTGCACCTAGCAATGTTACTATTTATTAGGAATATACTGTGGTTGAATTTAATAATAAATACACAAAAACCTCTTAACCACAAACTTTCTTTAATTTACCCTAATGTACATTTCAGTTACAAAGTAACCATCCTCAGAGGGATAACATACAAAGACTGATTAACGCTAGAAAAATACCTTATTTATAATCTACAGAACTAGTTCCTCCCACTCCGACCGCCGCGGCCCCACCTGTTAAACAAGGCGTAGCCACACCCATCGAGTGAAAGCAAGATATCTAACGTCAACTTACTAAAATATAAATTAAAAATACAATAAAAACATAATTAAAATTGTTTTTTGAAATTATAACCAACACAAAATTTAATATAAAAATCATAATCCTATTTAACAAATGAATATAAAATTGAATTAGGAATAGGACCTCTATCAGAATTTAATAAATTCTCAGGTTTATGTTTACTAATTTTTAAACTTTCAAAACTATTTAATAACTTATTAGTTCTAACATTCTTAATTAACTTGACATTATTAACATCTAGATTGTGATTGGTTTCTAAAATATGTGCAGCAATACTAGACTTATCAGATCTTTGGTATTTAATATCCCTAATATGTTCCTTAAATCTAGTTATTACTTTTCGTCTTGTCTGCCCAATATACATTTTATCACAATCCTTACAATTAACTTGGTAAATCCCTGATTTATCAAGTGTTTCTACTTTATCTTTTGCATTACCTTAAAAATTTATTAGGTAATGCAAAAGATAAAGTAGAAACACTTGATAAATCAGGGATTTACCAAGTTAATTGTAAGGATTGTGATAAAATGTATATTGGGCAGACAAGACGAAAAGTAATAACTAGATTTAAGGAACATATTAGGGATATTAAATACCAAAGATCTGATAAGTCTAATATTGCTGCACATATTTTAGAGACCAATCACAATCTAGATGTTAATAATGTCAAGTTAATTAAGAATGTTAGAACTAATAAGTTATTAAATAGTTTTGAAAGTTTAAAAATTAGTAAACATAAACCTGAGAATTTATTAAATTCTGATAGAGGTCCTATTCCTAATTCAATTTTATATTCATTTGTTAAATAGGATTATGATTTTTATATTAAATTTTGTGTTGGTTATAATTTCAAAAAACAATTTTAATTATGTTTTTATTGTATTTTTAATTTATATTTTAGTAAGTTGACGTTAGATATCTTGCTTTCACTCGATGGGTGTGGCTACGCCTTGTTTAACAGGTGGGGCCGCGGCGGTCGGAGTGGGAGGAACTAGTTCTGTAGATTATAAATAAGGTAATTTTCTAGCGTTAATCAGTCTTTGTATGTTATCCCTCTGAGGATGGTTACTTTGTAACTGAAATGTACATTAGGGTAAATTAAAGAAAGTTTGTTTTTAAGAGGTTTTTGTGTATTTACCTAGCAATGTTCTGACCTTGCACCTAGCAATGTTCTGACCTTGCACCTAGCAATGTTCTGACCTTGCACCTAGCAATGTTCTGACCTTGCACCTAGCAATGTTCTGACCTTGCACCTAGCAATGTTCTGACCTTGCACCTAGCAATGTTCTGACCTTGCACCTAGCATTGTTCTGACCTTGCACCTAGCAATGTTCTGACCTTGCACCTAGCAATGTTCTGACCTTGCACCTAGCAATGTTCTGACCTTGCACCTAGCAATGTTCTGACCTTGCACCTAGCAATGTTCTGACCTTGCACCTAGCAATGTTCTGACCTTGCACCTAGCAATGTTCTGAGCTTGCACCTAGCAATGTTCTGACCTTGCACCTAGCAATGTTCTGACCTTGCACCTAGCAATGTTCTGACCTTGCACCTAGCAATGTTCTGACCTTGCACCTAGCAATGTTCTGACCTTGCACCTAGCAATGTTCTGACCTTGCACCTAGCATTGTTCTGACCTTGCACCTAGCAATGTTCTGACCTTGCACCTAGCAATGTTCTGACCTTGCACCTAGCAATGTTCTGACCTTGCACCTAGCAATGTTCTGACCTTGCACCTAGCAATGTTCTGACCTTGCACCTAGCAATGTTCTGACCTTGCACCTAGCAATGTTCTGACCTTGCACCTAGCAATGTTCTGAGCTTGCACCTAGCAATGTTCTGACCTTGCACCTAGCAATGTTCTGACCTTGCACCTAGCAATGTTCTGACCTTGCACCTAGCAATGTTCTGAGCTTGCACCTAGCAATGTTCTGACCTTGCACCTAGCAATGTTCTGACCTTGCACCTAGCAATTTATTGTTCAACAAACTGAAACAGGATTTTGGGGAAAAGTTTTTCTATTACGACAACTGAATGTACAAGTTTCTTAATAGTTAAGAGTTTATTGGCAGGAGATTTTTTTTATTAATCAACTAAAATAAATTCAGTTATACGAAATACATCAAGCTTAAGCTGAATTCTGCAGGGAAATAGGATACATGTTAACATAAAACCAACACACAGTCTAGCTTGTTTTGATCTGACGGGTTGAAACAAAATTTGTTGGTCAATAATTGCAGTAGCCCTACTAGTACAGCATAAGTTTAACAAAAACATTTTTACAATAACCCTAAAAAAATTAAAAAGTTTTCAATGCTAAAAGTGAGCAATTTATGAGATAAATGTATCTTTTTAATCACTTAAACAATAGTTTATGACTATCCGAACTTTGAATTTCGTAAATTTATTAAAACTTACTGAGCAGAACACAGTAAGTTTAAAAAAAATTACAAAATTTTAAGTTTGGATAGTTATAAACTATTGTTTAAGTGAATAATAAGATTCACGGAACGTAATGGACTACAAAATTCAAGAAGTGTATCTTGTTAGTATTGGTAAGTATTTTCGAATGATTTTCCTATAAAACCTGAAATGGAAATGCTTTTCATAAGTAGATATTTATATTTCATTTGAAAGCTAACAAATTATAATAACTTACTTGAAATAATATCATTTGCTTTGTTTTCCTAATAGTCAAATCCAAGGATTCAGTGAGGGTGATTTTAGAAGTACAGTAGAGCCTTGTTAAATTAGAGATTCTGTTAAATTAGAGCCTATTTCTACTTGAGCCTGTTTTATCATTCTAAAAGAAAATAATGAGCCGGGCTTCCAAAAATTGTTTATAGTCATACGGTACGCAAAGGAAATAAATTGGGATTCCAAGAAATGTTTATAGCCATATGGTATGGTAAGGAAATGAGTCAGGCTTTCAAAAAATGTTTATATCAATACGGTATGCTAAGGAATGAGCCGGACTTCAAAGAAATGTTTATGTATAGTTCTGTACATTTAACTTACATTTCTTATTTAATGCGTTTTTAATAATCTGTATTATTATGGCTCATTAAACCTCCTATCAGTGCAATCCGAGTTTTCGGTAATCCAAGGGGGTCTCATTCTCATCTACCTCGAATTATCGAGACTCTACTGTATTTCTTTTAATCTTCTATCGCCTAAAAGTTACTTTAAATTGGCAAGTTTTGTAACAAGATATACTATAACATGATACCTCTTTTGTAAACCTACTTCTAAAAAAATATCAAGGTAATTTAATATCAAATGTCATTAATGATATATAAAATTTCTACTCTCAAAGAAATTTCAATGTTATAACTTACAGATGGTGTCCTTAAAGATGAATTGACACTAAACTGAAAACTGGTAATATGGATGCACAGTGTTGGTAAAAGGTTTCAGTGTAATATAATACTGTTACAGTTTGTAACAAATTTTCAAAGAATTCTTTTCATAGAATCAGTATTCATTCAAAGAATCATTCTATTCTTTCTTAATAGAATTTAATTTGCGAAAATGAAAATTTAGGATTAGCTTTTAAGATTTTATTTTTTGCAAGCATTTAACCGGTTACCATGCTATACAAACCTGTACCTGTATTTAAAATTTATTTTTATTGTAATCAATAACATACTCTTTAAATTTAGTATGTTTTTAATTGGAAAGAAATTTAACTTACCCATTTTATCAACTGTCTAATTTTAAGGATTAGAGTAGGATAAAACGGCATTTAATTTTAAAACCTTTGCTTTAGGGATTCAAATTAGTTCTGTTTCGAATGTCCAAATCTCTCCCAGCTATCACCCCCTAAAATTTAACAATTGCAATTTCAATATACACTACATAAAATCACTAAATTGATTTTAATTACAGGATCTACAACAGACTTGTTTACTACAGAGAAAAGACTGTTCTAACGGTTGTGAAAAAGGATTAAGTATCTGCAAATCTTTAAAGAACAATAACGACGAAGCTGTTGGTTTAAATGTCATATCTAAAGCTTTATTGTCTTGCCAGTTATTGGAGATAAAGCAGCAAGACAGTCGTTGGCTTAGAGTAAAAACAAAGAAAGAAATATTTGCTCTTTGGGATCAAATTGGCGATGAATCATATTTATTAGCTGCTGGGAATACTGCACAAGGTAACTTGTTTTTGGAACTTTTATTAAACTTTGGATTTATATTAATTTATTTACTTTGTAAATAAAATGTAATAATACATTAACAATTTAGCTTCCATGTCGAGAATTGGCCGTACGGCACAGTAGGCTGAACCGAATACCTTCGGGCCCCTAGGGCCGACATTATTGTATAGTAACATTTTATGTTTATTATACTTTTTGTGTTGCTACTTTTGGAAAAATGAATCCACTGTATTACACAACAAGCTTCACACTGCTTACAGATATAATTACTATGGTTTTTGTTTGATAGATAAATGCTGACAGTATTATAAACATGAGGTTATTTTAGGAGCTTTTTGTTGGGAGTTACACACTAATTTATTAACAATTTTGGTGAAATTGAGTTGATTATTCCAATCAAAAAAATTGGTTCATTGAAAGAAGTTTATCTTTATATACTTTAATATTAAAATAAATAAATTTTAACGATATTATATAATGAATTTTACTATGTTTTCAAAATTTTACAAAGCCTAAGCAATAAGTCAGAAATATTGACTAAATATTTAGTTGTAAAATAATTCTGAAAAAAAAAAACGAATTTAGTTGAAGATAAGTACAAACATTGGTACACTTAGATAAACTCATCCTTACTAGGAAGTAAATTATTATGTAAATTCCTTAAAAAGTAAATGACTAAGTTTCAAAACTTAGACTTCCGTTCTATATGCAAAATACTTATAAATTCACAAATCAATCGCATGTGACACGTTGACATATCTTCTTGACAAGCGCCAAAACACTTTCCTCACCAGTCAGCTTATTATGTGGACAATCAGAACATGGAATTGTGGTTTTGTTGTTTATTGTTTACACACGAAATACAAAAAATATTAAAACTGTGTTGCACAGATAAGAAAATATAATTACCTCAAAAACAATGTCTGGTCAATTGGCCTGACAGAGTTTATTTAAGTATCATTTACGTTATAAAAAAACTATATTGGGCCAATTGGCAAGACACGTGTTTTATATATACATTATTATAACAAACATATTTTTGTACTTAAATATGTTACGGGCACAAAAAATAAGTACACACTATTTAAAAATAAGCTTAAAATATTTTGCCAATCCTCCGGGAATTGCCGATATTGTGGCCGGCAGCTAAAGTGTTAAAAGGTAAATAAATATTGTCTCACATATTATAACTGCCCTTTTCAAAGAGTAGTGTTAGGAACATTAGATACCTTTGGGTTCTCATTATTTTCAGGCTATGATTTGTTCAGATTACCTCTCAAGTAGCTGTTCGCACTTCTTACGCTAAATCATTTTTTATTTAATTTGGAACGAACATATTCAGACTAATAGCTATCTATTTGAGGAATAATTTTACTCAATGCCTTAATCAGATAATGTAATTGATTTTAAAAAGAAAAATGCTTTGAAGAATAATTAGAGGTTTTATTAAATTTTGTAACAGGAAGTTAAAAATACAGTAGGTTTGAAATTATTCCAGTCGATTACGTTTGGCATTAAATTACATTTAAAGGTTGAAGTTATTAAAATTTGTATTTTTATCAATAATTTTGTTAAATTATTCATTTATTCCAGTCCAAATATTCATTTATGACTCAAAAATTTTAAAATGGATAATTGCATCTGGAATGATGTTACAGGTGAGCTGCGTTGTGCAATGTGAGCACTGTGTACAATTTTCTTAATGCTTGTCTATCAAAAAACTATACAAAGGTAATACTCGGAAGAAAAGTTATAAATTATAGTATCAAATGAAAAATAAATATATTAGATAATATTTTTAACCCTAGAATAATATTCATAACCTGAAAATAGGCAAAAATATTTCATCGGAAACCAGTCGTGGCATATACATGGTGTGATGAAAGTATCCAGTAGAAACCGATCAATTGTTTTTTTGTCATTTGGAATTTCTTACATGTCTTTTAAACCAGTAAAGGGAATGGTCAAAAATGAGAACACTGGAAAATAGCTCTTGAAAGTCGATGCAATTATATCAAGTAAGATTCTTGTGTACATTAAAGTGTATGATTTTTAGTTACAAGTAAGGAAACATATTGAAAAAATGTTTGGGTTTTTCACAATAGTAAACTGAAAAAGATAAACTGCTTTTATTGAATATGTATGTTATTAGAAGTTATTAGTGTTTTTCACTTGCTTTCTCTTAAATATCTAATTATTAAAAACATGTTTTAAAGTTATTGCAACTTGTTAATTGTTCAGGTGTATACAGAATGGAAAGGTTACCTAAGCTGTATATAGATGTAAACAGTGTAGCTGAACTAAAAAGTTATACGGTCTCAGATACATCTTTAGCCGTAGGTGCAAACACGACTTTAGCACAGCTTATTGACGCCTTTCAAACTGTTGCTGAAGATAAACCGTCACAGTTTAAATATTTGAAGAATTTAGCAGACCATGTTCAGCTTATTGGCAATGCTGCTATAAGGAATGTAAGTGTATCTAAAATATGGCTGTATAAATGTGAAAGGAAAGACTAGTGCTTTGTTAGAGTAATGCCACTAACCTACTGACTATACTAACCACAAACAAAGTATCCCCATCCTAGCTATCATCAACTACCAGAATGCCCCTGCACATAAATTAGCAAAATACACAGACAAAATAATCAGACAATTCATAAACCTAAACACAGAAACACACATTAAAAACAGAACAAACCTCATAAATAAAATGAAAGACATAAACATACCACACTATTCAACACTACTATCACTCGACATAACAAATATGTACACCAACATACCCGTATCCGAAACGCTCAACATCCTAGAAACCCAATTAATACAGAACAACATACCTAAAACCCACGTTACCGAAATCATAAACATCCTCCAAATCATCACCAAACAAAACTAATTCACCCACAACTCAAACTTCTATTCACAACCAGATGGCCTACCCATGGGAAGTCCCATCAGTAGTGTCCTAAGTGAAATTTTTCTACAACACAGAAAACACCAAGATACTCACAAACAATACACACGCACACAAAATCATTTACTGGGACAGATATATTGATGATATCATAACACTATACAGAGGCAACTCCTGTCGATGCGAAAAACTCCTCACCTACACTAATAAAATACACCCAAAACTCCACTTCACTTCAGAAATTGAAACCAACCGATCCCTAAACTTCCTCGACCTAACCATAACAAAAAGCCACACACAAAAACACAGCTTCAACATTTACAGGAAACCCATAACAACAGACACACTTATTCACAACAACTCAAATCACCATATCCAACACAAACACGCTGTCTTCAGATCCATGCTCCATAGACTTAAAGAAGTCCCAACGACCACAGAAAACATAAACAAAGAACTAGACACAATTAAATATTTAGCGTACACAAATTGATACAACACCACAATAATAGACAGACTATGGTACAAAATACAAAAAAACACTAAAATTAACACTACAGACAGGGAAAACAAATACATCACATTACCATACATAAACAAAACAACAAAAAAATAGCCCGCAAATTTCAAAAATAGGATACAAAATAGCATACAAAACTTATAACAAGCTACAATACAAAATACAACACAACACCAACAACAAAGATAAACTACAAGCAGGCATATACAAACTAAACTGCGACGAATGTAATAAAATCTACATTGGACAAACAGGTCGCAGCTTTAAACAAAGAGTCGAAGAACACAAACAGAACACCAACTCTACATTTTAAAATCACATAAAAGAAACAGGTCACAAATACACAGACATTTACCGTAACCTAGAAATCCTACACATCAACAAAAAAGGACCACATCTCAACACACTAGCACAATATGAAATTTGCAGGCACACAAAAACACAAAGTACAAACATATTAAACGAACAAACACAATACAAATCACACATACTCTTTGATACTATCAAAAACCTACCTTTAAAACCGTCACCACTTTGACCCGACATCTCTAAGCAGAAGACATTGATGAAGATCGGCACATAGCGATCGAAAACGTCCTGTCTCAGTAAGTTTTAACAAATTTACAAAATTTAAAGTTTGGATAGTCATAAACTATTGTTTAAGTGATTAAATAGAAACTAAAGGTGTTTCAAATGTGACACAGTTATAAACACCCTTCAAGAATAACACATAAGTTTAATGATCTACGCAGTGGTCTGAATTACATGGTGTAGCAAAATATTTCTATAAATTTTGTCTTAGGATTGGTAAAACCTTTGTTGAAACATTAGCTTGTCTTTAGTAAATCTTCTATGAAACTAAATTAGTAGTTTCAAAGGGGCAGAATCTAAATTAAGACATTTTAAGATCACGATGGCCTTCGAAATAAAAAGAGATGTTAAAACAACAATTTGTTAAAACATCTATACAGTTAAAGGTCTATGCTCAATTATACAAATGTTTTGACTTTTACAGATCAATTATTCTAATTTTAAACTACTTAACAAAGTGAATACGTAATTGCTTACTTGCTTATTAATATTTACGTATTCACTTAGTTAGGTAGTTTAAAATTAGTTTAATCAGTGAATTCAAGATGATTACATCAAGAAAGATCAATTATTGTTTGTGTGAGTGGTTCTTGAAGAACTCAGCATTATCATTGTTTGGTTCACAAAACACTTAAAAACAAAATTTTCTATAGTTTTGAACATATAAAATTTGTTTAAAAAGTAAACTTAAAAACGTTTATATAAAACTTATTTTTCTACCATGATAAAGGTTTTTTTTCAATATTGGATCATTCTGCTGCTATACTGTTTTGTCTTCTTTCAACTTCTTGTTTTAAATCATCCTCGTTTGAGAAGCATCTTTCTATAAGATAGCAACTGAAACAGGTATAAATCACATAGTGCAAGGTCAGGGGTGAAGGGGGAGATTGAAAACATTCTATTGAGACTTCCCAAGCAGATCATGAGGCTGGCAAGCACCATGTAATTTTCTTCGCTGTTTTTATTGTTTTCCTTTCAATGAACAATTAATACCAATGAAAAATGATTGGCTTTGACCATAAACACTACTTAATTTATGATGAATTTCAGTTGCATTTTTTTTTTTTTTTTGTTATCAAAAGATGAATATAGGCCAAATATTTAAAAACCAATTCTTTGGCTATGACACCTTCTGTGTGATGTCCTTACTAAGTTTAACACTCTTAATTACTCCGTCATGCATCAAGCCAGAAAAATGGCACCTTGGTTATCAGATAGCAGGCCTGAGATTATTCCAATTACAAATGATGAGTCATCCAGCAGTTGGCTTGGGCTTATTATGATCATGGATTTATTTGAGGGATAAAATTAAAATGAACCAACTGGAGATCTTTAGATAAGAGGTCATAGTAATTTTGCATGGCAAGTACAGCAACCACATCAAAATCTTCATGGATTCAGTAGGTTTGACTAGAGGCGCCTTAGGAACAGGGTACTTCAACCAGGCCATGTGAGAACATTTCTACATACCACCGAACTGTCACTCATGAACTGATGAAGAACTTCTTGCCGTTGACGCAGCTGTGACAAGCTGCTTCTCAGTTGTAAATGACAACATATGTATCTTTTCCAACTTCCAAGTGTGCTCTCCAAGCAATGGCCAAGCTCGATACTACACCCTATTCCTTTAGAATCAGCAAACTGAGGAAGATTCTCTCTAGACTGTTTGCGTCTGGAAAGGATGCCATTCTTCAACAGGTTACATCATATTGTGATATAAGGAGAAATGAAACAGCATATCAAATACCCAAGGAAGTGACTCTAAGTACTCAATAGACCGTGGGATATTTTCCCTCAATCACTTTCAGTGTGCTAGAGGAAGACAGTTCAAGAAAGTATGGATCAAACATTAGGCTCTGTAGGCCGCTTCCTGTACGTGCTACAGAAAAAACTGGTAGAAGGAGACATATACAGAGGAATACCTAGGGATCTACCCAGTGCCCGAACAGGGCCTATTGTTACCCAGAAATACCTACACTAATTCAATCTGGCTGAGTCAACACTGTGAAAGCCGTTCATGAAAACATCCAGGAAGCCCAGAAAAATCATCCTCACTTTCACTTGTTTCCATCACATCATCATTAACATCAACCAGGTTGTCTAGGTCTTTGACCTGTTCTACATCTTGCTACTGATTTTAGACCACTTCTTTTTCGATTTTGGAGGTGAAGTGTTCATTAGCTTCCAATTGTAGGACAAATAAGTTAACTTGGTAGCTCGCTCAGTTGATAGACAGTTCCTCTTCTTTGAACAGATCCATGAAAATGTACTGAACGTATGCCTGTGACAACAGAGGTTGCTGGTGGTCTTAGGCTCCTTATCACTATATCAGCGAAGAAGCACTCTCCTCTTAATCCCCTCCATCAAGACAAAAGCCTAATATTTTTTTTCTTAATCGTTCATGCCCTTCCAAAAAAAACTTTTTTGAAAATAAGCTTTCCTTGTCTCTATAGTCACTAATATTCTCTCTCACATTCAAAACATCCATACCCATCTGCTGAGTACAATCACAAATGACGCTTATGACACAATAATTGTGAAGGGTTGACCATAATCCCCTGCATTTTAGGGTCAAGCATAAATGCACTAAGATGGATTGCTCCAATGCCAAAACATTTCCTTTCTTGAAACTCATTAATTACATTCTTTTTATCAGATTTCTTGATAGGTGATAATGGTAAATTTTCTGCCAAACTTCTTTTCAATTCATCCAGGTTTCTGACAATTCTCTGAATTTGAGGTTTGTTGGAATCAATGGAAGTGATGAGTTGAACAAATGGTTGAAGTAAATTTATCTTTTCAACTCTTATCCAGAGCACACCATCATCAAGAAGTTTCTTCTTCGTTGCTGGTTCTAGCTCAGCCTTTTCATTAACTAGCAGTGTTTGCAGTACTATTTTTTTAAAATTTTAAACTCTGTAAACAAAAAAGGTGGCTTTCCCATCTGGTTTTTCCAGGCAACTTGAGAGAAATTTGATCCTTAAATTTTTTCATTTTTAATTGTCTTTACAACTGCTGTCACTCGACTATCAAAGAAACCTTTGACAGTTTAAAGTCCTAAAATATCAGAACACAGAAAATGGAGTAAGCAAGTGGTAATATATGAGGGTATTTTTCTTTCACTAATGTTAAACTTTATTTAATGTTTACTTAGAGTCAGTCATTTATTCTTCTTAAATTGTCCCTTTCTCGTACAATCTCACACTGTCCATGACACTGGTTCTATAACAATCACACAGCAAACTGAGAAAACAAAATGGCTGTCTTTCTAAAAGCTTCAGTTGGTAGTGATGCTAGATAAAGTTTCTAGGGGTCGAAAGGGAGAAAAAAAATTCCTTCTCAAACACTGAAGGGACTAAATGTTTCCCTTACTGTGCAACCAACCTTTATTTCAAACTTCAAGATTAAAAACGTGTGATAAAATGTGAAGTAGACATGTAATAAAAATGTAAAGTTTTTTAACATTTGAACTATAGGAACTGCATAAGAGCCCAGATAATATGATTATGATATTTTTAGTTTTTAATTGTTATAAGCTGGTATTACTTTCTCAAATTTGTATTCATAAATGGTAATTGTCAAAAAAGATTTATAGTAAAGGTATGATATTTTTTATAAAATTTATTATATAAATATCTGATATTTTAATACCAGTTGGAATGTTTTTAGTGGACGAGGAATTTAATTCTATAAATTCCCACTTTTTTATTAAGGCTATTTACTTATTTGAACATTAATTAATGAATAAAAATGTAGAAACTTACTTAATTAACTTATTTCAAGGTTCATAACAATTCAGTTATTGTTCAATTTCTCAAAATCTCAGTATTTTTATAAATTCCCACTTTTTTGGAATTTTTCCGGCCAAGGAAATATTCCCATTTTAAGTTCCCTCCCAGTGGGAATATTTGTGGCCCACATCACTACTGCAGTTTGATAGGAATATTACAGTGCTATCATTACTGCCAGATGCAAATTCCCTCCAAGTGTCAAGACTTTTTCTGCCTATCATACAGATTTTAAAAATAGTGTAATTTACTTATGAGTTGACCCTCGTAGATTGATGCTACATTCCAACCAAACTATTATCCTGTCAGACCTATGATTATATTTTTGTCTTCCTATCAGGCTACCAATGTCCCTTAACTTGTTTCTTATAGGATGCATATTAATAGTTATTTCCTAGTAATTTTATTTCAAACTGTATTTCCATACCATTCTGATTATCTTTCTCAAGAATTTTTTTCTGAGTTGGTGGCAGTCTAAAATGATTTTTAGATCTGCCTGGTGATCAGCTTCAATCGACAGAACGGTTCAATGCCTTTAAATTAGAATTCAAATAGAAGTAGTTTTAAAAAGGAACATTTTTCTTTTTCTATTATGTTGTTTGTTCCAGTCAAAAGAATACTGCATTAACCTTTTGGAGATTTTATTTTTATTTCCCGCATCTATTTTTTAGTTTAAGCTCACAAATTTGCCAGGTACCTTTGCAAATTTTTTCTGAAACTCCACCAATACTCTTAATGTGCTTGTTCTCTTTTGCTCCCTCTATTTTCTAAAACATTTGCCATTTATTGCTATTCCCTAGATATAACTATCTATTCAACATGACTCCTGTATAAATTGTCTAGGGATTTTGTGATGTCTATGAAAATCATAAATTGAATCGTTGTTAGAAGCAAACAACATTTCTAGAATTTCTCAATCCTGATCTCAACAGTTATTCTCATAAAGAGAAAAATGACTTTAAGAGAATAAGGAGTTATAGATTCATTAGGGAAAGTATGTGACAAAGGTTATATAATAATAAAAGAGGCATACTAACCCTTTAAATCTCTTGACAGTGCTAGTTAACCATCTTTTAACTTAAAATAAATAACCCATATGTTCTAAATCTCTGAACTTACCCTTGAAAATATTTTCTGTGTCCCAAAATTGGAATTCACTCTGAAACAAGGTTATTTTCATGGATGATAATGAAGAGAATTTGGTAAGAAAACTTTGTCATTTCAAAGAAAATTGCTATTATGATGATGAGGTGGTAGATGGGCAGTCAGAAGAGAACAAATTGGTGTGGTGTAATCATTAATGTAAACAAAATGCTTATAACAAAAGTCTGGATTACTTGTCAGTTATTTATTGTATCTCGAGCATGTGTGCTAAATTATTTCTAAATCATACATTGATTTCTTACTTTTAGTTGGCTACTCTTGCGGGAAACCTTTGTATTAAACACCAACATCCAGACTTTCCTTCAGACGTTTTTGTCATTCTTGAGACAGTCGGAGCAAAAATAACTCTAGGTATTTATTATTATCTTATTAATTATAATTAACAATTACATTTATATTTATGTATATTTTATATGTAGATAATTATATATTGAAATAAAACTATATTAATTTTTTAATGTGATTAAACACAATACTTATGGATTTGATAATTATTATCTCCAACTCTCACACAATTTCTTACATCAGATAATTAAATCTTCTGTTATGGATTAAAAAATAAAGAATAGTTATAGCTTTTATTGAGAACTGAATTTCAACTATTATTCCTTTACTACTATTGGTATTAGTCGTCAAAAACTACTACTTACTAATATTTTCCAGCAGATACGTTTAGCACTAGATTGTTCAATGGTGTGAGTCACGAACAAGACTGCTGCTTAGGTGTGAAATGTTTGTCTGAGTCTCTTGTGTATTGGTGTTTCGTGATCTTATTGTTCATAGAGTAGTTGTTAAATATGTTTTCAAATATCGTATTAAATTATGAGTGTGCTTTGTTGTTTAGAATGTATTGTGGATGGTTTTCGTGGTGTATGTATATCTCGTAGTTTTCTGTTGTGTTTTGTTTGTTGCGTTTTTGATGTCGTGAAGGACTTTTAGATTAGTGTCTATATTGGTGTATGTGTGTAATGTGTTCTGTATGAATGGCGAAGTATGATTTGGGTTGTGTGTTTTTTATGTGTTCCTTGTATCGTGTGGTGAAGTTTCTCCCTGTTTGACCTATGTAGAAGATGGGGTAGTCGTTACATGTGATTTTGTATACTCCTGTTCTGCCATGTTTGTTCTGGAGTGTTTTCGTTCTGTGTAGGTGTTTTTTAGTTGTGTTGAATGTTTTAAAGGCTGGTTTGTATTTGAGTTTTCGAGGTGATTAAGCTATGTTTGTGATGTATTGTTGTGATATGTTAATGTTATGTGTTTTTGTATTTGTGTTATTGTTGTTTTTTTTGTTCTGTTATGTTGTTTTTTTGCGCATAATGCTATCTATCATTGTGTGTTTTTATCCATTTCTGTAGTCTATTTTATTTTGTTTAGTTCATTTCTTTTGTCTTCATTGTTCATGGGTATGTTGATTAGTCTGTGCATCATGGAATGAAAGTTTGTGTTGTATGGGTTGATTGCAAAGTGTTTTTTTCCAAGTGATACCAATAGTAGTAAATTTAAAAAGACCTCAAGATGTACAACACAAAAACTGCAAGTATTATTCCTTGTTTAGTGTCTGATTTTCCCTAAATAACATTTTTTTAATAAGGATTCCAACTAGTGTATGATGTTTGAGCCTAAACGTTTGAGATTTAATTTACCAAAGTTCTATATCGATTACAAAATGTACTAGCAGACAATGTTATTAGCTTTTGGGCAGTCATAAAAGCTCTAAAAACTATCAGTTTCTTTGGTAACTTGTTTTTGCAGTAGTCTAAAAACATTACAATACCTTTTCGTTTGATGCACATTACCTAAATATACAGCCTACATAAGAGTAAATTTAATAATAGTAAATGTCTGGCTCTATGATTAATCTTTCAATAAAAAAATGTGAACTTAGTAACACCTACACAAAAAATGTTTTCCTATAAAACAGAAAAATATTTTGTAATACTTATCCAGGATTTGGCTATAGAAAAATAATCACTTTGTTAATGGTAATATGAAGTGAAAAAAGTGTTGAAAACCAAGAATTTTAATAACTTTTATATTAATTTTATTTATTACTTTTGCTTAAATGTTTAAACAACTTACTGTGGCAAAATATTTCTAAGCCTAAGTAAAGATCTTCCTCTGCGCTCAAAAAGGCAGTCTTAGTAAGCTTTACCTTATTTATAATTCGGTAAATGGTAATTTTATTAAGCTTGGACATTAAATTAAACTTCATTCATTCAATTAAATTAAACTAAATTCTTTGTTATTCTTCCCTTATGTATGTTCTGTTCATTATTTTTTTTGTTATTGACAATTCTTGTTCATTTCAGAAAAACAAGGACATTCTGAAAATGTGTCTGTTGTAGAATTTCTTAAAAAGGATTTGATAAAAGTTCTTATATCTCAAATTACACTGCCTGCTTTGGATTCACAGATGAATGAAGTTCAGACTTACAAGGTCAGATTGTGTACATGTTTTATTAGGTAAAAGAATATTTGGCAATGTCTGCATTATTACATAGTTAAATTGTTTATTTTTAATATGAAACCTGAACTATTGTGTTTTAATGTAGCAAAAAAGAGAAAGTCAGCAGTGTTTTTAGCACTTATACCTCATCAATGCTGTTGTCCTTTAAAAAAAATCACAAATTATCATGGAAGACATTGTAAATTTAGGAAATTTGCAATCTATTGTAATTCTGCAACATTGTAATTCTTCACTAAATGGTAGTTAACTTCGATTTTTTTCATTTTAATATATGTTAGTTCAAAATGTTTTCTGATCAAGAAAAACAGGTAATTTTAAACACAGAAAACATAAACACTGCTTAAAAAATAACATATAGGTTAGAATCATGACCACACTTTAGAAACATGATCCTGTAACAAAGAATTCTTTACTTACTATGTTACACTTTATATCTCTTTTAAAATAAATATACATACAAAGTAATTAGTTATGATAGGCTTTAGAAATACTAAAGCCTGTATTTCTTTGAAAATTAAATGTAGTTCTTGTAAAGAAACAGACTGGGGTGGACATACATCAATAAAGTTTGATAGCAATAAATATGCTAAATGTGATGTCATGGTGGCATTGAATTGTTTACACTAAGTAAAGGTATTTCTATTTTTGTGAATGAACACTTATTTCATGAAATATGATAGTGACAATAGAGCACTGTTCACTCTGATATTGTGTCTTATAAGTTATACTTTATATCATAGTGTTTTTCAGTTATTTTTAGATAACCGATTCTATCCTGGCCTGATGTTATAGTAGTTTAGTAATACAAAATACATTTACTTTCTACTATTTTAGGTTTGTTGCTACTTTAAGTTGATGTGTTCAGAATTTGTACAATATAAGGAGTATTTATGTTTTGCGGCGTTTGACATAGTACGTTTTCTCTTTACAATGTATCTTTTAGTAACATACAAAAACAAAGAAAATAAAACTTGATTATCATCTAGTCAAGTATTACCAAGAAAATCAAAGAATAACTCATAAGCTAAAAAAAAAAAAAAAAACAGATTTTAAGATAATCCTAAGTTTGGTTGTTGTCATAAAAACAACCTACTAATTATTATATTTTTTTAAGGTTTTTATTAGTTTTTTTAAAATTTATAAATACATGGTAATTCATTTGTATTTTGTTTTATTTCAGTTATTTATTACAGTAAACCTATAAAACATATGCTATGTTCACAAATTAGCATGTTCTTTATAGCGTGTATAAAACGTATGCTATGTTTTTATAAATGTTAAATTGAATTATACATAATTTGCAAATTTGTTAATTTTTGTGATGTAATGCAGAATTAGTGGGCAAAGTATTAATTTTGTAAAGTACAGTAAAATCTTTGAAGAAAGTAGGAAAAATTAATATAAAACAAGAAATATATTAGATAAAACATATCCGAGGCTTAATGCAAAAGCAAGGATTTTATATCTTGAAAGTAGATAGAGGTAAAAAGTTGCAAGGGAATCTTGACATTTTATCTAGAATATTTATGTTATATGAATTCATTAGAGTAATCTAGTAAAATATCTTAATTCCTAGCCAAATATATTATTTAATCTGAATTGATTAAAGTAAATTTCAGAACAAAAACAAAAACCTCTCTCATTTAATTGGAAGAGTAGAGTTGTAATTTATAAAAAAAGAATTCACATCCTCAAAAGTAGTATAAAATAAGTAGTCTGAAATTGGAAGGTTTCTAAAATTTGTACCTATGAATTTATTAGCACTAAACACGACAGAAAATCTAAACCCATTTTAATTACATAAAGTTGTAGCAATCCATTTTTGTTTATTTTCAGATAATGCCAAGATATCGAGCAGCCCATGCGTATGTAAATGCTGGATTTTTACTTAAAGTAGACAAAACAAACGGTTGTCTCATAAAAGGAAAGCCAAATATTGTTTATGGAGGAATATCATCTGAATTTGTAAGTATACCATAAACCTTTCTCTCTAAATCCATTCAATCAACTAGTATGTTTTAAATTAAAACTTTTCTTATTGATTATACTTGGCGAAAAACCACTACTTACTGATGTTTATCAGCAGACGCCTTTTGCACTTTATCAGTCCATTGGTCAATGCTGTTAGTTATGGACTAGAATGTTCTGCTGAAACAAAACGTGTCTGCTGAAAATTATCAGTAAGTAAAGGTTTTTTGTCAAGTGTAATAAAAAAGTAAATATTACTTTTGATGTTCACTTTACTTTAGATGTTCAACCTAAAAACTACAAATAAAATTATTTGAATATCTGCTTTCTACAGTTGTATGTTTGTTAAACATCGCTTTGAATGTTCAAGCAAGATGTTATTGCTTTATAGGTAATAAAATATGTTATACATCTTGGTTTTTTTTTATTCACTAAAGTATCCATGTAATAAAATATTCACGACTGCTTCCATGCAGAAGAAATGTGAACACCTATTTCAAAAAATAATTTTTAGAAATAGTAAAAAGTAGTTTAAAAAAAATTTCTTTAAAATTGCAGTAATTATCTGTGAAAGATTTACTTTGAAAGCAAACTGCTCTAAATTTAAAAAATATTTTCAATTTGATTGTAACAAGTGATAACTGGCCACTCTATCTTCATCATGCACATTTACTTTTCTGAACGTCATACACCATTTTCTCATTGTAGATGTATTCATAGCATTTTCATTATAAATTTGTTTAATTGGCTTTTATATTTCTTTAGGCATTCAAAATGGGCAAAAAACCGTCTAGGTTTTACACTTAGTGGGATGTCTACTGCTTTTGGATCTATGCTAATTGGACTAAAAAAATACCAACTCCATTGATAACATCAACAAGAAAGTCAACATATTAACGTAACTAACATGCAATAACAGATCCAATAAAACACAAGGAACAAGACAGCATTTAAACATAAATTTAAATACAATGTACAATACAGCAAAATCATAAAATATAAACTCTAAGCACCAGGTTTATACATACTAAACTGTACACTCTAATACATTCTACATTGAGCTAGTTTTCAACAATGTTTCAAAAAAACATGGATACTTGGTTCAAAATATCTTAGACTCATCTTTTGCTTATCATATGCAGAATCATTGACATGATACAATAACATATTTTAATGGTATGATACTTAATATACACAATTAGTGTATACATTGTATTTCTACAATGTGTAGAAACTTAGATTGAGGTCCTGGCTGTAATGTAAAAACATATTTAGACAAAAGCCCTGTATTATCTTAAACATAAAAGAGATACTTTGAACATAAAAAGCATTTGAAAAACATGATAAATCTATGTGATTAGGTTCACGCAGTCAAAACAGAGCTCTACATATTGGAACAAGGACAGTTAGGAAAATCATTTTTGGATCAATCTGTTTTACAATCAGCTCTACAGGTTTTATCGGGAGAAGTATTGCCCAGCTATGTGCCGCCTGAAGCTAGTGCAGAATACAGATCAGGACTTACAACTTCCTTGTTTTATAAGGTAATTTTTTGTAGTTAAATAATACAATATAAATGGTTTGAATTTAATTTCAAAATAATAAACAAATATTCAAATTTTAAAAACTTTAAAATATCCAGTCAAAATATAAAGTTTTGTAAATAAATACTCATGATTTTAGTTCTTTATTTAGAGAAATGTTATATATTAAGTGTATATAAAATATTTTTTTGGTTATAAGAGACTTTCTAGTATCTTCCTAGCTTATTGAAATGGAAATGTCAGTAGTGTTTTGACCTTCGCGAGACTATTGAGTGCTCTTTCTGTTACATTTTCAATCTGTCATATCACCCTGACCGAGATTGTAAGGTTCTCCTACATCGATTTATAATTATTTTGAGTAATAATTTTTTTTTAATGTCAAAAAATATAAACGTTTTTGCGTAATTTATTATTATAATTGTAATAATTTAGTTTGTTCACTATGGATACTGTTTTTTCATTACAAAATGAAGGAGATTTGGAAGAAATTCGTCATATGCTTGAAGCCCTTGACAAGGAAGATGTTTGCAATACTTTAGGTTTGATTTTAGAAGAAACAGATACAGATGAAGACGTCCCTGAGCAAGATAATGCAGTTAAAGATCTTCCTGGAAGAAGTGATGAAAGTGAACCTGGAACTACTGATGAAAGTGAACCTGGAACTACTGATGAAAGTGAGCCTGGAACTACTGATGAAAGTGAACCTGGAACTACTGATGAAAGTGAACCTGGAACTACTGATGAAAGTGAGCCTGATCCTGAGTGATAATGAGAATATTTATGTTCTTCATCAAATGAAAAATTATTAGATTATAGATAAACTGAAATGAAAAAAACCTTACAATTAAACAAGAAAACTTGGATCATAAAACGTTATTGTTCAGCTTCCTGGTGTGAAAGGAGCAGGAAAACATATCAATTCATTGATCAAACTGATAAATACATTGATCAAATGTGTTTAACCATTTTTTATGTTATTGACACAACAATATTTTGTTATACTAAAAAAACTATTTCAACTTTGAAAGGCTGTATATATTTTTTTGTATTCTGATAGCAAAATTTTTTTGTAATGAGATTGGAAGCGAAATTTTTTTGTAATGAGTTTGGAGTTCTATATGAGATTTTTAGTAATTATTTTTATTGAACTCTTATAAATTCATATTGTTTTTTTAATTTTATTTGTTATAATAGTTGTTATTGACACAACAATATTTTGTTACACTGAAAAACTATTTCAACTTTGAATACTGTATATATTTTTTGTACATCTGTGCATAACGTTATAACATTAATTGTTAATGATTTTATTTTGTTATTACCCTATAGTACGTCTATAAAACACATATTATTTAGGGCTAAAAAAGAACAAATTTAACAATGGTTTAAATACGTGATCTGTCAGACCCAATGTGTGCCGTGCCTAATGAAGAGTTAGTAACTATCAATATAATTAAGTTATAATGAAGATAGTTTCTCTTAAAAACCATTTAATATTTCTCCCTTGTAATCAAATTGTAAATAAGTATAATTTGATCAACAAGTAGCAATGGGTTTTTGTGTTATTTGGAGTTTTACTGCTTACATAATTATTATAAAATGTTCTGATGCTGAAAAAGAAACTACAATAAGCCGCACAATCAGCAAAATGTTGCTACCCTGTCATACAATTACTTCTATAACTTATTGATGTACTTTGAATCAATATTCTTTTAAACTTTACCCAGCTCTTTGAACACTAATGCTGACATAAGCACACATTAACCCTTAAAAACCTAACTGATGTATTTTTGAAAATATGAATCATATTAATTATTTTTACTGCTCACTTGCACCACTTAAACGTATTTTATAAAATTTAATTTCTAAAATATATGCTTTCATATATATATATATATATATATATATATTCTTGATATTTAACGTTATCCATTGTTTTTCCGTTGCACTGACTTTATGAAGTTAATATATTACTATGTAAGTAATTTTATCCACCATTAAGTGCAATAATTTTACCTTGAGTGATGAGGCACCTTTCGGTCAATTGACCATTGTCGAATCACTGATGTTTTTCTGTTGTAGATGTTCGGTCTGTGAAGTTGGTGTTTGTTGGCGTTACGCGCACTTTTTCTTGATCTGTGTGTATGATATTTCTATATAGTATGTCTTCTGTATATGTTGTTTGTAGATTCATTAAATTGTTGTGTATGTTTTTATAAATGTGGTATTTTTCTAGTGAGTTCAGTTCTATTGGGTTGTTATTTATTTCAAGTATGGTTAGGTTATTTTCGTAATTTGTTATTTCGTGTTTATGGGATATTAGGTGTGCTGCAACATTTGATACTTTAGAATTTTTTATTTTGAATGCTCTATAATGCTCTTCAAATCTTATTTTAAATGTTCTGGTTGTTTTTCCTATGTAAAAAGCGTTACAGTTGTTGCATGTGATTTTGCAAATTCCTGATAGGTTATGTTTTTCTGAATTTGTTTTGTGGTTTGTGTTATTAAGATATTTTATTATTTTGTTGTTTGGTTTGTAAGTTGGAGTGTAGTATTCTTTGTTGTATATATTTGTTATTTTTTCTATTTTGTTATTGGTGTATTTATATTTTAGGTAGATTTTTTTATTTTCATTATTTTCGTGTTCCGGTTGTAGTGTTGTGTTGAGGTTAGGTTTTTTTGTGAATTTATTGTATATATTTTTTATAATGTGTTTGTTGTATCCATTTTCTATTGCTATTTTTGTAATGTTATCTAATTCTTCATTTAATTTTTGTTTGTTATCCTGTGTGTATTTTATTGCTTTATTTATCATGTTACTGTAAGTGTTAATTTTGTGTGTCCAGGGGTGGTTAGATTTGTAGTGTATTGTGGTGTTGTTAAAAGTAGGTTTCCTGTATACTGTAGTTTCTATTTTATTATCATTTATATTTAAAGTAATGTCGAGGAAGTTGATTGTTCTATTTGTTTCTGTTTCAACGGTGAATTGTATGTTTTCGTTGTATGTATTTAGTTTGTTTAATATTATGACGTGTTCGTTGTGAATGGTAGGTTGGTATATTACAAGTATATCGTCTACATACCTTGTCCATAGTGAGATATTGTGTGTGTTTATTATGGGTTTAATTATTATTTGTTCAAAGTGTTGTAAATATATTTCTGACATGACAGATGATATGGGTGAACCCATGGGGAGTCTTGTTGTTTGTTTATAATATTTATTGTTAAATTGGAAGTAATTTTGGTTACATATGTGTTTGGTTAGCGTAATGATACTATCTATTATGTTTCTTTTTTCGTTATTGTGTATCAGTTTGTTTTTTATTATTTCTATGGTTTCTTCTATTGGGATACTAGGGTACATGTTAGTTATGTCATAACTTATTATTTTTGTGTTGCTGTTTGTTTTTATCGTTTTTATTTTATTAATTAATTCGTATCCATTTTTTATATTGTATGTGTTGTTGATATGTATTTTAGATCTTAGGATTTTGTCTAGAATTTTTGCGATTATGTAAGATGGTGCTGTTGTGAAATTTATTAGTGGTCTAAATGGTGTGTTGGGTTTGTGGATTTTAGGTATCCCTGATAATACTGGTGCGCATGGTTTGAATGGGTATAATCTTGTGTGGTATTTTAATTTATTGTTATAGTTTAGGGTGTTACGGTGAGTGACTATTAAGTTTTTTATTGTAATAAGGTATTTGTTAGTTGGGTAATATAACACCAAAATACGCAAAATTACACATAAAAATTAAACAAAACACTATTATCAATAAAGCAACAAAAATAGCAGAATCACACATTATTAAACAAAACATTAAATCTGCCTACCATAAAAAAAGCCAAATCAATTTACAACTATACACAACCAATTTGGAAATAATGAAAACTTTTGACACTCTCACACCTATTATTCATGAAAAAACACAACAAATTATAATAAAACATAAAACAAACACTATAAACAGACAAAACAAAAAAATCGAAAATTTATCAAAACAACTTAACCTAAAAAATAGCCTAGAACCAATCCACACATCAAAACAACAACATAACCTAAAAAATAGCCTAGAACCAACTTACACCTCTAACAACAATAAATTCATAAACTTAACTAAAACACAATTTACTGAAAAAGAAAAAATAATAATAACAAATTCCTTCAAATATAACCTACCTAACTTCAACAAAAAACAAATAATAAAAAACCTAATAGTTGACACAGAATCTAACATCCACAAAATTACCCACCAAAATACTGAACACATAAGAAATAATATTAATAATAAAATTAACCTAATAAAAACGGAAAAAACAAAAAAACGGAACAATATATTAATAAAAAAGAAATTATAAAACTCAGAGAAAAACTAGAAAACAACGACTACTTAATATTAAAATCAGATAAAACAAATACTCCAGTAATAATAGAAAATACCAAATATATCGATTCAATGACTAACTACATAAAAGAAAATAACGAACAAATCCCAGACCCAACTAACAAATACCTTATTACAATAAAAAACTTAATAGTCACTCACCGTAACACCCTAAACTATAACAATAAATTAAAATACCACACAAGATTATACCCATTCAAACCATGCGCACCAGTATTATCAGGGATACCTAAAATCCACAAACCCAACACACCATTTAGACCACTAATAAATTTCACAACAGCACCATCTTACATAATCGCAAAAATTCTAGACAAAATCCTAAGATCTAAAATACATATCAACAACACATACAATATAAAAAATGGATACGAATTAATTAATAAAATAAAAACGATAAAAACAAACAGCAACACAAAAATAATAAGTTATGACATAACTAACATGTGCCCTAGTATCCCAATAGAAGAAACCATAGAAATAATAAAAAACAAACTGATACACAATAACGAAAAAAGAAACATAATAGATAGTATCATTACGCTAACCAAACACATATGTAACCAAAATTACTTCCAATTTAACAATAAATATTATAAACAAACAACAGGACTCCCCATGGGTTCACCCATATCATCTGTCATGTCAGAAATATATTTACAACCTATAATAAACACACACAATATCTCACTATGGACAAGGTATGTAGACGATATACTTGTAATATACCAACCTACCATTCACAACGAACACGTCATAATATTAAACAAACTAAATACATACAACGAAAACATACAATTCACCGTTGAAACAGAAACAAATAGAACAATCAACTTCCTCGACATTACTTTAAACATAAATGATAATAGCATAGAAACTACAGTATACAGGAAACCTACTTCCAACAACACCACAATACACTACAAATCTAACCACCCCTGGACACACAAAATTAACACTTACAGTAACATGATAAATAAAGCAATAAAATACACACAGGATAACAAACAAAAATTAAATGAAGAATTAGATAACATTACAAAAATAGCAATAGAAAATGGATACAACAAACACATTATAAAAAATATATACAATAAATTCACAAAAAAACCTAACCTCAACACAACACTACAACCGGAACACGAAAATAATGAAAATAAAAAAATCTACCTAAAATATAAATACACCAATAACAAAATAGAAAAAATAACAAATATATACAACAAAGAATACTACACTCCAACTTACAAACCAAACAACAAAATAATAAAATATCTTAATAACACAAACCACAAAACAAATTCAGAAAAACATAACCTATCAGGAATTTGCAAAATCACATGCAACAACTGTAACGCTTTTTACATAGGAAAAACAACCAGAACATTTAAAATAAGATTTGAAGAACATTATAGAGCATTCAAAAACAAAAATTCTAAAGTATCAAATGTTGCAGCACACCTAATATCCCATAAACACGAAATAACAAATTACGAAAATAACCTAACCATACTTGAAATAAATAACAACCCAATAGAACTAAACTCACTAGAAAAATACCACATTTATAAAAACATACACAACAATTTAATGAATCTACAAACAACATATACAGAAGACATACTATATAGAAATATCATACACACAGATCAAGAAAAAGTGCGCGTAACGCCAACAAACACCAACTTCACAGACCGAACATCTACAACAGAAAAACATCAGTGATTCGACAATGGTCAATTGACCGAAAGGTGCCTCATCACTCAAGGTAAAATTATTGCACTTAATGGTGGATAAAATTACTTACATAGTAATATATTAACTTCATATATATATATATATATATATATGAAGTTAATATATTACTTACAATAGTAATATATTAACTTCATAAAGTCAGTGCAACGGAAAAACAATGGATAACGTAAAATATCAAGAATATATATATATATATATATATATATATATTTCTTTGTATTTGTTTTGCATATATTTTTGGCTCTTATTATTTAGTTAAATAAAATATATTTTATGTTCCTATTATGCTATTAAAATTTATTTATTGTTAAATTGTTAACTATTGATATGTCTTAAATATTGTTATTATTTATTTACTGTTATATTGTTCGTTGTTGTTATTTATAGTTTTATATATTTTATTGTTTTTTTTTTCAATATTTCTATTTATTTTCTACATTAAGTTTTTTTAATTTTGTAGATTTATTGTTGTTTTTTTTTATTTATTATTATGTTTTTCTTATTGTTATATATTTATGGTTACATATTGAATTTTATGTTATTACTGCTATGCTTGAGTTTTTATTGTTTTGTAGTTTTTGTTTTATTTAAGTTTTATTTTATTATTTTGTTTAAATTAAAATATTGCTTTTTTTGTTAGTTTTTGATTGGCGATGATAACCACAACTAGTTTTTCACCAAGAGAAAAAAAATTGAGTTATTTACCAGTTTTTTCTTATTATCATGGTAAATAGATATCTGTAATAAAAATTGTAATTATTTGTCCAATCTTTTAATTTTTAGTTAGCTTCAGTAGAACATAAAATTTCTATGCACTTGTTTAAGATATAAACAGTTTTCTATAGTTCTCATTCCTAAATTGATTTTTGTTTGACTGAAAATATGGATTTCATATTCTAGTTATAGTTTGGTAACAACTTAGTTTACGAGCATTACTATTTATATTTCTTGGTTAGTAATAAAAAAAACCAATATCCGTGAACTAAATTGGTTCTATTATTTTTCAAAATACTCTTCTTGAAGATCATTACACTTTTCATGTCTTCGTTGCACTTTTACTACTCTAACTAAATGAACTCTAAAACATTCAATTTGAATATAACAACTGCCTCTTCAGGTGTTAAAAATCATTGACCACATAGTTTATTTTGAGGTTTGGTAGTAAAAAAAAGTCATTAGGTGCCCAGTCAGAGCTGCAAAGAGGATGACCCATAAATTCAATGTTTTCGCCTGTCAAAAATTCCATTGTTTGAACAGATGTGTGAGAGCTTGCTTTATCAGGATGAAGAATTATGGGTCTCTTCATCGACTTTCTCGGAAGTTATCCAGAGACTATTAGTATTAGGGCTTGTCATACTAATGCCCAAAGAGTAGAACAACAACTTATTTTGGACAACTTTCACAATGTTCGTCTAGGAGATAACTCAACCGCTGTTGAATTTCTTATTTCAGTTTTTTTATAGTAGTGTAGAATGCTGCTTCATTGTTGTATTAAGTTCATTGGTGCATTCTAGTTATGTTAATCCAGATCAAAGGTTATGAAAAATATTCACATCAAACTGTTCAAAACATACAGAAAAGAACACTACAACAATTATTTTTGAATTAATTTATATTCAATAATGTGAAGTTTCTAAAATAAACAGATGGTGGCTAGCAAAAATCAGTGTTGTCAAAGCCAGATATATAAATAGCAAATAGCAGAATCCCGTATATATATACATATTGTAACATTTTGAAAATAGCAAATAAGAAATTGGCTAGATTAAAATTGAAACTAATTTTAGGTAAAAGCCTAGAAAGGTTATAAAACGTAAACAAGATATTTGAACTGTTGCATTAGGAAATTTGTTGTATCAAATAACCAAACAAATAAGATTAAAACAAGATAATCTAATAATAATAATTATATGTAAACAAAATTGTAAACTTAAGTAACATAGGGCATAAATTATTACTTGAGAGATAGAAGGTGAAAAAACGGTTGTAAACAATGAATTGAAAGGTTATGTTTGTAGAAATCCAGCTCAAAAACACACACATTTTGGAATTATTACAAAAGTAAAAAGTAAAGACACTTCACACACAAATAATAATAATTAAATAGACACTGGAAGGTTTGTTAAGGATCGAAAAATTGAAACAGTATGTTAACGAAATTAAAACTGGTGAAAACAAAGTTGTTGGCGCTTCAACAGCTGTAAAACAAAGAAGTAGGTCAGTACAGTCGACTCTAGTGGGAAGAAATCGAACTAAATTACATGCAACATGTGTTTTGGAAGAAGGAGAAGCCGCCATATTTTAAATATTTTTAAAAGAAAGGACACGTTAGTATAGCGTGGGGACGCCAAGGTAACAGACCTACTCTGACCAGTCAAAATTCCATTTGAAGAATTTCGTCAAAATTATACAGATTTGTGAAGAAACTTGGCCAAAATTAACAAGGATAAGTGAATTTAAAGCTATAATACAGTATAAATATAATTTGAAGTAACTAAAAGGAATTTAAGTGTGTTAAATATAAAATTTAAAGAGAACTGAATTGAGCGACCAGCGGAACTACGATAAGTTGATAAGTTAAGTACCTAGCGATATATAAAAATAAACTTTAGTGGACTTTAAGATTATAAGGAAGTTTAAAATTGTACATTATTAGAATATCTTGTAATTAATAAATAGTTAGTAATAAGAAACATAATCCAGTTCAAATAGTTTAGGGACCTTTTTGCTTATTCCAAATTTAAGTTTTTCATCAGGAAGCTATTTATTAAAACTATTTTCTAAATTTAATCTTGTTTATCAAAATTTATTTAATTTAACCAAAGAGTTAAAAGATATAGTCCATGCATATAAACCCCGAGATATTAAGAGATCTTAAAAAAATAGCCTAGGGTATAAAATTTTGTAACTAAAATTGAAGGAATTGAGTTTAGCCTATTGTGTTAAAACTTGTCAAGTTTTAGTTTTATTTTTTTTGTTCTGTTTATTGTTTAAATGTTGAAATAAAATTGTTATAATAAAGAATTTAAATTATTAATGAGTCATATGTTTTGTGTTACAAAAAAAATTTATGTTATAAAAAAAGAAAATATTACATTTGGCACACCAACGTGGGGTACGATTATTAGAAAAATAATAAGAAGAAAAAGGCACTCTGAAAAATAGAAATAATTGAATATTTGTACTAATATTGTTTACCTTTCAGGACTTTACAATCATAAGTCGACATTTTTAATTACTTTCAAAATTTAAATATAAAAGGGGGTTTTGAAGTTTTAACTAATAAAATATAATGGAATCTGAAACCGGTGCATACAATTTGCGGGGGGAAGAAAGCTAAAATAGACAAAAAGGGAAAAGATACTGCCATAGGCAAAATAGAATTGGAAAAAGGGACAAGCTTGGAAGTGCAGGAAGTAGAAATGGAAGGCACAGATATGCCAATAGGAAATGTTGAGGTAGAGGAAGATAGGGGACTACCTATGCAAACCCAACAGGAACTGGGAAATAATGAGAATGTAGATTTAAGGGATATAATGAGGACTTTAATGGAAATGAGTGTAAACGTAAATAAAGGGAGAGAGGATCTAGATAGAAAATTAGATATAAATAATGAAAATATAAATAGAAAATTAGATAAGATAGATGAAATAAAAGGGGAGATGAAGGATATGAACCGGAAATTAAACAAAAAATTAGAGGAAAATAGAGACGAAATGAGAGAGATGAAGGAGGATCTAAAATTAATAACAGATCAAATAAGGGAGGAAAATAAGAAAATGATAGAGGATATGAGGCGACAGTTGAGGACAGAGAATAATACGGTAATAGAGGATGTGAGAAGAGACTTAGAGGAGAAAGATAGAGAATTAGAGGAGAAGATTAAGACAAATTTTGAGGAAACAAAAGAAATAATAGCTGATGTGATAGAAATTAAAACACAGAAGAGTTAGGACAGTTAAAATTAAAGGTGATAGGAGAAAGAAAGATAACAGGTGAGCGGTTTAGGAAAGTCGAAGATATAAGGGAGAGAATATTAGGAGAGCAGGGAAGGTTAGGAGATAGAAATAAAATAGGAAAAATAGAAATATGGCCAATAAAAAATTTAACAATTCAAACCGCAGCTAATAAGAAGACTGAAAAGATTAATAAAATGTTAATGGTAATAGGAGAAATAGGAGGAGTTAAATATCCGTCTCAATGCTTAGTGGTACCAGGCTTATTGAGAAAATTTATCATAGGTATGGATATGTTAATGGATGTGGGGGCACAACTCGATTTTGGAAAATGGGAGATGGAATTTAAATATGAGAATAAAATTGTTATAATAAAGAATTTAAATTATTAATGAGTCATATGTTTTGTGTTACAAAAAAAATTATGTTATAAAAAAAGAAAATATTACAATATATATATATATATATATATATATATATATATATATATATATATATATATATATATATATATATATATATATAGGTTAGTTTTGGTTGGTAAAGATTATATAGATTTTTTGGACTAGGAGACTGACAGACTTACCTTGGTAAGAGTCCACTCTGTAGTCTTGAAATAGAAACACATAAGTGCTTAAGCGTTCAAGTGCTTTTATGTGTTTCTATTTCAAGACTACATTGTGGACTCTTACCAAGGTAAGTCTGTCAGTCTCCTAGTCCAAATATATATATATATATATATATATATATATATATATATATATATATATATATATATATATATATATATATATTTAGGTTAGTTTTGGTTGGTAAAGATTATTTAGATTTTTTGGACTAGGAGACTGACAGACTTACCTTGGTAAGAGTCCACACTGTAGTCTTGAAATAGAAACACATAAAAGCACTTAAACAATGATATATTTCAACCACACAGTGGTCTTTGTCAATCGAAGAGAAAACACAAAAAGAAATATGAGAGAATGAAATAAAATAAATACAAGTTGTAATCACAGATTGTGTAGAGTAGAAATCAGATGTCACAGATGCACAGATTAAAGATATATATATATATATATTGTTTCCATGAGCATATGAGTGATTATAGTTTATATAAGTCTGTCAGGAGAAAAGAAATAAGGCTATTAGGGGAGGAAAAAAAACAAAATGAATGGGTTTATCTGATGTTGAGGTTAGGGGATTCTCTGGATTTGGTATATCACTGGTATGATAGTTCCCACCTTCTCAGTTCTGAGGGATTGCAATTAGGGGGGAGTGATTTAATTATTTTTGTGGTATAGCAGTCATCAAAAGTTGTGATGTTGTGACTCGCAGCATGTTGAGCTGTTGGTCTATCCATATTCATAATTTTAACATCATGTCTGTGGCCATTCATTCTGATATTCAAACCATCCGTGGTTAGGCCTATGTACTGTGCTGAGCAAAGTTTACATTGTAGCTGGTATATGACATTTTTCGATGTACAATTATGATGACCCTGTATTTTAAAGACCATTTTTGTTTGTTTGGCTGTTGAAACTATTTGCTGAGGGGTGTATTGGGCACGTCTTGCATCTAGGTCTATTGCATGGGAAGGAGCCATGAGGAAATTTGTGTGGTTTCTCTGCATCAGGGTCTGGTAGTTTAGGATGTACTAGGATGTTTTTCAAGTTGGGAGGTTGCTTGTACCAAATTTGCGGTGGATCGGTGAAAAGATTTTTTGTGTGGACGGAAGCTTGAAGAATTTTGAAGCCATCTTTCAATATCTTGTTGAGTTTATGTAGACCAGGATGGTAGTCTGTTATTAAAGACAGTTTATTTTGTTCTGTTTGTGGTTTATGGTGAACCGAGGATTGTGCTGAATGAATTTGGTTTTCAATGAGTTTTTTTGGGTATCCTCTTCTATGGAAGGCTGTTGATATCTTTCTATTATAATCTTCAAATTCTCTATCGTTCGAACAGATTCTCTTACCCCTGATTGCTTGACTGTATGGAATGGATCGTTTTATGTTTATTGCAGCAACCACCCAATAAACATAAAACGATCCATTCATAAAAAGTATTTACAATAATAATATATCAACTTCATAAAGTCAGTGCAATGGAAAAAAAGGACAACGTAATATATATATATATATATATATATATATATATATATATATATATATATATATATATATACATATATGTAATTTTTCATGCTCTGTAAATTTCATATTGAAATTTTTAAGTTTTAAAGAAACGTGAAAATTATCTTATAAATTACTGATTGATTGTTCTTGTTTTTGTAAAATTTTATAATCATTTTTAGGTTGTAAATTTGTAGATTTATACTTTCAATGACTTTTCAAAAGGCTTTTGTCTATACTCAGAGTACTTATGCAAAAACATGATGGAATGTGACATTTTGCACATAAAAATGTGTGTGCAGCTGTGTGTCTGTATCTTCTTCACAATTTAATTTTTTTTTAGTGTCTACTAAATCTCTCTCCTGAATCAATAAATGTAAGATACAAGAGTGGTGGCCAGCCTCTGGTTAGACCTGCCGTTTCTAAGGGCACAGTTGACTTTAACACTGACAAGTCCTTATGGCCTGTTAACAAACCTATTTCTAAAATAGAAGCATTGTATCAATGTTCAGGTAAGAACACATGTTATATCATACTGTGAATCATAAAAACATGTCATCTTCTCTCTTACCACCCCAGTCTCTCTTTGTCCTACTCTTCCCTTCTTTGTGTGCTTACTCCATTTATAAATCCCTTTTTTTCCATTTGGTTTCTTTGATCCTATATTCATCTTTTGTACTTTCTCCTGGCTCATCTTATTCTGGTAGCTTTGTACTGATTCTTTATTCATTTGTTCTCAGACATGCATAACTCATTAATGTTGCTATTCTCCTAGGCCTCTCTAGTTACTAACTATATTACTAACAACAGCTATTTTCAGAAATCCATTGCTTCCAGCTAAGACGTTAACAAAGTTTTAAGTTGCTATTCTCCTAGGCCTCTCTAGTTACTAACTATATTACTAACAACAGCTATTTTCAGAAATCCATTGCTTCCAGCTAAGACATTAACAAAGTTTTAAGTTGCTATTCTCCTAGGCTTCTCTAGTTACTAACTATATTACTAACAACAGCTATTTTCAGAAATCCATTGCTTCCAGCTAAGATATTTACAAAATTTTATAATAATTTCTTTTATTTGGTGGTACCATATACTAAAATAATGAAAATTGCATTGGATATTATCAATAAAAAACCTTTTCTAAGAGGTGACAAATTAAATTTTAAAAACATATACCAAATATACCATTGGATAATGAAAAATTTTCTACAAATATGATGTGCTGTCAAGAATATTGCATTTGCATTATGAGCAGAAATTAACATTTCTCTTAATCCTGGATATTTATTTAATCTATTTCCATGCTTTTGGATATGTTAATCACAACACATTTTTTAACCAACAATATCTATATTTTACAAATTACTCAATAATGCAATATTTTGTGTGTACCAAACTCACATGGAAGGCACCGATGTTTTCAGAATCTAAAATAAAGCACTAAAGTTTTATGTGAGAAGGTTATTCAGAGAGTAGGGTCTGAATAGCTGTAGTCAATTGAGATTTGAAACACAGATGCACATCAACACCTGGCTTGTTTAGCTCATTGCCTTTACTCTCAGTGTTTGCAGCAAGGATCCTTTCAAGAGCAGAAATTAATAGACAAATATGTGAAGTCTATTGCCTCAGTGTAATAAGTGACTACAAAGGGCATAAGTAGGCGAGAGCTTTCAAAGGCAGACAAAAAAATGACCATGCTGACCATCAGTGATCGTAGATAATTCTATCCACAAAAATAATATTCTTGTCTAAGTATTTTCCTTTTTCCAATTCCTTCTATTAACCCATACTCTTCTTACACACACACATATCTATATATACAGTAGAATCTCTCAAACTCGACACAATGTGGACTTAAAGATTGTAAAGTTTTAGGGAACTTAAAATAAAAATAACTAGGAGTTGAATAAAAACGCTTATTTAGAGTATTAAAATTGTACATCTATGGATTTATTATATACAATTATATATTTATATCAACATTTCTAACTTGTAATCAAAAAATTATAAAAAAATTTGAGACAAAAGGCCTAGTAGAATCTGAAATTACAGTGTTCATTACAATTATTACTGAAGTTGTTTATGCTGCTTATAAAAAGTTCATCACAGTTAGTTATGGGAAGTTTTCTGAACACTAGAAGAAAAGTGTAAAAGTAAACTTACTGAAGTCGTTTGAAAAACCCTGTGATTGAAGACTGCTTTTCTGTCTCCCTCTCCATACGGCGTCTTGCAGCTCGATCACGGAGTCGCCTGAGGAACAGAATCTCCATTCCAGTCGCATTTTGCTGCTCTAAGTTTTGCAATGTCCCTTCAATAAATTTCACAGCCTCACTGTAGCTAACTTTTCTTTCTTGTCGATGGTCCTCTTGCTCTTCTTCTTCCGAATTGTCCCCTTCTACGTCACGCCCTTTGACAGCTGTGATGATTTCATCTTCTCCTAATGGTTCTGATGCTCCGTCGAGATCCATCCATTCATTGACATTATTGCTTGAAGACTCTTCACGTCCTGGGATTTTTTTCATGAGTTCAATCAAGTCGCTATTTTCAGAATTGATTCCATCGTCACACGACATATCTTTGCCTGCATGATCTAGAAGTTTCCTCCAAGAACGAATGAGGTGAGGGTTATGGCCTAAAGCTCGATCCAAGATTAAGAGACCCATCCAATGACATCTAATAAATTGATCTTTAGTTTAGCCGTTGGCTCCTCACCCGATTCCAAGAACAACACCAAAGATGACAAAAGCTTACGTCTGTACCTTCTCTTTAATGCTGCCAAAGCTCCTTTGTCCATCAGTTGACAGAGAGACGTGACGTTCGGCTGTAGAAATATTGCTTTAATGTCTTCATCCTGTAAATATTGCACATCAGGGTGAGTCGAAGAATTATCAAGAATCAGTAGAGCTTTCCTGGGAAGATTTTTTTTCCTCAGAAACTAACCTCTGGGACGAACTGTTGAAAAAATCACTCTTTAAAAATTGCTTCGCTCATCCATGTATTAGATTGATTTCTATACCAAACTGGGAGTTCAAAGTTGTCATCACTTGTGCATCTGTCAGTTTTAAATGCTCTTGGTATTTTTGCTTCTCCAATTAGCGCTAATTTGAGTTTGTGCTCTCCTGTTGCATTACTGCTGGCAAGAATAGTCACAGGCTCCTTACTTCTCTTAAAACCTGGTGCAGGTTTTTCATCTCTCAGAGCTAAACTTTTAGTAGGAAGCATTCGAAAGTTTAGTCCTGTCTCATCTGCATTGTAGATTTGATGACCTGACAGTCCTTCTTTTTCAATAAACTCGTGTAGTTTGGTCTTGAAGTCACTCACGTTGTTAGGGTCAGCTGACAGTTTTTCAGATACTGAGCAGCTTGATTCCATATCGTTGTTTCCACTTTGACAACCAACCATTGCTCGCTGTAAACAGAGGCTCTCCTTCGTCCTTAAATTGTTCAAAAAACTGAAGAGCTTTCTCTTGCAGGATGGGTCCAGATATAGGCATTCCCTTCTCCCTGTGCACACGTAACCATCGGTAAAGGGTTTCGCCGACTTTTTCGAACTCTGCACTTCTCATTGTTTTTTGTTCCGCGATGGATTCTGTACACTTTCTTTTCAAACACCACCATTCTATTTCAGATTTCTTTTTCTTCAAACCGAGCATTGTAGGCCTACCGATGTTCAAGTCCAATGCTATTTTATTTACGCTTTCACCACACTCAAGTCTTTTTAGGGCACCAAACTTTGCTTCCATTGACACTGACACTTGTTTCTTCTTCTTCTCCGCCATACTGTCGCTATATATTCTAGCACAAAACTCGTTTAAACAATTGTCAACCACTCTCAAACAAAAGCAACTGACCACAACTGTGTCTCAACAAACACTAAACTGAACGCCCAGTGACGACAATGTAGCGAGGGTAGTTTATGACCTGCCCGGGAATCCCAGGTCAACGCGCAGCCTCACGATAAGGAAAGCGGCCACAGAAATCCCTGAACGTGTGCAAATAATAGCCCACCCCAGCTGGGTAGGTAAAGGGTGCGTTGAACGACCTTGGAAAACCCAGTAAACTAGTCTGAGTCTCTAGCGCTCTCGGGTGACCTATGTACTGATGGAAAACTTTACGTTATGGGTGGTGTAAAAAAATTATTAATTCACCAGCCCTGTCGAGTTTTACGGAATGTTGAGTTTTCAGGAATCGAGTTTGAGAGGTTCTACTGTATATATATATATATATATATATATATATATCTTGTACAAATTTTCAATTGTTAATCAAATACGTTTTTATTTTTCCAAACGAGTTCAAATACACTTTTTAAAAATCTATAGTGGATGACAATTGATGTTAATAGTTTTTTTTGAAATACTTACTCATTATTTAAATTTAAAAAAAGTTAATGTCACGGTCGGATTCGAACTGAATAACTACATGTCTAAAATTCAGCACCTTGGCACTGAGCCAGCTTTTCCATAGCTAAAAATCTGTTACTTAAAGATGTATATGAAATTATAAAAAAAAGGTCCCTTGCAATAATAAAGCAATACAAGAGATAGATAGAATGAGAAAGTATAGACCCCCCTTCAAGCTTCATAAATGAGAGAAAAAATGAATAAATAGTAAAAACAAAAATAGCAGTCCAGCACCATATACTGTATAGAGAGGAAAATGGAAAATTTTAAGCAAATATACTTTCTATTTTGCTAATTAAAATTGTAATTCTGTCATATGTTTATATATATATATTTATATTAATTGAAATTATAAAAAGAAAAATAACTCAAATAAAATTTGTCTTTGTTGACCTCAGTATGAATTTACTTACAATATTTTTTTAAATATAATTTGTTTGGAAAAAACTTGTTTTTTGTATATTTTTTGTTTTTTAAAATTATTCAATAAGGTTTTGATATCTCAGTATATAATTATGAGGTACATGTTCTCAAGTTGTATCTATCCGTTTGTAATTGTAAAGTCAAGTGGGTTGTCTATTCAATTCAACATGTAATTACCATTGTGATATGCAATTTGATATTTATGTGATTACATAAGAAGACTAATGCTGAAGTTTGACAATTACATAAGAAGGCTAATGCTTGAAGTTTGACAATTACATTAGAAGGCTAATGCTGAAGTTTGACATTTATTAGTCATCAATTATTTCAGAATATGCAATTACATAATTTTAACCTGACTTTTTTAGATTGACTTGAATATTGAAATAAATTTTAATTTTCTCTTTAGGTTTAACTCAGTTATATCTTAGCATAAATTATATTGTACATCATTTGCATGGCTAAAATAATAAGCAATTAACTAATAATGTAAGCTGTACTATAATGAGCCATCATGATAGCAAGCTTGGTTTCCTTTCAACCTTGGCAATTTTATGTTGTAGGGGAGGCTCAGTTTCTCAATGATATCCCATGCTTACCAAATGAACTTCATGGTGCATTGGTGCTTACAACTGTTGGTACTGGAAAAATTGTTACAATAGATTCTTCAGTAGCTCTTGTAAGATACATTATATTTTCAGCAGTATGCTGCTGCTAAAGTTCTTATTTGTAATTTTTAACGATAATGAGGATTTATAAAGTCATTGCCTGATGGATTTTGATGTGAAAGGGAAAAAGGGTTGAATTTCTCATATTATTAGGAGATGGAAATGAGTCCAGATAGGAAATGGGATAGTTGATTCTCCACAGGCAAATTTCATATAACTCTAGAAGAGCTAAAGTAGAGCAATAGAGATGTAACTATCAACACTGTAAGGGAAAATAAATGATAGTGCATCAGATAAATATGGTAAACATCATAAGAAGTTGTTTATTTTATAAAGTAATTAATTTTTGTTCTTAAACAATTTTTATTAAAATATATTGAATAAAAAATTAATGAGGATTATTTGTACATTCTGTATTTTTTAAAGTGATATAAAATATCCCATACCTTTATAGAATATAACTCAATAAGTTTTTTTTTTAAAGTATTCTGTATCATAACACTATGTGTAGGACTTTTTTCCAAACTGGGAGTTACATGTTTTCTGTTGCAAAAAGAATTTTGTTCTGTGATTCAGCAGATTAAACTATGATTACTTCTTTGTTACAGGCTTTATCTCTTGTCAAAAGATGCATTTTAATCACGTAATTACCATCACATATAATGGTATAAATGTTTAACATTAATTATTATGTGTTGCTAATAATGTGATTAAAATACATCCTTTGACAAGAAATAAAGCCTGTAACAAAAACGTAGTTATCGTTTAACCTATTGAATCACAGAACAAAATTATTTCTGCAGCAGAAAACATGTCACTTGCAGTTTAGTAAAACGTTTACTAAAAAGTCCTAAACATTCTGTTATGATGGAGAATAATAATAAAAAACAAATTTACTGGGCTATATTCTGTAAAAGATATGTGTTGTGAAAGTCTCTTCTTCCAGATTACACTATATTCAGTTGTCTAATAATTGTATATAAACTTTTATTTGTATAAAGAAACATTTTTGCTTTGAAAAGAGAACACTTTAAATATTCTTGTGACTTTAAAAAACAATGAAAAATTAGAAATATTTAAACGTCTGTTCTTATTTTTTCTATTGTTAGAAAAATTTCATAAATTCTGGTGAAATCTTATAACATTTTTCGAGGAATGATTTCTAGCTTATAAAATGTTTTGTACACAAACATAACTTTTAAGAGCAAAGATGAAACATTTGAATATGTAAAGTGTAAAGTTAGGAGATGTATTACAGAGTTAGAAAAATATTGAAATTTAAACTAAAATTCTAAAATTACTTTAAAGTATCTACATAAAATGTGTAATCATGTAACAAAACAACTTATAATCTGATCAAATGTCTACTAAATCAATAACTTCAAACTGTTAATACTACATGCAGAATGTAGTTATACAAAGACAAAATAAAATATATTTTTTTATAACAGGGATTACAAGAATACCATTGGATTGTGCAAAGAATATTATTTCTCAAACAAATACATTTTTGGCCTCTTACATTTGTTGTAGCAATGGCCTCTTACATTTTGGCCTCTACGAGTTGTAGCAAAGGCGACAGTAGTAATGTCTACTTACCCAGCAATACTTAGAAACATTAGATTTGCTTCACAGGTGCTGGATTGAGATAAAAGATAAACCAGAGGCATTGCCTTTTCCATTGCATTTTTTCAATAAAAATCAATTCTTATCTCATTTAATTTAATCATATAAAAAAAATAATGTAATGATATGAAAATGCTAAACAGAAGTAAACGGGCTTTTACTAGAAAAGCTTGTTATTTGCATTGTGTTTTTAAATAAATAGTATTTTTTTCTACTAAACATTGTATACAGTTTGGATTAAGTTAAGTTTTCTGTAACAGAGACTAAAATCTTAAAAAATTAAGTATACCTTTTTATAATTGGTGTAGTTATATATACTTTAGCTATAAAATATTGTTTTATTTAATGCAGAAACTTTCTGGAGTTGTTGCGTTCTATTCTGCCAAGGATGTACCTGGGAAGAACAATTTTACTCCTGTAATAGATGGCGTGCCTGAGGAAGAAGTAGTAAGTCTAATTTTTTATCACAAGCTTTCCAACATGGAGTTATATACTAGCAAAAGGATTGGTAATTCAGTGTCTCCCGCAGTGTGTGTGTTGACTTTCCAATTATATTTTTTATTTGCTTCCTTTATGGTTCTGTGTTTTTGTATGGCATCCGTTTTCATTATTTTGTGGATTTGTTTACAACAATGAACAAACAGTAAATTGTGTTGCTAAAGTCTTGAAACCTAGATTAAAATTCTAGATTACAGTTCAGTAAATTCTCTGCGACCAATTGGGCAAACATTTTCTCCACTCTAAAATTTTCAATTCAGATTTTCCAGATTTTCTTCTATTTTATTTGATCTATTTGCCTCATAGCCAAGCAACAATTTTCATATAATTTCAGGAATTCGTTTCATCATTTGTCCCTTCTGATCACTACATAAATTCTTGTCTTTGATGGTCCTGCCCCCTGTCTCCTCAGAAAAACCTTTCTTTTAATTCATTTTTACATTATGTAGATATAGACCTCTTTTTCATAGATGTAGACTATAAAGGTACTGTTTCCATACTTTAAAATTCCGTACAGGAGGAAAACGTATCTTTGGAAAACTGTATTACATGATTACTAAAAGTGCAGTGAGGTATTGCAACATACACAAGTTATAAGGAAAACTGAAGTTGCAAAATAATTACTTAATAACCTCTTGCTTTATTCCAAATTTTGTTAAAATTAGTTTCACTTAAAGGCTCTTCAAAATTAGTCACATATTATTGTATAAAGTTGTAAAATAAATTTGTAAATCAACAAATTTTTATATCCTAGTTTTAAAATTATGTTTAAAATAGTAAAAAAAAATATGTTAGCTACTAAAATCTTTGTAAGATGCATTACTTCCCTATGTTTGTGTGGCTATATTATGGTAAAAATAATGTTGAAAAATCAGTACAATATTTTTATTGCACTGATTCACTCAAAACATGTTTCTTTAATATGCTTCCACTTTAGTGAACATAGGAACACATGAACAAAATCTATAGTGGCTTTTATAATTCGTATATTTTTGTGTATATATAAAAAGTGAACAATAATAGTAGGGAAACTAGAATCTAACACAATCTTCAACCATAAGTAACTTTTAATTTTTTTTTGCTGATTACGATTACAAATAATGATCAATTAATAAATAATAAACTAACTGAGGGACAAAATAATGAATAAAATATTACACTCTAATAAAATATATAATATTTAGTGCCTTTTAACGGAAAATATTTTCATAATGAAATACAACTCAATCGACGTGACAAATTAATTTGTACTGCTGGGTCGCCCGGAGTACAAATCATTTATTTTTTAATGAGTTAGTAAGTAAAATTAGTAAGCTAAAAAATGTTTACAGAATCTTATGTTTGTGTGTGAATATTTTTAGCTATTCTGTGATGACAAAGTGTTGTATCATGGACAGCCAGTAGGTATAATTGTTGCAACTTCACATAATACTGCTCTACAAGCTGCTAACGAAGTTATTGTTCATTACGCTCAAGTAAATTCTACCCCTGCATTTGACATGAAGGAGATCATTAGAAACAATGATGATACCAGAATTAATTTACAAGCAGAAATAACCCCTTCAGAGGAAAAAGGTAGGTTTGTAATAGAATTAATACAATTTAGTACATGGTGTATATATACATTGGTCAAAGAAATTGGTGCCACCACTTCTCTCTTGAAACAAATTGAAGATCTCTAAGGAGACACATACACACACACACACACACACACACACACACACACACACACACACACACACACATATATATATATATATTTAGGTTAGTTCTAGTAGAGCTTAAAACTTATTTAGGAATTTTTGGACTAAATAGGACAGACTTACCTAATGGCAATAGTCCAAAACTGCAAACTCTTGGAAATAAATAAATAGACACATATAAAAACTTATCACACTATTGAAATATTTCGATCACACCATGATATTTATCAATCAAAAAAGAGAAAAAGAAAAGACTGAAGTGAACCACAGATGTGTATAAATATCCAAGTGTTACAGATGCACAGATTTATAGTTTATGATATAGTACTATATGTTAATTATATAAATATTGGTTATTTAAAACTAGATGTTAATTGTCTGTCAGAAGGAAGGTAAATAGAGTTTAGTAATATAGTTTAGTAAATAGTAGATTTTTTAGTACTTGGATCTGGTAACTTTGGATGTACTAAAATATTTTTCAAGTTAAAAGGTTGCCTGAACCAAATATGTGGTGGATTTGAGAAAAGATCTTTGGTGTGGGTGGAAGCTTGAAGAATCTTGAAGCCATCCTTTAATATTTTGTTCAGCTTCTGTAGTGCTGAATGGTAATCTGTAACTAAAGACAGTTTATTGTCTTCCATAGGGGGTCTGGGTTCATTAGATTGACCTAAGCGGATTTGATCCTCAACAAGTTGTTTAGGATATCCTCTTTTTTGGAAAGCTAGTAAGGTCTTTCTATTAAAGTCTTCCAATGCTCTATCGTTGGAACAAATTCTCTTGCCCTGATTGCTTGACTGTACGGAATGGACCTTTTTAGATTAATAGGGTGGTTATTATTGTAATGAAGGTATTGTAGATGGTTTGTCGGTTTGATGTGGACACCTGTATAGTTATTCCCATTTATGATTGTTACATCTACATCCAAGAAGTTGATAGTTGCTGTAGATTTCTCCCAGGTGAATTGAAATGTAGAGAATAGCGATAAGCCCTTCAAAAAACTTTCCAGTGTTAAAATTCCCTGTGTCCAAATTACAAAGATGTTGTCTATATATTTATACCAACATAATGGTTTGTTCGAGTTTTTAGGATTTCTGCTTCGATATTACTCATGTACAGGTTTGCATATAATGGGGCCATCCTGGTACCCATTGCTGTTCCTTTTAATAGTGTGTTCCAATATTTCAGTAGTGTGATACGTTCTTATATGTGTATTTATTTATTTCCAAGAGATTACAGTTTTGGACTATTGCCACTATCTAAGTCTGTCAGTCTTTTATCTAGTCCACAAATTCCTATATATATCTGCAAATAAGATTCACTTTTATATCACTTGTGCAGAGCTACCACCACACTCACACATATTATTTGAATAAAACGTGTAAAACGACTTTAATAAGATGTATGATATTTGGGAAGTTTAAAAGTGATGTTACTGTAGTGTTTTTTTTACATAATCTAAACACAATAAATTATAATCCTCTTGTAATATATTTGATTCTTTCTATAGTGTTTTATAGTTTATATACTGTGATTTCCTTTTTGTATTTTGTTTTTTTTTCTCTTTAGTTTTAACACTTTGGTTTAATATTTTATTAAACATTTTCTAACTTTATTGTAATAGCAGTTACTTATAATAGGTTATTATTGGTAATAATAATAACCTCTTGTAGTTATTCGCCAGATGTGTCCTACATGTTTAACATAGCTTTCTTTGTCATGCCTCTTTATTCCTTTGAACATCACTTATGATTATATTTATTTACAGCTGAAGAACCTGGCTGTGACACAGATCCTATTGTAAATGTATCTGGTAAATGTGACCTTCCTGGACAATACCACTTCACTATGGAACTTCAGACATGTCTTTGCATTCCTGTTGAGGATGGTTTAGATGTGTATTCAAGTACTCAGTGGATCCAACATGTTCAAGATGCAGTGGCAAATGTACTAAACGTACCTTCGCATAGGTATTTATACTCAATAAATGCTCCACACAATTAACACTATTATTAAGCAGGAGATTTGTTTTGCATTACTATTGCCTATTTGAATATTACAAATGAAAACAAGTCATATACAAATTTATTTTAAAAAGTAAATTCCTACTGAGATCAAGAAAGAAAATTTTATCATTGTTTGCTTATTTTCAATTTGTTTATTTTATTCGTTTCATTTACTTTTAACCTTACAGCACTATTTATGATATTTTATGGTTACCATGGCAACAGTTTAAGGTTGTACAATAAAAGTTTCAAGGACAACTGGATGGGAGAAAAAAAATTCATATACGTCTTTGAGAAATTCATTTTCTGCCATTGGAAAGTTGGCGCAGTGCCTAAGCATGCTAGACTTCAAACATGAAGATTCATAGTTTGAATCCAGATAGACCCTCAAATTTTTTAAATTAATTATTGATTAAATATTTGAGAAAACTTTATTAACATCAATTGTAATCCAATATAGGTTGAAGGAAATGTAGTTGAACTTGAATGGATGAATAAAAATGTATTTTATTAACGTTTGAAAATTTGTACAAGATATATATCAGGAGAGTGTGAGCTAATAGAAGGAATTTAACACGTTCAGCGCAGCTAGCGTTCCGGCACGCTCTGGGTTCCCTTAAGAGGCACAGAGAGCATGCTAGTGCGCTCTCAGCTTATTTTCTTAGAGACGGCAAGTTCACCGGCGCACTAACTCCCAGGCAAATTGAAACTTCTCTAGTGTCGATACATGTTTGTATAAAGGTTTTGATTTTTACGTCAGTGCTTTAGAAGTGTTTGGAGAACATTGTGCCTGAGTCTTTTTTTAAATCCGACTATCCCAAGTTAACTTTTGATGCTTCAACTGAAACAATGCTTCAGGGAGTTTTATGAACAGATTTAATTTGGTTTAATTTTTATATTTTAATGTTTTTTTTAAAATTTGAACCACTTAACGCGGCAATATATCCAGTAAAAACAACACCCCATTAGAATTGAATGAACCAACTCGAGGTGGGAACAGGCTATTGTAAATATGAGTCATTGACAAAATGCTTGGACGCCCAGAAACCTAATGTGTCAACATAACATTGTAGTAAACAAATGTCAGCTAATCTCGGCTATAAATAGTCTTGGATGTGACATATGTATTATCTATGTCTCCGTTTACATTATCAATCTCTATGGCTTTGTGAAACAGGCACAAACATCCCGAGTTAAACGTTGAGTGCTTATTTTAGTATGTAGTATATTTTAGTAGTAGGGACTTTAGTTTTGTATGTAAATTATCTTTTTTTCTTTGTTTTTTTTATTGTGTTTTATTATTTGTCATACAGTAATTTATCATTTGTTTTTCTTTTTTTTTTAATTGTGACCTGATAAATAAAACAATATTTTAGTGTTTAATACACTGTTCTGATGTCCCCAATAAACTTGTATATGTTAAAAATAAAATTATTGAGATGGAAACAACGGGCTCGATAATTAGATGCTACGACAAGCAATGCAACGCCCATAACATTCCACAGCTGTCAGAGGTGGAAGTTAACAAAAAACAGACAGTAGTTTGATGAGATCACCAATATCGCCGCCGTGCTGAAAGTGTTAATTATTTATGTTTTGGTTTCAATTAATATTTTCTTTTGCTTATGATTTGGTTTTACTGTTATTTTACCTACTGTTCTCATACTACCTTTGCCTTATTGCAGCTATTAAGGTATTTCTGATATAATAATTACATTACCCTTACCATACTAGAGTTTCAGAAATGAAGTGTTCTCACAGACAGTAACTAAACATGTACATATGTTGTTAATTAAAAGATTTAATTCAATTACCTAAGTACCCCTTATTTGTAAACTCAAATATATCATTTAAGAACAAACAGGCACATATATCTTAAAAGTCTTCTATTACTCAAAAGGGTTACAAACTAGCCACACCTACTGATTCGGATTAACATCTCTCAAACTGCATCAATCAAACAGGATAGAAAGTATAACACATACTAAAAAAACAACTTTTATTAAACTCTCAGCACAATATTTCACTCAAAGATTTTTTATACTGAATCAAAATAAAGCGGTTCAGTAAAGTGAAGGGGCGCCAACTTATTTAAATGCATTTTTAGAGTATATATTAAATAAACTCTATACCAAAGTAAAGGGGATGAAATAAGCCTTTATAAATTTATACTTTTATATATAAGTCACAGGATAAAGCAAAGGATTTGAGATGGTTACCCCTCTATGTAAGTAGGAACAGTGGTTGTGGCAAGCCAGTTCATATAGCTATGAGTCAAATATGCCACTGAGTATTAGTTGGCTTAGTTTGCAACCTATATATAGTCTACTTATAAAACTTTACATAAATAATTTTATTTAAAATTAATCCAACTTTTTAATAATATAATTTTATATCTAAATTGAAACCATAACAAAAAGTTGTCTAAGCAATGGATTGCTAAAATAAATGTTATATTTTATTTCCTTACGAAAAAAGGAATATGTTTATAAATATAAACTCACCAGATGACTAATTACGTGTTAAGGTAGGTATTTCACATAATTTTACCTGTACTCAAAGTAAAATAGAATTATTAAAACAGTGAACTCCTTTTGCCATCAGTAGGAAGCAATTCTTTGTAGAAAAGCAATTCTGTCTACATAAGGTAATCATTTTACCCTACTCTTCATACCAGAGAAGTTTAGGTGCTCTCTTAGTTCTATTTTGTTCCATTTATATCCTTCAGTCTCTATATCTTCTTATGACAATAATAACAAAAGGACCTGTATCCCACTCATATTCACTATTCTTTTAATGTCACTTATGTCGTTGACAATAACTGTTAAATTAACTGGTTGCTATAAAACATACAACAGTATTATTTGCCTTCAGTTTTGTCAGCCATCTTGAATGCATTTAAATAATTAAAAATTAATTGGTCAAAACTAAATCGTTACAGAAACTGTGTTTTTAAATGAATACATACAATTAAAAAAAGAATTAAGATATATTTGGCAGTAATTATATTAAAAAATTTAAATGTCTAGCTGATAATTTAGTGTAATGAAATATTGTGCTAATTAACAGTAAATAATAATCTATAATCTATATTTAGAGGTTTCTGTCTGATAGAAACAAATTAGTTTTGTTTATGTAGGCCTACTACAAGATAATTCTAGACTATTTCTTCAGATAATTGTAGACCATTTCTTCAGATAATTGTACACTTCCAGTTTTTGTGTTGTGACGTTTTTCTTATAATTGCACTTTCGGTATCAACTTGGCAAAAAACCACTACTTACTGATATTTTTCAGCAGATGAGTTTCACAATAGGCCAGTGCATTGTTCAAAGAAGTGTATTTTTGCCAAGTTGATACCAAAAGTGTAATAAAATAGTTTCCTTCAATTGATTTCAAATTTACTGAAATTTCATTTAACTCTGTAGCAACAAACCATTAACAATGATTGTCTACTATTTAACAGACTATGTTAATATGAGGAAGCTAAGGGATAATACACCTAAACAATCTTTTAAAAACCTTTGATTGTAAAAGTAATTATGAAAACATTTTCTTTGGTCTTGAGTATCCTTTGAAATGTTTGATAATACTTTCAATTTACGTCAAAGTATTACTATGCACAAATACTATTACACTGAAGATACTACTGAAGTAGTTTAAGCGAGATTCAAATTGCTCATTGTTTTTTAACAACCAGATTGTATTAAAAGTAGCATCAACTCATATTAAATTTAAAAGGTATGTACATTTATTTATAGAATTTTCTTCTTTAAAATTATTAAATTTTAAAGATATAGAAGTTTGCCGTAACTTATACTCCATTACATTATATCAAAATTGTTAATTACATGTGTTTAGTATAAATATGAAATTACGGAGGATTGGTGGAGGTTACGGAGCTAAACTAACCAGATCGTCAATGGTTGCGGCCGCATGTGCTGTTGCTAGCAAGCTTCTCAACAGACCTGTGCGTTTAGTTTTGAGTCTAGAAACTAACATGAGAGCTCTTGGAAAGAGATATCCTTGTTACACTGAATACAATGTAAGTGAAAAGGGTCTTTAGTTTTATTTCTTTATGTAATCAGCTTATTTTCAAGTATATAGCTTTTACACATTCGTTTTGTGTTGTGTACTAGAAACTAAGTTATAGATTAATATTTTTTTCTTAAAAATATCTCCAGTATAAATAAAAACACTTGAACATTGCAATTAATTTGTATTGCTTGTTTGTTGTTCATGTTCTTGTTTATATATTACAAACAGTATCACTAAAGTTTACGTAATAGTTTGAAGCCGAATACCTTAATAGGTGTCTGTCTGTTTCCTAAAGGTTTAAAGTAAAATATAAAGAAAATCCTGATTTGTAGTAAAATATCATATAACAGTAGAACTTGGATAATTCAAAGCTGAAGGGACCAATGAAAACATTTGAGTTATGAAAGGTGGAGAATACCCTTCCATTAAAAATAGTCCAGACTTTTGTTGTTGTCTATGACAACCGTTCTAGTCGTTTTCAGGGGTTCGTGTCACTGATTTAAGTTAAACACTATAATTTGATTAGCATTAAACTTAGTCGCAGTGGATTTATAAAACTTATAATTATCAGCAGATAACCCATTGTGGATCTAATTATATATGCATCGCAAACTCTAGCAGGTACGAATTAATTTCTCGTGTCAATTTAGTTGTATTTAACTACAAAAATATTCTCACTTATAAAGCACTAAATATTATATTTATACAGGTGCAATTTGAATATGGATGTTCCACTATTATGGTTCATTTTGTGTATAAACAAGAATACATTAATTATAAAAATATTTACACTACTGAGGGACAACGAGTAAAATCTATACTGAGCTTCTCGCTCCAGTTGACAAAAAAAACTGCTGAAGCTATTTATTATGTTTAGACATCTGACAGAAGGTCAATAGGTCTGTCTTTTTTTATGCTGTAAGTATCGAGAGTTAATAAATATCCCTTATAAAGCTCAAACTTCTATTCTTTTGCATGACAAATCAGAAAATAAACTCTATTACCATACACAACAAACTGAAGACGGAGGAGAGCGATGATCGATAACTGATTCTCCTGATACTGCTTTCGACCAAATCCCGTGATCTCAATCTGAACGGAGAGAATTCTTGGATCACTAATACACCTGGAATTCGAGCCCATATCCAAATTAATAACTTCGAATTATCCATTTTTTTTTTTTTTTTTACATTGATAGCATATTAAGTTCAAGGGATCAACCCAAAACTTCAAATTATCGGCAAATTTCGAATTAAACACATTAGAATTATCCAAGTTCTTCTGTAATAAATTGTTTAGAGGAATGTAACAAGCTGTTAAGAAATATATACATATGAATTGATTACATCCATGCAGATGTAATGATGGTCCCTTGAAAAGGATATAAAAAATTCAAAAAAGTTTAATACTAACACTGTACATTTTTGCCAGACCTATACTTGGGTATAGGTTTTAAAGTGTTAAATGAATGTATTGTATTAAGTAACTTTTGCTATAACATAAGTTTTAATATAATCTACTCAGGTATATTTGACTGCTCCATGGTAGGTGTATATTTATTTAAGTATAATATTCTCTGTTTGTCTAAGTTGATGATAGTGTACTGTATGTTAATATAGAATTTGATAATTTATACATATATAATAATGATTTTGCCTTTTTTTAGGCAATAATTAAAATACAGTAATCCAAAGTAAATTGCAAAATCATAACCTTAAAATATGCATATAATTATTGTGTTTTCTAACATGTATTTTGGTGTTCAGGCTAAGGTAAACACAAAAACTGGAAAGATAGTTGCGTTGGACGCTAAAATGTATGAGGATGCTGGTTGCACTTTAAATGATCCTGTGGTGGAAGCATCACTGGCATTCATGGTCCAAACTTATAACTCTGAGAACTGGACTGTTAAAGGTTTTGCTGTAAAAACCGACCATGCCTCTAATACCTGGTGCAGATCTCCTGGTTAGTCTTGAACAACTTATTAATTAATAAAGCCTTCACAGGATGTTTAATTTTATAGTATATTTTTTATAAGATATTCTATTAATTATTTATGCATTAATTGTTTACATAAAATCATTCTCTAAAGGTAAAGATGCTTCATTCCCTATATATCAAAACTATTACACTCTATAGGTATGTGATACATTACAATTAATTGTAGTTATGCATGGCTACCAGTTCACTGGTATCACAATATACAAGTAGTTTCTTAGAGTATCGAAGAATTTGTGAAACTTTTATAAGACTTAGGGTTGTCCTTTACTTATTTTTCATTTTTGTTCATGGAAATAAAAGAAAACTGTAACATCTGCTATTTTTTTGTCTTAAATTTTATTTTATTTTTTTAATTTCTATTTAATCTCTTGAATTTTATAGTTCATTACATTCAATGAAACTTAATTAATCACTTTTACATTAGTTTATGTAAAACGTTCGTATAGTCATAAACTAATGTAAGCGTGATTGATTAATTCTATTTAATGTTTTTCTTGTAAAATTTTTTTCTTCTATTGTCTTAACATTTTGTTTTTGAAGTATAACTTCTTAAGGGAGATCATGAAAAATTTTACACAGTAATAAATTTGTAGCATATGATACCATCACTTAAGAACAATTCCCCTTTCTCTGAATCTCTATAGGACTAATTATTCTAAAGATTTTTTAAAGCCAAAAACTTTACAAACAGTTGTCATTTAGAAGTTTTGTAGAGCTAGGTTTAAGTCCTGTTCAAATGTATGTTTTTTATATTCAGTAATATCATATATTTGATTAAATTACTAACATATGATTTCATTTAACATCAATTTTTTAAAGTTGGTTATAATCGTGATTTTACTGATTAAATCATTTGTATAAGTGAGAACTATTAACTTGCTATGTTGATGTTTCGAAACCGTTGTCGCATTGATGAAGGCTAATGTACTACTCTAGTAGGTTAGGCTTTGTCAATGAAACAATGGTTTGGAAACACATCAACATAGTAAGTTAATAGTTCTTTAAATAATTACTTACGAGCTATTTTTTATCAGGTATTTATATCCATATTTTTGTGTATTCTACTACATATTCTTTTAACATACTGTACATAATTTTACTACATACTAAGTTGAATTATATTATTTCCCAGTACAACATCAGTAAATATCGCTAGTTAAGTGAGTTAATGCTTTAATGTTTTATTAATAGTAAAATTTGTAAATGTGATAAATTGTTCATATGATATCCCTTCTCTTGTTATTTAATTTCCCTCACAATAATTCCAGATAATAATATTCCACTATGGTAAAAAGAATTCTATATATGTAACAAAATTTCTATTGTAGGACTGCCTACAGAAGTATAAGTATACCTTAAGATAATATGGTTACTGAATAACATAGGTTGTATTTATACTTATTTTGTTGAGTAACAATTTCATCTTCTGATAGAATAGTTTTTGCAAGTAAATAAGTTTGTATCTACATGATTGTCATGCAGATTGGCAAAGGGTTTTATAGTAACTTTCAATTGCCGCTTGGGGGGTTAAATATCTTCTCATTCAGTAATTAACAGCAAAAAATAATTCCTCATCTAACTACCTAAAAAAGGTTTTTGATTTATTGCTTTATAAGTGGCACATACTTCTTTTTGTTTGTTTGTAGTACACTACACATAAATTATCACTTTCAAGAACATCTCAATGCATACATCAAACCTGAAATTTATAACTCAAACTTAGCCACACACGCCATCAAAAACAAACACACATTCCCCACATTAAAAAATGTACACCTAGTAAAAAAAGTTCAAAAAGGCCTCAAAATGACAATCTGGGAACAACTAGAAATTTATATCATTAACGAACAAATACAAATAAAATCAAAAAACGATAAATTATTCAATCTAATAGACAATATTAACCCCAAAAGAAACTTTAAAAACTTGCACAGTGCAGTGAATCTAAAAATAGAACATAACGGTACACCAAGGTCAACGGGAAATCCACTCAGCTCGCAGTCTACAACAACCCTGTTCAGTATGCCCAATGATAATGACAAGGCCAGTCATTGAAAGTTAACTCGCATAAATACCAAGTAAGATTCTTGTTTAAGTACATAAGGAAAGTGATAAGTGTATACAAGAAAACAGTGTTGCATAACACAAATACATATAAAATTATATGATAACATATCCTCTCTGAGAATGGCATGAAAAATATCACCTGTTAGGTCTTACACAAGATTGATATAATGCCTTTACAACTCAATATAAAGTTGTCTAAGAAAGAGATAATTCCATAACGTTTTAGTATTTAGTCTGGCTGTTTATGTTAGTCTTGGAATGAAAAGGCATCCACTAGCTATACTTTTGATATTTTTTATACAACACTGATCCCTCATCTATTTTCTACTTTTTGAATACAGTAAACTCCCGATTATCCGTGGAATAGGGTGGCCTGGCAACGCCGAATTCCCTGGATAATCCGCTATGAACAAAGAATACGCAAAACGATCGATAATCGATTATTATACCATAAGTTACACAAATAATGACCCCGGTTAGTGCAATTCACAAATAATCTTCAGAGGACAAAATAAATACAGAAAATATTTTAAAATGTCGATGTATTTGACGGATTATAACATGTACATTTATATGTCTAACTATTTACAATACGTACATAAGTATATGTCAAAAGTAAGTATGTATGTAGATATGTAATTTCCTTTACACATAATACTTTCACTTTTTAACAAAAAAATCTGTCACTTGTGGGATCTAAGTGTCTTGAGAACCATTTTGTCGCACAGTGTCTACGTGTGTCACAAAGCCATAAAGATCGATAATGTATATGACATATATGCATATGTGACGTCCTAGACTATTTATAGTCGAGGTTAGCTGACATTTGTTTACAATCTTATGATACACATTAGGTTTTCGGGCGTCCAAGCATTTTGTCATTGTCTCTTATATACAGTAGTCTGCTCGCCCCTTTTATTTCGCTGGCCTGCGTCGGGATGCTTCCCTTTCAATGTAAAAATTAGTGCGTACATATTTACATATCTATTCCCTTCTAATATGCTATTAAACCTATACAATATCAGGAGCACAGTTACAACATGTTACAATGCAAATATTGGAAACAACCCCAATACCAAAAAAAAAATTACAAATAAAACAGGTTACTTCAGATTAAACCCTTTTGTAATTTTCGATGATCATGTCATCATCATCAGAGGGTCTTATTACAAAACTCCAATCTAGCAAACAAGACTTTACAAACTAGAGTGACATCCCTCTGATAATAATGACATTGTCATCGAAATGTACATAAGCGTTTAATCTTAAGTATCTTGTTTTATTTGTTATTTTTGTGGTATTGGGGTTCTTTCCAATATTTTCATTGTAAGTCATTAAACCTGTTAATTTTTATTTTCACAAAATTTTTATTATACTATCTTCTGTTGTGATTCTGTTGTATGTAGTTTTAAAGAATTTTTTTTTGAGTAAAACTGAGTATCAACGTTCAGTTAGATACAATATGCTGACTGTTGAATGACATAAACAATTATGCTTATTCATACGGTTTAAAAAAATGTATTGTTTCTGTGTAAATTTGGCATTTCTTTTTTTGAAATAAATACAGTATTATTTTTTCAAAAGTATTTTAATATTTATTATTAAATTATAATTTAATTTTTTTAGCACAGAATATCATCTTAAGACGTTATTTAATAAATTTAGGCTAATTCCAATTCTGAGTATTGATATTTTGCAGCTGGATTTCATTGTTTAATTTTTGTTTCAGGATCTACAGAAGGGATAGGCACAATTGAAGGGATAATGGAGGGTATTGCATCGGCCGCTTCACTAGATCCAGTCAAACTTAGACTGGCCAACTTGAAAACTGAAAATACTCAGCTGATTGAAATGGTTGATTACTGGATGAAACACATCAATTATGAAGAGAGACTAAGAGCTATTGGAAAATTTAATGAGGTAAATAATAAAGTACTTTGTATCTAATTCTGAAGCATCTTTCCTCTTCTTCTGTTGGGGAATTTAAGAATTCTTTGAGATTATTTAAGTTAAAGTGCAAACAAACAGGAAAAAACATTTTGTAAGTTTCGTTTGTAGCACTAAAAATTCAGTGAGAGTGCTAAACATTTGTTTTCAGTTAAAAAGTTTTAAAGTTGATGATAAAAGTTATTTGAGGTTTAAAGAATAAAAGTCATTTCAAGCCAATGACCTTTCGGTTAGAGCTGGGTGTATAAATACAGTAATGATAATATTATTGGTTTTTTCATAAAAAGAAAAGAAAAAGTAAGATGACACTTAACAGAAGGTAAAAACGACTGTGAAAGCAGCTATGTCACCCCATTGCGGCATGTAGGCTATTTATATAGCTCACAAATGGTAGGTGTGTGTTTTCAAAATAAACCTTTTATAACCGACATCCAATAGGGTCTGTTATAATGAGGTTCTTCTATATAACTGTATATTCAATAATATAGCTGTACCAATTTAGTTCTGGTTTTCTTACGCATTTCTTTATATAGCTCATCACTCTCATTCTCTAAATTTGCAATTCCGACCTCCTCTCTTTTTGTTCCCTTTTGCATTAAATTATTTTTTTTTAATATTTTATGGGGGAAGGCAGAAAAAGATGTATGTTTCTACAAACATACTTTAATGCATTTAATATAGGTTTATTGCTCATTCATTATAAGTTTGTTTTAGGAACACTGGTGGAGACAGAAAGGCATAAGCTTGGTCCCAATTGCTTATGGTCTTGGTTACGTAAGCATGTACAGTGCCATGATATCTATATATGCCTTTGATGGGACTGTGGCAGTAACTCATGGGGGCATTGAATGTGGCCAAGGCATTAATACAAAGGTAAAGTCTTATTACCAAACTTGTTTGAAGAATATGTTTGTTTAACGATCTTGATTCGTAATTTAATCCCACGACATTACAATACATAATATTTAAAACTAATTACTAAAAAAGTGGAATTAAAACTCTTCATATATACCTAGAGTACAATATGTAAATTTATCTAAAAAATAATCAGTAGACATAATAAATAGTGGTAGTTTTTTATAAAAGAATTATTTAAGGCAAATTAGTTAATGTAACATGTAGGATGCAATTAACTACCAAATTCACACACATACACACACACACACACACACACACACACACACACACACACACACACACACATGCACGCACGCGCACACACACACACACCACACACACCACACACACGCACACACACACACACACATGCACGCACACGCGCGCGCACACACACACACACACACACACACACACATGCACATGCGCACACACACACCCACAAATATAGGAGACTGACAGCCTTACTTAGTGTCAATAGTCCAAAACTGCAATCGCTTGGAAATAAATAGAGTCTTTTCTTCTTCTTTTTTGATTGAAAAGGATCATCATATAATCGAAATATTTCAATAGTGTGATATGTTTTTATGTGTATCTATTATTTATTTCCAAGGTGTAATTACTAGGAAATATAATTAATTATCAACTAAGTCTTATTCAAGTGTTAGTTGAATGAATTAAACGATTAAAGCAAATGTCTATTTGAGATCACGAAAATATTATTAATTATCATTTATGACACAAACAACAAAGACTGTCGGAAAGTTTTCTGGTTCGTTTGTCACTGCTGATCTTGCTCTGCTGCCTCCCTCTCACTCGGAACTGCTTGGCAATGCCCCCCTCCGTTTCCGGCCACCACCACTCCGCCATCACTTCATACATGTAGAAAGAAAACACAAAGATAAATTAGTTCCAATTTCTCTAGTTACAGAAAGTGAAACGGCTATTACTAAATTTATATTGCAATTGTTAACTGAAGTTCATATTTGTAATTTTAAATAAATCATTACTTTTATCGAATATTTTTGTCACCTTTTCAGAAATTCCTATTCATAAATCAAGGTCGAACATTTTGAGTAGCCTGTTACATTAAAACGGAACTTTTAAAAGGCTTCATCATATGACCAAGATGTTAACTAAATTCATTAACAGAGAATATCATATAGGCCTATATAACTTGAAAGAATTGAGAATCGACTTAAGAATCGAGAATCAAAAGAAAAATTTGAGAATCGGAATCGAAAGTTTTAGGTATTAGCCCATCTCTAGTCTATTGCTAGCAGCTTCGTGTCCATACTAAAAGTAGCCTTTGCTGGCATGTAATATCTTTTGGCAATTTGTGCGAGAAATTAACATAAATCTGAGTTTTTGTTCTATAATTCCACTGATTCATCTGTGTAGATTACCATGAAGGGTGCATGAGTGTTTTTAATAATTTACAATCTTCAGCTTTCAGCATAATTGTAATGGCTTCAACTGACACCTCCACACAAAGACGCACACACATAACCCTCACACCCTACCCCCTCACACACACACACACACACACACACACACATATATATATATCGATGATATATAGATCGACTCACAAATATCTGTACCTCTACCCCCGGTAACTATTTTGGTCACCATAGATGTCACCTCTCTCTATACCAACATCCATCATGCACATGGCCTATCTGCAATAGAGAATTTTCTAAACAAACGCCCAGGCAAGCCTTCTCCCACTACACCTTTTCTTGTGAACCTGACCAGGTTCATCCTCGAGAAGAACAACTTTCAGTTTGAGGGAAGGAACTACCTTCAAATAAAGGGAACAGCAATGGGTATCAGAATGGCACCATCGTACACAAATCTGTACATGGGATTGTTGGAAGAAAGTTTTCTAAAGACACAAACACACCAGCCATTATGTTGGTATAGATATATAGATGACATCTTCCTAATTTGGACACAGGGTGCTTCAACACTTGAGACAGTTTTAGACAGCCTGACACAATTCTCCACACTTCAATTTACCTGGGAGAAATCTACATCAGCCATCACCTTTTTGGATGTAGAGGTAACACTCCAGAATGGAAATATCAACACAGGAATTCACATCAAACCTACAAACCACCTACAATATCTCCATTTCGACAGCAACCACCCAATAAACATAAAACGATCCATTCCATACAGTCAAGCAATCAGGGGTAAGAGAATCTGTTCGAATGATAGGGAATTGGAAGATTTTAATAGAAAGATATCAACAGCCTTCCAGAGAAGAGGATACCCAAAAAAACTCATTGAAAACCAAATTCATTCAGCACAATCCTCGGTTCACCATAAACCACAAACAGAACAAAATAAACTGTCTTTAATAACAGACTACCATCCTGGTCTACATAAACTCAACAAGATATTGAGAGATGGCTTCAAAATTCTTCAAGCTTCCGTCCACACCAAAAATCTTTTCACCGATCCACCGCAAATTTGGTACAAGCAACCTCCCAACTTGAAAAACATCCTAGTACATCCTAAACTACCAGACCCTGATGCAGAGAAACCACACAAACTTCCTCATGGCTCCTTCCCATGTAATAGACCTAGATGCAAGACGTGTCCAATACACCCCTCAGCAAATAGTTTCAACAGCCAAACAACAAAAATGGTCTTCAAAATACAGGGTCATCATAATTGTACATCGAAAAATGTCATATACCAGCTACAATGTAAACTTTGCTCAGCACAGTACATAGGCCTGACCACGGATGGTCTGAATATCAGAATGAATGGCCACAGACATGATGTTAAAATTATGAATATGGATAGACCAACAGCTCAACATGCTGCGAGTCACAACATCACAACTTTTGATGACTGCTATACCACAAAAATAATTAAATCACTCCCCCCTGATTGCAATCCCTCAGAACTGAGAAGGTGGGAACTATCATACCAGTGGTATACCAAGTCCAGAGAATCCCCTAACCTCAACATCAGATAAATCCATTCATTTTGTTTTTTTTTTTTCTTTTTTTTTTTTTTTTAACCCAAAGTAAGTCTGTCAGTCTCCTAGTCCAAAAAATCTAAATAATCTTTACCAACCAAAACTAACCTAAAAATATATATATATATATATATATATATATATATATATATATATATATATATATATTGTAAAACTTAGATGAATTATTTTTTCTTGTTGAATATGTATGGTGACATAAAATAATTTTCATAAACAAGAATATACGAATATTACTTCATTTTATTGTTCATTGAAGCTTTTCGCTAATTTACATTATTAGCATTTTCAAAATATATGAATCACTGTACAGTTATGTGACCAGAGTAAGACTGTTCAAACAGTCTTACTCTGGTCACATAACTGTACAGTGATTCATATATTTTGAAAATGCTAATAATGTAAATTAGCGAAAAGCTTCAATGAACAATAAAATGAAGTAATATTCGTATATTCTTGTTTATGAAAATTATTTTATGTCACCATATATATATATATATATATATATATATATATATATATATATATATATATATATATATATCGATATTTTATGTTGTCCATTATTTTTCCGTTGCACTGACTTTATGAAGTTGATATATTACTATTGTAAATACTTTTATCCACCACTAAGTGCAATAATTTTACCTTGTTGTGATGAGGCACCTTTCGGTCACTTGACCATTGTCGAATCACTAAACATGAAATAACAAGTGATTCGACAATGGTCAAGTGACCGAAAGGTGCCTCATCACAAGGTAAAATTATTGCACTTAGTGGTGGATAAAAGTATTTACAATAGTAATATATCAACTTCATATATATATATATATATATATATATATATATATATATATATATATATATATATATATATATATATCGATTTTTTGGACTAGGAGACTGACAGACTTACCTTGGTAAGAGTCCACTCTGTAGTCTTGAAATAGAAACACATAAAAGCACATAAACAATGATATATTTCAACCACACAGTGGTCTTTGTCAATCGAAGAGAAAACACAAAAAGAAATATGAGAGAATGAAATAAAATAATTATAATCACAGATTGTGTAGAGTAGAAATCAGATGTCACAGATGCACAGATTAAAGATATATATATATTGTTTCCATGAACATATGAGTGATTATAGTTTATATAAGTCTGTCAGGGGAATAGAGATGAGGCTATTTGGGGGGGGGGGAAATAAAAAAAATAATAAAATTAAAAAAAAAAATAGACACGTCTTGCATCTAGGTCTATTACATGGGAAGGAGCCATGAGGAAGTTTGTGTGGTTTCTCTGCATCAGGGTCTGGTAGTTTAGGATGTACTAGGATGTTTTTCAAGTTGGGAGGTTGCTTGTACCAAATTTGCGGTGGATCGGTGAAAAGATTTTTGGTGTGGACGGAAGCTTGAAGAATTTTAAAGCCATCTCTCAATATCTTGTTGAGTTTATGTAGACCAGGATGGTAGTCTGTTATTAAAGACAGTTTATTTTGTTCTGTTTGTGGTTTATGGTGAACCGAGGATTGTGCTGAATGAATTTGGTTTTCAATGAGTTTTTTTGGGTATCCTCTTCTCTGGAAGGCTGTTGATATCTTTCTATTAAAATCTTCCAATTCCCTATCATTCGAACAGATTCTCTTACCCCTGATTGCTTGACTGTATGGAATGGATCGTTTTATGTTTATTGGGTGGTTGCTGTCGAAATGGAGATATTGTAGGTGGTTTGTAGGTTTGATGTGAATTCCTGTGTTGATATTTCCATTCTGGAGTGTTACCTCTACATCCAAAAAGGTGATGGCTGATGTAGATTTCTCCCAGGTAAATTGAAGTGTGGAGAATTGTGTCAGGCTGTCTAAAAATGTCTCAAGTGTTGAAGCACCCTGTGTCCAAATTAGGAAGATGTCATCTATATATCTATACCAACATAATGGCTGGTGTGTTTGTGTCTTTAGAAAACTTTCTTCCAACAATCGCATGTACAGATTTGCGTACGATGGTGCCATTCTGGTACCCATTGCTGTTCCCTTTATTTGAAGGTAGTTCCTTCCCTCAAACTGAAAGTTGTTCTTCTCGAGGATGAACCTGGTCAGGTTCACAAGAAAAGGTGTAGTGGGAGAAGGCTTGCCTGGGCGTTTGTTTAGAAAATTCTCTATTGCAGATAGGCCATGTGCATGAGGGATGTTGGTATAGAGAGAGGTGACATCTATGGTGACCAAAATAGTTACCGGGGGTAGAGGTACAGATATTTGTGAGGGTCGATCTATGAAGTGATTGGTGTCCTGGGTATGTGATGGAAGGTTCTTTACTAAGGGTTGAAGGTGTGAGTCGAGGAAAGCTGAAATTCTTTCCGTTACTGAATTACAGCCAGCAATTATTGGTCTACCAGGTGGAGGGATTATGTTTTTGTGGATCTTTGGTAATATATAGAATTGAGGAGTAGAGGGGTTTTCATTTAGATTTCTTGGACTAGGAGACTGACAGATTTACCTTGGTAAGAGTCCACTCTGTAGTCTTGAAATAGAAACACATAAAAGCACTTAAACAATGATATATTTCAACCACACAGTGGTCTTTGTCAATCGAAGAGAAAACACAAAAAGAAATATGAGAGAATGAAATAAAATAATTGTAATCACAGATTGTGTAGAGTAGAAATCAGATGTCACAGATGCACAGATTAAAGATGTGGGTCAACCAATTCCAGCATTCATTATTTCCCTAGATGCATTGTTATATCCAGCTTTCATTAAAAATCATGCGAAATTTGTGATTGTACATAGTTCTACAGTGCAATTGTAGAACGTAGTAATAAATTGAAAGCAAAAAAAGTCTTCTTTTCTTTTGAAAAATGTTATTTTTCTCTATTAAATTATTTCATTTGAATGTTGCTAATTGTTCTTCAGGTTGCCCAAGTTTGTGCACATGCTCTTGGCATAGACATGAGTTATATTCAGATTAAACCTTCTGATAACTTCACCAGCCCCAACAACCAGGGAACTGGAGGAAGTGTGACCAGTGAATCAGCATGTTTTGTGAGTACTATTTTATATATAAACAGTATCTTCCTTTTTCTTATTCGAATAATTGAAAAGTTTTTTCTATTCCCCTGACAATAAAAAGTTCATTTGTATGAGTGTAAAAATAATTTAGTTAAACCGAGTAATTCAGTACAGTAGAGCCTTGATAATTCAAGGTAGATAGAACCCTCGGATTATACTGAAATACGTTCCTGTACAATAGAAAAAATAGGAATTTTAATGAACCTTTGTAGGTAATTAAAAATGCACTAAAATAAGTTAATAGAACTTTTTATGAACATTTCTTGGAAGCCTGATTCATTTCCTTTGCATACCATATTGAAGTAAACATTTTTCGGAAGTTGGACTCATTTCCTTTGCATATAGTATGACTATAAATATTTCTTGGTAACACGATTCATCATTTTCTTTTAAAATGATTAAATAGGCTCTTATTTAACGGAAGCTTGAAATATCTGGACTCGGATTATCGAGACTCTACTGTACTTCTATTTAAATTCTTTCCCGCGTTTGCATGATAAGCGTTTAATGAATATCTCAGGATTATGAGCGCTGATTGTAAAATACACTGCATTTTTGGAATATAGCCAGTTTTTCAAATCATTATTATGAAACTATATTTAATAAAACTTATGTGTTTAGATTGCTTGAATCTCCTTTCATTCTTCTTTTCAGTGATGCAAATACAACTTATGTTTACCAAAAGTTCAAATTTGAATAAAACGTGTTTTATTCAAATCACGTGTTTTTTATTAAAATATTGTCCCCGATCTTTCCTCATAAATTTACTTTCATTATAAGTTTGTAAAACTTGATAATTTCAAACACAAAAGCTTTGCCAATCGTCATAAATAACAAAATCAGGATGTACTTAGAGTTAAATCATATTTCTTCAACACATGTATAATATTGAATTTATTTGTAAAGAATTTTATTTATAATAATGCAGAGATGTGTGCATTTTTATTATGTATACAACAAAGTTAGGAAGAGGTATTCAATATATTCAAGTTAATTATATACACCTTATTCATGCTATATTATTTTATAAGTTTGATTTTAAAAGAAAACACTTTATGGTGTATTTAGAATAAACAGCTATATCCCAAAAATATAATCTTTTTAAATTTAGAGGTGCAGATATTTTTTCCCATGCCTATCAGCAAAATATTAATGGTAGAACTTAACAATAAATTTCATATTATTCACATCACATCGTGTGTTGAGATGAGGTCTTTTTTGTTGATGTGAAGAATTTTTGCGTTATAGTTGTAACATGTCTCAATTATATGGTTAGCAAGAGATGAGTTGAGATCATGTAATAGAATGTATGTGTTCTTTGAACCTTTGTTGACGACTGAGGCCTCTTTGTGTTATGTCCAGTACTGTTCCCTCTTTGTCTCAGTAAGTGTTCATAAATTTACTAAAATTATAAATTCGCCAACTCATCATTTTATTAACTTCAAATCTATTATTTTAAGTATTCAGTCAAATGTGAAAACCATAAGAATGAGCATTTGTCGTAACCAAATAATAAATTTTAAAGTCATTACTTTCAAACTTATTACTACCTATTTAATCTTCACAGGTAATGTAATACACACTAAAATCCATTGTATTAATAAAAAAGTATTATAAATTAAACAAGCTTACATAATCAAACATTATGCAAACTTTTGTTAACAATGATAATGGCTCTAATTCAATAACATATATTTAAATTGCCTGAGGTCAGGTGAATATTCAGAAGTTTTGTTTCTGTATTAGGCAGCTTTAATGTGTTGCCAACAACTTCTGGATCGTCTAAAACCGCTTAGGGAAGAACCACAAAACAGTATTGATTGGCCTCAGCTGATCAAGAAAGCTTATTCTGAGAACGTGAACCTCAGTGCATCCTATATGTGAGTTTTGTTATTTGGTTAGCCAATAAAACTTTTATTGTTTCTATAGACATGTTTACACTAATATTTTAAAACAATTACATTAAGTTGAAACAAAACATTCTGTGTTGTCATAGAGCAACTAAAAATATTTCCATTTAATGAACTCATTTTGACTGCCAAATAAGTAGAGAGACATGAAATCGTGTCCTGGAGGATGAACATAACCTCATAATGCCTCAATACTTCTTATCACACCTTTTCCAGTAGCTTTTATTCCGCCAAATAACAAAGGAAACCTTTACTACAGCTTTAGTTATTCTTTCAAAACAAGAGCTAACTTCCTAAACAATACTAAACTTTACAAACAAATTGTGCACTGACTTCCTTGGCATTAATTGGAATTATTCCCTTTCACACATTTAAATTGTATGGAAACACTGCATCCTCAAACCAAGCACCACAGACACACTATGACCTTTATCAATCAGAGAGAGAGAGACAGAAACTTCAGTGAATCACAGACGTGTACAGGAGTCTAGATATCCAAATGTCATAGTCACACTTTGACCTTTATCAATCAGAGAGAGAGATACTGAAGAGAATCACAGATGTGTACAGAAGTGTAGATATCCAAATGTCATAGACACACTGTGACCTTTTCAGAGAGAAAGAGAGGGAAACTGATGTGAATCACAGACGTGTATAGAAATGTAGATATCCAAATGGCATAGACACACTGTGACCTATATCAATCAGAGAGAGAGAGAGACTGATGTGAATTACACATGTCTAAGAAGTCTAGATATTCAAATGTGATAGACACACTGAGACCATTATCAATCAGAGAGAGAGAGCGAGAAACTGAAGTGAATCACAGATGTGTAAAGAAGTCTAGATATCCAAATGTCATAGACACACTGTGACCTTTATCAATCAGAGAGAGAGAGAAACTGAAGTGAATTACAGATGTATATAGTAGCCTACATATCCAAATGTCATAGATGCAATGTGTAGAGTTAAAAATGTACATTATTTTCATATATTGTTTGTATAAACGTATAGAGTATTTAATGTGTGGTTTCAAGGTAGATTAGATTCTGTTCTTAACAAGTATGTTTGATCATAAAGTTGTCCTGTAAAGTCCCACAAGAATGTGTAATATAGAAATAAAATTGTAATTCAATTTCTACTGTGGCTGTCAAAGAAAAATTATATTTTAGTTACTTTTTATTTTATAACTAAAATGAATATAAATATCTATATACATGTGAAAAAATCACAGTATTAAGTGCCAAAATAGAAAGCAAGTTTCCTTGCAATTTTCCATTTCCCTAGCTATATAGTATGTATTGTTGGACTATTGTTTTTGTTTATAACTTTTTATTTGCTCTCTTTCTTTTATGTTTCTAATTTATGAAGCTGATAGTGGTCTATAATTTCTCATTCTATCCACATCATGTAATGTGCTTTATTATTGCAAAGAATCTTTCTCTTATAATTTCATATACATCTTTAAGTAATCAATATCTAGCTATGGGCAAGTTGGCTCAGTGCTAAAGTGCTTGATTTCAAACATGTAGGTACTCAGTTCAAATCCGACCAAGACGTTAAGTTTTTTAAATTTAGTTAATGAAATAAATATTTGAAAAAACTGTATTAACATTAATTGTCATCCATTATAGATTTTAAAAAATGTATTTGAACTTGATTGGATGAATAAAAACATATTTTATTAATGATAGAAATTTTGTACAAAATATGTATAAGGAGAGTTTGGGCTAATAGAAGAAATTGATAAACATAACAAAAACTAACCAATCTTGAAAATAGAATTCAACAAATATATGGCACATAGAGTAGGAAATGTATATGGTGAAGTCACTCATAAGAAAGAGTGAAATAATCACCTGAATGTGTGTTATATAATAGTTGCTAATTTGGTGCTAGAATGTCTACAGATTTACAGTTATTATGCTAGTTTTAATTTTGCATTTTTATTGAACACTTACAACTGTATGAAAACCTGAAACAGTTTATTGGTTGTATTAAAAAAAAAAATAGAGTAGCAATGTTAAAAGTTAACACTTCTAGCGAATAAAAACATACGTCTCCATAAAAGAATTTTTACTGTTAACATTCATAACATAAACAAAGATATCTTAGTTGCCAAAATTGAAATCAGTTACACCTTTATGTATGTTTCACAAACACGTATAGCAGTATGGGAAGGGTAACTCTAAAACTGAGAAAAAAGGCATCATTTGTGTGTTCACTCTCTACTCTTCGTACGCCGTCTTGTTGTGACGAAGCAGAAATTCGCCCAAACCAGATGAAGGAACAGGACCAAATTTTGTTATAATGTAACTTTTGGTGGAATGATTTCATACCCTCATCTAGTTTGAGCAACCTCTAGATCAGGCATTCTCACTATGCAGCTTGTGGGCCGTGTGCTGCGCTAAGAATGGAATTTAAACAGTAGTTCAATAGTAATGGTATTTTTGAAGAAAAAAAGGATAAAGCTCATTATGAGTTTTGGAAATCAATTGAAAAGGACAAAATTCCTAACTTAACTGATTGTGCTTAGAAAATATGATGTGTTTTTACATAATATACCTGTGAATCTACGTTCAGTAATCTGAAGTTCTTAAAACACAAGTACAGATCTGGGTTAACAAGTGAAAACATTGCAAACCTGTTAAGGACTTCAGTTTCTTTCCAACCTGTTAACAGAGATGCCATATTAGTTGTGAATGATTTTATCTATCGGTTTCAAAGAATTAACAAATTCAGTTATTCCTTGGAGTTAAGTAAAATACATTTCCTACTTTTATTATGAAAAACAGTTGATTTATTTTAGTGATGTAATAAAAGCATGCGATAATCATTCTGTTTTTAAGTTATTTAATACAATTTGTACTTGCGGCCCTGAGGAAAACTTGATGCAAACTATTTGGCTCTCTAAGAAATCCTAGTAAAAACCCCTGCTCTAGATTATCAGTACAATTTACTGGGTAAGGAAATATAAAATATCAATTCTAGTATTTCCTTTTTTCTCAGTCAGTTTTAACCTTCTAGTGTTGATAACTATGTCAGTGAAATGTAAGATTTTATAACTGTTTTAAAAGTTTTGTAGCCAAGGATTTTCTATTCTTTATGTTGTAATGCAGGCTGCTGTGCTCTATGGCCATTATTGTATCAACAGTCACTTTCAAGTAATTGAAAAGATTTTCAAAAATTTGAATAAATTTATTTATCTATAGAATTTCTAATTATTTAATATTTTTAATAAATATATGTTAATAATAATGATAATATATTATAATAATATAATATAAATATTTAATTATTTTAATTGTTTTTATCATTTGTTAGGTTTACAGTAAATGATCCTGTGAAAGACTACATGATATATGGAGTAACAGCAGTCGAAGTAGAAGTTGATGTTCTTACTGGGCAGCACCTGGTAATGTTACGTTTTTGGAAAATAATTGTAACAACTGTAGTCATTCTTAAACTATTAGACTACGTTGTCTAATATCTATGCATTAAGTTAGGCCTCAAGATTATTCCATTAAAGGAAAGTTGTATATGAATTATAATTGCTTTTATATCTATTGTGTGGCCTTCAGCATTTAACTTTGACAGAGAAATAAAGAATAATAGTTCAGGAGGGACACACAGATAAAGTTAGAGGCAAATCTGTGTCACCTTTGAGTTGATACTTTGACAAAATGTTATGAGCAAAATTTGAATAAAATTTCTAAAACACTAACCTTACGTTAAGTAAGATGTTCCACGCAGGTTTAGTTGAAGTCGTCTGGTGTGCACATCACTTTTTCATTGTAACTGTTCACTAAAACTATTAATTGAGTTAGTTTTCATATTCACTAAAAGAATAAGTTATAAAATCATTTCACTTTTACCACGTGCAAACACTCTTGTGGTTGAAAAGATTTAATGAGAAAACAACGAGACAGGTGAAGTTATTAATTAGTTAAATTCGATAAAATACACCGCTCTTTGTTTTGAGATTGATCTCAACACTTATTTGCGAAAGATTTGTGAGATCCAAAATGATGAAAAAAAGTGTAATATAGGGATAGTTGATATTTTCTGTCACGGTGACGTGTCACTGGTATTTGTTTGTTGCTAGTATTACCAGTGACAAAATATGGAATATCCCAGTTCCAGTGACAATAGATGGGTTGGAAGTGGTCTCTGTTGTGATTGGGCAAAATGTCGCTCACGGAAAAGTTACTGATGTTTTACCACGGCTGTCATTGGTTGATTTGTCGCTGTCACTGGTTCTACTCATTTACGTCATGTGTGAGTGGACGAATTGTGTAGGGTTTCATGACAGTGTCAGTGTTGTGTACAATTTTGCATAGTCAGACACAATTTTGCACTCCCAAGTTTGTTCTTAATTTTGTAGGAGTTTATTTTTAAATAAAATGAGCCTTCCAAAAAAAAGCGAGGCATGGAATCATTTCACCAGTATGTCTGACTGTTATTGGTGCGTGCAGAGCTGTCTCAGTATCCCTTGTCACCAGTAAAAGTCACTGATCCAAGCCTGGCTCTGTTAATAAAATCACAGACCCGTTAAAAGTTACTGGATCAACCATCTCTAGTGTAAGAATGAGCCTAAAATGGCGAGGAAAAAGGGCGTGGAGATGGGGCGAGACGAACTCTTTCAGGAGTTGAATACAGACTGCCGGAAAAATGACGAGAATATTACGCAGTAGAGCATGCACTGTAGATCGAGCACGTAGTACTTTGACAAAAAGGTTAGCTAGATGAATTACGAGAATTGTACTAAACATATTAAATATTATTATTTTCATTAAAATTAAATATAGTCATTTTAAAATGTTGCAAAATGGCAAAATCTATTATTTTTTAAATACCTTTTTATTTCATCTATTTGAAAATGTAGTTCCCAAATTCAAAAGCTCGTCAATGTATTAAAGTAGGATCAGGTTAGTGGTATTATGGTTGATGGTAATTATTACCAAATACTGTTTTATGATACAAAACTACCTTATTGGAGTTTTGGAACACAGCTTATTATCCTTGAACGGGTGAACATACCTAATATTTATGTATAATTTATCCAGGTGACGAGAGCAGACATTCTCGAAGATGCAGGCATAAGTTTGAGTCCTCAAGTTGATATTGGTCAGGTAGAAGGCGCTTTTGTCATGGGCCTTGGTTACTATACAACAGAGCAACTTATTTATGATTGCACTGGAGAATTGAAAACCAACCGAACTTGGGTAAGTTTTTAATTCTTAAGAAATAATTATTTTTCAATAATACTTTGAAAATATTTTAAAGTAAAATATTATATATGTGTAGAGTACTCTATAGCCCAACTGAGGTCCTGTAATTTTTACCAAGCTATTTTAGCATAGCGAGGTGTGGAACTATCAATTTCAGTTTTCCAACTTTTGTAGACACTTTTGGATGCATACTGTGGTTTTGATTTATATTTCCTAATGAAACAATGAAAGATATTTTTACAAGAAAGGTTATAAACCTTAATGACTTGTAAATCAGGCTAAGTTTAATAATTGATCTAAAGTTAAAACTTTTAATATAAATTCATGTCCTGATGATGTATAATCTTATTTCTCACGAAATTTTGTAATTACAGCAGTCCCTTGATAACCCAACATTTACTACTGCGATCTTTCCAGTAATCCAGCATTTACTACTGCGATCTCTCCAGTAATCCAGCATTTACTACTGAGATCTCTCCAGTAATCCAACATTTATTACTGCGATCTCTCCAGTAATCCAACATTTACTACTGCAATCTCTCCAGTAATCCAACATTTACTACTGCGATCTCTCCAGTAATCCAACATTTACTACTGCGATCTCTCCAGTAATCCAGCATTTACTACTGCGATCTCTCCAGTAATCCAGCAGTTTTCAAAGATGATCAATTAACCCCACCTTGCCCCCATGAATGTATTGGTTCCAGAATACTATCATATCTTTTTTGAAATACCAAGTTATGCAGCTCCACGCTGAGACTACAGTAAATATATGTTTATGAATTTAGCTTTTATTATACCTGACCAAAAAATTGGTAATTCAACCATATCGAGTAACGATGCCCCTGATAAATGCGGTGGGGAAGGGCAGATGTGGTGCGTGATAACAATAGTAACACATAATAGTATTACGGTGCTTGCAAATCACCGGTTAACTTGTTAGTCATCGGCTTCAGTTTCTCCTACACAACAGGTTGCTTGGTCAAGCCATATTCAACTAATAAATGCTTATTTATTCACTTGGTTTTTGTTATTACAGTGCCTTCTAAAGATAAACTGATTGATTTGGGTAGTGTGGTTTTAAGGCTTTTATATGCACAACTGGACATTACAAATGGCAGGTTATGGGAGATAGTTTCTAGGGGAAGGGTGATGGAACATGACTCAAATTTTTCCCTGAAGAATAGTATAGGGAATAGGGCCAGAATTTTACTGAGTAATTTAAAAATATATATATATATATATATATCGTAGAGCCAAGTGTGTTGTAATATTTTACTTTTATTTTTTTTGTTTCTCAAAATTTTCTGTTTCACATTTACTTAACTAAGACTGGAGCTCTGGTGTAATTTGAGTGAGGTGAATCTGTTTCCTGACGGTCAGTTAGAGATGATGTAATATTCCCTGGCAGCTTTTTTGCCTAAGTTTCTGTTGAACAGAATAGTTACAAAGTTTTTCATTAGAAATATCTGCAATTTCTGTAGGTCGGTGAGCCCAGGAATTATAGCATCTCCGTAAACAATATCTACCTTTTTGAAATAGTGAATAGAGTACCACTCCTTTTCCTTTAGTATGGAACACACTTTTGTAGTTACTTGTTTGCTTTTGACTGTGCATTGACATGACAACGGTGGTAGAGATGAGTAGGTTCTGAAAGCAAATGGTGTTTCAATGCTGCGGCTACCAGTTTATAAGCAGTGTCGTTCGCATTTTACACACATCAGAGATGTAACATCGTAGTGATCTTTATAGTATGAAGAAGTGAGCAGTTAGTTTTTGTTATATTGCTTACTTTTTTTATTAGTTGTTTAGGGATATTGTCATTGTGTGTAATCATCTTTCTACATTTTCAGCCATCTTTGTTTTTTAGAATATAATATAATGTATATTTTTAATATTGTACCAAAAAAAATATATTATGTATATAGATTTAGTGTATTTATTTTTATTTTTGTGATTTGTTTTCCAGGTTTAGGGAGTCTTTTTGAATTGTTGTTATAGTTTTTTTTCACTACAAATGCTGATGGCAGTTGTTGCTCTGAAGTAGAAATTATTGCTCTTGGAGTTTAAAACCTTTGCAAAATGTAATTCAAATCTCATCAGATGGTGGTTCCATGGGAATTTTTCTTAAAATACTGCATTCACCTTTAGGTACCATCTTTGCTGATTAATAGAGTTTATCTCAGTTCCAAACATTTTTATAAAATGGAAGCTTTCAGAAATTATTCAAACAGGTTTATCAATCCGACACCTGCTATAACAAGTGTAACATTTATACAACTGTAGGACTTCTGCACAGGACAATTTACAAAGGCAAGGAGTGTAATATAGAGGAATGACATTACTTCTCCAGTAAAATACAAGCAAGGAAAAGTTGTATAGTTTTATGAATAGCAAGTAGTTGCTTACTTGTTAGTTGTATCTACTACTAGTCATTATCAATAAGCATGAAAAAGCTGTTCATCTTATTCTCTGTATCTATTACTGAGTTCATTTAATAGAATAAACTATTACTGTCTAAAGTGAATTTTATGAAAAATGTTTTGTTTTCTCAGAATTACTATCCTCCAGGGGCCCAAGACATACCGGTGGACTTGAGAGTTGAAATACAAAAGAATTCCGTTAATCCTTCAGGAGTTCTTCGTTCAAAAGGTAAGTTTAGTTTATAGATAATTCTACTTGTGTACAATGTAATCAATAAATAATATAGCTACTGATATTCAGAAACATACCTTATAATTCTACAATACTAGTAGAACTTGGTAACTAACACACAGGGCATATAATATACTTTAACACATTGAATGCAGTGGGCATCCATGAACGCCCTTGCCCTACTGACGCCCTTGGCAATAGGGGTTCATTTCCACTCTCAATTCGTTGGTTCAGTGTGAGGTTAACTATTGCCAGAAAACTTTGTATCTCTTATCGGTTATTGTGCCAGTCTTTGTGAACATTTCGGTGCATTTCGATTTTTGTTCCACTGTTGCTGTCGGATTGGGGACTGTGTTATCGTATTAGTGTTACTTGAAGTGTGTTATAGTTGTGTTTAATATATTTTGTACAATGAATATGTATAATTAGCTTGAATTATTGGAGAATGTCTACTCTGACAACAAAAATGGCTCTGAGGATAGCTCTAACAGCTCCGACGATGACGACGAAGTGTCTCCAACATGATGGCTGACACTTGGCGCAGCTGGCTTGATAGACATACTTTTCACAGGAGGTTCTGGACTTAGAGTGCCAATTCCCGGTAACAATACTCCAACTGATTAGTTTAATTTATTGATAGACGTTATTTTCTTAGAGACAACTGAGACAAACAGATATGCCTTGGAATTTTTTTGCGGTACAAAAAACAGTGCCAACTCATGAATCAAATTGGAAAGACCTGACTGGCAGAAATTATATTTTTTTGGAACTATTGCTTCTTAACAAAATAAACGGACCCTGTATGATTTCTGTCTCAAAGTCATTGAAGGACTTCTACCCACCAAACAGGCTCCCATTATGGTGACTCCTACTCGAAACAGCGTACACAGGCTCGCATAGAATAACAAAAGAAAAGCAAATGGAGACGGATTTCAAATAAAATGCCGAGTTTGTGTAAAAGAAAGCAAAAGGAAATTGACCACCTACATTTGTGCTATGTGTTTGGATGAACCAGGACTGTGTGAACTGCAATGTTTCGCAAGGACATGGATGACTAAAGCTAAGTATTAAAATGGTGGGGGGGGGGGTTGTATGTAGTATTTATTTTGGTATTTTTTAGAAATTATTATAAACACTGTGTTAGAACTATTTAGGTATGAATTACTTGTTGACATTGTGTGTAAGCTTATTTTTATCGTTGAAAAACTTTGTAAATGGCGGCAAGAAGGGTTGTAGGTACTTAAAATCTTTTGTGGTACTTTTTATATAACTGTAACTAAGTGTTGTGACTTAAAAAAAGGTTTATCGGTATCCAGCAACAATTGGTAGAGAAACCCAACACTGAGACAGTGAACAAAACCATCACCTCAGATACGAAAACCAGCACCACCGGCGAAGTACGGACATGAACATACTGGCAAAAATGAATGCCTAGCCAGATTCAGGTGACATATTGGGTCCATTAACAACATTTTCAATGCAAGTAGTCAATAATATTTTTTCAGCAATTTTGATGCGCAACTATAAAACATTGCCACACTCAACGTGTTAAGAAGAAATATAAAAAACAAAAGATTCTTTAAAAAATATGTGTTTTGCTAACTATTTTATTTAAAATTTCAGCAACGGGTGAACCTCCATTGTGTATGTCGGTTGCTATAGCTCTTGCAATCCAGAATACATTTTCCAAACCTCGTAACAGAAATGGAGCAGACAAATATATTGATTTCAGTAAGTATTAACTTATATAAATAAATATCTACCTACTTTTTTATTAATAAAAATATTATTTAATGTATTTAAGTATGTTTTATATAGAAAAACATGTGAATAAATACATTCATAGTTCAATATTACGTATATCAGTAGAGTAATTTTATTACTTTTGAAAAATGTAAGTTCTTTTAGAATTTCTTTTAAATACTTGCTTTGCATTAATGGCATTGTTTGTTCTCATGGCTTATTGTGCCTTATTCTGTGGTAAAACTAGGTATATGGGACAAGTCCTTGCTTACCTTGTAATGATTTATTGTGGAGAATTGTCTGTTGAGCCCAGATAGTTGACTTGACTGTACTACAAGTGACAAGCAGGTCTGATCAACCTGCAGATAATCTTATCAGTTGGAATGTCAATAATGCTGCAGCACCAACTGGCCAAACAAAGGTCAAGTTCAATTGTCCTGTGCTTGGCAGACATATGATTATGTAGGACATTTAGTGAAATTAATTCATGAAGGCTCCACAACAACACCAGCCATTTTTCTTGTCAGAGCTCCCCCCCTAGCTCAAACCTGGACATTAGCTAAGGTTACTATATCGGCGGCCTACTCCTGCCTATGCTGTTGGAGTCACGGTTGGGTTAGAACTACTGTGGCCCAGACCTACCTCCCGAGTCTGCGGGGAAGTTATCTCCGTACCGATAAGTGAAAATTTTTATTATGAGACTTTGAATATAGGTCAATTTTCAAGGTTACTAGACTTAGCTGGTAACAATATCAAGGACCACTACATATCTTACTTCCTATTCCTACCAGGAGGCTACCGTGAACTATTGGGGAAGAAAATCAGCTTCCCACCATACACCTTAGCTAGTACATTTACATGTATAACTTATCTGTGTTTGTTAGTGTGAATTTATTAGTGTTCTTATATATGTATATATACATTGTTACCTGTATTAGTATTCCAGTTCAGTGGTGGCCACCCAAATTTAATATTAAAGTAATAGGTTTAAGGTCATGTGTAAATTTTTATTAATATTGGTTTAATAAATAGTAATATCGATTATTGTCACATCAGATCTTATGAGATTATTTTATGAAAATTTAACGTCAGTAATACCTCTGTATGAAACTCTCCACTATCTCTCCCACTCTCCCTATTGGCTGGCTGTCGTGGCTCGATTAATTTTCATACGAGAGTGTTAGGCTTTTCCTTGTACGGGCCTAATCTAACTACTGCAAGAGAACAAGGTGGCGCCCCGAGCAAAGATTACTTTAAACTTTTGTCAAGGATATCTGACAAGATAAAATTGATTTTGAATTGTAATACCCACCCCCCTAGGCTGAGCCAAACTGGGACCGCTACAACTTTTGGATAGAAGTTACACTAATTCTTTTTTTAAAGCTGAGAAAAAACAATATTAAAACTATAGTCGTTAATTTTATTACAAATACTTGCTTATCCAAGATATTACTTATTTTTTATTTTTTTTAACATTATTAATTACAATAACCCCTAATTACAAAATTTCAATGATTTTTTTGTTGTTGTAAGATTTTATTTGAGTATTTTATGTTCCTGTAGAGTGTCTTTGTAGGTAATGAGACTTCAAAATTAAATAAAAGGGCTGTAGCTATTTTAAAGGTGCAATATTCACCTTTGTCCTCTGAGGATTACATCTTTATAATAATTAAGGTGTATATGTGCAATTGAAGTTATCGATTATTTTATTATAAAATAGGGGTTTAATCTTGAAACGGATGAGGGAGGGTATGTTTGGCAGATGAAACATGTGTGATCTTGTCTCAGTTTGTCTAGTTTTACGTCAGCAAGAAGATATTGCTTATAGCAAGCATAGCGAGTGTGATTCTTATAGTTGCATTTTTTAAATTCTTGTTTATCTCATATATTCATAGTTTTTATAAAACTTTTAGGCAAAAAATTTGGTGCTGACATGTATAAATATGGTGTGAAAACACAGTATCTAGAATATTTACTGTTAGACTGTTTTCAATTTTTAAAGCCTTAACTAAAGGTGTAAACACTACTCTTTATCTCTCGCCTCCAAATTTTTATTCTGGATTTGTAGTACTTTTTAAAAATCACAATAATTACAGTTTTGAAAATGATTTAGTTTGAAATTTCACATGATTATTAGATTATTGGGATTCATCCAAAGACGGGATCACAGTTAATTAAAATAGAATAGTAACAGTTTCTTACATTTTGTTGTTGCCAGGAAAAATGATTTTTGTACGATTTTGAAGACATCCCATTTTATTACATGACTTTATGATCCACATATAGATCATCACAATATCATTTATATGAAATTTCCATTGGATTTAAATATACTTTCATTTTCTGTAATGATTTAAATATGTAAATAAATTGTTTTTCACTGCAAGATATTTAAATTTGTTAAGTGGCTCTTCTTTTTATTTGTGATGCGGATGGCCATTCAGGAAGTATTGGTAAAATTTTATGAGCTGGCATTTGGGGGCTGCGGGGCTTGGCGAGAGGCCGAGGATGAGGGGATGGTGGAGGTGTTCGCAGGTCATTTTCAAAAACATTGACCCTTGGACTTACCTTGACTCATTATATTGTTACTTATTAATACTTTTTAATGTACAGTAAAAATAACTACAAAAGAAAATAGGGTGTTCACAGAAGGGTGCTAACAAGATTGTCTAAGGGTTGGGACTGGTAGACTGTGATTTATGGGATGACGACAGTGCCTGAGATTTTATAGATGACTAATATACAATTTCTACCTAAGAGCCTAGTTTATAAAATTTCACCTATATCTCTTTCTCAATTCATATCACAGTGTGAGTTGCAACCCGAGCTGAGCTAGAGACACATTTCTTAAGTCCTACTCTAGACAAATGTATTTATTTTAAAAATAACATTAGCTCAAGTTCAAGACACAGTCAATGTAAATAGTATGATTGATTCAAGATGTTATCCATGTTTACTGAGTTTTATGATATTTTTAATGAATTATAATTTATTATTTTGTTTTGAAAAATCTCAGTAACCTTACACTTATCATTTGAATTCCCGTTATATTTTCTTTACTGTTCAGTATCAATATTCTTACACTTTTGTTTACTTGCGTGTGTTTTATTTCTTTTTCATTTTTCTAGAAACAAATAGAGCTATTGTAGGTAAGCTACCTCATTTTTTTAAAATTTCTCTCCAAAAGTATATTTTTAAATATAAATTATGTTTAGGTTATAAAAAGTAAATAATCTTCCTAATACTACCTTATTTTTATTATTTCAGATGTTCCAATGACTCCAGAGAAAATATTTCTTTCATGCAAAAATGATATTAAGAGTTACAAATTAAATTAGGTTAGTCTAACCACTTTTAAAACATTTTGTACAGTACAATAGAAATTTGATAATTCGCCTTCTTTGGCAGTGAACAATTACAATACTATAGTTAAAAAATAATGGCTATAAAAAGTCTTTAACGTGAACATAGATTCTGCAAAGACAATCCAAAATAATGTTCTTAAAATAAGGATTTTAGGTCTTTTCAAAAAAAGTAATACATTTTTTAATGTCTCTTTGTTAGCCTGATTGACACAACTTTTTTTTTAAAGTTGGTGGACTTGCCCTCAAAGTTTGTGAATATAAAGAATTTTAAAATAATTTGATCCACTTTACGTGATTATTAAAAAGTAATGTGGTCAAGAACTTTCATTAAATTTTGGTTCAGGTCATAATAAAACTCAACAAATTTTCTTGACAGCAGACAAAAAGAACTGTTATCATATTAAAGTAAAGTTGATATGGCTATCAATCCAGATACTTGAAAAACAGGTATTCCAATGTAGCTAAGACACCACTAATATAACCCATTAAATTTAAAATGTCCATTATTTTACAACTGACATAAAAACTATGAATAATTGTCATAATATTTAATACTAGAGATGGTGAGCATTGCATTCAGACATTTATCTGCAGATTTCAAAAATAACAGTTTTTGTATGACTTCTTGAGGACATTTTAACCCTTAGCGCTCGGATTTTTTTAACATGCTTTGCTTCCCCACTTGTAATTAATTTGAGACAAATTCCTCGCCTGCAAGTTGCATTATTGTTTATGGAAAAGTTTGTTTTCTCTTACATGATTTTAGTAAACTAAGCTATTTTTATTTACTAATAATGTATGTACATGATTTTATTATCTTATTTGTAGTTTTGCAGAGTATGATATCTTTGAAAACAGCCTTCCGGATGAAATCGTGGTTTTCTGCTGCATGTTTTGCAGTGAAAGGCTGTTTCCCTTCTACCTCCTTTTATCTTCCTTTTACTACTTTTATCATTGGAAAAGATTAAGTGTAATTTCCCATTCAGTCTTTCTTCTTTATCAGTAGTTGATGGCCAACCCCTCTTACTATATGGGTTATTCCTGATATCACCAATGCATTCTATCACGAAGTTTTGGCGAAAATATATTTGTTTAACAGTATTTTCTCTAATTCCTTTTTTTTGTTATTATAGATAATAAAACTGTTTACTACAGCTACAACTAACAGCCAGAAAAACATTTTCCTCCACCATTTATTTGTTCCTCTCGTAAAACTGCATTATTCATTAATTGAACAGCTAAATCTACACCACCCATAAACTGGTTATATTTACAAATACCTGTTGGTTTAATTATTTTGTTTATGAAACTGAACTACATTCTAATAAATCAGGATCAAGTAAAAGATCAGGAATTTCAGAATCATTAATTGCACGTGAATCCACGGCAAACTACGAGTAAACAAATAACCGGCAAAACTGTTACCTACTTGCAGCTTACAACATAGCGGCAAACTAGATTTTGTGATGACTCACATATTCCTAGGCATTTTCAACTTTGTTCACATTATTGTCAATAGAGTGTAGCACCAAATGGTAAAAGATTGAATGTCGTCGGCTTCGCCGCAGACGAGTTATAGGCATTTGAAAATCGTGTCGGGTGACCCCCGACATACGAGTAAACTGCAATATACGCTTGGCAGGGCTGCCCCGACAGTCGAGTGCTAAGGGTTAAGTGTAGTTTTTACTGAACATTGATGGGGGTATATTTTTATAAAATTGATTAATCATATCAATATATAATTTTTTTTAATAATAAGATTATTACAATATATATAACATAGAAATAAACAACTAAAGCTTAAAATAATGCTAGATAAGTGTAAAATAATATTTTCATCAGAGTTGTTTGAGAAGTTTAGTTCAATAATGAATTAATATGAACATTGTTTAAGAAAATAATAAAGTTAGCAAACCGTGTACAATAAGTATAAAGGAGAAATAATATTTGGATTGTTCTTACTGTATATTTAGTAGCGTCAGGAAAATACAGTATTGTATTTAGCCCTTCCTATTATATGTTGGTATTATGTTGCCTAATATTACTAAAGATTTTTTATTAAATTTAAGTATTTATATTGGCATTTTCTGTTTAACGATTTCATAATTATATATATTATTCAGTTAAATGCAATTTATATAATATATACTTTCTTCAAATACAAATAAAGCATTTATATACTATTTTTTACAAAAATTTTTCACGGGGTTTTGTTGGCAGTGAATAGAAAGAAGTCTTAAGTTATCTTCAAACAGAGAAAAGACTGTTTTGAAAAGCAATGTAGTTATAAACTAATTTTGTGTAAAATTAGTCAAAGATATGTTATATTAATTATATGTTAGCCATAGTCCTAAAGTGTTTTGTCAAGTGTCATGATAGTGACACTTGGTTCTCAAATAAGGTGCTTTATATTATTAAGAAAAATATAATAATTCAAAATAAAAATGTTACAATATATATATATATATATTATTACAAAAATATGTTTAAGGAATAATATTTAAAATAATAATAAAACTTTTGTTTCAAGAAATCTGTTGATTTATTTATAGTGAAATATTATTTACATTACCTGTGTTTAGAACACTTAAGTAAATGTAATTTTAAAATGTATGTCCTCTTTTGGAAGTGCTCCAGGGTGCCTTGAGGGATAGTCATCTTACAGAGGTCATATTTTAAAATAAAAAAGTTGAAGTCTCGGAATAGGCTGAAGTTGGACCTCAAAACTGAAAGCTGTATTACATCTAGGATATAATGGTAGCACCAGATAAGGCAGTTGTGCAGTTAATATTCAAGAGGCAATCTATATATATTTTCTCAAGATATTATATTATATAATAATTTACAGTACTAGATTAAAATCCACACAAACTTACAGGTATTATAAATTTTACCTATACATCTTTTGGATTATAGTGATTCCCACATTTGTAAATCCGCTAATTTCTAAACTTAAATATGAACTTTTACATACTACAAATTTATAAAATTGTACACCATTTATCTTTCTGTGGTATAAATTGTTGAATTACACAATAAAATTAATGTTTCTGTATATATATTTATATATATATATATATATATATATATATATATATATATATATATATATATATATATATAGGAATTTTTTGGACTTGATAGGAGACTGACAGACTTACCTAAAGGCAATAGTCCAAAACTGCAATCTCTTGGGAATAAGCACATATAAAACACTTAATACACTTTTATTTGATATGTTTGATTGTTTTATATTTGATTTGTTTTATATGTGCTTATTCCCAAGAGATTGCAGTTTTGGACTATTGCCTTTAGGTAAGTCTGTCAGTCTCCTATCAAGTCCAAAAAATTCCTAAATAAGCTTTAAGCTCTACTAGAACTAACCTATATATATATATATATTCTTGATATTTAACGTTATCCATTGTTTTTCCGTTGCACTGACTGTATGAAGTTAATATATTACTATGTAAGTAATTTTGTCCACCATTAAGTGCAATAATTTTACCTTGAGTGATGAGGCACCTTTCGGTCAATTGATCATTGTCGAATCACTGATGTTTTTCTATTGTAGATGTTCGGTCTGTGAAGTTGGTGTTTGTTGACGTTACGCACACTTTTTCTTAATCTGTGTGTATGATATTTCTATATAGTATGTCTTCTGTATATGTTGTTTGTAGATTCATTAGATTGTTGTGTATGTTTTTATAAATGTGGTATTTTTCTAGTGAGTTTAGTTCTATTGGGTTGTTATTTATTTCAAGTATGGTTAGGTTATTTTCGTAATTTGTTATTTCGTGTTTATGGGATATTAGGTGTGCTGCAACATTTGATACTTTTGAATTTTTGTTTTTCAATGCTCTATAATGTTCTTCAAATCTTATTTTAAATGTTCTGGTTGTTTTTCCTATGTAAAAAGCGTTACAGTTGTTGCATGTGATTTTGTAAATTCCTGATAGGTTATGTTTTTCTGAATTTGTTTTGTGGTTTGTGTTATTAAGATATTTTATTATTTTGTTGTTTGGTTTGTAAGTTGGAGTGTAGTATTCTTTGTTGTATATATTTGTTATTTTTTCTATTTTGTTATTGGTGTATTTATATTTTAGGTAGATTTTTTAATTTTCATTATTTTCGTGTTCCGGTTGTAGTGTTGTGTTGAGGTTAGGTTTTTTTGTGAATTTATTGTATATATTTTTTATAATGTGTTTGTTGTATCCATTTTCTATTGCTATTTTTGTAATGTTATCTAATTCTTCATTTAATTTTTGTTTGTTATCCTGTGTGTATTTTATTGCTTTATTTATCATGTTACTGTAAGTGTTAATTTTGTGTGTCCAGGGGTGGTTAGATTTGTAGTGTATTGTGGTGTTGTTGGAAGTAGGTTTCCTGTATACTGTAGTTTCTATTTTATTATCATTTATATTTAAAGTAATGTCGAGGAAGTTGATTGTTCTATTTGTTTCTGTTTCAACGGTGAATTGTATGTTTTCGTTGTATGTATTTAGTTTGTTTAATATTATGACGTGTTCGTTGTGAATGGTAGGTTGGTATATTACAAGTATATCGTCTACATACCTTGTCCATAGTGAGATATTGTGTGTGTTTATTATAGGTTTAATTATTATTTGTTCAAAGTGTTGTAAATATATTTCTGACATGACAGATGATATGGGTGAACCCATGTTACAAAATTAACACTTACAGTAACATGATAAATAAAGCAATAAAATACACACAGGATAACAAACAAAAATTAAATGAAGAATTAGATAACATTACAAAAATAGCAATAGAAAATGGATACAACAAACACATTATAAAAAATATATACAAAAAAATCCACAAAAAAACCTAACCTCAACACAACACTACAACCGGAACACGAAAATAATGAAAATAAAAAAATCTACCTAAAATATAAATACACCAATAACAAAATAGAAAAAATAACAAATATATACAACAAAGAATACTACACTCCAACTTACAAACCAAACAACAAAATAATAAAATATCTTAATAACACAAACCACAAAACAAATTCAGAAAAACATAACCTATCAGGAATTTACAAAATCACATGCAACAACTGTAACGCTTTTTACATAGGAAAAACAACCAGAACATTTAAAATAAGATTTGAAGAACATTATAGAGCATTCAAAAACAAAAATTCAAAAGTATCAAATGTTGCAGCACACCTAATATCCCATAAACACGAAATAACAAATTACGAAAATAACCTAACCATACTTGAAATAAATAACAACCCAATAGAACTAAACTCACTAGAAAAATACCACATTTATAAAAACATACACAACAATCTAATGAATCTACAAACAACATATACAGAAGACATACTATATAGAAATATCATACACACAGATCAAGAAAAAGTGCGTGTAACGTCAACAAACACCAACTTCACAGACCGAAAATCTACAATAGAAAAACATCAGTGATTCGACAATGGTCAATTGACCGAAAGGTGCCTCATCACTCAAGGTAAAATTATTGCACTTAATGGTGTACAAAATTACTTACATAGTAATATATTAACTTCATATATATATATATATATATGTATATTCTTGATATTTTACATTAACCGTTGTTTTTCCGTTGCACTGACTTTATGAAGTTAATATATTACTATTGTAAGTAATTTTATCCACCATTAAGTGCAATGATTTTACCTTGTGTGATGAGGCGCCTTTCGGGCACTTGACCATTGTCGAATCACTGATTACCTAATCAATGGTCAAGTGACCTAAAGGCGCCTCATCACTCAAGGTAAAATCATTGCACTTAATGGTGGATAAATTTACTTACAATAGTAATATATAAACTTCATATATATATATATATATATATATATATATATATATATATATAATAATCATAATAAATACAATATATTCCCGATTATTATAATATATATTTGCAGAAAAGTTAAGTCGAGATTATGATTTGAATAGAATGAGGCTAGAAATATAACCCTATAAGATGTTGAGAGCTAGTCCTGGTCTCAAGTGCATTGGATTTTAATGCAACTTACCTTGTTACACTTAGACTCAGCTAATAAAAACAACAATGCTAGCTTTTTAGTCATATTTTGTAATGCAATAGGTTTTTACAAATTTCGTAGTACAGTGGTTTTATATTTTAGGAAACCCCAAGTTGTAACATTTTTAGGAAAAATGTTGAAAACAGGACATTTATTCTTAAAGCCATGTCCACTAGTGATCAAAGCCACTTGGATCAATATCTACCTATATGTGTCCCAATGTTTAGATCTAAAAATGGTTAAATTATTTTGTTAATATAATCTTTTGAATGTTGAAGATAGGTTTAAATTTTCGAGTAACTTTATTTATAAAGTTTTGCAATCTTTTCACTTCATAAATAATTTTATAATTAAGTGAAAAAAATTGAGTAGCTAACGGTGCTGACACATTTCAGAACCACCATTTCACTTACAAACCCTACCTGCTACTGGTTGCTTTCAGTAAAGGTTGTAGGCTTGTGATTTATAAGGGGGGGGGGATCTAGGGTTTTTCCATAGTTGTGTACCTGGGTTTCGGGTTTATATTCCTAATGTTATTTATGTGTTCTTTGAATCTCGTGTCAAATGATCCGCACGTTTGGCCAAAGTACATGTACAAACATCAAGGCTAACTTAGGCATTATACACATACTAAATCATAGCATAAAAAAACTAACCATTACAGAAATATTTGAGATATAGAAACAGAAAAACAATATATTTTGAATTACCATACAGACACTTTAAATCTAACACTTTTTTCAATATGTAACACAAAACCACCTATCTATCATAAACCCCCACCACACCACACAAGCTTATTTAGATGAAACAACAGATTCCAGAATTAATGATTTATCAACTTTAATCTTTACAAATTTAATAAACTGTAAACTAAACAGAAAATTGGTACAAAAAATCAGTTATAATTAATTCTTACAAAGATTTACTAAAGTATTTTACTTGCATATATATTTAATGGCATGCCTATCCTAAGAATACCTAAAAATGTTGAGAAAAGACACACTCTGTATATATATATATATATATATATATATATATATCTGTAGAGTATTTTATAATTGGTTAATGGTTAAAGTAATAATTTAATATATTCTAAAATAGAAAAATTTTACTCAAAAGAGCAGTTTACAGATGACTTGCTATAAATTCAGTGACAAAAATGCGAGTCCTTGAAAGTTGTGATGTTGGGTATTATGAAATAAAGAGGGATTAAGATAGTACAGTTGGATTAAATAGTGCTGCAAGAAAACTTTGTAACCTGCGATCAGTTATGTCTCCAGTACTAGACTCTTTTAAACAGTTGAATATTTTTCTAATATTTGAGGTCCCCAAATAATGGCTAAAATTTAAAAAAATATTTTTTTAATCTTTAATAAGTAATTTATTGAGATTTTTCTGTAACATCTTGAGTCGTGACTAATAATGAAGTATAAAATAATCTCACTGAAATGTTGAATGTTTGATGTGACTGAAGAAACAATCTCAGCTATACTTCCTATTCTTATCACTGAAAAAATTAATTATAAATGTGATAACAAGCTCTTCAGAGCATTAAAAAAAAACTTGAAACAAAATCAGTAACTGACAAACCTTTATGATAACATCCTAGTATCAGAATATAACTATAACAGTTTGTTTCAGTATTTCTAATCAATAGCTGTCAGCAGGAATTATTTATAATATGTTGTTATCAGTGATAAAAGAGTTTTTACTAAATATTTTAGAGAGCAACAGAGGTTTGGTAGTGTTATTATTTTGCTTGCCAGCAAGTTTTCTCTTTGATATTATTTTGAAAGTAATACACTGGATAAAATTAAGTTTTGTATATGACAAAAGCAACCATGACGTACTTGTTAGCCAAATACAGTCTGAAGTGATAAAATGGAATAAAACTGACAACTGTAGAAAGAAATTGCTTTGTACTGCGCGTTACAATTGGTTAAGTTTATCAACAAAATTTTTTCCAAAAAAAGAGTATCATAAAATCAGAATTCCATTATATAATATATTATCAATTGATACAAATGAATTGACTGTAAAAGTTGAACCGATGGTTACAGTTGGTGATATAACAAAATATCTATTACCCAAAGGATTTTCATTGTCTGTTCACTTAGAAATATCTGAGGCAACTTTAGGAGGCTTAGCTTTGGGTGTTGGAATGACAACACATTCTCATAAAGTTGGATTATATCAAGAAACAATAAAATCTTATGACGTTATCCTGGCCAACGGCTCATTAGTGCATGTTACGAAGCATAACAGGTACTCGGATTTATTTCATACTTTACCTTGGTCACATGGCTCATTAGGATTTTTAGTTGCATTAGAATTGCAGATTATCCCTGTTAAGAAATTTGTTCACTTGCATTATATTCCTGTTAAAGGGCAATCAAAATATTGTACTATGATTCGTGAGCTATCCGGATCCAGAAATAAAGATAAAGTTGTGCCTGATTTCTTGGAAGCAACAGTGTTTAGTAAATCTGAAGCAGTAATAACTGCAGGGTGGTTTTCAGAAGGAAAGGAAAATGTTAATGTAAATTTTCTTACAAAATGGTACAAACCGTGGTTCTACAAACATGTTGAATCTTTTCTAGACAAGGGATATTCTGAGGAATTAATACCTTTAGAGGATTACCTTCTGAGACACAATAGATCTATTTTCTGGGTGGTTGAGTCAATGATTCCTTTTGGAAACAACCTTTTGTTCAGATTATTTTTTGGATGGCTGCTTCCACCAAAAGTAGCATTTCTGAAATTTTCAACAACTGCTGGTAAGTCCATAGTTGTTAGAAGATATAAATATTTACTATGAAAAAATAGTTTATGTAACTTATATAAATATAGTTTATGTAAAAACAAAAATTCAAAAGTATCAAATGTTGCAGCACACCTAATATCACATAAACATGAAATAACAAATTACGAAAATAACCTAACCATACTTGAAATAAATAATAACCCAATAGAAAGTTAAACCTTTCCTGAAGGTTTTGGCTTAATTTTAATAATTTTAAAAGCCCTAATATTTATTATACAGAAGTTCTGAAAAAATTGTAAATCCAGTATTCTCTAGATTGGTTTAAAATAATGTTAATTACTTAAATCATAAGTGATTCATAACAAATGTCACATAAGAGAGCATCATAAAAAATTTTGCATACCATAACCATTTTGTAATATCAGACAATTTTTAATTTCAAATATAGTACTGTGAAATATTTACAGTTATTTCGACGGTTTCAAAACTGACATTTTAGAGGGAATATGCTCAATATTTCATCCAACAAAAGTATTTCCAAGAGGCTATACTTATGTTGAAATTGGTAAGCGTAAATATTTATTGTAGTGTCTATATTGGATAGAGGGACTGATATCTTTTGACCAGTATCTTTCCAAACACCATGTAAATAGTAAATAAAAAAAATTTGTTAAATCACTTTTTTATCATTATATTGATGCTTTACATTGTGTTAGATCAGAAATAACATTTTGTAAGAAAATTTCACTGTACCACTTTTTTATAACAAACATTAAAAGAAAATTTTTTGGTAGGATCTGATAGGAAAATTAAAGATATTTTGTAAATCTTGTCCTAAAATATAAAGCTATTTATTATTTATGGAAACATAACAATAATCAAGAAAAGTATTGCTGGGAGTTGTGAAATAGCCAAACTTACAGTGGTGAAGTATGAACACTAATCCCAGCATTTGGTGAGAGCTAGCCAGACCCACCTGGTAGTGCTACATATTACTTACACGTGTTTCTGATAGCTATCTGATGTGATTAGAACTACAAACATTTGCTGAGATGTGGCAGAGTAGTTTACTAACACAAAAAAAGTAAGTCACAACATATAGTTAACATTGCTTTAAAATAAATACAGGGTGAGGCAGCATAACTTCCTTTTTTGAAAACACAATAAAAACTATTGTATGCATCTGAAAATATTTATTTATTTTTTATAATGTAGAAAAATGTCTAAAGTTTTTATTTACATTGTTTTGAAGATCAAATCTGTTAGGTGACGTCCCTCATTCTCCATACATTGCGTAAACCGATTTCTGGCGTTTGTCATGACTCTTGTTAGCGTAGCAGGTGTTGTCAGCCCAGTAGCGCATGTTTTGTTTGTTAACCGACCCACACAAATGAAAATGGGCTTCATCGCTAAAAAAAACAATAGCACCCTCGGGAACGACATCAAGAAGAAGCTCACACGCGTTCATCCGAGAATTGAAGTCATGTTCTGAAAGTTCCTGCACTATCGCCATCTTATAGGGATGAAAATGAAGATCATCACGAAGAATTCTTCTCACAGAACGATCGGATAGTCCAAGGGCAGATGGGTGTTTGCGCGCAGAACGCCGTGGTGATCGCAACATTGACGCTCTCACTGCTTCAATGTTCTCAGGTGATCTAACGGGCCGAGGGACTCCAGTTCTTCGTTTTGTCACACTTGCAGTTTGTCTGAATATAGTGACCCATGTAACAATTGATTTGCGGTCTGGGACGGGAGCCAACGGGGCTAAATTGAAGCGATTCCGAAATGCGCGCTGTGTTGCAATAACTGAACATCCGCTTGAAAAGTAGGCCTCAACGGCAAAGGCACGCTCCTCACTATTCCAACGCATGATGGCGACTGAAACGTGTCGGGACAAAACTTTACTGTACCCCCTCTTGAAAGAGACCACTAGCGCTCCGCTATGACATCAACTAACTGAATGGCGAGCATTTAAAAAAAGGAAGTTATGCTGCCGCACCTTGTATAACAATGACACTGCAGGTGGCTTGTATCACACCGACATGACAATTGGGTTGTTACTATTCAAAGGGTTGGTTCTATCCAAACATATTCCTTTCTATCATTGGGGATAGCTAGTTGAATAAATGAAACATGACCCTTTTGTTTTTATTGAAATATCAGATTACCTAATTGATTCATTATATTTGTTTTTTCTCCCGTTATTTTGAGAACTTCCTTCAGTTTGTCAAAAATTATACAAAGTTTAAATTTAAATTAATTTGAGGAGTAATCATTTTAATACTCTATGTGGAAGGAATGACTTGTTTTGTAACTTCTTCGTTTCAAAAATTAACATGCATATTAGGAAAATGCTGCCTATATAAGAGAAAAACATGCTTCTTTTATCTTGCTACACAGGGAAGACCCTCTTTGTTATGGCAGAACAGGGGTTGTCTTCCTTGTACTTCTGAGAATAACTATGGACAAACTGTACAGTGAATTTCTCAGAACATTTTTCAATCACCTAAAAAGGGAAGAAACCTCATAATTGAATTGCATAGTAGCAGCAGTTCACTTAATTTTTTAGCGCATGTTTACTTGGTTTTGTAGTAATATGTTTTATATACCAATAACATTATACTTAGGCCTGTACATACACAATATGTAATTTTTATATTATATGATCAATTTTCTAAAACATTAAACCATAAAAAATACTAGAAACTACAGGATTTTATGTAAATTTACTTTCCTAAAGTATGCAAGCTCTGCAATATTCAGTATATCCTTATTGTAAAGTGGGCTTATATACGAGTGGGCTCATACTTAACCTTTAAATATTTTGTATGTTATTTTCGATAAAAAAATAAATTTTTTTATAGAAGAAGGTAACAATAATTTACTTTTATGGATAAGATGAACATGTTATAAAATAATTTAACTTATTTTTGATTTGTAAACAACGTTTCTAGTTACATTGTGATTTACAGGAGTTAGAAACCTGAGTTTCACAAGACAGGTGTTTCAAGATATTGTGTTGCCTCTTTCAACTTTGGAGGATCAGATTAACATCTGTGATGACTTGTTTGATATGTATCCCTTACTAATATACCCTTGTAAAATCTTTGATTGGGGTATTAACAATGGTCAGGTACCAAGACCCTCTGCTAAGGAGCTATGCCCTGGAACTAATTGGGCAATGTTTAATGATTTAGGTAAACATAAAAAACTAAATCACTGTTATAATCTATAGAGTATTTCTGAGATATAATTATTTAATTATAAATTCTTATTAGTCGTCAGACAGTAGAAAATAGATAATGGTTTTTTGTATCATTTGAATAAATTAATGTTTGTAATTCAATCTAGGTATTTTTTCCAAAAGAAATTTTCTACAAAATTTATTTTTCAATTAATTTTACAAAATTGTTCAATAATATATTATATATTGGTTATAAACACAGTGGAGGGGTACACAATTCACTAGATTCAGACAGAGAGAGTGTGGCAACCGGGGTTATGGTACAGAGCAAACCTATATCACTCATAACTCCAAATTCCACTCCCAACCAGATGCCCTGCTCGTGGGAAAGACAATTACAGCATCCTCAGTGAAATATTTATAAATCATATAAAAAACTCATATCTTTCAAACAACACAAAATTAAGTTTTACACAGATACATCAATATGCTACATTTTCTTATGCAAAGGCAATGAACCTCAAAGAAAAATATTTCTGTCATAAATAAAATAGATTCAAAACATCACTTTAGCACAGAACTTTAGTTAGACTAATCTTTAAATTTCCTCAAGCTCACATTAATCAAAAGTTCTACTCAAAACTACACTTTGTTAAGTTCTATACTACTCTAAAAAAATTTAATAATAATAGATAGACTTATGTATCAAACCACCTACTTAAACATAAATATACTGCTTTTAGATCCATGCTACATAAAATAAAACAAGAACTGTTTATCCACCAACAAAGAACTCAGGACAATTATATAGCCAGCACTCAAAAATGGATAAAATAATGCACTATATATAGGTCAAGGGTGTATTGAGCTTGAGCCCCTTACTTAAATTTCAAACACGAAAAGGAAAAATTGTAGATATTTATTATTTTCTATAAACGGAGATTCCATACTGTCTACATTTATGTATATTCCATTGCTTTATATATTTAAACTATCATTAATAAATAATATACAGAACCTTTAAGCACAAATATTTTTAATCTAGTATGTATATTGTATCTGTCATGTCTATGAGGATGGTTACTTTGTAACTGAAGTGTACATAAGACTAGGATAAAAATATTTGTGGTTAGAGGCTGTGTGTATTATTTATTAATAATAAACCACAGTAAATCATTGCAAGTAATTAGTGGTAAACTGTCATTGTAACAAAATTCAAAATTACCTAAAACGTGTTTTTAAGACAAAATTTTCCTGGGGTAGGTCCATCGGACACCGAAAACTTTTTAATGAGAAAAATACAAGATGACATTTAAAACAAATAAAAATCTTAAATATAAAATTCAACAACAACAAACTAAAAGCATCAAAGGTGTATAAATTAAACTAATTATTAAAATAAATTACACATTATAAATAATAAAATAGTACATAGTCTTCAACTAGGATATAAAGAACACATTCCCTAATTTTAAAATGGCACACAATTAATATGAATTGTGTAGATTTGCCAAGTCTTTGTATTACCCTTATGAACTTCGGGGTGTTAAAACATTTTTAATCGATTTTGTTGTCCATGATAGTTTAAATACAAAACATTTTTACAAATTTTTAAGAACACAGTTATGATTTTGAGAAATAGAATATATGCTTGAATTGAATGATATTGTCTCATTCAGCTTAGGCTATAGCTTTTATCTTAAACAGCAAATTCATTGAAGTATCTTATCCAGCACTGTGAAGTATTTGTTTATTGTTGAAAAATAATATAATATTGTTGGAAGTTACAAGCAGTAATTTATTCAACCTCTATGATATTCAAAATAAAACAATTAACTGTGGTATCAATAGGTGTTGACATTTATTTGTTTAGATATGTTTAGTGTATTGTCTCCATTTATTTAACATATTGTAATGGTTCTTAAAACTTGTGAACCCTATTTCCTTATGTTTTAACATCTTAAAAATACAAACTTTTGTATTACAATAGTTAAACACGTCTATTATTTACATTATGTTCTAAGTTTATTATTAGGTAAAATTGTAGGCAAATTTGTTGTGAGTATTAATTGTTCTCACATATTTTGCTAATGTCAGTGACTCATCTCAGCCTTCAAAAACAACCAGTTGATTACAATTTTATTCACAAACTTCTATTTTGAGGGAAGTAGGTATCTAATAAAGTATTTTAATTTCAGGAGTTTATGGAGTCCCAGGTCATGTGAAAAATAAATCATCCTATAACCCGACAGATGCGATGCGCAGAATTGAAAAGTTTACTCGTGATGTTGGTGGGGTTGCTTTTCTTTATGCTGATATCTTTATGACTTATACAGAATTCAGTCAAATGTTTGACTTAACATTGTACGAAAAAGTGCGTAAGAAATATGGAGCCGTTAATGCATTTCCTCATTTGTATGATAAAGTAAAACCTGAAATTAATGTGACAGAAATTGGAAAACAGTATGCTATACAATAAAAAACATTCAATTTTTATTTTTTACCCTGTTTTACTTCAAAACAAATAAAATCTTTTAAAAAAAAAACAAAATAAATTTTGGAAAATTTACTTTATATACTGATTATAAATCAGTTTTTCACAGACTCCTATTTTAATAAAACCTGATTTTAGTTTGGACTGATGTATTTAATTCCATACATTTTGTATGGTTTTCAGTAAAATATCTAAAAGCCTATTCTGGAAAGAATTAGGCGTGTATGGTGAGTTACTTCAAAGCAAATAATAACAACAAGACACAATGCTGCAGATTACCAATTAGTCTTACTATAAGAGGTTAAATGTTACTGCTGGTTCTAACAGTTAGATGCCATTTGCCACTCTACTACGGATATGCTGCAGGAATTTTTTTTATTTAAACACCATTTTCATAGCATTATGGCCTCCACAACCCCTTGGCCACACTAGTCTTGACTTCTTTCTATGGAAATACTTGCAAGAAATTGTTTACAGGAGAAATTCCCATATCTTGCAGGAATTGAAGACAAACATTACCAATTCCATCAATGAAATCCATAGTGTAGCTATGGACATGTTGAAACCTTTTGAAAAATGCATATAAATGGATGGAGAACATTTTCAACACTTGTTACATTTTTTAATGTAAGCTGTTGTTAGTAAACTATCATTAAATAATGTATATATTAATAGTGTATAAATTGTATTCACTTAACTAAGAAATGAGGCCTATTTTAAATTGAACACTCTGTACCAAGAAAAGCATATAAACATTTTAAGAAAAAGTGGCAAGTTTTTTGTCTTATTGAGGCACTATTTTTTGGCTTGTAGCAACAATTGGTAGAAACAAACTTCACTATGCGAAAGCTAAGATCAAAATGAGCCCCACTAGGAGTTTTCTACAATGCCTGGAAAACTATTTCCACCTCAAGAAAAGAACGACTTCGAAATAATTATAAATAGTTTCAGATCTTGGATTTTAATGCTCATTTATATATTTTTTAATCACCCTGTGGAAAAATTGAGATCAACTAACAATTCAATTTTTTTCTATTACAAATTTGAGTAGATGTAAAGTTTAATTACTCCAATGAGCTACTCAGACCGTAACTCCGAGTTGACAATGGGACACATCTCCCGAAACAACCGTCCTCAACAAATATAAGTAAGTGCTACTATAGCCAAGTTGTAAAATATTTACAAGTGTTTTAGTACAAATAAATATTGAGTAGGTAGGGAGTGGGGAGGGGCTTACTGGAGCCTATGGATTGTGGTGTAATTAATTATGCTGCAGTAGTGGGGGTGCGGGGAACATCATATATGGCACTCCTCATGTCTGTTTTTATAACAATGTTCCAGATTTTTCAAAATACTTATTAAAGTGAGTTTTAGTGACTTTTTCTTTTAGCTAGCATATTTATTATAATTGATTTCATCTTCACTTGAGCTACTAGTTTTGAAGTAAATACACAGTTTTGAACACTTATTCATATAACAGTATGTTACACTTGCCTATAGTAGCACTTACTTTTTAGATTATTGAGAATGACTGTTTCAGGAGATGTATCCCATTGTAAACACAAACTGTAACTGAGTTATAGAAAATGTAACATATTTTCAAATGTTTTTAGTTTATTTATTAAAGTTTACACAGTAATATAAATATATTCCAAAAAGAATCACAGGTGTAAACAATTAAGAGAGATATTTTATTTGTAATGCCACAGTTCATCTAAGTAGATTAAGTTATATAAAAGTACATACTGTATGGAAGTTCATTTATTCCCTTTGGTGTAATCTATATAGATTTGTAAACAATATTCTAAAAATTTATGAATATAGTTCCAAACCGCCTAAAAATGGACAATAACTTGGTACCATTACAAATGTTTGGTTCAAACAAAGTTGTACAAAATCTCAAAAGTTTGAACCAAGCCTAAGCTGTTTTTTGATCAGTTAGGGACGTCAAAATTTCAGTGTATCAACACCTGGGTATTTTAAATTTCTTATAGTTTTCAGTTTAATTTTTTCAAATTATCCTGTCTGATTGTTATTTGAGATTATGAGACTAAAAATATCTCTAAATACTAAGTGTTTTCTTTCATATTGTACATTCAATTTGATTTTTTATGAGGTAGTATGCTTTAAGAATTATTTCTGATACAAAAAAGTTCATTTTATCTACGGACATAAAAAATAGTGATATTTGAGAACTAAGATTCAGTTGCCATTGGAAATTAGACAATTTAAGCAACTATTTTCCTCATGTTATTTCCTGCTAAAAATGTTTAAGTGACATATATAAACAAAAAAAATTTTTTTTAACCTTTGATGTGTGAAAAATTTTAAATTTTTTTTTTCTAGATGTTTAGAGGTTGAAAGCTAGCAACATATTCAAACAATTATGAACAGCTGATTTCTTTTACTATTACACTAATACTATAACTATTACATTACCAAAACTATCTAGCTTATTATACCTACATACTTTGTATACTGAATATCCTTAGCCTCTGTAAATTTACATATTTCAGTTTATTTTTCATTAATATACACTAATGAGTGATAGATAAGTAAACGATTACAATTTACTTATGAATTTTCTAGGGAAAAACACTACTTACTAATGTTTCTCAGCAGATGGATTTTGTACTTTGTGCATTGCTCAATGCTGTGAGTAACAGACAATACAACTCTATGGACAGTTTTTTCTGTAACACGATATTTAAAATTGCACTGGCTAAACACAAAATGTGTCAGCTGAAAAACATCAGTGTTTCCCTAGAAAATTAATAAGTAAAAAACTGCAAGATAATAAATTATTTATTTTCTGCTTTTAATAATTTGTCAGGCAAAATTATTACTATAAATATGTCATTTTGAAATAATTATATATCATTTTAAAGTTTAAGATTTCTTAAACAAGATTTTAAAAAACTACTAAAATTAAAGGAGTGTTTTCAATTATGTCCCAAAAATGTATTATCAAAAATTCAGTTTCTCTCAGAGTTAATAAAAATTAATTGTTTAAAATGTTGACCATGATATTATTATATTTCTGAAGCTCTTTCATTAATTGTAAAATCATTTCCTATTCCTATCAAATACTGAATTAAATAACATACAGAATTTGTATTACTTCAAATCACTAAATCGAGAATTGAATCAAAACAGCAGCAAATAAAAATATTGATCCCATTGATTTTACTTTAGAAAAAGAATTCAAATAATATTTACAAGTATGAATAAATATTATGTCATTATTAAATAATACAAAAAATGTGTTATGGGGACTTTTGTGTGGATGTACATCAAATACAAATATTTGAAATATCTGAATAATATATTAAATTGCAGTTAATAGCTAGGGAAATTAAAAAACAACAGATACTTGTTAATTATGCAATATTTACACTCTTTGTAGCGTTACTCTAATGTAGCCGGTTAGCTAAATAAAACAACTGTTTTGTAGTATCAAGAAGTTTTTCACTTAGTTACTCGAACAATTATTTATGATTTATTCAGTAAATTAAAGATGATTACAACAAACAACTTTGATGTTACTAATCCTTTGGCATTAGGTTCTTTTCAATGCATTATGTGTGACTTTTCTTTAGTAGATGAAGCATCCCAAAAAATTTGTTTGTTTTTTGTGAATATACCATACATAAATTTATTTTACAATAGAAAATATGTGTATTTTTTGTCTTGAAATAATAACTGTTAGCAAACATAATAATAATTGAGATTAACAGACCGAATAGTATACACAATTATGTATTATAGTGGTTACAGGGCAATAAGTTTGCTTTATCAATATTATGGTAAAAATTGTACCCGTTATTATTGAAACAGAACTTTAATATTAAAACTAGTTAATAATAGTATAATCTATTTTAGAGACAAAAAATAAATGAAATTCATGTAAGTATATAAAATAGTTAAACTTGAAAATTAAACTCACTTTATACCAAAAAGCTGTTAGTTTTGCTGGTGCATTGTTAAAAAAACTTCTCTTGTCTAAAACTAGTTGCTAATGAATAAAAAGATGGTAATATTCCAATGCCTGGCAGCAGCCTCTTAAAATCAGGCGTCCTGCTGCCTAATACAGGGAATTCTTCAGTAAATCAGACAATTTAAGCAACTACTTTCCTCATGTTATTTCCTGCTAAAAATGTTTAAGTGACATATATAAACAAAAAAATTTTTTTTAAACCTTTGATGTGTGAAAAATTTTAAATTTTTTTTTTCTAGATGTTTAGAGGTTGAAAGCTAGCAACATATTCAAACAATTATGAACAGCTGATTTCTTTTACTATTACACTAATACTATAACTATTACATTACCAAAACTATCTAGCTTATTATACCTACATACTTTGTATACTAAATATCCTTAGCCTCTGTAAATTTACATATTTCAGTTTATTTTTCATTAATATACACTAATGAGTGATAGATAAGTAAACGATTACAATTTACTTATGAATTTTCTAGGGAAAAACACTACTTACTAATGTTTCTCAGCAGATGGATTTTGTACTTTGTGCATTGCTCAATGCTGTGAGTAACAGACAATACAACTCTATGGACAGTTTTTTCTGTAACACGATATTTAAAATTGCACTGGCTAAACACAAAATGTGTCAGCTGAAAAACATCAGTGTTTCCCTAGAAAATTAATAAGTAAAAAACTGCAAGATAATAAATTATTTATTTTCTGCTTTTAATAATTTGTCAGGCAAAATTATTACTATAAATATGTCATTTTGAAATAATTATATATCATTTTAAAGTTTAAGATTTCTTAAACAAGATTTTAAAAAACTACTAAAATTAAAGGAGTGTTTTCAATTATGTCCCAAAAATGTATTATCAAAAATTCAGTTTCTCTCAGAGTTAATAAAAATTAATTGTTTAAAATGTTGACCATGATATTATTATATTTCTGAAGCTCTTTCATTAATTGTAAAATCATTTCCTATTCCTATCAAATACTGAATTAAATAACATACAGAATTTGTATTACTTCAAATCACTAAATCGAGAATTGAATCAAAACAGCAGCAAATAAAAATATTGATCCCATTGATTTTACTTTAGAAAAAGAATTCAAATAATATTTACAAGTATGAATAAATATTATGTCATTATTAAATAATACAAAAAATGTATTATGGGGACTTTTGTGTTTGTACATCAAATACAAATATTTGAAATATCTGAATAATATATTAAATTGCAGTTAATAGCTAGGGAAATTAAAAAACAACAGATACTTGTTAATTATGCAATATTTACACTCTTTGTAGCGTTACTCTAATGTAGCCGGTTAGCTAAATAAAACAACTGTTTTGTAGTATCAAGAAGTTTTTCACTTAGTTACTCGAACAATTATTTATGATTTATTCAGTAAATTAAAGATGATTACAACAAACAACTTTGATGTTAGTAATCCTTTGGCATTAGGTTCTTTTCAATGCATTATGTGTGACTTTTCTTTAGTAGATGAAGCATCCCAAAAAATTTGTTTGTTTTTTGTGAATATACCATACATAAATTTATTTTACAATAGAAAATATGTGTATTTTTTGTCTTGAAATAATAACTGTTAGCAAACATAATAATAATTGAGATTAACAGACCGAATAGTATACACAATTATGTATTATAGTGGTTACAGGGCAATACTTTTGCTTTATCAATATTAAGTTAAAAATTGTACCCGTTATTATTGAAACAGAACTTTAATATTAAAACTAGTTAATAATAGTATAATCTATTTTAGAGACAAAAAATAAATGAAATTCATGTAAGTATATAAAATAGTTAAACTTGAAAATTAAACTCACTTTATACCAAAAAGCGGTTAGTTTTGCTGGTGCATTGTTAAAAAAACTTCTCTTGTCTAAAACTAGTTGCTAATGAATAAAAAGATGGTAATATTCCAATGCCTGGCAGCAGCCTCTTAAAATCAGGCGTCCTGCTGCCTAATACAGGGAATTCTTCAGTAGTGTGGACGAATACCTGAAAACAGTTGGCATCAGTATTATACCTGTTATAGATTTAAATATCTAATGGCAAATTTCTATATTGAGAAAATTCCACAATTAACCCAGTAATCAGAATTAATTGCAGTAGTCAGCTGCAATAATTAACTCTCAATTCGCTTATAATTAAAAGCAGTTTAATCATTAAAAGTATAAAATATTAATTTTTTATTCTTAAACGGTGTAAAGTATAATGTTTAGGAGTTAATTTGAAACTATACCTGCAAATTAGTTAGAGATTAAGCTTCCACTTTACTTTTGTCTAACAACCTGAAATTTAAAAATGTTTATAGCGGTTATATTTGACAAAAATTTGGTAATTGCTATTTTTTACTATATTATAGGAAACAGTCAAAGAATGGAGAGACATGAAGCTTTCATTAAATAAATTCTCACAATGAAGTAAGAATCTTAATTTGAAGAATGAATTATCATTACGCTTAGAATCTCAATTACCTGAAATTACAAGAATATGAAAGTCATGCAGGTAAACACATGTTTTTTTTGTGAAATGGCAAATTAACAGTTTTAATAGTGTGAGTGAATAATTTACAGAACTATTCTGTAATTATTATTATAACATGCAAATTTGAACATTGCATCTGTGAAAATTTTCTGTATTATAAATGTTTGTTTGGTTTTATTTTTCCAAAAACGTTTTCATGTTTGTTAAATATTGTATGATGTGAATAAATTTTATGATTTTAAAATCATACCTGGAAACAAATGCTCACAAAATTATTAAAATTTAATTTATTTTCAACATATTTTCTATGACGTTTAATAGAAAAATTAATCTTTGAAATTATGAAAGTCTATTGTTTTTTTGTTCCATTCAGGGTAATTTAATTTTCATGTTTTAATTTGATTCACTCACAATGTCTTACTAAACCATAGAGCCTTTACATTCAATTAGTATATTAATGTAAGGTAGATTATACTTCCTCAGAATTTGTGTGTACACAATTTAATAGAAAAACGTTCAGGTTTGAACTATAAGTTTTTATTTCTAAGTTGAAATTTTTATAAAGATGTAATATGTGGAAACATCAAGAAACATTAATTGATTTTTTTAATGTTTCTGTACACAATCTGTTGTACTTTTGATAGTTAAGAGGTCCAGTTTTTTTTAGTAGGCATAGATAACACTTTGGTCTTGTTAGATAATTTACTATATTACTCTTTCTTACAAAAAAAATCCCAGATGTCTGAAATATGGATGAATTAAATTTTGATTTTTTTTAAGAAACCATATTCTGAACCATCTAAAAAATAATTTTGTAAATAAACTTGAATGTTTGTCATTAATACAAAAACGTGTATACTGCATCAGTTAGACTTTGATGTTAGAAGTTCGATATTTGTTGTATTAAATTATTTTTTCTATGTATTCCTTCTCAGGAAAAATTTGTAATTTTATTATATATTAGGAATGTTTTTTTATTTTTGAACTATGAGAAAGATTTGGTTGAGTAAAGGGTTGAGGTTAGAGGAACAGTTTTAATTCTAAATTTTCAATGTGTAATGACTTATTTCTATTTTTTGTATAGTTTGTAATTATCTTCTAATATTCTTTATACTATAGTTGCCTAAAACTGGTATAGCTATTTTTCCCTTGTTAATGAAAAATAATATTTAGTAACTAAAAATTCAATTTTAAAAGGTATTATTTATAAAGTAATTTTATTATATATGTTTTTAAAGGTTACATTTAAAAATTTAAATAGAATATTATTGACTTTATTCAATTTTTTGTTTGTTTGTTGCTTTTTTGCACTTACGTTTAGCCTATCCATAAACTAAATTATGAAAAAAATTATAATTTAAAAGATAATGTTAATAATTACGAAGGAAACATTAAAAAGTTAAGGTAGAACCTATCAAATATCACTAAGTATCGGCTTGGTAAATGTTGGTATAAAAGAGTGTAGAACAGTTGAATAGCAGTTGTGTAAATATAAGAACAATGCAAAATGTTTGATCAGAACTAAAATAAAAGAGTGATCAGCACTGTAAATCAGACTTATCATGTATGGGAAAAGTATTAATAACGATGAAATAAAATTTATAATTTACCTAAAAATAAGTACCTTAATAGAGATAAACATATTCATATTTCATAACTGTTTTAAATATATGTTAGATCATTATACAATTGCTTTTTCCAAGTACTATGCACATCATAAATTATTGTTACTGTAATAAAACATTGTAATTACAAGACCCTGCAAAGTTAGAACAACTTATTTTGAATTTTAATAATACGTGGTGAGATAGATCATCAAGTGTGATCGCTTCCTGAATATTAGTAGTGACATGCGACATTGTGTTTGTTTCACCAAGGCCAAAGTTGTACTCTCTGTTATGTGCCACATTCATTGAATGCAGTGGGACAAGTAAGTAATTTTTCAAGTTTTTGTTGCCAGAAAAACTGATAACTTGAAGAAACTTTAAATTTGTGTAATTTTAAATAAATAATTGTTTTTAAGACTAATTTAGACCCTTTTCCTCAAAATAGATGAACGTTTAATATTTTGTTTGAAAAGTGTACAATTTTCTTAAGTTATTTAGAATAATTTTTGCTTTAATCTATATTCTCACAGTTTTGCTTAGTTGTTGGTATTTTATAAATAGGCACTTGAATGTAAACTAATTTAGGAAGTAAATAACTTAATTTGTAATGATCCCTAATGACGTTTTATTTATTTTTAGCTTCAAAATTATTTTATAATTGTTTTTCAGAATTTATTTTAATCAGTAAAACATTAAAATATTTAGGATTAGTAAGGACTGATTCTATTCAATATACTAAATATTAATATAATAAAAGAGTTAGAGAAGAAAACAAAGGTTTAAAATAATCTGGGTAAGTTTATTTTGCATAAATTAAATAAATTACTTTTAAAATTTTTGTGCATGATAATTTTTCTAAATTACTAAAGCAATATGTTTTATAAAATTATTTACATTTCTTGTTAAATATTACACTGAAATAATTTGTAACTTTGTTCATTTTAACCTGTATTATTGATTAGAAATATAAACGTTATCTTTACATGTTACATTTTAATATGTAAAAATGTACACAATATTTTTACATGTTACAAGATATATATATATATATATATATATATATATATATATATATATATATATATATATATATATATATATATATATATATATATATATATATATATCCCAATTCTACCCAAAGAATTGGAAAGAAATTACTTTTGGAAAATAGTAGCAAAAGTGTAGAAACAGGGAAAATACATAAAATAAATGTATAAAACACTACTCTTCCCTAGGTAGTAGCTCTGCGTAAACTTGTTTTGAGGTGAAAGAGGAGGGCCTATTTTAAATGAAATGGTAAACTGCAGTCTTGGGGGTAAGAGAGTCAATTGTCCACAAGCTTTTGAAAGCTGCAGTGAATGTGTCAATAAAATAATAATTAAAAAAAATGTGTGTGTGTGTGTGTGTGTATATATATATATATATATATATATATATATATATATATATATATATATATATGTGTATATATATATATATATATATATATATATATATATATATATATATATATATATATATATATTTGTGGATTATGCTGATACAAGCAAATAAAAACAGCAAGAATTACTTTTACGTTTTAGCTTCGTGGTAGCTTCACTTTTTGACAGTTTTTGTTAACTAACATACAGACATTTTATTTTGTGCAGACTAAATTTTTTTATACTTTGGTTTTTCATAATTTATACTTGTGTTATTGTTTTGAATTGTTAAATTTTATGATTGGTTATGATTTTATATTGTATTTAATATTGGACTCCTGAAAATGATACAATAGTGGTATCAAAATATCGATCACATTTAATAAAATCTATTTGATGATCACATTTGCCTATAATTGGTTCTAAAACCTATTTAAAACAATAATGATTATTATTTGTAAGAAATAATTAAAATAATATTTGATTCTGTCTTCAACTTGAGCTATTAGGTTTTACTCTTACACACTTGGACGTATATGCGATGTTATATGTGACACTTACTTATGCTTAGTGTTACGGTCTGATTTCACATTGAAATACATCTTCAGAAACATTAAGAAAAGGACAATTTACCAGATATTAATGTGTGTCCAAGGTGTATAAGTATAAATTATTTCCTAAAAATTTTACTTAACTAGAAATTTTAATGTTCTTTAATTTATGCATTCTAATTTAGAATTATATGGGTTACTTTTTATTTTACCGTTTTTTTAAAATATTTTCTGATGTAACTCTTTCTTAAAGATTTATTAATTTTGTTTCTTCTTTAATAACATTTTTAAAATGTTAGTCTGCTCAAATAAACTAATGTAGAGTTTCATGGTTTAAAAATTAATCCTAATTAGTGTAAAATTTGTAAAAATTCCCAAATAAAAGTACCTATAACCTAAATTATTATACATCGTAACTTTATTTACAGAAAACAAGGCGTACCATGAATAAGTTCCTACATGTTTCAAGTATAGTTGGAGGAGGTGTTGTCATTATAATTGGCATTATTATACAATATGCAGCATTCCCGGCATTTGTGAAAAATGAAGTGATCAAAGTAAGCTGAATGTTTCTGTCATAGATTTATTCAAGTTAGAGACATAATAGCCTACGGTATACATTTACATTTTTTTTCTCATATTAGTATATGATCTGGTTATATGCTATATAACCATATATATGCTATATTTGTTAAAATTGACAAATAAAAAAACATTGGAAATACAATGTTCATAAAATTGAAAAATTAACAAATGTCAACTTGCAACAGAAAAGAAATTCCCTTTTATAACACAAACGCTTTTACAATAATTCTATTTAGAGAAGATTTAGGTTTCTATTTTATTTTAAGAAAATAATATTTGTGCACTTCTAACAGATTATACCAGGTGTCTTTAATGTATAGTATAATGGCCATAATAACTAATTGTACCTGTGATGGCATCAAGTTAAAAATCACAATTATGTAACTATTGAAACCAAATTAATTTTTTTTTTTTAAATTAAAAAATGGAACTGAAGTGTTAGTTGTAAACGTTCTGGGATAGGAACTTCTACTATAAATGATTTAAGTATAAATTATGCTAGCTGAGACATTTGGGTCAAAACTTTACTCTGAAAACAAAAACTGCCTGTTCTGCAGAAAAATATTCATAGAAGTAGCTTAGGATATCCACTTTCATTCCCAATGATTTGTGAAAAAGTTTTAGTTTACGAAAGGCAAGATATTTTTTTTTGCTTTAAAACTTAAATTTAGCCACATGATTACAGAGATAGAGTCCCCAACTCTGGAAAATGTTATATTGACACAAGTTTATGCCATTAAAACACGACAAAACTGCTTCTGAATTTAAAGTTAACAATGATATACAAAAGTATTTTTTCCAGTTTTTGTGTTGTACATCTTGAGGTTTTTAATATAAATTACTATTTTTGTATCACTTGGTGAAAAAAAACCACTACTTACTGATATTTTTCAGCAGACATGTTTCACACTAGGTCAGTGCATTGTTCAGTGTGACATAAATCTGCTAACATAATATTTTGTCTTTAAATCATCAATCTTTTCTTTCTTTTCACTATACTCCCCTCATTTGTATTACCTTCTTTACTCCTATCAACCAAACCTTCATTGTTCACTTCTTCTACACGCCTGTAATACTTTCTTCTAAAACTAATACCTACATAATAATATGTTTTCATATTACTTTTGTCTCAATATTTCTATCTTCTCTTTCACAGGTCATTCTCTCAACTCATGAATATTAAATATATCCAGTAATATTACTCCCACTTACTATTCGCCTTCTTTAAACTTGCTTCTTCAAAGCTCAAGTTTCTTATGTAAATGTAGATGTACAATAGAGAATTTGGCGTAATATAAGTTTAATTGTCTTGAATACAGTTTCTTTATTCCTTCTCTAGACTTTCTTCTTTATTGAATTCTTCGTATAAATTTCACACAATACATATGTACTTGTCTTGGATTATGTTTTCTAGAACATTATATGATTTCTTCTATGGAATACAGTTTCCTATAGATGAGGCCTTGAACACTCTCCGTGCAATCCTATCAATGTCATGTATGCTTCCTTGCTTTATTTATTAAGGCATATGTGCTTCGAATTTTAAAAGTATCACATTTTACATAACTCTTAATCAAATACATAATTTCAGTTGACTCTTTATTTTATTTATTTTCATCTTCATTTGAGCTACTAATTTTATACTAAAACAGTTGAACATATATTGATATAGTAGCACTTTCTTTTTAGATTATTGAGGTTGGTCATTTCAAGAGACGAAAGGCCTTAACTCAGTCCGTAACAGGTACAATATTACCATAATAAGGTACATAATAAACTCTGAGTTGATAATGTGATAAATCTCCCAAAATTGTTGTTCTTGTCTATCTAAAAAGTAAGTGCTACTATCGGCAAGTGTAACATTTAAATTGTTTTCTTCTATTTACACTCATGTAGCTTATTCGTTTTGTCTAAAGAGGATAGCTGTTTCGAGAGAAGTGTAACTTGACAATTTGATACATCTCCTAAAACAATTGGATTTGTAAACATCAGGTGTTTACAATTTGTTAGAAGTTTTATTTATAATAAATACATGGTTCCTTAGATTGTATATTTACTTTGTATAGATCACTATTTATAATTTCGTTCATATCTCTAACTCAACCCTTTTACAATAAGATTTTGTTTTTTGACCCTATTTTTTACAGGCCTTATTTGAACGTCATTGAATATTTTAGTAGTAATTTATAAATGAAAATTTGTTTTCTTGGTGATATGAAAATGTTTTTTTTAGAATTATTTAATGTATTAATAAAGATATTTGGTGTAAAATATCCTTAAATACTGATTGAAATAGATTGTTAATATTTTTCTAGCTATACCTGTTTACCATAAATAACTGGTCCTCAAACCTAATCATTCTAAAACCCAACAAAACAACTTTATGTAAATCTATTTATTACATAAATAGTATTTATATAAAATACTATTTAACAAAATATGTATTTTTGTTTTGTTTTACTTAATGATATTAGGTTGTTTTCTAATATGATAATTTTAGATTGTTTTATTATGTGTGTGTGTGTGTGTGTGTGTGTTTAAATAATTCAGTTTAAGAAAATATTTTTCCCTTTCTGTTTATAATATTTTTCTTTTAAAAAAAAGTTACAGATTTATGTTGATTTTAGATTTGATTATATTTTACAAACCATATTCAAACCACTGTATATGAAAAACAGGTCAATAAAGGTTATGTAGATGACTTTGTTTGATAGAAATTTCACTTTATGTCAATATAGAATATATATACCTTGGGACTAACTAAGCATGTAAACATGCAATGGACACAGACATGCAATACCCCCTGGGGAACAGTCAAATCAATTTAATTATGAAAACAAATTTTTCATGTTCAGTAAATTAAAAATATTGCAAATAATAGCCTGTCACTTACCCCTACAGATCAAAGCGTTTTAAGTTTTTCTCTCTCTTCCTTCATTAGTTTTTAGTATTTTTCATTAATTAATTCTTCATTGCCAAAAGTTGAACATTTTAAATTATGTTCATTACAGGTTTTCCTGAAAACATAATAAATTTGATTATAAAGTTATTCATGCCTTAGATGACTTTCTTCATTATCTTAATTACACTAGTATGCAAATTAATCTGAACACAGGGAATTTTTATCTTAATTAATGTGTGTGGCTACACTGCCCCTCTTCATCCATATACCAAAAATCTCACTAATCATAGCTAATGATTCAATTGCTGAATCTTTCATACCTCCATTAACCCACATGACCATGAGTTTAACCCTTCGCTTTTGATCATCTCAGAACTACTCAATAGTACAAATCGTTTTTAGTCCATTGAAATATATACTTTAGTATAAAAATCTTCATTAATGAATAAAACAAATATCTATTTCTTACAAAACAAAACTCTATAGAAATTCTATTTTACCAAAAGTGTATTTTATTAAATTATTGATAGGACTTACTTTGTCTTTTAATTAAATCTTGTCTCTAATTGTGTTTACTCAAGCTTTGCTTACAAAATTAAAAGTGTGTTATTTGGTTGTTCATCTTAAAGATTTTTTTCATAATTTTCTATATCTGTAATTTAAATATTTGAGAAGAAAACTTGGGGTGTTAGCAGCTGGAAGGTATGAAGAAAATAAATGTTTGTAACAGAAATAGAACTAACAATATAAGGCAGCACCATAACACCCAAAGTTGTTACGTAAGAGAAATTATTGTTGGAGAGAGCCAACTCCAACAACAGGTGTAGATTTAATCTAAGAATAAGCGAGTAAAAAAATCATATTGGCACAATATTCACCAAATGTGGATTTCTCTGAACTAACCTGGATCACCACCTAAAGCTCTGTGATTAATATTTGCTTTAAATATACAGATCCTGATACATGAATAACCTGTATTAGACAGAAATGTTATTAAATTATTATTACACAAAAGGGTGATGTATATATATAATGATTAAAAAGGTCTTGCACTTCGTGTTACACCCTTAAAATTACGTTTACCTTTCAAGGCATAAATTATGTTTTTTTTCACTTATTTTGAAATTTAATTATTTTTTTAATCTATAATTTATAAATTTATTGTGAAATAATGTAGAATATTTCTCATTCTCTATGAATAATCACAACTTGATTCAGATGATAATAGTATGTTATTATATTTGGACATTAATTAGGTTTCCAGTATTTAATTAATATTCTCCCTGTACTTAACAACAGACCGTACATAATTAGCATGACCTTCTATAAAGACTTAAAATTAAATAATTGATATGATGTAAAATAATAATTATGCCAATAATACCTCATTCCAAACTAATATCTCAGCACTCAGCCTATATTTATAAAATAAAGTTATTAATTTTTATATTGACTAATTTATTCCACATTGACTGTTGAACAATATGTCAAGCAATAAATATAAACTCATTAGTATTGGTTTTAGGTTAGTATTCCACAATAGTGCAGCTCAAACGTAGCTTATATTTCAATGTTCAATAGTTCTGAGTATGATTATAGCATTCAATTTAGACTTGTGACTTGACAGTCAGGATAGAGTGGAAAATATATAATATACTTGGTCTCTAACTTTGACAACATTTCTAGGATTATCAGAATTTGATATTTGTTGATTCTGTCTTCACGTGAACTGCTAATTTTTAACTAAAAACACTTGTAAATATGTTACACTTATTTTAAGATTTACAGTTTGAGTTGACAATGAGACACATCTCCTGGAACGGCCGTCCTCAACAATTCTAAAAGTAAGTGCTACTATAGCCAAGTGTAAAATATTTACTAGTGTTTTTACTTCATTTGAGTTAATTAGGAGAATACTTTTAAAGTTAAAACCATTGATAATTTCCAATCTATCTACCAATCTTCCAGTCAACTAGAGTTGTTTTTAACCTCAATTTGAATCTCATTCAGGTTATCATTAAGTAAAAGTCCAGGGAAATGAGATTCAAGAAGAACCTTTCTTGTGTCTTTGCCTACCCGGAATAAAGGTTTCTTCATAATAGCTTCATTGTTTTATCTTTCGATACTAAAACTATGATATAATTCCAGGATTGAAGTTTAGCTTCATAATGGCTGTGCTGCATTTTTAGATACCTGCTCCCTCCATACTTCAGTCACCTCATGGCTTTCTATTGAATAAGGTTTTTCTGGTTCTAATATTTCATCAACTTAGGTTGTGTCTTTTCTGTAGAAAACCAAAAATGACTTTAGATTATTAGCTATTTTTAATGACCCTCCAGTAGGTAGGAAGATATTTGAAGGACATTTTTTGATAATAAATCTATCATACAATGGCAAACATTTACAATATGGTATCTGATGACAATCTCTATTCATGGTCTATTATCAATAGAGATTGACTATTGATTAATCTTGAATAATGGAAAATACGGTATACAATCATGTTAGATAAGACTCTAGATAAAAGTATGAAATTTATATTGCATACCTTATATTATCAATTACATCTGGTCTATTTCGGCAGAATCCATTCAGTTATTTATTTACAATATGCTTTCAAAACTTACTGACCTTGTTGTCAATTTGGTGAAATGTGTATGTTTAAACTTGGTGTAACTATTATTACAAATTTATAATCAAAGTAAATTTTATGTCACTCTTATAGAGAAAAAAACGTAGCCAATCTTCATCATTATTTAGGTAGGTTTCTAGGGCACGTTTTTTGATTAGGCAACTGTAGTTTTAAAGGTAGGTGGTCAATAAGTCAAAACGTCTGTATGATTTATATCGGGTTTGTCTATTTAATATGTTTTTACTCCTTGTGCTAGTATTTTACTGTACTAAATTGAGAAGTTTTCATTCTGTTGATTTAGAGACATTATAGGTTGTGGTTGTTGATTGTCTGTTGTGACCTGTTTGTATTATATAATTAACAAAAAAAGTCAGGGTCAGTTTTAATAGAATGTATGTATGTGGTCTGTGAATCCTTGTTGAATGCTTTCATCTTTTTACTGATATAGAACATGTTATAGTTATTATACTTTAGATTGTGTATATCAGGTAATGTTTTAATTGGAAATCATCCTAAGTCTATGTCTTTCTATATACAATTTTACATTTTTATTTTTCATCCAGTTCTTCCTTCCCTCTTCATTTATTTCATACGCATATGTATGTTATAATTACGTTTGGAAGTGGGATTTTTTTCCGAGACTTCTAGCTTTATACATCATATCCATATGTGCGATTATCATAGAGTATTCTTTTTATATTTTAAAAGTGAGAGATTTTTCAGCTTATTATATTATTGTTTATTTGTGTTGATTATTAGGAAAAATGTCTGTTAAATGGCTCAGAAGCACTCAAGAGATGGCAAACACTACCAATGCCTTTAGAATATAAGGTTTATTTATTAAATGTTACTAATCCGGAGGAAGTTTCACAAGGTGCTCTACCAATAGTGAAAGAATTGGGGCCTTATGTTTATGAGTAAGTCCAATTTATTTAATCGTTTACCTTTAGAAAAGTTGAAAAATGTTTTCAAATTATTATTACAATACAAAGCCGATTTAAAAATTTTCTTCATAAAATAAATGTTTCTTACTTGTATAATAATACTGTACAAGCATTGTAGTGGATTTTGTGTCATCTAATTACTATTTTTTTTTTTTTATTAATTATTAACTTCGGACATATTTGTTGTCTATTTTTGAATATTTTATATCCTGAACTTAATAAAAACTGTTTCACCAATTTTGTTTACACTTTAATTCTTAAAAATAATTTTATTCAAAATAATAGAACAATATTGTAAAACTACTAATTTATGATTGGCCTGGTACTGGAAAGTTGACTGTATTAAAAGGAGTTTATGAATTATCATGCAATATTGTAGAAACTAGTGTCAGGAACATCAAGATTTAGGTTCTTTGCAGAATTTATAAAGCATTACATAAATATATATGTACTGGACAGAGTTTTGGTGTTAGGTATGAAAACATTGTAGAAACTAGTGGCAGGACCATCAAGAATCAGGTTCTTTACAATAATTTTGTTTAAACTTATTAAAATAAAGGCATTAATTTTACTCAGTTGTGACAGATCATTTTTAACTGTTTTCAGAGTTGAAACAAGCAATACAATTGTGATTATATTATTAATCCAGTAATGTGCATCCTGTGGATTTAAGAAATATTAATTTTTTGAAAATAAATTAAATGTTTTTCTTAGTTAAATATTACAAATATATTTACAATTAGTACATAACTTTGTGTTGTGAAGTGCTAATAAAAATTATAAGTATATAATTCAGTTTATTATGTCAATGCTATAAACAATAATAAAACATTACTGTAGATAGATTGTATTATTATAAACAAACATATTGTTTGGCATATAAACGAAAATTATGATATAGAAAGTAATATATTTTATTTTATTATATTTCAGTGAGTATAAACACAAAGAAAATCTCAGCTTTGGAGAAGATTTTATCTCATATTCTGCAAGAAACATTTATTATTTTAATAAAAATAAATCTGGGTGTAGAAATGAGGAAGATTTAGTTACAACACTTAATACAGCTTTGATGGTAAGCTTACTACACACATTTAGTGTTTTTTTTAAGTGGTGAATTTGTCTAGTTTATCTTTTGGTAATTAATATACAATTGCACAGACTTTGGTAAATTAAATTACATGTTCAGTTCATTGAAGATTACAGACTAATTAGTTTTTAAATGGTCATGATAAGATTTTGTTAAAAGTGCAATTTTACAATAAATTCACACTTACTACTTGGTTTAGGCCTATTGCAGTCAGAATATATGTAAAATAATAATTTTTGTAATAAACTATATTTAAAAAGTACTTAACTAAGTGAATACGTAATTGCTTACTTGCTGACGCGTTTCAAAACATTTGTTCCTTTTACGAGTAGAGGGTTAGCTTCGTAAAAGGAACGAATGTTTTGAAACACGTCAGCAAGTAAGCCATTTCATATTCACTTAGTTAAGTACTTTTTAAATATAGTTTAATCAGTGAGTTCAAGATGATTACATCAAGCAACTTTATTTTTTGTATTGTTTGATTCCATCTTCCACTAGAGTTACTAGTTTTAGTTTATTCTAAAACACCTGACCATAATTATGTCACGTTGCCTATAGTAGCCCTTACTTAGTTTGTTTAATGAGGATGCCCATTTCAGGAGATGTATCCCATTGACAACTCGAATTGTACTTTAATGGTATATCTCCTGAACAAAGAATATTCTCCTGGCATATTCCTGGTATATCTCTTGGCATATTCCTGGTATATCTCCTGGCATATTCCTGGTATATCTCCTGGCATATCCCTGGTATATCTCCTGGCATATTCCTGGTATATCTCCTGGCATATTCCTGGTATATCTCCTGGCATATTCCTGGTATATCTCCTGGCATATTCCTGGTATATCTCCTGGTATAGCTCCTGGCATATTCCTGGTATATCTCCTGGTATATCTCCTGATATATCTCCTGGCATATTCCTGGTATAGCTCCTGGCATATTCCTGGTGTATCTCCTGGCATATTCCTGGTATAGCTCCTGGCATATTCCTGGTATATCTACTGGCATATTCCTGGTATATCTCCTGGCATATTCATTAAACAAAGAAAGTAGGTTTGCTACTGTTGATTAATGGGACATAATAATATATGTTACCTCTAGAGCTAGAATGAATCGTTCACACATCTTCATTAGACTTACTGCAACTGGCACAGAACGTATTTTACATCGTGCCACTTTAACGAGAAATATCTCCATAATCATCTTTGTTTACAGGTTGTTTAAAACTATAAAACATAAATTAACCTGTCACTTAAAATGTTGTATTGCTGCCACCATTAATAACCAATAACATGTGATAGGCTAACTCTTACTAATCTGGAAATAAAATTATGAGAGACACAAATTTGCCAGGCTAACACAGACATCGACTGTTCTTGATTGATTCCCATTCCTTTTTTTATGAGTGTTGTGCTTTTACATTTTTTGTGTTGTTTTTGTTGTTGTAAATCAAATTAAAATGGCTAACCCGTGTAAATTAGCTGATATTTGGGCATTGTTGGAAGAGGAAATATTATCTTCTGATGATGAGTTATTTTTTTTTCAAATTGGTCAAATGACAGTGACAATGAATATAAACCAAATGATTCTAGTGATAGTGTTCCCCTTACTATTGAATCTAGTGTTCCCTTTGCAATGAGACTGTATCTCAAAGAGGGTTCTTTTCCTCCCTCCTGAACATAATTGCATTATATTATTCTCTAGTTTATAGTGAAAATAATGTTTTATAAAATAATTTGTTTATCTATGATATATTTTTTATGATTCACCTAATGATTTATTAATACAAAACACCGAACTAAGAACTAGCGAAAAATAAAATACTTTAAAACCTCCTCTACACCATAACAATTTCCTCTGACTCATGCTGTTGTGATACTAAACAAAAATCAATACAGTAGAGTCTCGATAACTCAAGGTAGATGGGACCGAGGCCCCCTCGGATTACCGAAAACTTGGATTACACGGAAGTACGTTCTTGTGCTTAAGAAATAATAGGAGAACTTTATATGAACATTTCTTGAAAGCCCGACTATTTCCTTTGCATTCCATATTGATATAAATATGTCTTGGAAGCCCAACTCATCGTTTTCTTTTAAATAGATAAAATAGGCTTGAATTATAGGGAAGCTCGAAATATCGGGTCTCGGATTTTCGAGACTCTACTGTATTCATAAAGAAAACTGAATGGTCATGACAGTACCTGAAGGAAGCCGTGCCCTTGACCATCAGGTCACAATTACAGCAAAAGTGATACTGTTGGATTTTTTTACCTGCAGTAATTATTTTTATCAGAAAATATTTCACCCACCATTTTTTTAAAAAATGAATTTAGCACCAATAGATAGAAATTAATTTATGTACTTATAATAATTATTATGATTTTTAAGGGTACAGCCATGATGGTGAAAAAAATATTTCCACCAGGAATTTTTTTCCTAAACAATGCAATACCATTTTTATTTCCGGGGATCCGAAACATCTTCTGGACTGTTAGTGTTAAGGACTTACTTTTTGATGGTGTTGTAGTTAACTGTTCCAGCCCACTGTCAGTAACTATTTGTAATGGCATTAGTGGCTCTGCTCCTGATACTTTGAGAAGACTCAGCTCTGGTGACTATTTATTCTCATTTTTCAATCATGTAAGTTTGATTCAAGAACACATCATGTTTATTAACATTTAGTGCCTATGATTGAAACAATTTCAAAGTTTATATTGTGTTTTATAAACTTAATAATGTTTTGAACCTTGGGTTCCATCAATATGTTCTATTAAATATTCACTTAACTATTTCATAAGATTATCTAAATAGTAAGTATAAGTGTTAAGTATTATTCTATTTGTTTATACTGAGTTAGCTATTATTATCTGTCATAGTTATAAAAAAATAATGTGATTTTTTATATAGTACATATAATCCCCACCTATAGAATATAGGAAATAATTTTATAATTATAGAAAAGAAGATAAAATTTAAAAATCGTATTGTAACAAGTACATTTATCAACAGTCATCACTTAAATTCATTGAAATATGAATTTATCATTTATTTTGAGTTTTTTTAAAAGTAGGTACTTAATTTAAATAGCATACTACACACTAATTCCGTCTGCAAGCTATTATTCTATTATATTAATATTTATATATGGGGAACCTGAAATTTCATTGTTTCACTTTTAAATGTTTTGGATTTTTTTCTTAACCATGAATATTTTCAAAGTGCTAAATAGAATTCAATATATTGAAAATTATTTCAAGTTTCAAAGGATTAAAGTAAAATTTTAAAAATTTCTAGTACTTTTTAGAAATAAGAGGTAGTAACTAAATATTACATATATGAAGCATATAAATTCATGCACTAATGCACAGTAATTAATTTTAGAAAAATAATACTCTCAGAGGCCCATTTGTGGTAAATAGAGGAATCCATAATATTTCAAACTTAGGAGAAATTTTATCATTTGAAGGAAAGACAGAATTAGATGTTTGGCAGCCTAACACCTCCTGCAGCATGTTGAGAGGCACAGATTCGACCATATATCCTCCATTTTTCTCAAGAGATAATGTTATATACATTTTTGAACCTGATGTCTGTGCGTGAGTAATTGATTAAATTTTTGAATTTTGTAATCCATTACATTCGACAAATCTTAATTAATCACTTTAACTTAGTTTATGACTATCTGAACTTTAAATTTTGTAAATTTGTGAAAACTTACTGTGACAGAATGTTTTCAATCATTCGATATGTGGCGATCTTTATCAGTGTCTTTCTGACAGAGAAGATTGCCACATAGTGATTGAAAACGTTCTATCTCCACAAATTTAAAGTACAGATAGTCATAAACTCAAGTTAAAGTGATTGATTAAATTTTGTTTTTCTATGATGAGTTATTTTTATTTTATTTAAATTTATATTTTTTTACTAAATTTAAACTACTTAACTAAGTGAATACATAATTGCTTACTTGCTGACGCGTTTCAAAACGTTCGTTCCTCTTACGAAGCTAGTTCCGGAACGAACGTTTTGAAACGCATCAGCAAGTAAGCAATTACGTATTCACTTAGTTAAGTAGTTTAAATTTATAAATAATATTCGAGCTGGCTTGTGAGTGAAAGTTATAATTAAAGAATAAAAATATGGTACAACTCACAAATATAAAATTTTTTATTACATACATGTTTCAACGACTAATTTGTCGTCATCCTCAGTGAATATCCACAAATCAAATTAACTAAAAAAATATATATTAAACATAACCTATAAACTTTTGTTAAAACTTTATAGGTTATGTTTAATATATATTTTTTTAGTTAATTTGATTTGTATATATTCACTGAGGATGACGATAAATTAGTCGTTGAAACGTGTATGTAATAAAAAATTTTATATTTATGAGTTGTACCATATTTTTATTCTTTAATTATAGTTTAAATTTAGTTTAACCAGTGAATTCAAGATGATTACATCAAGAAACTTTTATATTTTTTGTTTTAGTTTTACATACAAATTATACACATTAATATGTGAAGATTTCAAAGTGCTTATCTGTTACACTGATTAACCTTTTTCATGTCATGTGAAAATATAACTAATGTACAATGATTGAGTTTTCTGAAATAGCCGAATAGGAATTATATTGCAACTCTCATGAATTTTAATTTCACTGGGAGAGTGCTTAACTGTGGTCTATATCTATTTGTACGGGTTATTCTGAAATTATCCTGTTATGTCTTCTTTTGAAGAGCTTGTAAGCTCTTTAATAAAACGGGAAATCATTGATATTAATTCTAAAATAGCATTGAGTACAATTAACTGACATAAAATCCTTCACGGGCCGTGGGCAGTGCGTTCGAATAAATAAATAAATCACTAATAAATATAACAAGGAACATTAAATGAATTGTTTACCTGATGTGAGTTGATAATAAGTCTTATTATTGTCTTGCAGCATATGATTTTGGGTGTTTCTAGAGAAATAAATAGAAATATAGTGGGTTTGAAGCACTGAGTGGTTAGAGCTGTTATTATTCAAGTACTGTATATTCATATTTATGGTTATTGGTTATTGTATTAAGGTTTATTGTTTCAACATGTTACATATATTGAAACAACACTGCCGTCGAAGGATTTAATAAAACGGAAAATCATTGATATTAATTCTAAAATAGCATTGAGTACAATTAACTGACATAAAATCCTTCACGGGCCGTGGGCAGTGCGTTCGAATAAATAAATAAATCACTAATAAATATAACAAGGAACATTAAATGTATCGTTTACCTGTTGTGAGTCGATAATATGACTTAAGAGTTACCTCTCACTGGATCCCTCGGGAAGCTATCATGTGGCCGGATGCAATCCTTTGGTTGCCAGGAAGATGTGTTCTCTCTCGACTCACTAGTCTAAGTCTCTCTCAACAACTCTTTTATTTCATCTTAAAACTGTACCGTAGTTTTCAAGCTTTGCCCTCACAGCTGTTTTACTATCGGTCGGCTGTCGCTATCTCGCGGTGACAATTAGAATTATCCTATCGAATTAGACTATTTAGGCGGTAATATAAAATAACGTTACAATATGTATTTGTGTTATAATGTTATATAAATATAAATTTTATCAATTTATTAAGAGAAATTGCGAAGAAAATATATAAAGGATATATTAAAGTTTTTCAAGCAATTTTGCTGACTTTTTAGGTAGGCAAACATTTATAAATATGCTGTGATTTAATGTTTTTTTGAGAAAACTTTTGAAGATTTTTTCAACTATGGAAGTTAAATGTTACTTATATATTACGTGAAACACACTCAGAATACAATGCACATACTTATATTTTTAATCTTTGTTTTCTAAAATTGTGTAAGACTTAGTAGTCAGAACAAATAGCCTTCAGGTAATTCCAAGTCATATCTCCAAAACTTTTACAAATAAATAAATTTGTTGTGTTTAATTGGTCAGAATATTGAACAAAATATCTACAATGTTGGTTATGAGATTGTAAAAATAAGTTGCAAATGGTCCCAGTAGTTTCAATTAAACAAAGTTTTTCATTGATTCTTGATATACGAGATTCATGATCTCATACTCTCTATATTTAATTCTGGTGTGATAAGTCCATTTCATCTTATTTGAAGTTCTTGGGTACCATTTCAATGTTAGTATTTGCATTGCCAAACTGTATAAACTGTTTCTAATACAAATCTTCTACCACAGTCCTTCTGAGAGCCAAACACAATTGCAAACTACATCAAACCTCTATCTGCAAGGGGTAAGTAAAAGATAAGTTTCCCTCGCGTGTATCACCAAGTGTGAATAGCAGAGCCTCTTTCTGGGAGCAAGTATTTTTACTTTTAAAGGTAGTGGTACCAATTGCCGCCGTGCCCATGACTGTACGCCTGATGACCTTTGGTCGGTAGCCATAATCAATGGGGAATATAATGCAATCTCTCGCCAGTTGTGAAGTGCAAAGTGTTTTTCGGTTTTTGACGGCCAAAAATGAATCTGCCATTGGAATTTACCGTAAGTTATGTGAAGTTTATGGTGAAAGTATAATGTCTGTCTAAATGGTTCACCGTTTGCAAAAAATGTTTTTGGAAGGAAACGTTTTTTCTTGACAGGAATCTTGCTGTTGACCACAAACAATTTCTCTGAATTCTAAAAACACTTTTTTCCAACGGCAAATCCTTTGGACAGACATTACACTTTCACCATAAACTTCACACAACTGAAGGTGAATTTCAGTGGCAGATTCACTTTTGGCAGTCCAAAAATGAATAACACTTCGCACTTCAGAACTGGTGCCAGATCTCAGTGGAGTCTCCATCGCGTATGGATATCGACTGAAGGTCAACAGGCATACAGTCATGGGCGCTGTAGAAATCGGTGGCACTACACCAAAACTAAAAATACTTTAGTTTTAGGCTCTGTTACTCAAGTTTTGTGATACTCGTGATGGAAACTTACTTTTTGGATACCCTATGCAGCTAATAAATTGACGTATTTCATCAATACAATCTCCATGTCGCTGTTGTATAGGTGGAATAACGTAGCACTCTAAGGTGCAATACTATTTTGATGTGTCCACTTGCACCACATTGCCTTATGCAGTTGATTGGCAATGCTTAAATGTAAATACAAATAGAGCAAGTGGAGACATCACCATGTTTAAACATGGAACAGAAATGTTCATTAAATACAAAATAAGAGTCATGGTTATAGCGCTGCAGCTTATATTAACAAATTGCTACTGCAACTATCTTGTTAAAGACAAGCAGATTTTAAAAAACTTTGTAAAATTGCACTGCAATTGCCAAAACTTTTATTTATTCTTTTCATTTTAAAATTAACATCCTTGCTATTTGTTAAAGATCACTTTCTGCTGTTTACCAAGAGGACGTTCAAAAAGAGGGACTGAATGTGCTGAGGTTTGTCAACTCTCCCGAAAACTTTGGAGATCCTTCCGAGTATGAAGCAAGTAGATGCCGTTGTAAATTTAAAGAAAATAGTAAAAATTACACCTGTCATAAACCTGGGGTCATAGATCTGACTCAGTGCCAAGGTATGTTACACAATTTTAATAGCTACAAACTACAGAATCTTTAATTATTTGTGAATTTGGAATTTTTTAGTTAAATACACTGAAAGAACTCGACTTATTTATATAATTGAAGTTTTTACTTTTACACTTTAATATTGATATTAAGTACAAACTTGCCTAAAATAGCAATAACTTCTAATATTAAATGAGAAATTTTGGAGATGTATCCTTTTACAAATAGGACAATAATTTGGTTTGAATTGATAAAGGGGTATATCTTCTGCAACTGTAGTCCCTATATAAAGTAAGTACCATACACAAGTTTGAATGTATTGTAATCTGAGTTAAAAAAGTGTATAAAAGTGACCTCAATTTGGCAGTTTTGTACTAAAGAATTCTATATTTTCCCTTTTAAAATGTTTTTCGAAGTGCTGTCCATAACAATTAATAAGATATTTTCCAGGAGTTCCAGTAATAACATCTTTACCTCATTTCTACCTCGCAGACACAACTTATAAAAGCTATGTTGAAGGACTAACACCAAGCAAAGCAGATCATGAGACATATATAGATATGGAGCCGGTAATTTATACTCTTAAAATAAATCACTTTCATTTAAAATTTCAATTTTTTAAAAATTATTAGTACTATTGTTTAAAAAAAAATTGTTGTTAAACTGTATTTATAATAAAAATATTATGTATTCAGTATTATGTTATTCTAATGGTTACTATTGTTTTCTTGTCTATTGTTTGGGGAATTTCATATATGAATCACTTTATTTGCATAATATATTTTCTGTGAAAGTGTCTTTTAAAAAACTGCCAAATGATTGAACTTTGTAACAATTAAATTGTTTTATTAATAATTCCTGGAAGCTTCTATTTAATGAGGAAAATTAAAATTTGGCTTTACCCTAGTTCAATTTACTGCACACTCAAGGTCTTCTTCTTTTGCCAATGCCAGTCCTTGACTATTCTGTCATAGAACACTGCCGCCCAGTAGAGTCTCGCTCATATCTGCAAGTTGGCATCATTAATGAAATGATCCAGAGCACTACAGATGGCCAGGTGATCAGCCATACTCCATCTTCTAGGCAGAGACTACAAGTCTGTTAGACTTTTAGTCACTTAAATTATATTTGTGTTGAAGAAATTCACTTCTAACTACTTTCCATGATAAATATTAGGCATAAATAATAAAGAATAAGCACACAAATATACACATGTATTGTATAAATACCAAGCATACAACTTCAATAATTGTTACACCTTAGAAATTAACAATATCTATTAACCCGTTGTGGATTAAGTGATTTGTGACATGAGCAATCGAGCAGGCAGGAAATAATTCCTCTCTCAATACAATTGAGTTGTATTTTGCTACAAAAAAATTCTCACTTATAAAGCACTAAATATTATATATTTTATACAGATGCAGTATTTATTAATTATTTTGTACCTTAGTTTATTATTTGTTAATTGATTATTATTTATTATCTTAATTAGTAAAAAATAATTAAAATCTAGGCTCCTACTATTATTGTTCACTTCGAACATATACAAAACTACATAATTATAAACAGATATTTATACATACTTACACTAGTTGTTTTAAAGCTTAGAATTTCACTAAATTCTGCGACCAACAGAATTTTTCATGCTCACACAGTGTATTATATAACAAACATCAGCTGCTGTCCAACACTGATTGACAACTATACTGAGGAAGAAAGTCCACTTGACATAAAATCTAATGATGGGTTGATCAAGTCTAGAACATTAGATAAAAAGACAACTTATAGGTTATATCTATCTTTATCTAAGATAAATCCTCATTAAAGATAAACTTGAAGTTATTGATAGCTTGAAGCCAAACAAACAACATAGAAGCATGATGAAAAACTCACATCTGTACCACTAATTGGGGGTCAACCAAGATTTTTTGTCCATAGGATCTAGTGGGCTAAATATTATTAATAAATAATAACTATTTTACCACTAACCAAAATTTATTCTAATAAATATCTGAGCACTAATACGAAGTTTGAAATCCAAGATATAAATTTATATTTTATTCACAGGTAACTGGAGTGCCTCTTGAAGGCCATAAACGACTTCAGATGAATATGTACCTGAAGAAAATTACTGGCATAGATTTACTCAAAAATGTTAGTGAAGGACTATTTCCTCTGTTGTGGATTGATGAGGTGAGCTTTTTACCACAGATGAAACAATTAAATACTTAAGAGTGAAAGTATCTACAGTTAGATTAATTTTCTAAAGTACAGCAAATATTTGTTTTTGTTCTAAGGTCACTCTTGAATATCAGTTCAACAGTCTGGTAATTCAATATAATTTTAATAGATTACTTGACCTCTGACTGCTGGTGAGTTTCTCACTTCTAAAAATTTCTTGTACTGAGTCCTACGCCTAAGATGTTGACCAGAGAATAGTCATGAATAAGCCTACTCACCACGACTGTTGAATGTGACTGTCTAAATAAGCTGACTTGCGCCAAGTAACAGAACATCTGGTGTAAAAAATATGTCAAGTATATTGTTCTGTGACATCTTATCAGAGCACTGCACCTTCTAACCTTTTGTTTACATTTATTTTTGAATTTTCTGTTGGCTGATAAATTCAAGCAATGTGTTTGCATTAATGTGTGTAGTTACCCTACTGAAACTTCTATCATGCTTCACAAAAGCCTCTAAGAACATTTTCTTAGAATAATTCAGGGTTTTGAATAATATTCTCTTTTCCAGACTGATAGATTTCCTCTTAGAGAAAATGATCATTTCTGATGATTTTCCAAGAGCAAAATAATTTAAGATGTTGACAAGCTTCAATATCTAAATCATGAGTGTTTGCAAATAATCCAGAATTTGTAAAGAAGTGTTGGTGTAGGCTACCAATTAATTATAGTTTTAAATTTTCCTGTGCATTCTGTAACTACAAAAGTTTTTCTTCAGCTTTTGTCTCAGGAGCACTATTTTGTTGTGGACTGTAAACTCATTGAAACACCCCAAAATGACTTAACTTTCCATTTTTACCACCATAACCTGTTGATTTATAGATACTAGCTGAAACAAAAAAGGTGACTACAATGTAGTCATCACAAATACTGAGACTTAAAACAGCACCACTGACAAAAAGTGCAACAAAAACTTTAAATTACACTTTTGCTATTACTTGCGACCAGACATTTGTTAACTAAAAGTTGTTAATTGTTAACTTACACTTGGAGGAAACGTTTTCGTCTTACGACTTCTTCAGCCTCGTATTTTTGCCGCTAGGAATGCTGCTGTTGTGCTTCCTCAATACCATTTTTTTGTAAGTTAGAAGTGATGTGATCGAAAAGTATGTGTGATCTGTGCCGTGTTTGTTCATTTAAGATGTCATTTTTATGTTTGTTGCTATGTCTATATATTTGTCTATAAAAACAATAAGGCTATATTGGCATACCCTATACATTCACTAAACTGTGTTACCTCTACCTTCTTTCCAGAAATTAAATTCCACATTATATGTTCTCATTTTGGAAGATAAGCAAAAACTTGCAGGGGCTCCTTGTCAGCCTTAACAAAAATGATCTTTTGGGTACTTTCTGGATATGGGAAATGCTGGATTAAATAGATTAATTTAGGCCATAATTGGTCTAAGTTATGTATAATGGAAGAACTCTTTGATTTTATCTAATTTTATACACACCTGAGAGAAATTCATAGTTAATCTGGCCAGATAGTTTTGATCTGTTTTTAGCCTTAAGTCTACCACTGCCTCTTGTTTTGGTCAGAATTTCTCAATAGCCTGTATACTTAACATGATGGTCTACAATAATCTGGAGGATATGTTCTTTCACACCTCTTCAACAGACTCAATTTTAATGATGTACTCTTCCTTGTTGCATTGTAATTACACCATCTCAGGTTTACTTTCTTTACAATTCCAAATTAAAACAATAAAATGTCTTCTTTCTTCATTAATCTTTATAGTATAATTTTTCAGCAGTAATTACATTTTAATCGTAATTATGACTGCTAATTTGTATGAGTGAAATTCTCTCTAAATACTCTATTTATTACTATATAACTGATTGTATTATTAGCCTGTTGATAACTATAATACTAATTTCATTTCAGTGCGTTGTTGACTGTTGATTAATATATTTCTATCAGTTTTAATGTTGAAGGAATACCAGATTAGTTCCTTTATTTTATTTTAGATCATTTCAAATTAGAAAATATACAATATCAAGAGCACAGTGGTACAATATATTACAATAAAAATAATAAAAAGTAACTAATATTATAAAAGTTTCTTGGTGTAATCATCTTGAGTTCCCTGATTAATGTCAGTAACTCATGAACCTCACCTAATGTCATAAATCCAACCCTGTCATACCGTTTGTAAAGAGCCAAAAGCCGCTAGTATAAGGTTAGCTTCGAAAAAGGATCGATCGTTTTGAAACGCGTCAGCAAGTAAGCAATTATGTATTCATTTAGTTAAGTAGTGTAAAATTAGTAATATTATAAGTCACTTAAGATTTAAACCATAAGTCTTAAGAGTTTAATCTTAGGTAACTTGTAATATAAGTTATTTTTTATTATTTTTGTGGTATTGGGTTTTTTTTCTAATACTTTTATTCAATTTAAAAAATTAAATACAAGTAGGTGCTTTTAAAAAGAGGTAGTGTTGCTATGTAAAGTAGTTGTTTATGTTCTTCATTATAAAGTAGTGGGCACAATATTGAATTATGGTAATTATATTTGCTGATAATTTTTTAGATAAGTATTTAAAAAATTATTTAAAATACATTTAATATTGTATTAGTTTGAATTTAAATATAAATAATAACAAAAAATTTAAAATTCAATGTAGTAAAACCTAGTTATGTTTTAAATGATCATTATCATTTTAAATAATTATTGTGTAACTTTTGAACACTCTTGCTGACACGTTTTGAAATAATCATTTCATTGACAAAGCTGAAGCCTACTGCCGGCAAACACTCTAGGTTGCTGGGGATATAATTTATGAGGGTGGAGGATGGTTTGGATTAATTAACTCTTTTTCAGAATTTATTATTTTTAAATGTTATAAATTTGGTACATTATTTGGAAATTATCATTTTTTTTACTTGTTTTTGATCCCCAACATTTAGGAATATTTTCTACACATGGATTTTATTCTCCATGATGATCAGAAAAGAATAATATTATTATTAAATCAATTAATGACTTGTTAAATTTATAATCTAAGTTATTTGTTTTTAAAACTTTATTTGAAAACTATATATATATTTGCTCACATCTTTATATTTGTATAATTTATCTGCTTGGAAGAATTATTTAGGTAGGTTGCAACAGTTTTAATGACAGAGTTTTTAAATTATTTTTCTACATTAAAAAGTCATGAAATTGTTAGATATTCTGTAAGAAAGATATTATGGTATATCTTGTCAAATTACGTGGTAAGGGCACAATTTCATTCTAAAACAAACAAACATAAATATAACTACATAAATCAATTGTGGGGTAATATTTATTTTGAATAAATAAAACCTCTATTCCACAAATTACATAAAAATGCACATAAGGTGTTAAATGAATGAAAAAGTTATTTCTAATATAGAGGTTTTATTTATTTAAATTAAATGTAAATATATTTACTTAATTTATAGGTTTTAAACTATATACAAAGTACAACGTACAAAGTATTTAAAAAAGTATTACCTGAGAAATTAACTAACAATTAGACCCCCAAAATAATGCAAGCCTGAACTATTATTATAAAAATTCCCAAACAGTTCTGTATTTAAAAATAATCTTTGAATTTATCAGTTTAAGTTTTGAACAATATCTAAGTATTTTAGTTTCCAAAATCAATATTTCAAAGCAGTATTGATTATTCTGCTAAATAGCCCATTATTATTAGGTGTCATACTTTTTTATCAAATGACTGTTGTGTGACAAATATTATATAAATGAGTTTAATAAAGTGGCATGTCAGTTAATATAGGTTTTACACGTTTAAAGTAACGTTTATCTTAAATTGACAATTATACCTAACTATTTTATTTTTTTAGAATAAAATAATTAAAAAGGTAAAATACTAATAGAGTTGTCTCTTAATTGAAATTTTCATTTTTTTCAGGGAGTGAAATTAAATGATGAACTACTTGGGAAACTTCTTACTTTCTACTCTTCTGTTGAAATGATGCATTGGTTTTCAGTTTTTATTATTGTGTTAGGTTGTGTAATTATAATATTTTCTGCACTTTATTATATGTATGTCAAAAAATTATTGTGCTTCAGGACGTTATTTTCAAATAAGGTGCAAGGAGTGTTCAACACAACACCTTCTGAGCAAAATCGTGGAGCTGAAACAAACAAAACTTCCCTAAATATTTCTTCAAACACTCCTGCACAAAATAGTGGTTTGAATTTGAAGTTTTTGTCAAACAACTATCCCAATATGTTTCCTAATGATTTACAAATAGTTGCAAGGCCTCAAAATATAAATGGAGTATAGTGTTAGTGGTGTTGGATACTCAAATGGTATCCTGTAATTAAGGAACATTAATAATTGTAACTACTCATATTTTGTACGACTATAGATTTTTATATAGAAAACATGTTGTAAATTTAAAAAAGTTTATTTATATATTAATCTAACGTATTAACTAATAATCTCAAAAAGTGTTTAAAACATAATTTAATACTTAATTAATAAAACTTAATAGTGTAATAATAATAATTTTTAAAATATGTCCACAGCTCTTTAGCTGGAAAGTTTTTCTTTTCATCATAGACGTTATGTGAGATAAAAAAATATTACACTCTAAAATAGAAATGTATAAACGAAACAATCAAACAACTTTAAGGCAGGGCTTAAGCTGAGACACATTTTACGGTGTAACACTCGAATCTTTTACCAGCGTATGTTGAAACGTAGCACACTTGAAACGCATGCCATTTTTGCCTTTAATATGGAAGATACCGATACCAACTCATTTGAATTCAATATGGAAATTGAGGAATTGGTTCTGTGGCAGAGTGAATATATGATATAATGAAACACACACATGGCTATGTTGGCCCACAAAGAGTCTTTATACGTTTTTTTGTGTGCTATAACCTTCATGATTTACATCGTATAGCACATGTAACTCTCACAGAGTTATTTAGAGATTTTAAAAATATAAGCGTTAAGTACAATATGTAAACTACGGTTCAGAGTTTGTCTGTTACTGACTATATCAACCTATATCGACCATATATGTTGAAACATGTGTGGCATTAGAGATTTTGAAAATATGAGAGTTAAGTACAATATGTAAACTACTGTTGAGTGTTTGTCCATTACTGAATAAGACAACTTAATTGTCAAGGCATCTGTGGCATTATAGATTTTAAAAATATAAGAATTAGGTACAATATGTGAGCTAATGTTGAGCAACTGAATCAAACTGTCATTTAACAACATCTTGGATCCCTAGTTGCTTGGCATGTGTCGTCAAATCTGTGTCTGTGCTACAAACTGTGGCATACTGGCCCACACGAGTGCCAGACATAAACATGCATGCGCTTCAGCTTAAGTGGATACATTAGGAAATATGGGGGCACAGTTTTCTGCCGTGTATTGCGTTGCGTGTGCTGCGCCGCCTGCATCTCAGCTTACGCCCTGCCTAATGTTCTGAGTTTTTATTTGCAAATGTATGGTGTACCAAAGCTAGATATTGTCAGAACAGTTTTCACATACCTCTTCTTTGTGTTCTAGATAATGATGGCACAGTTCAAACATTAATTTGTTGTCACTCCCTGCGTTTGGTAGAACTAATTTCTCTACTCATTTTATTTATTAGTAGAACAAATGTATAGTTAATTTAATCAACATTTTTAGAAAAATAATGAATAAAAAGAGCTGCACTGTCAGAAAAAGTTAGTTAATGGTATTTGGTAAAAATTATATAAAAAAGAACCTGATGCCTGTGGCTAAGCATCCTGAATTTTATGTAAAGTTTAAGGATAGGCTTTTACTGTTCTATTACCTATGTAGAGTTATAGAAGAAATCGGACCTATAAATTGTAAACACAAAGCTTGTATGTAGAAATTACAAATGTAATATACCTAAACTAAGGTTAAGAATTTTCTTATCAACTAAATGCACACTATTTAGGTACATCGAAAGATTTGAGACAGCTAGTTAATGTTTATATTGCACTAATAACAAGTTTCAATGTACTTTTAATTTTTGCTTAAAACTATACTTGGGAATATTAAATTAAATAGAAGAAGTTAAATTAGAAGCTACTATTCTAATGAACTAAATTTAATATAAAAAATAAATAAAATTGTGGATATATTATTAAATTAAAATTAAATTTTTGGAACAGAAATAAATTTATTTCAGAGGTTATCCTGAAGATATAGTACAGTTCGTATAAAATACTGTTAACTTTAGTCAACTACAATTTCTTTCATTTTGATTTATTATGTTACTTCAATATAATTACAATAAAAAATAAGTGGTGATTTTATTGTTCTTACTCACATTGTGCAACTGCCCAATTTGCCACATTTACATGTAACTATTTGATTGTTCCCATTTTGATTGTCTTCTCAAAGCTCCCTAGAAATATCTGCTACCATGATTGGTTGAAGATTATCATTTGGATTTGATCAATTGCCTGGCAAGTTGGAAACCATACTGGCGAAAAACCATTGCTCATCCAACAACCTCAGTATTTTTACTGCTACATATACTACAGTAGATTTGTTACTTTTAATTAAAAAATATTTAAAGTTATGGCAATTTTGCTGGAAAAAACATTTACAGAGAGTTTTAAATAAAGATGACGTCCTGGATGATTTCCAGACAAGTGATAAATATTAAATCGGCAACATATAATCACTTACAACTTTTTTAAAAAAATGTTTTAACTTGCCTATAGTAGCACTTACTTTTTTTGTGTTGAGGACGGCCGTTTCGGGAGATGTGTCCCTTTGTCAACTCAGACCGTAACTCCGAGTTACGGTCTGAGTTGACAAAGGGACACATCTCCCAAAACGGCCGTCCTCAACACAAAAAAAGTAAGTGCTACTATAGGCAAGTTAAAACATTTTTTTAAAAAAGTTGTAAGTGATTACTAGTAGCTCACGCGAAGATGGAATCAACAAATGTTAATATTGCAAGCCAAGCATCAACCATCCATCAGAGTTACGGTCTGAGTTGACAAAGGGACACATCTCCCGAAACGGCCGTCCTCAACACAAAAAAAGTAAGTGCTACTATAGGCAAGTTAAAACATTTTTTTAAAAAAGTTGTAAGTGATTACTAGTAGCTCACGCGAAGATGGAATCAACAAATGTCAACATATAATATTGGCCCATCTTGGACAGATCTAGATTGAAGAAGGTTTGATATATCCCTAGCATGGAATGTTATTGTTTTACAAAGTAGAATGCAATGTTATTATTCTGATATTCAATAAAAATGTCCTTACACTTAGTTCATCTTAGCTATAGGTTAGTTGTGAACACACACTTTCTATCAACCATTGATCCATACTCCCTGATGATTGGCTTTAACACTGGAAATGTTTTTTTGTGTGTTTTTTAATTAAGTTTATAATTGGGAAATTAATTATAGTTTTATTGTTTTCATCTTCTGATCTTTAAAATGAAATGTCGTTTGAGTCCTTGGATGATTTTTACAATTTTTTTTATTTATATGCATTTTCACACATTGCAAACTGTGTGTTGTATTTATTAAAGACAATTTTAATTATTATATTTGGCTTACATTACAAAATTTCGTTTAATTAAATTTTTAACAAACTGTATGGCCTAAATATTTAATTGCAATTCATAATTTTGTATCATTTTTTTTTTTTACTTCTAACTATATATTTTACTAGCAGAGTACTGTCCTTTGTACAGGGTTGACTTATATTTGTACGGATTTAACTTGTATTTGTGTTGGGTTTTAATTTAATTTGCTGAAATTAAATCCCAATAAATATATCAAACTATAGTTTATAAACTTACCGATTGTTGTCTTGAAAAACCAAGAGAAGGAAAAGCTTCTGCTTGTAACATGACATATGTAAAGTATAACTAACCTTGAAAGATGAATAACAACAAACATTTACTGTCATCTGTTTAATTATCTTTAAAAATAACTTTTACAGGTAATTACAAATACCTTTACTATCAGCTGATTAAGCCAAGTATATAATGGAGTATAGATAATTGAGTGTTAAGGGAGATTTCAAGGCCAGTGGGGCGATGCTCTGATGGAATTTCTAAATGAAAATAGGGCTATGTGTTAACCAGGGACCCTAAGAATGTCCATGCAAAATTTCAGCTCAATGGGTCAAGTAGTTTTTACGTGATTGAGTAACACACACACAGATCGACACCATTAGATTTTTATATAATATTATAGATTACTATTTTTTTTATTTTTAATGATTATATTCGTTTTTATAATACTATCTAAAATATGATTTATTATATTTATTATTTAGGTTTTTATAGTTTTTAGAAATTTACTTTAATTTTTCACTTGAAGAACTAAACCCTGTTAGTTGAGAATCAACCATTTAGGATTATGCTTAACACTTGGATGTTGTAGCTTTATATTTAACAAAGTGTAAGTTAATTATGAAAATAAAATTTTAAGTTTTCAACGACAAACAAAGCTTTCTGACAAATATTTTTGTAGTCAGTCAGTTAAAAAAAAGCTAAGGTTTGTAGATCCAAGCAGTAGCGGTTTGTCCAAAAGGGCTCCCAATTACAAAAATTAATTTTTAATTAATATTCATTTGTCTTAAATTAGGTTAAGAAGAGCTTAGAATTATTTAAGCAATGTTAAATCCATAAAATATTTAGCAATTGACGCACGAAATTAGCCGCAAGCTCCACTCGGGGCTCACAGCAGAGAGCCCCAGACTAGTGCATTGAGTGTGCGTGGAATAAGCTGAAACAGCCAAAACCGTGCAGTGACGTCACTCAAAGCGCGTGTTACGGGTGGCCTGGGATGGAGTCCCGTAGTCATGCGCATGCGCTGAGAAATGACTAATCAGTGCTGCTACTCTTCAGTACAATTCTATATGATTTAGGAAGCAGCATTGTAGGCTTATTTGTAATGTTCTCACAATGTTTCCATTTATAGATCCTTTGATGTGCATACATAGTGGCCTAATATACTTTTAAAAGTAAAACTTGATTCACACTACTCGTTGAGTACTCGACGCTTTAGCATAGGCAATCACTTAACTACCCAACCTAGCAACATTTCGTAAATCACACCGTAATACGTCTATTAGTTATAGCAATGTTAATATATTAATCAATAAGTATAATTTAATAAAAGTAGTAGGTGCTTAGAATGTAAAACGAGTTAAATGGGTATCAAATTTCAAAATTGTCTCCACACCTCGTAAATCTGGGGAGACCCCTTGTCATGAGCCCCACCAATGTAATTTGGCAGGAGCCGCCACTGGATCCAAGGTATGCAGAGATTTACATGTTTGCATGTATAAATTTGGGATCAGGGCTATTTTGGGGATAGGGTTTGGATTATGAAACGACTCTATTGAAAGTTGAGAAGACATTTTTGCATTTAGGAGAAGTTGAAGATTTCTGCTGTGGCACAAGATTATTTCATGGGCTGGTTGTCTGGCTGGGAGAAAACAACATTATCAATAATTGAATGCATTTTATGACCTTCAGTGATAAGGGATTAACTATAGAGAGCAATTTTATTTTGCCATGGATATTGTGAAATATGTTTTGTGTTCCTTGATGTTTCTTATTTTTAATTCACACTTTTTAATAAAATAATACACATTTTTTAATTTTTTGTTTATTTTAAATAAGTAACAAATTGTAGAAAAATATAGTATAAAAATATAAAATTACAAAACCTGTTGAGAATGAGTAACAAATGATTATATACAAATGAGTAGACATAATTAGGGAAATATTTACTATAGCATATACATAGTAAGTAAGTATATAGAGCTCCTTTTGGCTTATACGTAAACAAACAGAATGATAGACATAATTAGGGAAATATTTACTATAGCATATACATAGTAAGTAAGTATATAGAGCTCCTTTTGGCTTATACGTAAACAAACAGAATGATAGACATAATTAGGGAAATATTTACTATAGCATATACATAGTAAGTAAGTATATAGAGCTCATTTTGGCTTATACGTAAACAAACAGAATGATAGACATAATTAGGGAAATATTTACTATAGCATATACAAAGTAAATAGGTATATAGAGCTCCTTTTGGCTTATACGTAAACAAACAGAATGATAGACATAATTAGGGAAATATTTACTATAGCATATACAAAGTAAGTAGGTATATAGAGCTCCTTTTGGCTTATACGTAAACAAACAGAATGATATTTTGTTAAGGTTATATGATCAATGCTGTAAATAAGCACAATCATATGTTTAAGCGATAAATGGTAACTAATGAGAATGTACTTCGTATCAAATATTGTGCATCAAAATAAATTTATATAACCTATCAAATACAAATAATAATTTTGTTATATTCTTAAATCTGTTAATATTGAGCTCCCAAGATATTTTATAATCTAGCAAGTTACTATCTATAAAACTACACATTTTCCTTTAAATTACAAAATAACATACTGAACATATATCAAATTGAATCCAAAAAAAAGTGACTGAAAAAATAATATTTTGTTGTTATATTTAATTGTTGAAAAAAATCAAAAATATATTGGTAGGGGATACATAGTAGAATAATCTAAATAAGAATGAGTTATAGGTATACGTTTTAACAAATATACCGATTTTTCATAGTAAATTAAGTAATATAGTTACGTTTATGTATAAAATCTTGTATAAAAACCTACAAACACCCAACGGAACTCACTGTACATATCCTACTACAATATAAATTACTTTTACATAATAATATTGTATTGTTATATACTTTGACATTTACAAAGATTTTTAATTTAATTTTATAAATAGTAAATGTAAATGGTTGAGATTCACTTTTATAACAAATTTACTGTTCAAACATTGTTACTATTATATTCTATAGATAATGTTATGTATTGTATAAAACACTATATACAACGTTGCATAATTTTATTTATTTATTCTAATCAAAACTATTGAAAGCCTATTAGTAAAAGTGGTAACCATTAGTAAGCAAAAAGGATATTTCTTTAACTTTATTTGTACAGTAAGTAACACAGTTAAATAATTATTTGTTAAGGTTTTTGATATATTTTGGTGTGTGTGTGTGTGTGTGTGTGTGTGTAAGTACTTAACCATGTTACAAGTAGCCTACTATGTTTTAAATAAAAATCATTCATGAAGGATATTTATAAATATACTTATTTATTTATGATAATACTAAAATTTTATGAGTAAAAAGTTTTTTTGTAGAATTTGAAAACAAATTGTCGATTTTACATTTAAATATTATCCCTCTTTTGTTTTGCATTAAAAGTATACACAATGGGAAATTTTCAACCATTTTTTTTAAATTGTAGAGAAATGAAGTTAATTTATAAACTTTTAATGTAATACTAAAATGTAAAAATTAGTGGCATTCTCTGTTAAAAAAAATGTTAGAAATTTGATACTAGTAAATAAATTACACAGTATATTTATAATAATACGTACAAGACACTGAGGAATAGCACAAGCCAATATGCAAGTACTTAATTAACATTTAGGTTTCAATATTTTCATTGAGGTTAACATTAATTTTTTTATTGTATTAGGTGTAAGCATTGAGAATGCTCTAAGAAAACTTTATTTGACTGAAATGTCAAAGGCAATATTGAATTAAATTATAAAACTAGTTTTATATTATCTTGTGCTATTGAGAGAGTTCTGAATATTTTACTAGATACAAACTGTCAGATTCATTTTGTTATTAGTATTTGGAAAAATTATTACTTTTCTAAGGTTTTTGCAATTTTGTGTAGATAAATATTTAGAAATATCAAATTTCCCAATAATATTTTATCAACCTATTTCACAGCTTGGATAAAAATGTTGTATACAGTTTAATATTGTATACACTTTATACAGAATGCAGTTTGTATACTGTTTAATGTGTGAAAAGTATTTAATAATAAGAGTGTATACTATCCCAAGATGTTAATGAGTTATATATTTCATTTTTTTTATAAGGAGCACAAACAGTTCCTGCAATAAGATCATTTACAGGAGCATAGAAAACTCTAAAATTTACATCCCTAAAATCTAAAGAAGCTATCAAATGTACAGGCATGCGGTCAGATATTACCCACATTATGCCTGACCTATCTACTCGAACATCACTAGGAAATACTAGTCCGACATCGTCCTTAGCTATAACTGCTAAGTTTTCTGGTTTGTACATCTTATTTGAATCCCAACATCCCACAGCATTTTGATCAATCAAATTAAAAAAAAGAACACCGTTAGGGTCCATGGTGTGCGCAGTAATGTGTGTTTTTGGTCCTCTACTTGGAAGAACTACAAAATCATGGTAGTTGTCTTCACGTTTTGCTTTATTCCTTAGAACTTCTGTAGATACTGCAAACTCTCTAAAGCTAGCAATTGGATGGAAGAACATAGTTCTGAATCCATCAGACTGTAAAGGCGTTAAAGCCATTCCAAATATTCCTTCTTCTCCCCACTGGAAATTAAGTCCAGCAATATTAAAATCTCCAGCCAGAGGATCGGGCATAAAATAACTGTGTTCTAAGCGCCAAGACTCGTTATCTTTCCAAGAGTACACAATGAGACCGTAGCCTAACTCATCAGATGCGTAAACAAATGTATCGTCACAAGATTTCCCAATGTCTACAGCAATGTTTGCAATGAACGTATCTGCATTAATGTCATCAGGGTTCAGTTGGTATCTTCTTAATCTTTTGTCTGTTTTCAGATCAAACACGTGGAGAGCATATGGACAAACTTGTTCAGTTGTGTTGCCTGTAATAAAATAGCTTTTATTATTCCTATCCCACCTTCTGTGTCTACAGTCATCATAATTGCAATATAAACAAATTAATGTGCCAATGTTATGTGTAGCAGATACCTGTGACACTCAACACATTACTATATAATACAACAAAAAGCTAAAATGTTTTCACATAAACAAATATTGTTTTAATTAATTATGCTAATTATTAATAAAATTTGGCTTGCAATAATATTCAGTTTCCTAAGTATATGATATGGTGGAATATATGTGCTTAGTGATGTAACAGAGACATAGAAATAAATTCAAGAATAAATTTACAAATATCTTAGGAACTGATTATGTAGCACTCGATGCTATAAAAGTTTTAAAAAAATACAATTATCAAACCATGACTAAACACCAAAAATGTAACTGGTCTAAAAATTTAAATGTATAGGATTCAAAATTTAGAAGAGAAGAAATGATAATGTGCAAATAAGATTACCAGTATACTTAATTTGTATATAAAAGTGAAATGTACTTTCAGAAGTAGCACAAAGAGGAAAAGTCTGTTTGACAAATCTTCAAGAACAAACTAAGGATACAAAGAGGAGAATATTTAATTTTGGAAGTATCTCTTGGAAATAGTAAAAGATATGATGAAGTAAATAATAAGATTGATGTAATATAGGCAGAACATGTGACGAAAATGAAAAACCCAAAAGTAGAGTAAGTGAATTCTGAAGTGGACATCAAAAGAAGACCGACCACCAATATAATGTAAAATATCAGAAACCATTGGATTAAAGCAACTCTGAACTAAGAAACAGCATAATCAGATGAAACCTATACAATATCAAGAGCACAGTGGTACATTATATTACAATATATAACAAATAAAACAAGTTACTTAAGATTAAGCCCTTATATACATTTCAATGACCATGTCATCACCATCAGAGGGTCTTATTACACTATAGTTTGTAACTTCTTGTTTACTAGATTGTAATTTTGTATTAAGACCCTCTGATGATGATGACATGGTTATCGAAATCTACATAAGGGTTTAATCTTAAGTAATTTGTTATTTTTGATTATTTTTGTGGTATTGGGGTTCTTTCCAATATTTTCATGGTAAGATGAAACCTATGTTAGGCATTGAACTTGAAAAAATGTTTAATTATGTTGTTTCCCTCTTTATGTTTTTGCTCCACTTATCTCTAGAGCTGTTCATTTATTACTCTAGTGTTTTTTCTTTCTCTCTGTACAACTTTGTGGTTTGATGTCCATCCTTAGTTCAGGAACCTTGTAAAGAATAGTAAGAATAATAATTTTTGCAACTTGCAGTTTTTATTGCAATCTTTATTACATCTTGAGGATTTTCAAATTGTTTTTAATGATATCACTTGGCAAAAAAACATTACTGACTATTATTTTTCAGCAAACGTGTTTCACTCTATATTATTCCAGTGTTTAATGTTGTGAGTCATAGACAACACTGTTGCTCAGTTGTGGTGTTTTGGTGTTCTGTGGTTTGTTATTCTTCATAGAACAGTTGTTAATTATGTGTTCGAATATATTATTTAATTTTGTGTTTTTTGTTTAGAATGTGTTAGGGTTGATTTTTGTAGTGTTTGTATATTTCAAAATTATATGTTTTGTTTAGTTTATTGCTTTTTTTATGTATGAAGAACTTTTAGATTTGTATTAATGTTGGTGTATGTGTGTAGCGTCTTCTATGTATGATTAGCAAAATTTGATTTGGGTTGTGTGGGTTTTTTATGTGTACCTTGTATCGTGTAGTTCTTAATTTTTTTTCCTATGTAGAAGCTAGGACAGTCGTTTTGTGTCACACTCCTGCCATTTTAGTCTTTATTCTGAGGTGTTTTTGTGTTGTGGTTGACAGGGCAGAAGTATACAAGATCACATGTAACGACTGCCCTGGTTTCTACGTAGGTCAAACAGGGAGAAACAACACGATACAAAGAAAACATAGAAGACTTAAAAAACACAACCCAAATCAAATTTTGCTATTGATGTACAAAACACGCTACACACATAGAAATCATTGACAAATCTAAAAGTTAAATATTTCATCAAAAAAGCAATAAACTAAACACAACAGAAAACTATGAAATAAACAAACACCAGAAAAGCTAACCACAACACTTTATGAACGACAAAATTCACTCACAATCAAAAGACTATATTTGAACTCGTAATTAACTACCACTCTATGAACAATGACAAACCAAAGAACCACAGACAATAATACAGTCCACTTGAATAAAGTCTTGGCCATAATTCACAGCATTGAACAATACACTGATCTAGTACGAACAAGACTGCTGAAAAATAATAGTAGGCCTAAGTAGTGGTTTCTTCCCAAGCAATATCAATAAGAACAAATTTATTTCATTATGATTCAAAAATCAGTTTCTGCACTGGATCATAGTTTTATAAATATTAGTACCCAAAATTTAATAATACAAATATTAACTGAACATACTGTAGTGTAAATTATTGACTAACACTGTAATAACTTTTAAATAATATGGTTCATGAATCATATATATATATATATATATATATATATATATATATATATATATATATATATATATATATATTCTTGATATTTAACGTTATCCATTGTTTTTCCATTGCACTGACTTTATGAAGTTCATATATTACTATATAAGTAATTTTATCCACCATTAAGTGCAATAATTTTACCTTGAGTGATGAGGCACCTTTCGGTCAATTGACCATTGTCGAATCACTCAATAGTAATATATTAACTTCATATATATATATATATATATATATATATATATATATATATATATATATATATATATATTAATGTGTGCAGAGATCTTCCTACAAGTTGTAGAAAATGGGACTGATGGTGCATCTTTTCCTTAATATATTGAAGTACCACATATAAAAAAAATAATAAAACTAGTATTAGAAGATCAATGCAGACAAAAGGCTTAAAAATAAGGAACAACTAAGGTGGTAGGGTTTGGGTAAACATTCACATCTGTAAACAGTGATGAAATATTTTTTTTAAATTGCTATGAAGAGGATGTATCTGCCCAGCAGACTCTACTGACATGAGATCAGCCCCATGAAAGAATGCACTTTGTGTGGCAATCCCAACCCTACTGAGGTGCAAGAAGGATGATTTGATTCCACAATACATATTTGTAATACTGAGTTACTGATTGCTAAGTAGATTTTTGTAATAGTTTTTTTTGTGTTAAATTAAAGGTTTTTAAATATGTCTTTTATAAACACTTACCTATTCCAACAGTTCCAGAATCCAATACCCATAACCTGTCACACTCATCAACTCGAACCCTATAAGTAGTAGTTAGGCCATCGCAGTTGCCTTCTACATTGGTTTCCCAATTTGGATATGGAATCAGAAGAGGGGAACTGGTGTAAGAGATATCTAAAGGAACAAAGTTGAGAGTTGCTGGGATTCCTGAAACAAAAATCATCAAATTGGAACTAAGTTAGATTATAAACAACTCAATCATAACAAAACAACTAATTTTAAATTATGTAATATATTCAATTCTAGGTCCACCATTTTGTTAACCATTTATTGGTGATAAAATTTTGAGTAAAGATACTTTAATCTCTTTTTAAAATTATGTTTTAATTCATAGAATAATTGTATAAATTTTAATTTCTGTAGGTGAAATAGTTTGGGAAAATTAAGAATATTTTACTAGAGCTACTATGATATATCAAAGAATCCTCTCCATCAGTTGTAAAAAAAAAAAACAACATAAGTTTTACCAAAATAACTTTTTAATAAGTTTCTTAACTGAAATATCTATACACAATATCTCTTTCTTTATAAAAATAAAATAATTTAAATTTATATTATTTATTATTCTTGTATTTGAAATATTTTTATCCATTAACTTTATTACAAGAAAAGGTATCACCATACGAGTATATATATATATATATATATATATATATATATATATATATATACTGAATTGTTTAATATTCCTAATGATGTTGGTACTGTTAGCCAACGAAAAGCTTTGAATTGTAAATTCAATTATAATTCTTGTATTTGTATTTTGACTAGTTCCTTATTAATACACAAGAATACATATTGCGATATATATATAAATAATATATATATATATATATATATATATATATATATATATATATATATATATATATTATTTAAATTTCATATAATAGGATGGAGTCAAATTTTATTATTTTAGAGAAAAGTGGTAATTTTAGTATTTGTTAATGTAAAGTATATTATATGTTTCACATTATATTATAATATGGCATAGGTACCTATATTATAGGCATGACAGTTATTGTTTAATTACCTAGTTCAATGTCCGAGTAAAGTAGGTAATTTGAGTACTTATTTGATTTGAAGATCTTAATTACCAAAGTAATTTATAAAATACCTACCCTGTCAGCTAAATATTAATAATTCTAGCAAATGAAATAGTTGAAATCATAAGCATTTGATGTTTACGTACAAGTATATATTATAATATTTTGGCGTGAATTAAATGATCCAATTTTTAACTATAATAATATAAACATTTCATTTATTTGAGGCCTATGTAATTTATTTTGAGGCTTGCATGTCTGAGTTCGAAATAATTTTTTCTAAAGGCTCTATGAATTTAACAGTTGTTGTTGGTGGAGTGGGAGGAGCTACAGACCAATCAAAAGGCAGCATTTGCCTTACATTGCTTCGCCTTCTGGGATCAGTTAATTTGCGTTTCTATAGATGTTACACAATTGTTTCATATGTGATGGTAAAAACTTGCGTACCTCTAAAAACAATTCTATCTGATGAACAAAAAACAAATACTATACTAATATCTTAAACCTATCTGTATAAATAAACATATAAATGTTCTTATTGATTTTCATTATTTTAATTTGTTTTCATTTTTACTTACAGAAATGTGGTGAAATAGAATAAAAAACTGAAATTGTGAAATTTAATTAAAAGTAGTGAAAATAAGTAAGAATATAAGTACCTTATTAATTGTTTAGCTCAACCTGAATAATCTTATAAAACTAAAATTTTACCTAGAATAAAGGTAATATAAAAAAGAATAATTCTCACAAAACTCCTTCAGAATTATCAACAAACTAAATCATAGCTGTAGATCATAGCTTTAAAAATATCTGAATGTAATTGTCTTTATTTTGTAACAACAGGAAGACTGGAGCGAGTTCCATTCTGTGGCAGCTTTGCCACTATTATGGTCTGGAGTTTCTTATTGTGGTTGCATAATGTACCCTCCTCTGTAATGGAATTAATAATTGATTACAAACCACTCAAGTTGGAATCCCGGAGGTAATTCTGACTAGATAGAGTGACAAACTAGCTATTTAAGAAATTAGTACCTACTTCAAAGCATGCAGTTGTATGACCTAGTTTGTAATAATTGCAAGGTGTAAATGTATTCCATGATATCCTGATGACTAGTTATGACAGATATTTTGAGCTGTATGTCTGCATGTAATTATTTTGCAACATTTAGAAGTGACAGAGGGGGTTAGAAATCGGGGTCATCAACATTATTTTGGAGGGGGCAACACTTTTTTAGTAAAAGAGAGCTATTGAAAAAAATAACTAAGTATTTTTAAACAAAACAATCTATTTCTCAATCTAATTTGAGTATCCTTTTATGTATAATTTATTTTAATTGTTATATTAATAAACCAAGTAATCCACAAAGAATTCAGTTTCACTATGTAAATAGTTCAATTTTATAAAAATAGCCTACATATAATCAATTAGTTTGCTTTGTCAGTTACCTACTAATCAATGTTGTGTTGTGTTAATATTTCTTGCTTTTAAAATGTATTTTTTGTAAGCAATTGTAGAAAAGTAGCTAACATGTTAGTAGGTTTGGTTATTGGGTGATTTTTATTATTGAGCAGGAATAAAGGTTACTGAGTTCTGTTGTCAACTCAGATTATAATCCAATAATCAAAAAAGTAAGTGATACTATAGGCAAGTGTAACATACTAACATGTGTTCAAGTGTTTTTAGTCAAGAAGTAACATTGAAATATTATATTTATTTCTATTTTCATCATTTGAATAAATTCTTGAATTTTATAATCCATTATGTTCGGCCAATCTTATTAATCACTTAAACAATAGTTTATGACTATCCGAACTTTGAATTTAGTAAATTTGTAAAAATCTTACTGAGACAGAACGTTTTAACAAATTTACTAAATTCAAAGTTTGGATAGTCATAACTATTGTTTAAGTGATTAATTGAATGAATTGTAAAAATAAAGCTTGTTCATTTATAAGAAAATTTTCCATATTTCATCACTACTATACTATATGAAATTAATATTGGTTTATTCAAAACACACACACACACACACACACACACACACACACACACACACACACACACACACACACACACACACACACACATATATATATATATATATATATATACATATTACAAGAAAACATATCACCATATTTAATATATATATAATTATATATATATATATATATATATATATATATATATATATATATATATATATATATATATATTAATCTGGTGAATCATTTTCTTGTAATATAATAAATGAATAAAATATTTCAAATACAAAAATTGTTTTAAATTTATATATTTTTCAAAGCTTTTCGCTAATAAATGTATTAGTATATTCAAGAAAAATATTTATTACTTTTCCTGAAGATACTAAAACATTTAAGCTTTTCGCCGATTAAATAGTATCAGCATCTTCAGGAAAATAATTATCTAATAAAACATTTTTACAAAATTAAATCATATGTACTACAAAGAATCATATGTTTATAAGTATTGCACTTTATGTAAATTTTTCTATAACATCAATGACTTTATAAATAGTTTGGTGCCTTGATCTCACTTGAATTTGTTCATCAATTAATTTGTCTTTAACTTTATGCTTATAAATTTCCAATGTTTCAAATATATTCATTTTCAATCCTTTATTTAATTCTTTTATTAATTTCATATTTTCTATTTCCGGAAACTCATGTCCATTATTAATACAATGCGTAGCTAAATTTGATTTGTATATGTTTGGTTTGATATAAGCGTTTAAATGTTCTTGGTATCTTTCTTTTAATTTCTCTTTTGTTTGTCCTACATATAATTTATTACAAGTTTGACATTTTATATTATATACTCCATTTCTTTCGTGCATATTATTTTGATTTTTGTTATTGTTTATAAAATTTTTAATTTTATTATCAGTTTTATATGTAATTTGTAAATTTGTTTCTTTAAATAATCTTGTAATTTTATTTATTTCTTTACCAGTGAATGTAAAAGTTGTCCAAATATTTTCTCTCTTATTAGGTACAAAGTTATTTTCGAGTTTCTGTTTTCTTATTATATTATTATTTAATTTATCTATAGTTTTCCTTTTATACCCATTTTCTAAACCAATTTGATATATTATATTTTTCTCTTTTATTTGATCATTTAAGTTCATTGGTATTTTGTGCATTCTATGTAGTAAATTATAAAGCGCTGCCATTTTTTGGTTGTATGGATGATTTGAATAATTAGGTATAATTTGATTGGTCTGCGCTGGTTTTCTATATATATTATATTCAAATGATTCTTTATTTCTAGTAATTGTAATATCTAAACAATTTAGTTTATTTTTTAATTCAAATTCATAAGTAAATTTTATATTTTTGTGTATATCACTTATACATTTTAATATTTTGTCAATATTTAAATCATTATTATTTGATATGTATAATCCATCATCTACATATCTAAACCAGTGTCCATTTTGATCATATGTTTTAATAATCTTATCTATTTCAATGTCAATATTTTGTAAAAATATTTCAGATAATATGCTGGACATTGGAGAGCCCATTGTTAATATAATTGATTATATATATATATATATATATATATATATATATATATATATATATATATATATAATTTCACTTAAGCCTTTCTGTGGTACTAGCTTCAAATTATTTAAATGTATTTGAAGACCCAAAAATGAAAATTAATAATTCTATTTACAAAAAAACTTTTGAAATTATTTGAATGAGATTCACAAGTTTAGTCATTTTTAATGAGCTTATTTAGTATACAATTTTAATGGATGAAGTCCAGTGGATTACTTTTTTCGGTTTTTACACCTGAAGCCAAAATTGTTATGTCAGGTTACACATTATGTGATTTACGCCTAACAAAATATTTCTCAAGCTTGAAAGGAGATATTTATTAGGAGCAGTTTAAATTACTGGAAAATTTTATGAAATAATTTTAAAATAGAAACAGTTGAATATATAATTAATTAATGTAAGCAATCTTAGATTATCGTTAATAAACAATAATAATACAAAGAGTTTTGTGCATAGGAATGCTGTTATAGATATAAATGAGTAATATACCTTTTCTTATAATTAATAATTATTAAATATATTACGGATAATCAACAGCATTAATGTTTTCATTACCCAAAAGAAATATTACTTGAAAGTTTTAAATAATACAATCAAAATTATAAGATTATAATCCATATAACATTATTCTCACTATATATATATATATATATATATATATCACTTACACTTTTATGTATTTAATCAAGAAAGTACTTGGTATATTAGATTAATATTTTATAATATACCAAGTAAGTAAAACAAAAATTAATGATCGAGTGTTCAGTGTAAGGAAATTAAATTCACTAAAACACTTGAACATTTGTAATGTTATACCTGCCTATAGTAGCAGTTACTTTTTGAAATGACTACTTCTTATCACTCGGTATGGCTATACTTTTGCATGGGATTGATTCATTCGCACCTGTCACGAGACGCTTGATATATATATATATATATATATATATATATAAATATATAGATATACATTTACTTGTATTACTCTCGACAGTCTCGACTGATACGTTGAGACAGGAGTTTATTTTTAATGTATCATTATATATGCATACACACACACACACACACACACACACACACACACACACACACACAAATATATATATATATATATATATATATATATATTTAAAACAACATAGGTTATTGAAATACAAGAATATTATTTATTTATAAATATGCAAGATATCTTGCATTATTGTATTTTTCATTCCTGATGATGTTGGTACTGTTTACCAATGAAAAGCTTTGAATATAAATAAATAATATTCTTGTATATGAATAACCTATGTTGTTTTAAATTATTAAACAAGAAAACAATTTATATATATATATATATATGTATTCTTGTGTATTAATAAAGAACTAAGTCAAAATACAAATACAAGAATTATATATATATATATATATATATATATATATATATATATATATATATATATATTGTAACATTTATAGAGTGGGCTATATAATGTTGTTTAAGAATTGGAAGAATAGATTAGAAATAACTCACACAAAATGTGAAATCGGAGAAATTCATTAAGAGATTGGTTAGATTAAATTAAAACTAATTTTAGGTGAAAGCCTAGAAAAGGTTTTAACATATAAAAAAGATTATGAACTGGAAAGAATGCATTAAGAAATTTGTTGGATCAAATAACCTAACAAATTAAATTAGAACAAGATAATCTAATAATAATAAAATATAAAAAATTGTAAACTGTGTTAACATAGGGCATAAGTAATTACTTGAAAGAGAAGGTGAAACACGATGGTAAACAATGAAGTGAGATAGGGGTTATGTTTGTATTAATCCATGCCAAACACACACATTTCGGAATTATTACAAAAGTAAAAAGCAAAGACACTGCACACACAAATAGTAATTAAATAAACACTGAAAGGTTTGTTGAGGATAGGATAGGTGAAACAGTATGTTAATCAAATTAAAACGGTTGAAAACAATTTCGTTAGTTGATCAGATTTAAATCCAAGAAAGTAGGCCAGTGTTACAGTCGACTCTAGTGGGAAAAAATGGAACCTCATTACATGAAAGCAAACGTTTATGGGTAATTAATATGAAGTTTGGAGAAGGAATCGGCGCCATAATTAAAACATTTTAAAAAGGAAAACGACGCGTTAGTCTGGCGTGGGCAGTCGAACGAAGCGAAGCCATTCTTAAAAGCCAAAATCCCGTTTGAAGCATCTCATCAAAATTATAGGAATTTGTGAAGAAACTTGACCAAAATAAAACGAAAATAAGTGAATTTAAAACCTATAAAATACAGTATTATTATAATTAAAGTAACCAAAAAGAGTTTAATTGTGTGTGAAACATAAAACTTAAAGAGAAGTGAATCCTACATGAACAACCAGCAAAACTCCGAAAATTGATAAGTACCTATCGCTATAAAAATAAACCATAGCGATAAGTACCACATCATATCGAGATGTGTACCATTGTCAACTCAAACCGTAACTGGTTTCTTATTAATTATAGGTTAGGGTGGGGTGGGATATTAGGATCGGGATATTGAATGTATTTTTAAAGATTATTAGGCTATGGGATTATTACGTCCTTAAGTGTATGTGAGTTATAATGTAATTGGGAATTAAATATGTGGTTGGGTGTAATTAGAAATAATTGTACATTTCATGTTGTAGCGATGGTTATTTATGTTTTGTTTGTGTAGAATTTGTAGGTTTGATGTTAAGTTTGTGGTTTGTAGGCGTGAGATGTTCAGTAAAGTTAGATCTGGTGTTTTCGTTTGTTAGTGCTTTTATGTGTTCTTGTTAGCGTGATAAAACGATCTTCCTGTTTGGCCTTACAGAAACAGAGCACAGACAATTTGCATTACATAAACATTACATTAAACATAATAAAAACCAACAATACAAAATTCTTGAATTTTGTAGTCCATTACGTTTGGTGAAACTTAATTAATCACTTTAACATTAGTTTATGACTATCCGAACTTTGTAAGAAAGAAAGTTCGGATAGTCATAAACTAATGTTAAAGTGATTATTACAAAACTCTTGATAAATAATCTAATTTACAAGTCAAAATTTTATTGTGATAAGTTTATGAATTAATGTTATGAATTTTATAAATTGTAAGCTATGTTATTGGTTTAATAAAAATCAGCTCTTGAAAAGGAATTTCGGAAAAAAATTCGAAATGTTGAGTGTTAAAAAAGCATGATTTAATTATCTGTGATATGTCATTAGCCTATTTAAAATATTTTTGTCAACATTTAAAGTGTAACTTGTATAATTAAATCAACATTTTAAATTCGAAACAAAATTGATGAAATAAGAACTCTATATGAAGCCCTATGAAAGAGTATTCGGAAGAAGAGCAAAGAAATGCAAAACTTCAGTTTATTACAATTAATAGAAATGAAACCTATCGTTAAAAATTAAAACAACACTTCAGAGGGAAATGTAAAATGGTAAAATACACAAATAATTGAAGAATAAAGTTGAAGTCTTGTTAAGTGTGAAGGCAGTCTTAAAGTGTGCCATCAATCCAGGCCTATTCTGCTTCACAGTAGGGACCTCCTCAATAACTACTATAAAATCTTCCCGAACCCAATCAACGTCTGATGATTCTGGTCTCTCCCAGAGCGGATCATTAGCTTTGTTCTTCCCTTACTATTTGCTCCCTTACAGTGAGATGCTAGATAACTGATGGAGACAAACTGTAAACCCCAGAAAGGATATAAGCTGTTTTGGATTTCTCTCTGCACTCGGACAGTGCAGAGGTTTGCCTTCACATACACGAAGACCGCTGGCAAAGCCAACCCAGGGGGAAGACAACTTATCTTCCGGTTTGTCTTCATCAGGGAGAGGATAGAGACTGGTTAGTTGTATATAGTGAGCTCCAGTATGGCGGACAGCAACCACAAGGTTTGCAAACCTCTCCGGGTAGACGTTCACAAGCCTCGGCGCTGAATAAGCTTTGTTTTGTTTGTGACATTTCAATAGAAGTGATGCGAAACGTACAAAAAAAGTGGTGTTTGTACGTTATAAAAGAACTGACAGAAGCGGATTTACCGGTTTTGGTCTCGATCAGTAATATTGTTTGAAGTAATCTCCTTTTTTGGTGTTACACAACACTGGCCCAAATAACGCAACGCTGGCCCGCGTCCTTAAGTGCGTTACGTAATGAGAGTACGGGCCCTTATACATTTGCGTATTTATAAATAACAAGACTGCAGTAAAACATGAGTAAGAAGCTATTGACATGCAATATACGTGTCTAACCGTTTCCCCTCACAGAAATTCATCGTAGGAAGTTATCTGAACTATTTACTTTCCAATTACTGGACGATGTAATGCGGAGAAATTTCAATTGCTAGAAACGCCATTACACAATTGCGGGTAAACCAGTCTAGCCTGGAAGTACTAATAGCAAACTGCCTCAGGCAAACATTCACTCACCTTTTCTCCAGCGAGGTACAGTAATGAACATTTTGTTGTTCCAAATTTCGATTCCGACGGGAAGGTTATTTTCTGGCACGTAAAAGCCTCTGTAGAGTGCATCTTGCCTGGTAGCTTCATCCGGGAAGGCGTAATCTATGCTCCTCCAGGAGAAACGTTCTGTGAGCTGACGTTTCCCAAGAGCCTCTGGAGCTAACACTGCAAACAGATAACAGGGTGGCGTACGGTGAATATAAGTAGCGATTCCCTTAAATTATAAGCCCCACCGAAAATAGATTCATAGTCCTATCAAAAATATTTCTGTTCCCCAGAAAATAAGGGGAGAAATTTTAAACATATAGAACCAAACAAACACACACACACAATCTTTCTAAATTAGCCTTGAATAGAATGAATCTAACAGCTAGCTCATTCAATAAGAACTTTTGCAAGGAAAATAACTGATTCAAGTAAATAATGTGGTTTACGTACAAAAATAAACAAACATCGGTACTTACGTATACGGAGCCCACTATTGTAGAGGGATTTTTCTTACCGGCGTCCAAAAATGACTACATAAAACATGTCCTAAAGCCATATGCATAACATTATTTCCACACGGATGGTTATTTTTTATCAAATTAAAGTTGGGTAAAAGATTCAGTGCAGTGTAGTAAGAAGTACAACGTCCGCGTATCAACGGCGCGCCGTACTACGTATAAGTTACGTATATTTAAATATACCTATAAAGACTCCAGTTAGGATAGATTTGGTTGTAATTTTATACAACATTACCAAAGGACGTCCTACTTCCCTAGAGTAATACTTTTTGTCAGGTAACGTCAAGTGATCTCTATTCTACATGGTTTGGTTAAATGTATAAAATTTCATTCTATCCTGATTGGATACTTTATAGGTAAGCTATATCTCAATACAGGTGTATAAAATTAACCTTCCGTGGCAATAACAACAATAATAAGTATCAATATAGCTTCAGGACATGTTTTTGATTCATTTTATACGCATTGCATTGAGGGTGGACAATGTTCATTTTTACCACATTTAAAAAATATGTACAATAATGGCCTCTATATAATGCGTAAGTACCAAAAATTCATTTAATAGATGTAGGCCTACATAGTTTATTTAAGTCTTTTTACAATATCAATCACGTTGTTATTCTATAATAGAACAAGTAATATAAACAGAAAGTTTTTAAAGTAAATTGATACTTGGATCAACAATTTTAATTACTTTTTATTAAATAATTACAAGTTTAATAAATAAAGTAAATTAGCATATGCGTTAAAACAGCTCTTGTACCACATTTTGTTAAACATAAAATCAGCTGATGTATGTAGTCTTATGTTATGCCCCTTTTGTGAAAAGTTTTTTTCTCTCATATAAAACTAAAATTAATTAATTCACAAATTCCTACCGGCAGCTATTGTCGGTGAGAGACGCTGCAAAACCTCGGGGGCCTCCTCCATCTCTGACTGACTGGTAAATTTATTTAATTAATTAATAATTGAAAAAACTTTAATTACGTCAAGTGTCATGTACTACAAATTTTTAAAATGTGTAATTAAATGATACTTAGCTGAGTGAATACGTAAGGGCTTACTTGCTGACGCGTTTCGAAACAATCGTTCCTTTTACGAAGCAAAGCCTCTTGTTTCGAAACGCGTCAGCAAGTAAGCACTCGGTTATCACGTACGTATTCACTCAGTTAAGTATCATTTAATTGTAGTTTAATCAGTGAATACAAGATGATTACAACAAGCAACTTCAATAAAAGGAATTGAAAAAGTAATAGTAATCATTTAACTCAAACTACCAGCTGTTCTCAACTTGAGCTAACATTTAACCAAAACCGATCAAGGTGGCGCTGGCTATGTAAGGAAGTTGTATTTGAGGTTAACTATCATCTGTATTTAGTAGTAAACGAGTGCTTAGTGGATCGGTATTGTAATGTCTTCCTGGAAAAGCTTTGTACCTGGTGAGTTTTCTATTACACAAACGCTGTAAGAAGCATCTTTTTCTTCATAGCTCGGCTGTTCCTCTTGTTAGTTCGACTGTATAAAAAAAGATTAATTACACATCTAAGAAAACCCAACGTTTGAATTTGCCGAGCTTATAGTTAAAGTTAGGGTTACATCAAAGTTAGTGCGAAGAAAAATATTCTTGACTCACGGATAGTCATGAACAAAAAAATCAAAGAGATACGACGGTGTTGCCGCAACTATTAAGTAGTATAGATTAATATTCCTTACTCATCCATATAGTTTTTACCAGAGCCGTCCTTAGCAAATGCGAGCCACGGAGCAAACAATTTTTGCTAAGCCTTTTTTTTATTAAAGTGGTCTCCCTTGAAAATAAAAAAAAATTGTCGTCGAAAAAGGCTTGTTTAGAGCAATTTTGATTAAATCATTTCGTCTCAAAAATGCCAATATTCACGTGATTTTTTTTTCATTTGAAAATTATAATTAAAATTTATTTCTGACAGGAAATAAAAAAAATTCGTATAAGAAATAAATTATTTTTGTTGCTTTTGTGGTAATCAATTATAAAAAGCACATATTATTACAAAAAACGAATAATATTAATTGCATATAAGTATTATTTGTTTAGTATTCTTAAGTGGAAATCTTAAATATTGTTCACGAATGTTCATTTACAAAACTACTGATCAAATAAAAAACGAACCTAGATCTTGTTTATCTACTTTTCCTCCAATTAGTTCGGAGGTTTTGTCATTAATCTGACAGATATTTTAGTCACGTACACCTGTGTACATTATTATATTATTTTCATTCCAAAACTTTTCACTTCTTTTTTTAGCGCGAGGCTTGGAGCAGCCGCTCCATTCGCTCCCCCTAAGGATAGCATTGGTCTCTACTTGCCCTTGTTTTATGCGAACATGTCGAAGTCTAAAGATGAATATTGTTGTAATACAACTGATTTAGCGACGATGAATTGAAGGGTAAACATATATCAAGAATATATATATATATATATATATATATATATATATATATATATATATATATATTATATATATATATATATATATATATATATATATATATTAAAAGTTTACTTTTTACAGAAAGTTTTTGATTATTTGAAGTCACCCAGTGGTTATTGCACTCACAATAACCAGACGATGACTATACTTGCAGACGCATCATATGTTAGCTCCCTGAAGAATCCGAGCGTTGCTGGGGGATCAAACCTTTTTGCCGATTGTATGAAATGAATGGCACCACCCCAGATCTAAACATATTACTTTGTACATTGTGAACATGAAAAGAGAAGCCAACAGCCTTTTCCATTACATGACACACAACCAAAATAACCCACCCTATCCCACAGTCATAAATCCCATAAAGCCTTTGTACCTAACCGATGCCGCGAGTAGAGGGTTAGCTTCGTAAAAGCGTTTTGAAACGCGTCAGTAAGTATGCCATTACATATTCACTTAGTTAAGTACTTTTTAAATATAGTAATTAAAAGAGAGATAATAAGGGTCACAAAGCAGAGATAGTGGCTAAGTAGTGAAACAATACAAACATAATATAAGCGAGCGAGCGTGTGTTGAGATGATCACTCTTGCAATTTGGAGAAAAATATTATTTCACATAATTTTTTTTATAAATTATAATTTTAAATAATGTATACCAAAACTATAAGATGTTGAGGTTGAAATATGTAGAACTAAAGATATAGCCGTCCTCAGCAAAGGTCAGAGAGAAGCAAAACTCACAGGCTAATTGTAAACAAGTGAATAAAAAAATAAATTCGTAGTAAAGTCAGGGAAAAAATATCATTGCTTATTTCCAGTTTCTTTATTTTATTCGTTTTATTCACTTTTAATCCTACAGCACTATTTATGATAATTTGTGGTAACCATGGCAACAGTTTGTGGTTGTACAATGGAAGTTTCGACGACAACCGGATGAGGGAAAAAGTCATAAGTCTTTGAGATATTAATTTATTGGTATTGGAAGGTTTGCGCAGTGCCAAAACGCGCTAGACTTTGAACATGAAGATTCATAGTTCGAATAGCGATAGTCCCCCACTTTTTAAATTTTTAATTATTTAATAAATATTTGAAAAAACTTTATTAACATTAATTGTCATCCAATATAGGTTAAAACAAATGTATTTGAACTTGAATAGATGAATAAAAACGTATTTTATTAACGATTGAAAATTTGAACAAGATATATATCAGGAAAGTGTGAACTAATAAAAGGGATTAAAAACAAAATTAAATAATTTATAGTGGGGAGGATAAGGCATCGATAAAGGAAAATCAGACAAGAGGGCAATGTGTTCTTATATTTCAAGTTGTAATGGTCAAAAGTAAAATCATGCGTGGGTAGTGCCGTGAAACTGCGCCGAGGTGGAAAATTGCTACTAAATATTTCACTTTCTCTGACAGGCGCCCCACGATAATGTAGGAGTTTCATGATAAAATTATTGTAAAACTTTTGTTTTAAATAGTCGTAAAATAAAGTTAATTTGAAAAGTGTAAACACGTTACCAACAGAAGACTAAGCCTGTCGATAGTCGTCAGTGGGGGAATGGATCGAGGAAGGTCCTGAGTATTTGACACGTTGGGAGGATGCACCAAAGTGTTAGCTCTGTGGAGGTACCATCCCAATCAGGCATACACTGGCTCAATGGAGGTGTGAAAAAGGCTCAACGGGGGGGGGGGGTCTCAGTGGAGGTTCCTAAAAGTTTTAACCTATGATGGAGTTTGAAGGTAGTACTGGAGGACTATGATTACATCAACGCCTTTTTGCGTCACATGTAATCAGATACAATCCATCCCACCAGCAGAGCTTGGAACGGTAGGAAGGGTAGATACCATACTACTAATAATAATGTAACTAAACAAAAAACAAGTAATACTCCTAAAATATTATTTTTTAAAGTCAATACCTACTGAGGTCAACAAATAAAGGTTTATTTTCCATTTCCCTCTCTATATAGTTTATGGTGTTGGACTATTAATTTAGTTTGTTACTATTTATTCGCTTTTTTCGTTTCTAAATTATGAAGCTGATTGTGGTCTAAGACTTCTCATTATATCCACCTCTTGTAATGCTTCACTGTTTTAAGAACCTCTCTCTTATAATTTCATATAGTACATCTTAGAGTAATTGATTTCTAGCCATGGGAAAGTTGGCCCAGTGCCAAGGTAGTGGATTTCAAACATGTAATTCCTTAGTTCTAATCCGACCAGGACATCAAGTTTTTTAAATTTAAATTAATGAATAAATATTTAAAAGAACTGTAAATCAATCGTTATCCATTATAGGTTTAAAAAGTATATTTGAACTTGAATGTATTTGATTAACAATTGAAAATTTGTACAAGACATGCATAAGGAGAGTGTGAGCTAATAGAAGGAATTGAATAAAACCCAATAGCCACAATGGAATTAATGCATTCACTAAACCGAAATACTTAGTCATCTTGCAGCTAACGTGCATCAGCTGATTCAGTAAATAAATAAATTTTATTAGGTTTAGTCAATTCATAGTCCATACTTGCTTAAGAGAATTAACTAGTAATATTATACAATTAAATATTCAATGTAAATATTTATTTACTAAAGTTAATATTATAGTTTTTTAATGGTAACAAATTAATTTTTACAGGTAATTAATGTAGGCTAATTTATTTTTGAATAGCTAATTTATTTAATTAAATTCGTTAAAAGAATTTGTTATATTGGAAATTTTGAAAATCTGTTGACCATTCCCATTGCATTTGGCTAAAGTTTATTATTTTTTTTTGAAAACCTTCATTTTTCCATACAGTCGTAACGTCTAAAAACCGGATTTTTAATTAAGCATTTACTATCTGTTTAGTTCACGTTAAGGAAATGTTGGATGGAAGCACGCAGCGCCGGAAGCTATGCAACCCGTCACGGCCGGTTATACTTCCCACAATTACAAGCTATGGAGTCACGACAGGTCCGGCTCTACGTAATGTGACACGGTCGACTGTCGTATAAACGTCACATCGCGCCAGAAAAAAAAACGCAGTCCCCCAGAATTAAAGGCTTAACCGTCCAACCCAATAAACCCCGTGCAGAAACCCCTCCTGAAATCCAGCCTTTAACCAAAAGCCCTGATCCCAAATTCTTACCCTTTGTGCCACCAAACCCCCTCCTTCTCTGACTTACTGACTGACAAAACCAGCCCCGGTCTTGCAACAGTTGACGGCTTAGCGCCGTGTTTTAGCGCCTTGCGGGACGTGTTACGTTCAGCGTGTAAGCCGCCTACTATGCCTGCATATTTTTAATTAAACTGTTTTCCTAGCGAGCGTAACACCTTCTACGCTGACGCAATAAGCGCGACGCGTTTGCCCGACTGCTCCGAGAGGAGTCTATTGCGTTGCGTATTGCGTGTTAATTGTTTTGTTTGTGATTTCTGTAGGACTTTGCCTTTATAACAAGAGTCGTGTTTGACTATTGCATGACGTGAGTGCAAGGAACGGTGAAAAATTGCGAGATCACTACGACAGGGGAAAAAATTTTCAACAGGATGTGCTGATTAAAAGATGAGAGTTATTTACTGGGAACGGTTGAAATTTTTATATGTTGTGGAGGATGAGAAGAGAGAGTTTTTCTAACGTTCTGGCTACACTTAACAATGAACCATCAACTGTGACTGCAGAAACTGTCTTTGCTGACTTAGAAGGAAATAAGGAGCGTGCTCAAAACAAGTAAATGTCATTTTGCCATGATTCACCTCTCCAAACACTTGGTGAACTAACAGCTCCATTCCCGGAAAGTCAAGTCCATGACGACGCAGTATCATAGCCCCCAAAATCAAAAAGAGGGAAAAAATATATTTCTCTTGATAAATATTTGAAAAGAAAAAAAGAAGACAAGGACTACTGTAAAAGATGTCTGTTGCGGCAGGAAATGCTCAAATCTTCTTCTACAAGGTTCAAAATGTAAGCTATGTGAACTTTTCACGCGTCAATCTAATATCTTTTAAATTCCTTGTTTTTTCAGTGAAATGGCTATTGAATAAAATTTTGAAAACCCCCTTGTTACCATCACCCATGTTTTCATATATATCACTAAGATCTTTTCTTTTGTATATTTTCGAAAAATATTCCCCTTTTCTTCATATCTATCATTAATATGTTTAAGAATAAGCATTGCTATTTATTCTTTTTCTGAAGATTTTGAGTCATTTCAACACTCTAGACATTGTCTTAAACTTAGGGCTGGGCAGACGTTTCACTTCGCTAAGATAATAACTTTATAATGCGCTTTAAAGACAAACACCGGGGCGCACTACATATGTCGTCGACTGAGAGGCACTACATCCTATTTATAGGGAAGAGCTGTAGACAAGTAACTTAAGATAGTGGCGAGGATGCAGGAAATGGTGAAGGCATAATGTAGGGCCGCATAACGGAGATGAGATTTTTTTTAGTTTTAAAGATATTTTTAAATATGATAAAGTAAAAGATATGAACTAGAAAAAAAGTATTTTTTGTAGACAGAAAGTCGAAAAGTGAATAGGTAAGAGAAAAAGAAAACAAGTCATATAAAAAAACTTCAAAATCAATTCCTACTTGAATCAACAAAGAAAAGTGTTATTTTAGTTTCTTTTTATTTTATTATTACAATTAATATAAATATGTTTATACATATGTCAGAATAACAATACTAAGTAGCAAAAATAGAAAGCGAATTTCTATGCAATTTACCATTTTCGATTCTATGTATGGCGTTGGACTGTTATTTTTGTTTGTTACTATTTATACACTTTTTTGTCATTTTCATTGTGTTGTAGTTTCCTTTCGTTTTCCTTTCGCATTGTCCGTTTGTGAAGAAAGTTTCGATACCGTTAATCCATTTTGTTTGTTTATTTTATTCTTTTCATTCATTTTTAATCCTAAAGCATTATTTATATTTTGTGGTAACCAATGGAGGTTTCAACGACAACCAGATGGGGGAAAAAAGACAAATTCAAATACATCTTTGAGAAGTATATTACTAGCGCTAGAAGTGCCAAAACACCAGACTTCGAATATGAAAATACTAAGATCTAGACCCCACAAATTTTTATAATTTATATATTGAATAAATCTTTGGAAAAACTGTATTAAAATCAATTGTCATCCACTATAGGTTAAAATAAATGTTTTTCAACTTGATTGGACGAATAAAAATGTATTTTATTAACGATTGAAAATTTGTACAAGATATATATCAGGAGAGTGTGAGCTAATAGAAGGAATTTTAAAAAGTGAAAAATTTTCATAAAAAAAGATTTTTTTTCTGAAGGAATACATATTTTCTTTAATTGGTTGCACAAACCAAGATAAGTGCAGTTGATATAATCTTAATTTCACACAAAAAAATGATAGTTTTTAATTAGTTACAGTAGAAGGAATGAGTGTAGCGTAGCAAAACAAACTGCCATCGCGGGAGCACGCCAACGCCAGCCAACCGCGTTTTCCGGAGTACAGGACTTCCTTTAATAACAGACTGATTAGTCTCACTGAAAGGAGATTGCCAATAAGGAAAGGACTTAGTATTGCCTCCAAAATTAATCTTTACTCTTGCAAAACTCAGGGACAGTAAAATTACACTTACTCTTGCAAAACTCAGGGTCAGTAAAATTACACTTTATTAACATAAAATACACTTCGGGAACAACAAAACTACATTTCAGGGACAACAAAATTACACGTTATAGACCTAAACAAAAAAAAATCACTTCGGTAGTAACAAAATTATACTTTGGGAAGAACAAAATCACACTTCAGGGACAGTAAAATTACACTTACTCTTGCAAAACTCAGGGAGAGTAAAATTACACTTTATTAACAAAAAATACACTTCGGGAACAACAAAATTACCTTTATGAACAAAACGTTATATTTTGGCAACGACAAAATTACACTTCAGGAACAATAAAAATACACTTTATGAACAAAAATTCACTTCGGGAGTATCAAAATTACTCTTTGGTAACAATTTATTATACTTCAGGAGCAACGAAATTACACTTTATGAACAAAAACTCACTTCGGGAGTAAATAAATTACACTTTGGCAGCGACATATTTTTCACTTCAGAGACAATAAATATACACTTCGGTAGCAACAAAATTACGTTTGAGGAACAATAAATATACACTTCGGCAGCAACAAAATTACGTTTGAGGAACAATAAAACTACACTTCGGCAGCAACAAAAATTACACTTCATGAGCAAAAAAATACACTTCGGCAGCAACAAAATTACACTTCGGGAGCAAAAAAATTACTCTTCGGGAACAATAAAAATAAACTTCGGCAGCTAAAGTATTATACTTCGGGAACAATAAAATACACTTCGGTAGCAACAAAATTACACTTCGGGAACAATAAAAATACACTTCGGCAGCAACAAAATTACACTTCGGAAACAATAAAATACACTTCGGCAGCTAAAGTATTATACTTCGGGAACAATAAAATACACTTCGGTAGCAACAAAATTACACTTCGGGAACAATAAAAATACACTTCGGCAGCAACAAAATTACACTTCGGGAACAATAAAAATACACTTCGGCAGCAACAAAATTACACTTCGGAAACAATAAAATATACTTCGGCAGCTAAAGTATTATACTTCGGGAACAATAAAATACACTTCGGCAGCAACAAAATTACACTTCGGGAACAATAAAAATACACTTCGGCAGCAACAAAATTACACTTCGGAAACAATAAAATACACTTCGGCAGCTAAAGTATTATACTTCGGGAACAATAAAATACACTTCGGCAGCAACAAAATTACACTTCGGGAACAATAAAAATACACTTCGGCAGCAACAAAATTACACTTCGGAAACAATAAAATACACTTCGGTAGCAACAAAATTACTTTTTGGTAACAATAAAAATATACTTCGGCAGCAACAAAATTACACTTTGGTAACAATAAAAATATACTTCGGCAGCAACAAAATTACATTTTGGTAACAATAAAAATATACTTCGGCAGCAACAAAATTAATTTTTGGTAACAATAAAAATATACTTTGGCAGCAACAAAATTACTCTTTGGTAACAATAAAAATATACTTCGGCAGCAACAAAATTACACTTCAGGAACAATAAAAATACTCTTCGGCAGCAACAAAATTACACTTCGGGAACTACAAAATTACACTTCAGGGACATCAAAATAACACTTTGGAGATAACAAAATTAAACTGTCGGAAAAAGAAAAATCAAACGGAGCCACAAATTTACAATCGGGAACAATAAAGTTACACTTCGGAAGCAATAAAATTACATTTTAGTAACAACAAAATTATACTTCGAAACCAAGAAAATTATACTTTAGGAACAAAACAATTACACTTCAGGACATCAAAATTACACTGGCGGAACAATAAAAGGACCAAAAAAATAACAACGGATATATATATATATATATATATATATATATATATATATATATATAACATATCTGCGAACTTTTAGATTTAGTAGCATTTACTTTGTGAATAATGAGGTCTAACTTTGATGACTGTCATAACGTTAGTGCCAAATAAACAAGTGTCCTACATGAATACATTGCCCAAGTGTAAAATTGTGGCTCAAACTGAAGATGGAAACAAATTATATAGCTATGCTGTTATACATTTTAAAACATATTTACGGTTTTTATTATATTATTACTTTGCATGAATTGTTGACAATCGAGTAAAGTTAATTTTGTTGTAGAAATTTAAAAATCTTTTAAATAAAATAACAATTCTAACAATTTTAGGGATTAAATGGTATACATGTAAGTAACAGTAAAAAGTAAATATATGTATATATAGTTCAATATATAGTTATAAGAATTACATTAAATTTGTTTCTAAAATAAAATATAAAAAACTCACAACAAGTGAAGAGAATCTGGAGAGCTATAAACTTCATGGCGCGGGCTTTTCCAGTGTTTGTGGAGTTCGACAGCTGGAGGGTCGGCTTTTAACAGATGACTGCCGAGGGTATTGGGAGGGGGTCGGTCAGTTGCCGCTGCTAGTGAACATACGCGGTCATTGCTTTCTGGAACGGCAAATGTTGTAATTAGTTATGAATGAATGATAGACCTAATTATAGTTGATGAAAATTTACCCGATAAAATTAGCAAACTATAGAAAGCTGATATATATTGTTTTTTTTGTTGTAATTTCGCAACAATTTAATATTAACAGTGTTTCATTGCATTTGTTGATATCAATAAAAGTTTGTAAATCACGCGTGTAAGTGAGTAAATAATCCTCAATTAATACGACGCCACCAGTAAAGTAGAGCAGACGATGACGCAATAGACACCTTTATAGGCCATTACATTAAAGGCAAATCCATTGATAACTTTTCTAACTTCTTCAATAGGCTAAGTATCGTCTTGTAGTACAGGTAAGACTTGTAGTAATTTCCTCTGAAAATGATTATTTTGCGTAAGTAAAGAGATACTTAGAATTGATAATCTTTGTAGCTAAACACCAAGTCAGAAACATTGCTTCAATATAACACGTGGTAGAGTGAGCAGCTAAGAAGAGCATTATGTAGCGATAGGATCCACTGATCTCTGTAAAGCCACCACCGTGAACTATTGTGGGTAAAGAGATACTTTGGATTGACATTCTTTGTAGCTAAACACCAAGTCAGAAATAATACTTCAATATAACACGTGGTAGAGTGAGCAGCTCAGAGGAGCATTATGTAGCGATAGGATCCACTGATCTCTGTAAAGCCACCACCGTGAACTATTGTGGGTAAAGAGATACTTTGGATTGACATTCTTTGTAGCTAAACACCAAGTCAAAAATAATACTTCAATATAACACGTGGTAGAGTGAGCAGCTCAGAGGAGCATTATGTAGCGATAGGATCCACTGATCTCTGTAAAGCCACCACCGTGAACTATTGTGGGTAAAGAGATACTTTGAATTGATAGTCTTTGTAGCTAAACACCAAGTCAGAAATAATACTTCAATATAACACGTGGTAGAGTGAGCATCTAAAAAGAGTAGTATATAGCGATAGGATCCACTGACCTCTGTAAAGCCACCACCGTGAACTATTGTGGGCAAAGAGATACTTTGTATTGATATTCTTTGTAGCTAAACACAAAGTCAGAAATAATACTTCAATATAACACGTGGTAGAGTGAGCAGCTCAGAGGAGTATTATGTAGCGATAGGATCGACTGACCTCTGTAACGCCACCACCGTGAACTATTGTGGGTAAAGAGATACTTTGGATTGATATTCTTTGTAGCTAAACACCAAGTCAGAAATAATACTTCAATATAACACGTGGTAGAGTGAGCAGCTCAGAGGAGTATTATGTATCGGTAGGATCGACTGACCTCTGTAAAGCCACCACCGTGAACTATTGTGGGTAAAGAGATACTTTGGATTGATATTCTTTGTAGCTAAACACAAAGTCAGAAATAATGCTTCAATATCACACGTGGTATAGTGAGCAGCTCAGAGGAGTATTATGTAGCGATAGGATCGACTGACATCTGTAAAGTCACCACCGTGAACTAATGTGGATAAAGAGATACTTTGGATTGATATTCTTTGTAGCTATACACAAAGTCAGAAATAATACTTCAATATAACACGTGGTAGAGTGAGCAGCTCAGAGGAGTATTATGTAGCGATAGGATCGACTGACCTCTGTAACGCCACCACCGTGAACTATTGTGGGTAAAGAGATATTTTGGATTGATATTCTTTGTAGCTAAACACCAAGTCAGAAATAATACTTCAATATAACACGTGGTAGAGTGAGCAGCTCAGAGGAGTATTATGTAGCGGTAGGATCGACTGACCTCTGTAAAGCCACCACCGTGAACTATTGTGGGTAAAGAGATACTTTGGATTGATATTCTTTGTAGCTAAACACCAAGTCAGAAATAATACTTCAATATAACACGTGGTAGAGTGAGCAGCTCAGAGGAGTATTATGTAGCGGTAGGATCGACTGACCTCTGTAAAGCCACCACCGTGAACTATTGTGGGTAAAGAGATACTTTGGATTGATATTCTTTGTAGCTAAACACAAAGTCAGAAATAATGCTTCAATATCACACGTGGTATAGTGAGCAGCTCAGAGGAGTATTATGTAGCGATAGGATCGACTGACATCTGTAAAATCACCACCGTGAACTAAAGTGGATAAAGAGATACTTTGGATTGATATTCTTTCTAGCTAAACACCAAGTCAGAAATAATACTTCAATATAACACGTGGTAGAGTGAGCAGCAAAGAGGAGCATTATGTAGCGATAGGATCGACTGACCTCTGTAAAGCCACCACCGTGAACTAATGTGGATAAAGAGATACTTTGAATTGATAGTCTTTGTAGCTAAACACCAAGTCAGAAATAATACTTCAATATAACACGTGGTAGAGTGAGCATCTAAAAAGAGTATTATATAGCGATAGGATCCACTGACCTCTGTAAAGCCACCACCGTGAACTATTGTAGGTAAAGAGATACTTTGGATTGATATCCTTTGTAGCTAAACACCAAGTCAGAACAAATACTACAATATAACACGTGGTAGAGTGAGCAGCTAAGAGGAGTATTGTGTAGCGATAGGATCCACCGATCTCTGTAAAGCCACCACCGTGAACTATTGTGGGCAAAGAGATACTTTGGATTGATATTCTTTGTAGCTAAACACCACGTCAGACATAATACTTCAATATAACACGTGGTAGAGTGAGCAGCTCAGAGGAGTATTATGTAGCGATAGGATCGACTGACCTCTGTAACGCCACCACCGTGAACTATTGTGGGTAAAGAGATACTTTGGATTGATATCCTTTGTAGCTAAACACCAAGTCAGAAATAATTCTTCAATATAACACGTGGTAGAGTGAGCAGCTAAGAAGAGCATTATGTAGCGATAGGATCCACTAATCTCTGTAAAGCCCCCACCGTGAATTATTGTGGGTAGAGAGATACTTTGGATTGATATTCTATGTAGCTAAACACCAAGTCGGATAAAATACTTCGATATAACATGTGTTAGTGTGGGTAGCTAAGAAGAGCATTATGTAGCGTTAGGATCCACTGATCTCTGTAAAGGCACCACCGTGAACTAATGTGGGTAAAGGGATACTTTTTGAATTGATAATCGTTGTAGCTAAACACCAAGTCAGAAATCATACTTCGATATAACATGTGCTAGTGTGGGTAGCTAAGAATAGCATTAGGTAGCGTTAGGATCGACTGATCTCTGTAGAGGAACAACCGTTTGCTATTGTGGGTAAAGATATCCTTTGGATTGATATTCTTTGTAGCTAAACACCAAGTCAGTAATAATACTTCAATATAACGCGTGGTAGAGTGAGCAGCTATGAAGAGTATTATGTAGCGATAGGATCCACTGATCTCTGTAAAGCCACCACCGTGAACTATTGTGGGTTAAGAGATACTTTGGATTGATATTCTTTGTAGCTAAACACCAAGTCAGAAATAATACTTCGATATAACACGTTTTAGAGTGAGCAGCTAAGAGGAGTATTATGTAGCGATAGGATGGACTGACCTCTGTAAAGCCACCACTATGAATTATTGTGGGTAAAGAGATACTTTGGATTGATATTCTTTGTAGCTAAACACCAAGTCAGAAATAATACTTCAATATAACACGTGGTAGAGTGAGCAGCTAAGAGGAGTATTATGTAGCGATAGGATCGACTGATCTCTGTAGAGGCACCACCGTGGGCTATTGTGGGTAAAGATATACTTTGGATTGATATTCTTTGTAGCTAAACACCAAGTCAGAAATAATACTTCAATATAACACGTGGTAGAGTGAGCAGCTAAGAAGAGTATTATGTAGCGATAGGATCCACTGATCTCTGTAAAGCCACCACCGTGCACTATTGTGGGTTAAGAGATACTTTGGATTGATATTCTTTGTAGCTAAACACCAAGTCAGAAATAATACCTCGATATAACACGTTTTAGAGTGAGCAGCTAAGAGGAGTATTATGTAGCGATAGGATAGACTGACCTCTGTAAAGCCACCACCATGAATTATTGTGGGTTAAGAGATACTTTGGATTGATATTCTTTGTAGCTAAACACCAAGTCAGAAATAATACTTCGATATAACACGTTTTAGAGTGAGCAGCTAAGAGGAGTATTATGTAGCGATAGGATCGACTGACCTCTGTAAAGCCACCACCGTGAATTATTGTGGGTAAAGATATACTTTGGATTGATATTCTTTGTAGCTAAACACCAAGTCAGAAATAATACTTCAATATAACACGTGGTAGAGTGAGCAGCTACGAAGAGTATTATGTAGCGATAGGATCCACTGATCTCTGTAAAGCCCCCACCGTGAACTATTGTGGGGTAAGAGATACTTTGGATTGATATTCTTTGTAGCTAAACACCAAGTCAGAAATAATACTTCGATATAACACGTTTTAGAGTGAGCAGCTAAGAGGAGTATTATGTAGCGATAGGATGGACTGACCTCTGTAAAGCCACCACCATGAATTATTGTGGGTAAAGAGATACTTTGGATTGATATTCTTTGTAGCTAAACACCAAATCAGAAATAATACTTCAATATAACACGTGGTAGAGTGAGCAGCTAAGAGGAGTATTATGTAGCGATAGGATCGACTGACCTCTGTAAAGCCACCACCATGATTTATTGTGCGTAAAGAGATACTTTGGATTGATATTCTTTGTAGCTAAACACCAAGTCAGAAATAATACTTCGATATAACACGTTTTAGAGTGAGCAGCTAAGAGGAGTATTATGTAGCGATAGGATGGACTGACCTCTGTAAAGCCACCACCATGAATTATTGTGGGTAAAGAGATACTTTGGATTGATATTCTTTGTAGCTAAACACCAAGTCAGAAATAATACTTCGATATAACACGTTTTAGAGTGAGCAGCTAAGAGGAGTATTATGTAGCGATAGGATGGACTGACCTCTGTAAAGCCACCACTATGAATTATAGTGGGTAAAGAGATACTTTGGATTGATATTCTTTGTAGCTAAACACCAAGTCAGAAATAATACTTCGATATAACACGTAGTAGAGTGAGCAGCTAAGAGGAGTATTATGTAGCGATAGGATCGACTGACCTCTGTAAAGCCACCACCATGAATTATTGTGGGTAAAGAGATACTTTGGATTGATATTCTTTGTAGCTAAACACCAAGTCAGAAATAATACTTCAATATAACACGTGGTAGAATGAGCAGCTAAGAGGAGTATTATGTAGCGATAGGATCGACTGACCTCTGTAAAGCCACCACCGTGAACTATTGTGGGTTAAGAGATACTTTGGATTGATATTCTTTGTAGCTAAACACCAAGTCAGAAGTAATACTTCAATATAACACGTGGTAGAGTGAGCAGCTAAGAAGAGTTATATGTAGCGATAGGATCGACTGACCTCTGTAAAGCCACCACCGTGAACTATTGTGGGTAAAGAGATACTTTGGATTGATATTCTTTGTAGCTAAACACCAAGTCAGAAATAATACTTCAATATAACACGTGGTAGAATGAGCAGCTAAGAGGAGTATTATGTAGCGATAGGATCGACTGACCTCTGTAAAGCCACCACTGTGAACTATTGTGGGTTAAGAGATACTTTGGATTGATATTCTTTGTAGCTAAACACCAAGTCAGAAGTAATACTTCAATATAACACGTGGTAGAGTGAGCAGCTAAGAAGAGTTATATGTAGCGATAGGATCGACTGACCTCTGTAAAGCCACCACCGTGAACTATTGTGGGTAAAGAGATACTTTGGATTGATATTCTTTGTAGCTAAACACCAAGTCAGAAATAATACTTCAATATAACACGTGGTAGAATGAGCAGCTAAGAGGAGTATTATGTAGCGATAGGATCGACTGACCTCTGTAAAGCCACCACTGTGAACTATTGTGGGTTAAGAGATACTTTGGATTGATATTCTTTGTAGCTAAACACCAAGTCAGAAGTAATACTTCAATATAACACGTGGTAGAGTGAGCAGCTAAGAAGAGTTATATGTAGCGATAGGATCGACTGACCTCTGTAAAGCCACCACC
>JBAIZL010000001.1:332965282-332975282 GCA_036971475.1 Prosapia bicincta | reverse complement strand
TACTGCATTAGTTGTGGACTTTCTTTTCCGGAAACCAAACTGCCTGTCTGATAGGCCATCTGATATTTCCTCTTTTTCTAATCTTTTTAAAATGAGTCCCTCCAGTAATTTTCCTATAGTATGTGTTAGACATAGGGGTCTGTATGATGAAGGTTTGTCAAGGGGCTTATTCCCTCTCCTTAGCAGCACCAACTTTTGTTTTTTCCAGCATTTGTAAAATTGTCCTTTGCTTAAACAATCATTAAAAGCAGTTAATAATATCTCCGGATATACTTCTGACATCTTTTTCAGTATTTCATTTGGTATTCCATCTAGTCCGGGAGCTTTATTCATTTTTAACTCTCTTATAACCTTTTCAAGGTGAATGAAGCTGAAAATTTTATTTTCTGGTAACTGTGTTACATGTACTCTCTCTATTCCTTATGTTTTTTTTTCCAGTTTAGGAAATAGAGTTTTAGTTATTTCCTATACCCATGTAGGATTATTTAGGTCAGGTATATTATCTTGCGTCCGCAATTTCTTGGTTACAATTTGGTAAGCCAAACTCCACGGGTCGCTCTCTACTTTTGTAATCAGACATTCTTAAGATTTCGTTTTGCTCCTTTTTATTCCTTTATGCAGCTTTTTCTTTTCCTCTCTATATTTATCTTGGAGTTCACGATTTACTTTTGTTCTAGTTGCTTTTCTTCGTGTGGTCAGGCAATCTATCCTTTTTTGTGCGATTTCCTCGCTCCACCAATACATAGCTTCCCTTCGATCCCTCAGTATTCCCAAGATGGGCATCGGTTTATTGCATTCGTTTATTAAAGTATACATTATGTGTTTTACAATGTCTTTGAAGTTTTGTCCATTTGAGTTCATCTATCAGTTTGGTTTCTTCGAGAAATTCAACCAATTTCTGAATATCAAGTTTTCGTCTGTTTCATCCTCGGCTCTTACGACTATCCTCTTTAATGAGATCTTTGCCCGTTCCATCTATGCTAGTAATATGGAACTATATGTATCAATGATCGCTAAGTGTTTCATCTTCTAGAACCTTCCAGTTGTTTATCAATTCCGACATTCCAGATTGAGATATGTTTAAATCAATAATTAACCTCGCACTCTCTCTCTCGAAAGTGCACTTCGTTTCTTCGTTTTCAAAGATCAAGTCATTTTGAGCTACAAAATCAGAGATTAATAGTCCTCTTTTACAGGTTCTAGTTTCTCGCCATTCTGGGCACTTTCCATTAAAGTCTCCTGTGAGGATAGTTTTGTACCTTGAGGATTGTATGCTTCTTTCCAACTGTTTTAGATTTTCTTCAAACTCTTGTATAGAGTCATTTGGAGAGAAATAGCAGCTATATATCCTACATTCCTATATATCCTACTTTCATCCATCTCTATCCAAATAAACCCTCTGATTGATTTCTATAATTACCAACCACTGCGCTATTAAGAGTAGCAATTGCAACCTTTTTATTCCTATCCTTATACCATGTTACATGTTGAGGTTTATGATATTGATATTGTTCACTTATAAGAACAATATCAATATTCTTTTCTTCGGCTGTTTGGAAAAGTAGATCCTGTGCCTGTTTACCTCTCCCCACATTTACTTGGAGTATATTTATCATTTTGAGGGGTTATTCTTCTTATTCCATTTTGATTTTTGTTATGCGAGCTCTAGTTTAAAAGAACCGCAATATCTGCTACCTATAATATTTTTTGTATTTTGTATGTCGTTCTCCTTACATACAATACACTCCGGCTCATTGCTCTCACATTTATCACTTTTGTGGCCTACTTTTCCACATTTCCAGCAGTTATCCTTCCTATCCGGGCCCTTACATGAGGAAGAAAAGTGACCAAAACTTAGACCCCTAAAACATTTGATGACTTGGCTTTATTCTCTATCTCTGCAGCAAACCTGCAGCTACTTCACTCGTTCTAGCTTTAGGATTTTGTCTGCTATCAATGCAGGCAGTCGTAGGAAAGCATTTAGCGTCCCTGAAGGACCCTCTGACGGCTGACAAGTTACCTCTGATCCTATCTCTTGGTCATCAAAGTCATCTTTTATCCCTTTCATGACCAAAAGGGATAAATGACCAAGGGAATCTTTATCCCTTGTTTCATCAAAATTCTTGATGGCCAATATCTTCCGTTGTATCAACATCTTGACACCTCCAAGACCATACCTCCAAGAACCTGTGTCATTGCTTTATTGAATTTATCTCCATTTTCTTCATTTTTAAGAACCACGAGTACTTGTACCGCTTACGTTCTGCATACTTTTAAGATTTCCACATTTATATCCTTTAAATTAACATCATGCTTCATTTTCTTTATAATTTCGGCGTATGTTCTACTTTCAGAGCTACCGTTTGTCTACGTTTTCCCGCTATTTGTTTTTCTTTTTCTGCCAATGTTTCTTATTTCGTTTTCCTTCTTTTTGTTTCCCTATGCATAACTTCTTGCATAGGGATATTTTCTTCTTCAGCACCCTCAGATGAGGTACTGATAGTGAGAAATATGTCCGCCTGTTCCCTGTTTTCACCCCTTTCTTTTTCCCTTTTCTTATGTACTTTGTTCACCACTTCTGGTGGTGTCGTTGCACATCTTTTACTTTGAATCATTCTAGCAGTATCCACCTGAATTACCTCTAAATGCTGCTTTTGCTGCGTATTAATCGTATTCTTTAAATCTATCTTTTTTAAATCGTCTTCAAATTCTACTTTCTTTAAAGCGATTTCTTCTCGAACGTGTCTAATGCTTTTTATTTGTCTCATTAGGACCGCCATTTTATCTTCAACTTATTTATGGATATTTTTGACCGGTCCTATTATCTCGTTCATTTCGTCATCACTTTGAACATCCTATCTATGGTCCTCTTCTCCTGTTGTACGTGATACATAATTCTCACCCCCTTTTCTTCTACTAAGCTCGTAGCAAGCATTTGGGGCCGAGCTTTCCACCCCTGAAGATGTTAGAACCTCTTTGTGAAACTTGTCACCCTCACAATTCTTGTGACATGTAGCGGCCATCTGGGCTCGCTCCAAATCGGAACGGCCGGTGAAATTTGCAGTTTCCAGGTTGCTCACGTGGTGTACTACTACATCGTTGTTTTGCATTACACAATGAGTTGGCAGAACCTCAAATAGGTTGGACGTTTGCCAGTTGGTACGCTGGAGGTATTTTATTTCCCTCCTACCAACAATTTGAAAACAGATGGAGGAATTCCCCTATCTACTATCAACGCGCGCGCGTGAGTGTGTTTGTGTAAGTGTGTGTGTGTAAGTGAGTGTGTATGTGTCTGCGCTCGTGTCTACACACACACACACACACACATACACACAAGCCTCAAAGAGGTTGGACTTTTGCCAGTTGGTACGCTGGAGGTATTTTATTTCCCTCCTACCAACAATTTGAAAACAGATGGAGGAATTCCCCTATCTACTATAAACGCGCGCGCGTGAGTGTGTTTGTGTAAGTGTGTGTGTGTAAGTGAGTGTGTATGTGTCTGCGCTCGTGTCTACACTCACACACACACACACACATACACACAAGCCTCAAAGAGGTTGGACTTTTGCCAGTTGGTACGCTGGAGGTATTTTATTTCCCTCCTACCAACAATTTGAAAACAGATGGAGGAATTCCCCTATCTACTATAAACGCGCGCGCGTGAGTGTGTTTGTGTAAGTGTGTGTGTGTAAGTGAGTGTGTATGTGTCTGCGCTCGTGTCTACACTCACACACACACACACACACACACACACACACACACACACACACACACACACACACACACACACACACATACACACAAGCCTCAAAGAGGTTGGACTTTTGCCAGTTGGTACGCTGGAGGTATTTTATTTCCCTCCTACCAACAATTTGAAAACAGATGGAGGAATTCCCCTATCTACTATCAACGCGCGCGCGTGAGTGTGTTTGTGTAAGTGTGTGTGTGTAAGTGAGTGTGTATGTGTCTGCGCTCTTGTCTACACTCACACACACACACACACACACACACACACACATACACACAAGCCTCAAAGAGGTTGGACTTTTGCCAGTTGTTACGCTGGAGGTATTTTATTTCCCTCCTACCAACAATTTGAAAACAGATGGAGGAATTCCCCTATCTACTATCAACGCGCGTGCGTGAGTGTGTTTGTGTAAGTGTGTGTGTGTAAGTGAGTGTGTATGTGTCTGCGCTCTTGTCTACACACACACACACACACACACACATACACACAAGCCTCAAAGAGGTTGGACTTTTGCCAGTTGGTACGCTGGAGGTATTTTATTTCTCTCCTACCAACAATTTGAAAACAGATGGAGGAATTCCCCTATCTACTATCAACGCGCGTGCGTGAGTGTGTTTGTGTAAGTGTGTGTGTGTATGTATCTGCGCTCGTGTCTACACTCACACACACACACACACACACACATACACATACACACAAACCTCAAAGAGGTGGGACTTTTGCCAGTTGGTACGCTGGAGGTATTTTATTTCCCTCCTACCAACAATTTGAAAACAGATGGAGGAATTCCCCTATATACTATCAACGCGCGCGCGTGAGTGTGTTTGTGTAAGTGTGTGTGTGTAAGTGTGTGTGTAAGTGTGTGTGTATGTGTCTGCGCTCGTGTCTACACTCACACACACACACACACACACACACACACACACACACACACACACACACACACACACACACACACACACACACACACACACACACACACACACACACACATACACACATACACACAAGCTCACACACACACACACACACACACACACACACACACACACACACACACACTCACACACACACACACACACACACACACACACACACACACACACACACACACACAGACACACACACTCACACACTCACACACACACAATGACCGCCCCTTTGAAGACCAGCCAGATAGCACCCAAAGAGGATATGTGAGGGCTAAGCTTGGAGGAGTGCATTTTTATAGCATATATGCTCCGCCCAGCCTAAACACCAGTGAATTTACGGAATCGCTTGACAGGCTAGTAAAGGATGTCAAGCAACACTCCCCCAGTGTGATAGCTGGTGATTTTAATACCTGGGCATTGGAGTGGGGCAGCAAGAAAACGAATGAAAGAGGAAATAAAACGCCCCTGGCGATGTCCTTCTTGGACATGGTCCTCCTGAATACCGGAACCCTCCCGACATTTGAGAGGAATAGTGGAACCTCGATCGTTGATCATACATGGGCTAGTCCCAGCTTGACCAGGGGGTGGCAATGCCTGGATGGTACATGATATTTTCAGTATGAGCGACCATCGGGTCATCAGCTTTGAAGTGATGGGGGAACAGGTTAAGAAGGGGCCCTCACGTAAAAGGACGAACCTTAAAGGATGGAACGCTAGTAAATTCGATGCGGAGCTATTCCAAGTGGCCTTCAATAGCGAAGCCATTACAGCAAATGATGCACAGAATGAGGTGAAGGAAGTAATGTGCAGAGTTGCCGCTGCATGTGACGCCACAATGACGCGAAAGCGTCCGAGAAATGATCATCCTCCCATGTATTGGTGGAATAATGACATAGCCAACAGTCGCCAGGAGGCCATCCGAGCAAGAAGAAGCATCGAAAAAACCGAACTATAGCGACCGGAAGGAATCCTATAAAGCTGCGCGGCTCAAACTGGTTAAGGCCATCAAAAGCAGTAAGGCACACTGCTGGCAAGAACTAGTGGAACAGGTAGGTGACCCATGTGGCAGACCATATAAAGTGGTTATGAAAAGAGTAAAACCTCAATCACAGGCCTCACCCACCTGTCCGGTTCTATTGGGGAGGATTGTCAAGGACCTCTTCCCGCGACAACAACAGCTACAGATAGGTAACTTCTGCACTGACGAGCCGGTCCCACCGATAACATTAGAGGAGCTAATGTCTGCGAGCTCAAGATTGAGAAACAATAAGGCACCAGGACCCGACGGTATCCCGAACATTGCCCTGAAAAGAGCCATAAATATAGCGCCAGCGATGTTCCTACATATGTACAATAGATGCGTACAAGAAGGGCACTCTCCTACCAAATGGAAGCTGCAGAGACTTGTCCTTTTGTCAAAAGGAAAAAAGCCACCGGACGAACCATCATCATATCGTCCACTCTGCATGCTTGACTCGGCGGGAAAGATTCTTGAGCGGATTATGTATACAAGAATAGAGGAAATAGTTGAAAAGCATCTGTCAGATAGTCAGTATGGTTTTCGCAGAGGAAGGTCAACGGCTGATGCGATTAACATGGTAGTTAGCACAGCAAAGGATGCGACTACAGGAGACAGATGGACTGATGGTGAGAAAAAATACTGCGCAGTAGTCACTCTGGATATGCAAAATGCATTCAACTCTGCAAGGTTGGGTAGAATAATGGAAGCACTGGACCAGTTCGATGTCCCTAAGTACATGCAGACGTTGGTGGCCAGCTACTTCACTGACCGACTTCTGCAATATGACACAGATGAGGGACAAAAAATGTATAAAGTTAGTGGAGGAGTGCCACAGGGCTCGGTCCTGGGACCGCTCTTGTGGAATGTAATGTACAACGGTCTCCTTGAAGTGAAGATCCCGAGAATGGTATCGCAGGTCGCGTTTGCAGACGATGTCGTCTTGGTGATTGTGGGAAAGTTCCTGGAGGACATACAAAACCTGTTTAACGAAACATTCAGGAAATATGCCGACTGGATGAGGGAAGCAGGACTTAAGATGGCAATGCATAAGACAGAGGTAGTGCTCATAACTAGCAGGAAGAAAAGGGAAACAATTACACTGCAAGTTGGGGAGCATGTGGTTGAGTCCAAGGCGTCAGTACGATACTTAGGAGTAATGATAGATGTACGTCTCAACTTCAAGGATCAAGTAGTGCATGCCAGCTCCAGGGCGGCAGCAGTTGGAGGAGCACTATCCCGCATCATGCCGAATGTGGGTGGTCCTAAACCAAGAAGACGAGCGCTCCTTGGGTCAGTTGTGACATCAATACTGACCTATGGTATTGCCATTTGGGCAAAGGCACTAGAGCTACAAGAATGCCAAAGAAGAATATACCCAGTTGGCCGGCAAATGGCATTAAGGATCGCCAGCGCGTTTAGGACTGTCTCTAGGGACGCTGCTCACTTGATCTCGGGACTACTGCCGATCGAGATTATTGCAGAGGAATATAGGAGACGGTATCAGCGAAGAACCCGAGAACCGGTGGAGGCAAAAGATTCCAGAACAAGGGAAAGGGAGAAGAGTCTACAACGATGGCAAGTGGAGTGGGATGGTTCTGAAAGGGGCAGGTGGACCCACCAGCTCATCCCACGGATAGCGGAATGGACCAACCGTCAGCACGGTGATCCCAACTACTACCTGACGCAGCTACTTACTGGACATGGATGCTTTCGACAATACTTATATAAGTATAAGCAAGAGGACTCACCGAATTGCCCAGTATGTCATGGAGCAGAAGAGGACGCGAGGCATGTGTTCTTCACATGTCCAAGATTTGACCCACAGCGAAGAGAATTCGAAAGGCTAACCAACGTGGCGATTACGCCAGAAAATTTAGTAGAGCAAATGCTCGCATCAGAAGCTATATGGAACGCCACAACGGACTTCACCAGAGAAGTGATTACAGAACTGCGGAAGGAAGAAAAGAAAAGGAAAATACGCCCAGCTAGTAGTGCCTAGCAGCGCACGGTGGAATATTTTATAGAAAATCGTGGCCAAAAGTGTAAAATTTCAAATTTGTTCAACATCAGTTTTATTAGTACCGTTGGAAAGCTAATGAACTGGCGCGTCTAGCAGTGCTTATCTGAAGCTCATGAGTCATATTCGGTCGTTCCTACTGCTAGTTGAAACCTGCTCTTCGTCGTGTACGGCTGAATTTCTGCTCGATTATTTACAATAATCTTGAGTTGTAAAATTATTTGTTGCTGCCTCAAACTACGTGTGAACGCTTAGAAACTTCTGATATAACATAACCTCCTACTACTTTAAACAAGGTAAGTGTTTGTTTTTAATATTTCATCCAGTGATATAACATATAACATTTTTTTAAATACCTATATTTAAAAATTTTTGAAAAAAATTTAATTTTATGTTTAAGTAAGCTTTAAGTATGTTTGTCAGGTCTTGTCGCCCTACTTTAAACATTGAATCATGTTCGTTATACTGTGTTTAGTTAACGTAAAAAATAAAAGTTCCTGCATACTCTTGCCAATTAAAACAAAAAAACAAATTATAAGTTAATGTATTTAAAAAAATTTAGCTTTTCAATAAGCATCTATGTATGTTGTTCTTAATACTTGATGTTCTTTACTTTGTATCACTTATGATTATTTGTTATATGTTTTTTTTAGTCCACTAGAATGTAACTGCTGATTGAACAATAGATTTTATTTGTGTTTTATGATGCCTATATATTACAAAAATTAGGCGAGACAGTGGCAGAGTAAATAGAATATTCGACTCCTAAATATTGAAATTTTGCAAGTCGAGTGTTCAAAAATATTAAACAGCCAGACGTTTGTGTAATAATTACAAGGTTAATGAATGATAATTTAACATTAGTGCCGACAAATTAACTGTATGTAAATTCACCGCAGGCTTACGTGTATATAGCGTTCTTTTAAAATGGAGGAACTATTTTATTATCGATTGAGTTTTTTCAGGTCATGGAAAAGGAAATATCACGGATACTTCTTTATGATATGGTAAAGGAGTCTCCAAGCAGATCAATCGATGATAAACTCCTGTACATGGAACATCGTGTAGCAGAGAGCACAAGGTGTCCAGAAGAGGAAAGGGGTGCCCTGAACAGATCTCTCAGGTATTTTAAATCAGATTTTAAAAAAAAGTGGGCATCTTGTAACAACAAAGACAACAGGTTTTCAAATAAAAATGCGGAATGGTTAACAGGAACTGTGAAAGTAAAAAACTTCCAATTAGCTTGTAGTGGCAGACCTGAGAAAAACTTCACCGAATGTAGTGAGAGAACAAAACGCAGAAAAACTGAACGGCTTAGACATCAATCAACTCCTGAAGAACTTACTTATGCTGCATCCATGAGTCAAAGAGCATCGGGAAACGCTAGTGCAGGAGATTTAATAAAAAAAATAACTGAATCACCAACAAAAGCGTATAAATTTAATAGGTCCATTTTGTTGTCTGAAAAAAACAAAGTGAAAAAAAATTCCTCAATACAAGCTCTATCAATTTTAGTAGATGCTGAACTGACAAAACACCAATATGAAACAATAAGGTCTTTTAATAAAAATGTATACCCTTGCTACTCTTTAGTTAAAGAAGCTAAGAAAGAGTGCTATCCAAAAGAGGAGTCAATTGTTGTTTCTGACACCTTGGCAGAGGTCAAGTTGCAGGATTTACTGGATCACACTGCATCTAGGTTATGCCATTATTTGGAAGAAGTGTTGGAGAATTTAAGTAAAGAGGAAATAAACAGCTTGGAAATGATATCAAAATGGGGATTTGATGGATCCCAGCAGTCTCAATTTAAACAAAAGTTTAGTAACATTGAAGACAGTGATGCAAACATTTTTCAAAGTTCACTTGTTCCTTTACAACTTATTTCGATGTCTGATAGAAGCTCAAAGATAATTTGGCAAAATCTAACCCCATCTTCGACTAGGTTTTGCAGGCCAATACGTATTCGTTTCGTTCGCGAAACTGTTGATATAACGAAAGAAGAAATAGCATATATTGAGGAACAAGCAATAACTTTGAATAGAACTGAATTTTGTACAGACAATGGACTAGCAAAAATCAAGCACAAGTTACTTCTAACTATGGTTGATGGAAAAGTGTGCAATGCTGCAACAGGTGTAACGTCCACCATGCGTTGTTACATATGTGGTCTAACATCGAAAGATTTCAATAATCTGAATAAAACTGGTACTGAAAACTTAGAAGCATTAAAATTTGGCCTGTCAATTTTGCATACGAGAATTCGTTTTTTTGAGTCACTTCTT
>JBAIZL010000001.1:332180282-332312782 GCA_036971475.1 Prosapia bicincta | reverse complement strand
ATAGAAGCTCCCTCTACATACTTAATATGGCTGCGCGAACATACAAAACCGGGCTAGATATAAAGGTTTGAGGGTACGTACATGGGGAACAACCTTTGCAATCGGAAGGTTAGATTCACTTCTTTGCCAACATATTACAATGCTTAGAAGCTTCCTCTACATACTTAATAAGACTGCGCGAACATATAAAACTGGGCTAGATATAAAGGTTTGAGAGTACGTTCAGGGGGAACAACCTTTGCAATCGGAAGGTTAGATTCACTCCTATGCCAACATATTACAATGCTTAAAAGCTCCCTCTACATACTTAATATGGCTGCACGAACATACAAAACCGGGCTAGATATAAAGGTTTTGGGGGTACGTACAGGAAGAACAATATTTGCAATCGGAAGGTTATATTCACTTCTTTGCCAACATATTACAATGCTTAGAAGCTCCCTCTACATACTTAATATGGCTGCGCGAACATACAAAACCGAGCTAGATATAAAGGTTTTGGGGGTACGTACAGGAAGAACAATATTTGCAATCGGAAGGTTATATTCACTTCTTTGCCAACATATTACAATGCATAGGAGCTCCCTCTACATACCTAATAGGACTGCGCGAACATACAAAACCGGGCTAGATATAAAGGTTTGAGAGTACGTACAGGGGGAACAACCTTTGCAATCGGAACGTTAGATTCACTTCTTTGGCAACATATTACAATGCATAGGAGCTCCATCTACATACTTAATAAAGCTGCGCGAACATAAAAAACCGGGCTAGATATAAAGGTTTTGGGGGTACGTACAGGAAGAACAATATTTGCAATCGGAAGGTTATATTCACTTCTTTGCCAACATATTACAATGCTTAGAAGCTCCCTCTACATACTTAATATGCCTGCGCGAACATACAAAACCGGGCTAGATATAAAGGTTTTGGGGGTACGTACAGGAAGAACAATATTTGCAATCGGAAGGTTATATTCACTTCTTTGCCAACATATTACAATGCATAGGAGCTCCCTCTACATACCTAATAGGACTGCGCGAACATACAAAACCGGGCTAGATATAAAGGTTTGAGAGTACGTACAGGGGGAACAACCTTTGCAATCGGAACGTTAGATCCACTTCTTTGGCAACATATTACAATGCATAGGAGCTCCATCTACATACTTAATAAAGCTGCGCGAACATAAAAAACCGGGCTAGATATAAAGTTTTGAGGGTACGTACAGGGGGAACAATGTTTGTAATCGGAAGGTTAGATTCACTTCTTTGCCAACATATTACAATGCGTAGGAGCTCCCTCTACATACCTAATAAGACTGCGCGAACATAAAAAACCGGGCTAGATATAAAGTTTTGAGGGTACGTACAGGGGGAACAATGTTTGTAATCGGAAGGTTAGATTCACTTCTTTGCCAACATATTACAATGCATAGGAGCTCCCTCTACATACTTAATATGACTGCGCGAACATACAAAACCGGGCTAGATATAAAGTTTTGAGGGTACGTACAGGGGGGACAATGTTTGTAATCGGAAGGTTAGATTCACTTCTTTGGCAACATATTACAATGCATAAGAGTTCCCTCTACATACTTAATAAGACTGAGCGAACATACAAAACCGGGCTATATATAAAGGTTTGAGGATATGTACAGGGGGGACAATGTTTGTAATCGGAAGGTTAGATTCACTTCTTTGGCAACATATTACAATGCATAAGAGTTCCCTCTACATTCTTAATATGGCTGCGCGAACATACAAAACCGGGCTAGATATAAAGGTTTGAGGGTACGTACAGGGGGAACAATCTTTGCAATCGGAAGGTTAGATTCACTTCTTTGGCAACATATTACAATGCATAAGAGTTCCCTCTACATTCTTAATAAGACTGAGCGAACATACAAAACCGGGCTAGATATAAAGGTTTGAGGATATGTACAGGGGGGACAATGTTTGTAATCGGAAGGTTTGATTCACTTCTTTGGCAACATATTACAATGCATAAGAGTTCCCTCTACATTCTTAATAAGACTGAGCGAACATACAAAACCGGGCTATATATAAAGGTTTGAGGATATGTACAGGGGGGACAATGTTTGTAATCGGAAGGTTTGATTCACTTCTTTGGCAACATATTACAATGCATAAGAGTTCCCTCTACATTCTTAATAAGACTGAGCGAACATACAAAACCGGGCTATATATAAAGGTTTGAGGATATGTACAGGTGGGACAATGTTTGTAATCGGAAGGTTAGATTCACTTCTTTGGTAACATATTACAATGCATAAGAGTTCCCTCTACATACCTAATAAGGCTGCGCGAACATACAAAACCGGGCTAGATATATAGCTTTGAGGGTACGTACAGGGGGGACAATGTTTGCAATCGGAAGGTTAGATTCACTTCTTCGCCAACATGTTACAATGCATAGGTGCTCCCTCTACATTCTTTATAAGACTGCGCGAACATACAAAACCAGGCTATATATAAAGGTTTGAGGATATGTACAGGGGGGACTATGTTTGTAATCGGAAGGTTAGATTCACTTCTTTGGCAACATATTACAATGCATAAGAGTTCCCTCTACATACCTAATTAGGCTGCGCGAACATACAAAACCGGGCTAGATATATAGCTTTGAGGGTACGTACAGGGGGGACAATGTTTGCAATCGGAAGGTTAGATTCACTTCTTCGCCAACATGTTACAATGCATAAGAGTTCCCTCTACATTCTTAATAAGACTGAGCGAACATACAAAACCGGGCTATATATAAAGGTTTGAGGATATGTACAGGGGGGACAATGTTTGTAATTGGAAGGTTAGATTCACTTCTTTGGCAACATATTACAATGCATAAGAGTTCCCTCTACATTCTTGATAAGACTGAGCGGACATACAAAACCGGGCTATATATAAAGGTTTGATGGTACGTACAGGGGGGACAATGTTTGTAATCGGAAGGTTATATTCACTTCTTTGTCAACATATTACAATGCATAAGAGTTCCCTCTACATTCTTAATAAGACTGAGCGAACATACAAAACCGGGCTATATATAAAGGTTTGAGGATATGTACAGGGGGAACAATGTTTGTAATCGGAAGGTTAGATTCACTTCTTTGTCAACATATTACAATGCATAAGAGTTCCCTCTACATTCTTAATAAGACTGAGCGAACATACAAAACCGGGTTATTTATAAAGGTTTGAGGATATGTACAGGGGGGACAATGTTTGTAATCGGAAGGTTAGATTCACTTCTTTGTCAACATATTACAATGCATAAGAGTTCCCTCTACATTCTTAATAAGACTGAGCTCACATACAAAACCGGGCTATATATAAAGGTTTGAGGATATGTACAGGGGGGACAATGTTTGTAATCGGAAGGTTAGATTCACTTCTTTGTCAACATATTACAATGCATAAGAGTTCCCTCTACATTCTTAATAAGACTGAGCGAACATACAAAACCGGGCTAGATATATAGGTTTGAGGATATGTACAGGGGGGACAATGTTTGCAATCGGAAGGTTAGATTCACTTCTTTGCCAACATATGACAATGCATAAGAGTTCCCTCTACATTCTTAATAAGACTGAGCGAACATACAAAACCGGGCTATATATAAAGGTTTGAGGATATGTACAGGGGGGACAATGTTTGCAATCGGAAGGTTATATTCACTTCTTTGTCAACATATTACAATGCATAAGAGTTCCCTCTACATTCTTAATAAGACTGAGCGAACATACAAAACCGGGCTATATATAAAGCTTTGAGGGTACGTACAGGGGGGACAATGTTTGTAATCGGAAGGTTAGATTCACTTCTTTGGCAACATATTACAATGCATAAGAGTTCCCTCTGCATACCTAATAAGGCTGCGCGAACATACAAAACCGGGATAGTTATAAAGGTTTGAGGGTATGTACAGGGGGGACAATGTTTGCAATCGGAAGGTTAGATTCACTTCTTTGCCAACATATTGGAATATATAGGAGCTCCCTCTACATACTTAATAAGACTGTGCGAACATACAAAACCGGGCTAGATATATAGGTTTGAGGGTACGTACAGGGGGGACAATGTTTGCAAACGGAAGATTAGATTCACTTCTTTGCCAACATATTGCAATATATAGGAGCTCCCTCTACATACTTAATAAGACTGTGCGAACATACAAAACCGGGCTAGATATATAGGTTTGAGGGTACGTACAGGGGGGACAATGTTTGCAATCAGAAGGTTAGTTTCACTTCTTTGCCAACATATTACAATGCGTAGGAGCTCCATCTACATACTTAATAAGGCTGTGCGAACATACAAAAGCGTATAAAGGTACAAACCAACGTACAACCGGTACGTACAAACCATATAAAGGTTTGTGGGGACGTATAGGGGGAACAAACTTTGCAATCGGAAGGTTAGATTCACATCTTTGCCAATATATTACAATGCATAGGAGTTCCCTCTACATACTTAATATGGCTGCGCGAACATACAAAACCGGGCTAGATATAAAGGTTTGAGGGTACGTACAGGAAGAACAATGTTTGCAATCGGAAGGTTAGATTCACTTCTTTGCCAACATATTACAATGCATAGGAGCTCTTTCTACATACTTAATAAGGCTGAGCGAACATACAAAACTGGGTAAGATATATAGGTTTGAGGGAACGTACAGGGGGAACAATGTTTGCAATTTGAAGGTTAGATTCACTTTTTTGCCAACATATTACAATGCGTAGGAGCTCCCTCTACATACTTAATAAGGCTGCGCGAAAATACAAAACTGGGTAAAATATATAGGTTTGAGGGAACGTACAGGGGGAACAATGTTTGCAATTTGAAGGTTAGATTCACTTCTATGTCAACATATTACAATGCATAGGAGCTCCATCTACAACTTAATAAGGTTGCGCCAACATACAAAACCGGGCTAGATATAAAGGTTTGAGGGTATGTACAGGGGGGACAATGTTTGTAATCGGAAGGTTAGATTCACTTCTTTGCCAACATAATACAATGCATAGGAGTTCCCTCTACATACTTAATAAGACTAAGCGAACATACAAAACCGGGCTAGATATAAAGGTTTGAGAGTACGTACAGGAAGAACAATGTTTGCAATCGGAAGGTTAGATTCACTTCTTTGCCAACATATTACAATGCATAGGAGCACTTTCTACATACTTAATAAGGCTGCGCGAACATACAAAACTGGGTTAGATATAAAGGTTTGAGGGTACGTACAGGGGGAACAGTGTTTGCAATCGGAACGTTACATTCACTTCTTTGACAACATATTACAATGCATAGGAGCTCCATCTAGATATTTAATAAGACTGCGCGAACATACAAAACAGGGCTAGTTATATAGGTTTGAGGGTACGTACAGGAAGAACAATCTCTGCATTTGGAAGGTAAGATTCACTTCTTTGCCAACATATTACAATGCATAGGAGTTCCCTCTACGTACTTAATAAGGCTGCGAGAACATACAAAACCGGGCTATATATAAAGGTTTGAGGGTGCTTACAGGGGGGACAATGTTTGCACTCGGAATGTTAGATTCACATCTTTGCCAACATATTACAATGCATAGGAGTTCCCTCTACATACTTAATTAGGCTGCGAGAACATACAAAACCGGGCTAGATATAAAGCTTTGAGGGTACGTACAGGGGGAACAATGTTTGCAATTGGAAGGTTAGATTCACTCCTTTGCCAACATATTACAATGCATAGGAGTTCTCTCTACATACTTAATAATGTTGCGAGAACATACAAAACCGGGCTAGATATAAAGGTTTGAGGGTACGTACAGGGGGAACAATGTTTGCAATTGGAATTTTAGATTAACGTCTTTGCCAACATATTACAATGTGTAGGAGCTCCCTCTACATACTTAATTAGGCTGCGAGAACATACAAAACCGGGCTAGATATAAAGGTTTGAGGGTACGTACAGGGGGAACAGTGTTTGCAATCGGAAGGTTAGATTCACTTCTTTGTCAACATATTACAATGCATAGGAGCTCCCTCTAGATATTTAATAAGACTGCGCGAACATACAAAACCGGGCTAGATATATAGGTTTGAGGTTACGTACAGGGGGAACAATCTCTGCATTTGGAAGGTTATATTCACTTCTTTGCCAACATATTACAATGCATAGGAGTTCCCTCTACATACTTAATAAGGATGCGAGAACATACAAAACCGGGCTATATATAAAGGTTTGAGGATATGTACAGGGGGAACAATGTTTGCAATTGGAAGGTTAGATTCACTTCTTTGCCAACATATTACAATGCATAGGAGTTCTCTCTACATACTTAATAAGGCTGCGAGAACATACAAAACCGGGCTATATATAAAGGTTTGAGGGTACGTACAGGGGGAACAATGTTTGCAATTGGAAGTTTAGATTCACTTCTTTGCCAACATATTACAATGCATAGGAGTTCTCTCTACATACTTAATAAGGCTGCGAGAACATACAAAACCGGGCTAGATATAAAGGTTTGAGGGTACGTACTGGGGGAACAATGTTTGCAATTGGAATTTTAGATTAACGTCTTTGCCAACATATTACAATGCATAAGAGCTCCCTCTACATACCTAATAGGACTGCGCGAACATACAAAACCTGGCTAGATATAAAGGATTGAGGGTACGTACAGGGGTAACAATGTTTGCAATTGGAAGTTTAGATTCACTTCTTTGCCAACATATTACAATGCATAGGAGTTCTCTCTACATACTTAATAAGGCTGCGAGAACATACAAAACCGGGCTAGATATAAAGGTTTGAGGGTACGTACATGGGGAACAATGTTTGCAATTGGAAGTTTAGATTCACTTCTTTGCCAACATATTACAATGCATAGGAGTTCTCTCTACATACTTAATAAGGCTGCGAGAACATACAAAACCGGGCTATATATAAAGGTTTGAGGGTACGTACAGGGGGAACAATGTTTGCAATTGGAAGTTTAGATTCACTTCTTTGCCAACATATTACAATGCATAGGAGTTCTCTCTACATACTTAATAAGGCTGCGAGAACATACAAAACCGGGCTAGATATAAAGGTTTGAGGGTACGTACTGGGGGAACAATGTTTGCAATTGGAATTTTAGATTAACGTCTTTGCCAACATTATACAATGCATAGGAGCTCCCTCTACATACCTAATAGGACTGCGCGAACATACAAAACCTGGCTAGATATAAAGGATTGAGGGTACGTACAGGGGTAACAATGTTTGCAATTGGAAGTTTAGATTCACTTCTTTGCCAACATATTACAATGCATAGGAGTTCTCTCTACATACTTAATAAGGCTGCGAGAACATAAAAAACCGGGCTAGATATAAAGGTTTGAGGGTACGTACATGGGGAACAATGTTTGCAATTGGAAGTTTAGATTCACTTCTTTGCCAACATATTACAATGCATAGGAGTTCTCTCTACATACTTAATAAGGCTGCGAGAACATACAAAACCAGGCTAGATATAAAGGTTTGAGGGTACGTACAGGGGGAACAATGTTTGCACTCGGAATGTTAGATTAACTTCCTTGCCAACATATTACAATGCGTAGGAGCTCCCTCTACATACTTAATAAGACTGCGCGAACATACAAAACCGGGCTAGATATAAAGGTTTGAGGGTACGTACAGGGGGAACAATGTTTGCACTCGGAATTTTAGATTAACGTCTTTGCCAACATATTACAATGTGTAGGTGCTCCCTCTACATACTTAATAAGACTGCGCGAACATTCAAAACCGGGAAAGATATAAAGGTTTGAAGGTACGTACAGGGGGGACAATGTTTGCAATCGGAAGGTTAGATTCACTTCTTTGCCAACATATTACAAAGCATAAGAGCTCCCTCTACATACTTAATAAGACTACACGAACATACAAAACCGGGCAAGATATAAGGGTTTGAGGGTACGTACAGGGGTGACAATGTTCGCAATCGGAAGGTTAGATTCACTTCTTTGCCAACATATTACAATGCATAAGAGTTCCCTCTACATACTTAATGAGACTGCGCGAACATACAAAACCGGGCTAGATATAAAGGTTTGAGGGTATGTACAGGGAGGACAATGTTTGTAATCGGAATGTTAGATTCACTTCTTTGCCAACATAATACAATGCATAGGAGTTCCCTCTACATACTTAATAAGACTGAGCGAACATACAAAACCGGGCTAGATATAAAGGTTTGAGGGTACGTTCAGGAAGAACAATGTTTGCAATCGGAAGGTTAGATTCACTTCTTTGCCAACATATTACAATGCATAGGAGCACTTTCTACATACTTAATAAGGCTGCGCGAACATACAAAACTGGGTTAGATATAAAGGTTTGAGGGTACGTACAGGGGGAACAATGTTTGCAATTTGAAGGTTAGATTCACTTCTTTGCCAACATATTACAATGCATAGGAGCTCCATTTACATACTTAATAGGGCTGCGCGAACATACAAAACCGGGCTAGATATAAAGGTTTGAGGGTACGTACAGGGGGAACAGTGTTTGCAATCGGAAGGTTACATTCACTTCTTTGACAACATATTACAATGCATAGGAGCTCCCTCTAGATATTTAATAAGACTGCGCGAACATACAAAACAGGGCTAGTTATATAGGTTTGAGGGTACGTACAGGAAGACTAATCTCTGCATATGGAAGGTTAGATTCACTTCTTTGCCAACATATTACAATGCATAGGAGTTCCCTCTACATACTTAATAAGGCTGCGAGAACATACAAAACCGGGCTATATATAAAGGTTTGAGGGGACGAATAGGGGGAACAAACATTGCAATCGGAAGGTTAGATTCACATCTTTGCCAACATATTACAATGCATAGGAGTTCCCTCTACATACTTAATTAGGCTGCGAGAACATACAAAACCGGGCTAGATATAAAGGTTTGAGGGGACGAATAGGGGGAACAAACATTGCAATCGGAAGGTTAGATTCACATCTTTGCCAACATGTTACAATGCATAGGAGCTCCCTCTACAAACTTAATAAGACTGCGCGAACATACAAAACCGGGCAAGATATAAGGGTTTGAGGGTACATACAGGGGGGACAATGTTTGCAATCGGAAGTTTAGATTCACTTCTTTGCCAACATAATACAATGCATAAGAGCTCCCTCTCATACTTAATAAGACTGCGCGAACATACAAAACCGGGCAAGATATAAGAGTTTGAGGGTACGTACAGGGGGGAAATGTTTGCAATCGGAAGGTTAGATTCCCTTCTTTGCCAACATATTACAATGCATAGGAGCTATTTCTACATACTTAATATGGCTCCGCGAACATACAAAGCCGGGCAAGATATAAAGGTTTGAGTGTACGTACAGGGGGAACAGTGTTTGCAATCGGAAGGTTAGATTCACTTCTTTGCCAACATATTACAATGCATAGGAGTTCCCTCTACATACTTAATAAGGCGGCGAGACCATAAAAAACCGGGCTATATATATAGAGGTTTGAGGGTGCGTACAGGGGGAACAATGTTTGCACTCGGAATGTTAGATTAACTTCTATGCCAACATATTACAATGCATCGGAGCTCCCTATACATACTTAATAAGACTGCGCGAACATACAAAGCCGGGCAAGATATAAGGGTTTGAGGGTAAGTACAGGGGGGGGGCTTTGTTTACAATCGGAAGGTTAGATTCACCTCTTTGCCAACATATTACAATGCATAAGAGCTGCCTCTACATACTTAATAAGACTGCGCGAACATACAAAACCGGGCTAGATATAAAGGTTTGAGGGTACGTACAGAGGGGACAATGTTTGCAATCGGAAGGTTAGATTCACTTCTTTGCAAACATATTACAATGCTTAGAAGCTGCCTCTACATACTTAATATGTCTGCGCGAACATACAAAACCGGGCTAGATATAAAGGTTTGAGGGTACGTACAGGGGGAACAGTGTTTGCAATCGGAAGGTTAGATTCACTTCTTTGTCAACATATTACAATGCATAGGAGCTCCCTCTAGATAATTATTATGACTGCGCGAACATACAAAACCGGGCTAGATATATAGGTTTGAGGGTACGTACAGGAAGAACAGTGTTTGCAATTGGAAGGTTAGATTCACTTCTTTGCCAACATATTACAATGCTTAGAAGCTCCCTCTACATACTTAATAAGACTGCGCCAACATACAATACCGGGCAAGATAAAAGGGTTTGAGGGGACGTATAGGGGGAACAAACTTTGCAATCGGAAGGTTAGATTCACATCTTTGCCAACATATTACAATGCATAGGAGCTCCCTCTACATACTTAATAAGGTTGCGCGAACATACAAAACCGGGCTAGATATAAAGGTTTGAGGGTACGTACAGGGTGAACAATGTTTGCAATCGAAAGGTTAGATTCACTTCTTTGCCAACATATTACAATGCATAGGAGTTCCCTCTACATACTTAATAAGACTGCGCGAACATACAAAACCGGGCTATATATAAAGGTTTGAGGGTGCGTACAGGGGGAACAATGTTTGCACTCGGAATGTTAGATTAACTTCTTTGCCAACATATTACAATGCATAACAGCTCCCTCTACATATTTAATAAGACTGCGCGAACATACAAAACCGGGCTAGTTATAAGGGTTTGAGGGTACGTACAGAGGGAACAATCTTTGAAATCGGAAGGTTAGATTCACTTCTTTGCCAACATGTTACAATGCATAGGAGCTCCCTATACATACTTAATAAGACTGCGCGAACATACAAAACCGGGCAAGATATAAGAGTTTGAGGGTACGTACAAGGGGGACAATGTTTGCAATCGGAAGGTTAGATTTACTTCTTTGCCAACATAATACAATGCATACGAGTGGCCTCTACATACTTAATAAGACTGCGCGAACATACAAAACCGGGCAAGATATATGGGTTTGAGGGTACGTGCAGGGGGAACAATGTTTGCACTCGGAATGTTAGATTACCTTCTTTGCCAACATATTACAATGCGTAGGAGCTCCCTCTTATACTTAATAAGACTGCGCGAACATACAAAACCGGGCAAGATATAAAGGTTTGAAGGTACGTACAGGGGGGACAATGTTTGCAATCGGAAGGTTAGATTCACTTCTTTGCCAACATATTACAATGCATCGGAGCTCCTTCTACATACTTAATAAGACTGCGCGAACATACAAAACCGGGCAAGATATTAGGGTTTGAGGGTACGTACAGGGGAGGGGCAATGTTTGCAATCGAAAGGTTAGATTCACTTCTTTGCCAACATATTACAATGCATAGGAGTTCCCTCTACATACTTAATAAGACTGCGCGAACATCCAAAACCGGGCTAGATATAAATGTTTAAGGGTACGTACAGGGGGGACAATGTTTGCAATCGGAAGGTTATATTCACTTCTTTGTCAACATATTACAATGCATAAGAGTTCCCTCTACATACTTAATAAGACTGCGCGAACATCCAAAACCGGGCTAGATATAAATGTTTAAGGGTACGTACAGGGGGGACAATGTTTGCAATCGGAAGGTTGGATTCACCTCTTTGCCAACATATTACAATGCATAAGAGCACCCTCTACATACTTAATAAGACTGCGCCAACATACAATACCGGGCAAGATAAAAGGGTTTGAGGGGACGTATAGGGGGAACAAACTTTGCAATCGGAAGGTTAGATTCACATCTTTGCCAACATATTACAATGCATAGGAGCTCCCTCTACATACTTAATAAGGTTGCGCGAACATACAAAACCGGGCTAGATATAAAGGTTTGAGGGTACGTACAGGGTGAACAATGTTTGCAATCGAAAGGTTAGATTCACTTCTTTGCCAACATATTACAATGCATAGGAGTTCCCTCTACATACTTAATAAGACTGCGCGAACATACAAAACCGGGCTATATATAAAGGTTTGAGGGTGCGTACAGGGGGAACAATGTTTGCACTCGGAATGTTAGATTAACTTCTTTGCCAACATATTACAATGCATAACAGCTCCCTCTACATATTTAATAAGACTGCGCGAACATACAAAACCGGGCTAGTTATAAGGGTTTGAGGGTACGTACAGAGGGAACAATCTTTGAAATCGGAAGGTTAGATTCACTTCTTTGCCAACATGTTACAATGCATAGGAGCTCCCTATACATACTTAATAAGACTGCGCGAACATACAAAACCGGGCAAGATATAAGAGTTTGAGGGTACGTACAAGGGGGACAATGTTTGCAATCGGAAGGTTAGATTTACTTCTTTGCCAACATAATACAATGCATACGAGTGGCCTCTACATACTTAATAAGACTGCGCGAACATACAAAACCGGGCAAGATATATGGGTTTGAGGGTACGTGCAGGGGGAACAATGTTTGCACTCGGAATGTTAGATTACCTTCTTTGCCAACATATTACAATGCGTAGGAGCTCCCTCTTATACTTAATAAGACTGCGCGAACATACAAAACCGGGCAAGATATAAAGGTTTGAAGGTACGTACAGGGGGGACAATGTTTGCAATCGGAAGGTTAGATTCACTTCTTTGCCAACATATTACAATGCATCGGAGCTCCTTCTACATACTTAATAAGACTGCGCGAACATACAAAACCGGGCAAGATATTAGGGTTTGAGGGTACGTACAGGGGAGGGGCAATGTTTGCAATCGAAAGGTTAGATTCACTTCTTTGCCAACATATTACAATGCATAGGAGTTCCCTCTACATACTTAATAAGACTGCGCGAACATCCAAAACCGGGCTAGATATAAATGTTTAAGGGTACGTACAGGGGGGACAATGTTTGCAATCGGAAGGTTATATTCACTTCTTTGTCAACATATTACAATGCATAAGAGTTCCCTCTACATACTTAATAAGACTGCGCGAACATCCAAAACCGGGCTAGATATAAATGTTTAAGGGTACGTACAGGGGGGACAATGTTTGCAATCGGAAGGTTAGATTCACTTCTTTGCCAACATATTACAATGCTTAGAAGCTGCCTCTACATACTTAATAAGACTGCGCGAACATACAAGACCGGGCAAGATATAAAGGTTTGAGTGTACGTACAGGGGGAACAGTGTTTGCAATCGGAAGGTTAGATTCACTTCTTTGTCAACATATTACAATGCATAGGAGCTCCCTCTAGATATTTAAAAAGACTGCGCGAACATACAAAACCGGGCTAGATATATAGGTTTGAGGGTACGTACAGGAAGAACAGTGTTTGCAATTGGAAGGTTAGATTCACTTCTTTGCCAACATATTACAATGCTTAGAAGCTCCCTCTACATACTTAATAAGACTGCGCCAACATACAATACCGGGCAAGATAAAAGGGTTTGAGGGGACGAATAGGGGGAACAAACATTGCAATCGGAAGGTTAGATTCACATCTTTGCCAACATATTACAATGCATAGGAGCTCCCTCTACATACTTAATAAGGTTGCGCGAACATACAAAACCGGGCTATATATAAAGGTTTGAGGGTGCGTACAGGGGGAACAATGTTTGCACTCGGAATGTTAGATTAACTTCTTTGCCAATATATTACAATGCATAAGAGCTCCCTCTACATACTTAATAAGACTGCGCGAACATACAAAACCGGGCTAGTTATAAGGGTTTGAGGGTAGGTACAGGGGGAACAATCTTTGAAATCGGAGGGTTAGATTCACTTCTTCGCCAACATGTTACAATGCATAGGAGCTCCCTCTACAAACTTAATAAGACTGCGCGAACATACAAAACCGGGCAAGATATAAGGGTTTGAGGGTACGTACAGGGGGGACAATGTTTGCAATCGGAAGTTTAGATTCACTTCTTTGCCAACATAATACAATGCATAAGAGCTCCCTCTCATACTTAATAAGACTGCGCGAACATACAAAACCGGGCAAGATATAAGAGTTTGAGGGTACGTACAGGGGGGACAATGTTTGCAATCGGAAGGTTAGATTCCCTTCTTTGCCAACATATTACAATGCATAGGAGCTATTTCTACATACTTAATATGGCTCCGCGAACATACAAAGCCGGGCAAGATATAAAGGTTTGAGTGTACGTACAGGGGGAACAGTGTTTGCAATCGGAAGGTTAGATTCACTTCTTTGCCAACATATTACAATGCATAGGAGTTCCCTCTACATACTTAATAAGGCTGCGAGACCATAAAAAACCGGGCTATATATATAGAGGTTTGAGGGTGCGTACAGGGGGAACAATGTTTGCACTCGGAATGTTAGATTAACTTCTTTGCCAACATATTACAATGCATAAGAGCTCCCTCTACATACTTAATAAGACTGCGCGAACATACAAAACCGGGCTAGATATAAATGTTTGAGGGTACGTACAGGGGGAACAATGTTTGCAATTGGAAGGTTAGATTCACTTCTTTGCCAACATATTACAATGCATAAGAGCTCCCTCTACATACTTAATAAGACTGCGCGAACATACAAAGCTGGGCAAGATATAAAGGTTTGAGTGTACGTAAAGGGGGAACAGTGTTTGCAATCGGAAGGTTAGATTCACATCTTTGCCAACATATTACAATGCATTGGAGTTCCCTCTACATACTTAATAATGCTGCGAGAACATAAAAAACCGGGCTATATATATAGAGGTTTGAGGGTGCGTACAAGGGGAACAATGTTTGCACTCGGAATGTCAGATTAACTTCTTTGCCAACATATTACAATGCATAAGAGCTCCCTCTACATACTTAATAAGACTGAGCGAACATACAAAACCGTGCAAGATATAAGGGTTTGAGGTTACGTACAGGGGGGACAATGTTTGCAATCGGAAGTTCAGATTCACTTCTTTGAAAACATATTACAATGCATAGGAGCTCTTTCTACATACTTAATATGGCTCCGCGAACATACAAAACCGGGCTAGATATAAAGGTTTGAGGGTGCGTGGGGGGGGGGAACAATGTTTGCACTCGGAATGTTAGATTCACTTCTTTGCCAACATATTACAATGCATAGGAGCTCCCTCTACATACTTAATAAAACTGCGCGAACATACAAAACCGTGCAAGATATAAGAGTTTGAGGTTACGTACAGGGGGGACAATGTTTGCAATCGGAAGGTCAGATTCACTTCTTTGCCAACATATTACAATACATAGGAGCTCTTTCTACATACTTAATATGGCTCCGCGAACATACAAAACCGGGCTAGATATAAAGGTTTGAGGGTGCGTGGGGGGGGAACAATGTTTACAATCGGAATGTTAGATTCACTTCTTTGCCAACATATTACAATGCATAAGAGCTCCCTCTACATACTTAATAAGACTGCGCGAACATACAAAACCGGGCAAGATATAAGGGTTTGAGGGTACGTACAGGGGGGACAACGTTTGCAATCGGAAGTTTAGATTCACTTCATTGCCAACATAATACAATGCATAAGAGCTCCCTCTCATACTTAATAAGACTGCGCGAACATACAAAACCGGGCAAGATATAAGAGTTTGAGGGTACGTACAGGGGGGACAATGTTTGCAATCGGAAGGTTAGATTCCCTTCTTTGCCAACATATTACAATGCATAGGAGCTATTTCTACATACATAATATGGCTCCGCGAACATACAAAGCCGGGCAAGATATAAAGGTTTGAGTGTACGTACAGGGGGAACAGTGTTTGCAATCGGAAGGTTAGATTCACTTCTTTGCCAACATATTACAATGCATAGGAGTTCCCTCTACATACTTAATAAGGCTGCGAGACCATAAAAAACCGGGCTATATATATAGAGGTTTGAGGGTGCGTACAGGGGGAACAATGTTTGCACTCGGAATGTTAGATTAACTTCTTTGCCAACATATTACAATGCATAAGAGCTCCCTCTACATACTTAATAAGACTGCGCGAACATACAAAACCGGGCTAGATATAAATGTTTGAGGGTACGTACAGGGGGAACAATGTTTGCAATTGGAAGGTTAGATTCACTTCTTTGCCAACATATTACAATGCATAAGAGCTCCCTCTACATACTTAATAAGACTGCGCGAACATACAAAGCTGGGCAAGATATAAAGGTTTGAGTGTACGTAAAGGGGGAACAGTGTTTGCAATCGGAAGGTTAGATTCACATCTTTGCCAACATATTACAATGCATAGGAGTTTCCTCTACATACTTAATAATGCTGCGAGAACATAAAAAACCGGGCTATATATATAGAGGTTTGAGGGTGCGTACAGGGGGAACAATGTTTGCACTCGGAATGTCAGATTAACTTCTTTGCCAACATATTACAATGCATAAGAGCTCCCTCTACATACTTAATAAGACTGAGCGAACATACAAAACCGTGCAAGATATAAGGGTTTGAGGTTACGTACAGGGGGGACAATGTTTGCAATCGGAAGGTCAGATTCACTTCTTTGCCAACATATTACAATGCATAGGAGCTCTTTCTACATACTTAATATGGCTCCGCGAACATACAAAACCGGGCTAGATATAAAGGTTTGAGGGTGCGTGGGGGGGGAACAATGTTTGCACTCGGAATGTTAGATTCACTTCTTTGCCAACATATTACAATGCATAGGAGCTCCCTCTACATACTTAATAAAACTGCGCGAACATACAAAACCGTGCAAGATATAAGAGTTTGAGGTTACGTACAGGGGGGACAATGTTTGCAATCGGAAGGTCAGATTCACTTCTTTGCCAACATATTACAATACATAGGAGCTCTTTCTACATACTTAATATGGCTCCGCGAACATACAAAACCGGGCTAGATATAAAGGTTTGAGGGTGCGTGGGGGGGGGGAACAATGTTTGCACTCGGAATGTTAGAATCACTTCTTTGCCAACATATTACAATGCATAGGAGCACCCTCTACATGCTTAATATGGCTGCGCGAACATACAAACCCGGGCTAGATATAAGGGTTTGAGGGTACGTACAGTGGGGACAATGTTTGCAATCGGAAGATTAGATTCACTTCTTTGCCAACATATTACAATGCATAGGAGCACCCTCTACATGCTTAATAAGACTGCGCGAACATACAAAAACCGGCCACGATATAAGGGTTTGAGGGTACGTACAGGGGGGACAATGTTTGCAATCGGAAGATTAGATTCACTTCTTTGCCAACATATTACAATGCATAGGAGCACCCTCTACATGCTTAATATGGCTGCGCGAACATACAAAACCGGGCTAGATATAAAGGTTTGAAGGTACGTACAGGGGGACAATGTTTGCAATCGGAAGATTAGATTCACTTCTTTGCCAACATATTACAATGCATAGGAGCACCCTCTACATGCTTAATATGGCTGCGCGAACATACAAAAACCGGCCAAGATATAAGGGTTTGAGGGTACGTACAGGGGGACAATGTTTGCAATCGGAAGATTAGATTCACTTCTTTGCCAACATATTACAATGCATAGGAGCACCCTCTACATGCTTAATATGGCTGCGCGAACATACAAAAACCGGCCAAGTTATAAGGGTTTGAGGGTACGTACAGGGGGACAATGTTTGCAATCGGAAGTTTAGATTCACTTCTTTGCCAACATATTACAATGCATAGGAGCACCCTCTACATGCTTCGTATGGCTGCGCGAACATACAAAACCGGGCTAGATATAAAGGTTTGAGGGTACGTACAGGGGGGACAATGTTTGCAATCGGAAGATTAGATTCACTTCTTTGCCAACATATTACAATGCATAGGAGCACCCTCTACATGCTTAATATGGCTGCGCGAACATACAAAACCGGGCTAGATATAAAGGTCTGAGGGTACGTACAGGGGGGACAATGTTTGCAATCGGAAGATTAGATTCACTTCTTTGCCAACATAATACAATGCATAGGAGCACCCTCTACATGCTTAATATGGCTGCGCGAACATACAAAACCGGGCTAGATATAAAGGTTTGAGGATACGTAAGTACAGGGGGAACAATGTTTGCAATCGGAATGTTAGATTCACTTCTTTGCCAACACATTACAATGCATAGGAGCTCCCTCTACATACTTAATAAGACTGAGCGAACATACAAAACCGGGCTAGATATAAAGGTTTGAGGTTACGTACAGGGGGGACAATGTTTGCAATCGGAAGGTTAGATTCACTTCTTTGCCAACATATTACAATGCATAGGAGCTCTTTCTACATACTTAATATGGCTCCGCGAACATACAAAACCGGGCTAGATATAAAGGTTTGAGGGTGCGTACAGGGGGAACAATGTTTGCACTCGGAATGTTAGATTCACTTCTTTGCCAACATATTACAATGCATAGGAGCTCTTTCTACATACTTAATATGGCTCCGCGAACATACAAAACCGGGCTAGATATAAAGGTTTGAGTTTGCGTGGGGGGGAACAATGTTTGCACTCGGAAAGTTAGATTAACTTCTTTGCCAACATATTACAATGCGTAGTAGCTCCCTCTACATACTTAATATGACTGCGCGAACATACAAAACCGGGCGAGATATAAAGGTTTGAGGGTACGTACAGGGGGGGACAATGTTTGCAATCGGAAGGTTAGATGCACTTCTTTGCCAACATATTACAATGCATAAGAGCTCCTTCTACATACTTAATAAGACTGCGCGAACATACAAAACCGGGCAAGATATAAGGGTTCGAGGGTACGTACAGGTAGAACAATCTTTGCAATCGGAAGGTTAGATTCAATTCTTTGCCAACACAATGCATAGGAGCTCCCTCTACATACTTAATAAGACTGCGCGAACATACAAAACCGGGCAAGATATAAAGGTTTGAGGGTACGTACAGGGGGACAATGTTTGCAATCGGAAGATTAGATTCACTTCTTTGCCAACATATTACAATGCATAGGAGCACCCTCTACATGCTTAATATGGCTGCGCGAACATACAAAACCGGGCAAGATATAAGGGTTTGAAGGTACGTACAGGGGGGACAATGTTTGCAATCGGAAGGTTATTCACTTCTTTGCCAACATATTACAATGCATAGGAGCTCCCTCTACATACTTAATATGGCTGCGCGAACATACGAAACCGGGCAAGATATAACGGTTTGAGGGTACGTATAGGAAGAACAATGTTTGCAATCGAAAGTTTAGATTCACTTCTTTGCCAACATATTACAATGCATAGGAGCTCCCTCTACATACTTAATATGGCTGCGCGAACATACAAAACCGGACTAGATATTAAGGTTTGAGGGTACGTACAGGGAGAACAACCTTTGCAATCGGAAGATTAGATTCATTTCATTGCTAACATATTACAATGCGTAGAAGCTGCCTCTACATACTTCATATGGCTGCGCGAACATACAAAACCGGACTAGATATTAAGGTTTGAGGGTACGTACAGAGGGAACAACCTTTGCAATCGGAAGGTTAGATTCACTTCTTTGCCAACATATTACAATGCGTAGAAGCTGCCTCTACATACTTAATAAAGCTGCGCGAACATACAAAACCGGGCAAGATATAAAGGTTTGAGGATACGTACAGGGGGGACAATGTTTGCGATCGGAAGGGTAGATTCACTTCTTTGCCAACATATTACAATGCGTAGGAGCTCCCTCTACATACTTAATAAAGCTGCGCGAACATACAAAACCGGGCTAGATATAAAGGTTTGAGGGTACGTACAGGGGGAACAAACTTTGCAATCGGAAGGTTAGATTCACTTCTTTGGCAACATATTACAATGCGTAGGAGCTCCCTCTACATACTTAATAAGACTGCGCGAACATACAAAACCGGGCTAGATATAAAGGTTTGAGGGTGCGTACAGGGGGAACAAACTTTGCAATCGGAAGGTTAGATTCACTTCTTTGGCAACATATTACAATGCGTAGGAGCTCCCTCTACATACTTAATAAGACTGTGCGAACATACAAAACCGGGCTAGATATACAGGTTTGAGGGTACGTACAGGGGGAACAATGTTTGCAATCGGAAGGTTAGATTCACTTCTTTCCCAACATATTACAATGCATAGGAGCTCCCTCTACATTCTTAATAAGACTCCGCGAACATACAATACCAGGTAAGATATAAGGATTTGAGGCTACGTACAGGAGGTACAACGTTTGCATGTCTAGTCAGGAGGTCCTACTCCTGTAAGAGTAATTACCATTGGGAATGGCATAACACTCTTTACAACAAACCCAATTCTGTGACAAAGTTCTTCTGCGAAGAATTGGTTAGCAAGTATCTCGCGTCATATGAATCTATAGAGTATCCATGACCAACTATTGGTGTCAGGTGCTGGGCGACCACTAGCACACTTCGGCCGGCACAAATGTTTAAATATAGCGAGTTTTTGTAATGAGTTTCTAACGCTATAAATTATCTATATAATTGTATTTACATTTTCGTGTGTTTTTGTGAATTGTTTTCAGTGGTCAATTCATAAAACATCTCGTGTTGGCGATCGTACCTCTGTACAGCTGATCGGAATCCGTGACGGGCTGCGCTGCGGCTTAAAGATATAGAATCACAATAGAGGCCTGTTGACCATTGGGTATGTACTTGCAGTTGTATCACCGCGGACTAGCCAAGTGTTCTGACAGGGAGGGACACTACAAGGCAGAGAAATACGACGATGGTTGAGATGTAAGAGGCTGTGCATAGGGACATAGATATTAGATATTACGAAATGGTGTCTCAACTAAGGCAGGCCACAGCGGTGGCAGATTCTCATGGGGTGGATTATCATCATGATAGATTATCACGGGGCTGTAAAAAGTTGTTTTTTATTAACAAGACAGGTTATGATTATAACTTTTACCTTCAGCATTTTAGAAGGCAAAGTAAATCCAATATGGTACCACTGGAAAAAAACGAAGCTGTTTTGGAGCACGGATCCGGAATTTTACAAATTAGATGTGATTGCTTTAAAGAACACTCAACAGGGTTGCATAATGCATGAGTTGCAGGAACTGCGGGCTCGGCTCAGACTGAACGTATTTCCTGTGAGTGTAGAAATGTTGGCAACACTGTATTTGCACGTGAAATGCATTTTCTTGAAACGTTTCGAATAATGTTTCGGCACGAGTATCTGGGCGTGACAAATAATCGACTTTAAAGTAGGTGAAATTATTTATGTCGTTTTTTTACTGAATGAGAAATTGCAGCTGGAAACAAATAATAGCCTATTCGGAAAATAAATAATGAATAAAAAGAAATATCATCTTTTATTATTTTAAGAGTTACAAAAACAAATTAAACACTTCTTATTCTAAATTACAGCAAAAATTACTCCAATGTTTCGTACGATTCGTATGATAAAATAAAAAATTGTATTTTCTTTATATTTTCCTAATTTTTCTGTATAATTATTGTCCCTACCAACGGAAGTGATTTAAATTCATTATTAGCTTTAACATTGGCTATAAAATTAGCTACCAGAAGCCTTCTGTCCTTGGAAATGTTTTCACTTCTAAGCACTTTCTGGGAAGCTTCGTCGGCCTATTACGCTTCCATGAGCTATAGTGATTACCAAAAGAGGTGGAAGAAATACAGAGAATGCGGTGACAAACCCAGCTGTTAGTGTACTACCCTTTGCAGAATTGTAAAAACATCATCCCTCCTACCTGCTCACTGTTAGACCTTGCCGTAACACTGTCAATCAGTTCATCTTGAACCTATTTAAATTGTCTAAAAGATTATATCACTTACGTTAGTGATAAAAGTTTCAACCAAAGGCTGTATTTTTACTTTCTCACATGACACCGGCACAACATCAACTAAAACGTTCAGGCGGATGTTCGTGACTGGGCTAGTACTAACTGGCTGCGAGAGACAATGCTTTGGGAGTGAAAGGGATGTTAGGTAGATGGGATTTTCTGAGAATACTTACGCGCACCCCTCATACGTCACCTCAGTTCTCGTGATGGGTATCAATAAAAGGATGCAACCACAGATATTTTAAGTAAGTAATAGACCATGACCTATGAAACCAATGAGGAAATATAGAACCCATACATTCTTTGCGGTTTAAACATAAACCAGAACTCGTAAACATCTGAGTTATACAATCCCGAGCTCGGAAACATTTTCGTTACATAATTCCGAGGACGTAAATATTAACGTTACGCAATGCCGAGTCCGTAAACATTTGCATAATCACGGGCATGGAAAAATTTGCGATACGCAATCCCTAGCGCATTAACACTTGCGATACATCATTGCCGAGTCCGTAAACATTTAAACAATCCTGAGCACGTAAATATTAACGTTACGCAATGCCGAGTCCGTAAACATTTGCATAATCACGGGCATGGAAAAATTTGCGATACGCAATCCCTAGCGCATTAACACTTGCGATACATCATTGCCGAGTCCGTAAACATTTAAACAATCCTGAGCACGTAAATATTAACGTTACGCAATGCCGAGTCCGTAAACATTTGCATAATCACGGGCATGGAAAAATTTGCGATACGCAATCCCTAGCGCATTAACACTTGCGATACATCATTGCCGAGTCCGTAAACATTTAAACAATCCTGAGCACGTAAATATTAACGTTACACAATGCCGAGTCCGTAAACATTTGCATAATCACGGGCATGGAAAAATTTGCGATACGCAATCCCTAGCGCATTAACACTTGCGATACATCATTGCCGAGTCCGTAAACATTTAAACAATCCTGAGCACGTAAATATTAACGTTACGCAATGCCGAGTCCGTAAACATTTGCATAATCACGGGCATGGAAAAATTTGCGATACGCAATCCCTAGCGCATTAACACTTGCGATACATCATTGCCGAGTCCGTAAACATTTAAACAATCCTGAGCACGTAAATATTAACGTTACACAATGCCGAGTCCGTAAACATTTGCATAATCACGGGCATGGAAAAATTTGCGATACGCAATCCCTAGCGCATTAACACTTGCGATACATCATTGCCGAGTCCGTAAACATTTAAACAATCCTGAGCACGTAAATATTAACGTTACACAATGCCGAGTCCGTAAACATTTGCATAATCACGGGCATGGAAAAATTTGCGATACGCAATCCCTAGCGCATTAACACTTGCGATACATCATTGCCGAGTCCGTAAACATTTAAACAATCCTGAGCACGTAAATATTAACGTTACGCAATGCCGAGTCCGTAAACATTTGCATAATCACGGGCATGGAAAAATTTGCGACACGCAATCCCTAGCGCATTAACACTTGCGATACATCATTGCCGAGTCCGTAAACATTTAAACAATCCTGAGCACGTAAATATTAACGTTACGCAATGCCGAGTCCGTAAACATTTGCATAATCACGGGCATGGAAAAATTTGCGATACGCAATCCCTAGCGCATTAACACTTGCGATACATCATTGCCGAGTCCGTAAACATTTAAACAATCCTGAGCACGTAAATATTAACGTTACGCAATGCCGAGTCCGTAAACATTTGCATAATCACGGGCATGGAAAAATTTGCGATACGCAATCCCTAGCGCATTAACACTTGCGATACATCATTGCCGAGTCCGTAAACATTTAAACAATCCTGAGCACGTAAATATTAACGTTACGCAATGCCGAGTCCGTAAACATTTGCATAATCACGGGCATGGAAAAATTTGCGACACGCAATCCCTAGCGCATTAACACTTGCGATACATCATTGCCGAGTCCGTAAACATTTAAACAATCCTGAGCACGTAAATATTAACGTTACACAATGCCGAGTCCGTAAACATTTGCATAATCACGGGCATGGAAAAATTTGCGATACGCAATCCCTAGCGCATTAACACTTGCGATACATCATTGCCGAGTCCGTAAACATTTAAACAATCCTGAGCACGTAAATATTAACGTTACACAATGCCGAGTCCGTAAACATTTGCATAATCATGGGCATGGAAAAATTTGCGACACGCAATCCCTAGCGCATTAACACTTGCGATACATCATTGCCGAGTCCGTAAACATTTAAACAATCCTGAGCACGTAAATATTAACGTTACGCAATGCCGAGTCCGTAAACATTTGCATAATCACGGGCATGGAAAAATTTGCGATACGCAATCCCTAGCGCATTAACACTTGCGATACATCATTGCCGAGTCCGTAAACATTTAAACAATCCTGAGCACGTAAATATTAACGTTACGCAATGCCGAGTCCGTAAACATTTGCATAATCCTGAGCACGTAAATACTTGCGTAGCATAATTCCAAGCACGTAAACATTTGCGATACACCATTCCGAGCACGTGAACATTTGCGTTATACCATGCCAGGCACGTGAATATTTGCGTTGTCTAATCCCAAGCACGTAAACATTTGCAATACATAATCTCGATATTTACATGTACGTAGACATTTCCGTTACTTAGTACCAAGCTTTATTTACCGACAAATTTGTGTTACATAATTCCGAGTCCGTAAACATTGGTGTCATACAATTCTAAGCACGTACACATTTACGTTACACCATGCCCAGCGTAAAAAACTTTTGCATTGCATAATTCTGGGCACGTTAACATTTGGGTTGCGTAATCCCGAGCACAAACAATTGCTTTATATAATTACGACCATGTAATCATTTTCGTTACAATCTCCTGAACACATAAACGTTTGCGTTGCGCCATGCCAAGTACTTAAACATTTGCGTTGCATAATCCAAAACACTGCGTTACATAATCTTGAACACGTAAACATTTGCGCTACATAGTTTCAAGCAAGTAAACATTTGCGTTACATAATCTCAAACAAGTAAACATTTGCGCTACATAATCTCGAGCAAGTAAACATTTACGATACACAGTCCCGACCACTTAAACAATTTCGTTACATTATCACGATAACGTAAACATTTGCGTTACATATCAACAAACACGTAAATATTTGCGTTACAAAATCCCGAACCCGTAAACCTTTGCGTTGCAAAATCCCGAACACGTATACATTTCGTAAACTTTAATAGAATATTTTCAAATTTTTCTGATTTGATATCAAGTTTAACCAAGAATAAATCTTTCGGTGACGTTGACAAATTAAAAATGTTCCAATTCAAAAAGGTCTAATTTACTCAAAAACGTATTTACTTTGCTATTACACAGATTCTCGAAGCTCTGCGAAGTACACATAAACAATGAACTACCTTGAAAATAATATCACCCTCTTTATTTCCTTCAGATTAATATAAATCTAGAGGGTAACACGAAAAAACCTTGGGGATTACACGAAACTATAAACTTGGTCAAAACAACCAGAAAAAACTATTAAATTACTTTCAGAGTAACACAAAAACTAATAAAATACCTTTAGAAAAACAATAAATTACCATAAATATACCAGAAATAGTCATTCAACACCCTTGTGAGTAAACGAATAGAGTATTTATTGGCATTGAAAATACAACAAATAATAATATAATCGTGGATATAACACAAACACATCAAAATATCTAGAGAATAACAAAAACACGTCAAGTTACCTGGAGTTGGACCGCTTACTGCTGTCCTTCTTGCCCGCTTGAAGGTTGGGTAAGTCTTTTTGTCTTTTCTCAGTCTCTCTCCAAATCCTCCAATATAGGAAACACATAACTGATACAGGCACGTAGAAAGCAGCGATGGCGGTACCGAAGGTGATGTAGTGGTTGGTCTCTATGAACTGAATGTAGCACTCGTCCAGAGGCACTGTACGCGTACCTTCGATATAAGGCCACGCGTAAATCCAAGGAGGCCACAGCAGCATGGAGATGCCCCACGCGCCACCTGAAACAGGATACAGATAACTATTACAGACACGTAGATAGCAGCTATTGCGATCACGAAGGTGATGTAGTGGTTGGTCTCTATGAACTGGATGTAGCATTTGTTTGGTCTCGGGAAGGATAGAGAGCATGATGAGCCCAGTGTATCAACGTAGGAGAGGAAGATTGAGAAGAAATGGCCATAAGGAGGAAGTAACGGATAACTTGGAGGAAAAGCATCCGATTGAAACATTTAAAGATTGGAAAAGTTAAGAACTGCAAAAGATTACCTAACTATAATGTATAATACCTTTCATACAAAGACTGTACTTAGTGATACAAATACATTGTTTTTGGTCAATTGTGTCAGTTGTGGAGACCTTTGTACTTTGGTTGCTACAAGGATATATCGGTCAAGTGTCGGGAATTTCCAGAACCACATTGCATTTATATTGATAACTTACAACCAGGTTGGAATTAGAAACCAACTCAAAGAGAATTTAATAATTATTTCTAATCTGTTCACACTGGTAATAAAATATCTGTCAGAGAATCAGATAGCATTCGTTCATGTAATCATAAATACCACGATTGGAATCTCGAAACGAGTGAAGATCTTAAAACCATCCAATAAAGCAGCCAGATGTGGATAGATTATTGTGCATGACCATTTAAAATCAGTAGAAACTAAGCCTAGTTTATTCCCTTGCGAATCTAGCTAAATAGCGAGCTATGACGTCATTAAATTTTATCAATATATTTCAAAGCGTACTTGACCTAAACGAAGCGCATTAAATAAATCTAAAATAGAGAGAGGTAGGCGCAATAAAACTATTTTAAGAATCCGCTTTAATGTACAACAAAGCTTGCACTAAGGAGGCGGGGATCCGGGTTGCAGCTTCTTTGATGTTTTGTGAACACAACTTGGATCATAATTCAAATTATGACTGCCCCGATTACTCAATAAGTTGTTGGCTTGCGGGGAGGTGAAAAAGGCGTTTTCGGAGGGGAGAAATTACTTCGGGCTTCTGATTAATAGGGGTTTGCCGTTTGCAAAATTATGGTCCGTTTTGGTATTCTTAAGTATAGTTTTAAAAATTCATTTTATCTTCGTTTCCCTGTAATAATCTTAAAAGTAAATTATATTAGTTACTATAAAATTAAATTAAATTCCAAGTGTAAATATAGGGTGACATTTAATTGCAAGTGTAAATATAGGGTGACATTTAATTGCAAGTGTAAATATAGGGTGACATTTAATTGCAAGTGTAAATATAGGGTGACATTTAATTGCAAGTGTAAATATAGGGTGACATTTAATTGCAAGTGTAAATATAGGGTGACATTTAATTGCAAGTGTAACTATAAGAAAACATTTCATTACCTGTAACTAAAAGATCATATTTAAATTCAAGCGTAAATATAGGGTGACATTTAATTGCAAGTGTAAATATAGGGTGACATTTAATTGCAAGTGTAACTATAAGAAAACATTTCATTACCTGTAACTAAAAGATCATATTTAAATTCAAGCGTAAATATAGGATGACATTTAATTGCAAGTGTAACTATAAGAAAACATTTCATTGCCTGTAACTAAAAGATCATATTTAAATTCAAGCGTAAATATAGGATGACATTTAATTGCAAGTGTAACTATAAGAAAACATTTCATTGCCTGTAACTAAAAGATCATATTTAAATTCAAGCGTAAATATAGGGTGACATTTAATTGCAAGTGTAACTATAAGAAAACATTTCATTGCCTGTAACTAAAAGATTATATTTAAATTCAAGTGTAAATATAGGATGACATTTAATTGCAAGTGTAACTATAAGAAAACATTTCATTGCCTGTAACTAAAAGATCATATTTAAATTCAAGTGTAAATATAGGGTGACATTTAATTGCAAGTGTAACTATAAGAAAACATTTCATTGCCTGTAACTAAAAGATCATATTTAAATTCAAGCGTAAATATAGGGTGACATTTAATTGCAAGTGTAACTATAAGAAAACATTTCATTACCTGTAACTAAAAGATCATATTTAAATTCAAGCGTAAATATAGGGTGACATTTAATTGCAAGTGTAACTATAAGAAAACATTTCATTGCCTGTAACTAAAAGATTATATTTAAATTCAAGTGTAAATATAGGATGACATTTAATTGCAAGTGTAACTATAAGAAAACATTTCATTGCCTGTAACTAAAAGATCATATTTAAATTCAAGTGTAAATATAGGGTGACATTTAATTGCAAGTGTAACTATAAGAAAACATTTCATTGCCTGTAACTAAAAGATCATATTTAAATTCAAGCGTAAATATAGGGTGACATTTAATTGCAAGTGTAACTATAAGAAAACATTTCATTGCCTGTAACTAAAAGATCATATTTAAATTCAAGCGTAAATATAGGATGACATTTAATTGCAAGTGTAACTATAAGAAAACATTTCATTACCTGTAACTAAAAGATCATATTTAAATTCAAGCGTAAATATAGGGTGACATTTAATTGCAAGTGTAACTATAAGAAAACATTTCATTGCCTGTAACTAAAAGATCATATTTAAATTCAAGCGTAAATATAGGATGACATTTAATTGCAAGTGTAACTATAAGAAAACATTTCATTACCTGTAACTAAAAGATCATATTTAAATTCAAGCGTAAATATAGGGTGACATTTAATTGCAAGTGTAACTATAAGAAAACATTTCATTGCCTGTAACTAAAAGATCATATTTAAATTCAAGTGTAAATATAGGATGACATTTAATTGCAAGTGTAACTATAAGAAAACATTTCATTACCTGTAACTAAAAGATCATATTTAAATTCAAGCGTAAATATAGGGTGACATTTAATTGCAAGTGTAACTATAAGAAAACATTTCATTGCCTGTAACTAAAAGATCATATTTAAATTCAAGCGTAAATATAGGGTGACATTTAATTGCAAGTGTAACTATAAGAAAACATTTCATTGCCTGTAACTAAAAGATCATATTTAAATTCAAGCGTAAATATAGGATGACATTTAATTGCAAGTGTAACTATAAGAAAACATTTCATTACCTGTAACTAAAAGATCATATTTAAATTCAAGCGTAAATATAAGGTGACATTTAATTGCAAGTGTAACTATAAGAAAACATTTCATTACCTGTAACTAAAAGATCATATTTAAATTCAAGCGTAAATATAGGGTGACATTTAATTGCAAGTGTAACTATAAGAAAACATTTCATTGCCTGTAACTAAAAGATCATATTTAAATTCAAGCGTAAATATAGGGTGACATTTAATTGCAAGTGTAACTATAAGAAAACATTTCATTACCTGTAACTAAAAGATCATATTTAAATTCAAGCGTAAATATAGGGTGACATTTAATTGCAAGTGTAACTATAAGAAAACATTTCATTGCCTGTAACTAAAAGATCATATTTAAATTCAAGCGTAAATATAGGATGACATTTAATTGCAAGTGTAACTATAAGAAAACATTTCATTACCTGTAACTAAAAGATCATATTTAAATTCAAGCGTAAATATAGGGTGACATTTAATTGCAAGTGTAACTATAAGAAAACATTTCAATGCCTGTAACTAAAAGATCATATTTAAATTCAAGCGTAAATATAGGGTGACATTTAATTGCAAGTGTAACTATAAGAAAACATTTCATTGCCTGTAACTAAAAGATCATATTTAAATTCAAGCGTAAATATAGGATGACATTTAATTGCAAGTGTAACTATAAGAAAACATTTCATTACCTGTAACTAAAAGATCATATTTAAATTCAAGCGTAAATATAGGGTGACATTTAATTGCAAGTGTAACAATAAGAAAACATTTCATTGCCTGTAACTAAAAGATTATATTTAAATTCAAGCGTAAATATAGGGTGACATTTAATTGCAAGTGTAAATATAGGGTGACATTTAATTGCAAGTGTAACTATAAGAAAACATTTCATTGCCTGTAACTAAAAGATCATATTTAAATTCAAGCGTAAATATAGGGTGACATTTAATTGCAAGTGTAAATATAGGGTGACATTTAATTGCAAGTGTAACTATAAGAAAACATTTCATTGCCTGTAACTAAAAGATTATATTTAAATTCAAGCGTAAATATAGGGTGACATTTAATTGCAAGTGTAAATATAGGGTGACATTTAATTGCAAGTGTAACTATAAGAAAACATTTCATTGCCTGTAACTAAAAGATCATATTTAAATTCAAGCGTAAATATAGGGTGACATTTAATTGCAAGTGTAACTATAAGAAAACATTTCATTACCTGTAACTAAAAGATCATATTTAAATTCAAGCGTAAATATAGGGTGACATTTAATTGCAAGTGTAACTATAAGAAAACATTTCATTGCCTGTAACTAAAAGATTATATTTAAATTCAAGTGTAAATATAGGGTGACATTTAATTGCAAGTGTAACTATAAGAAAACATTTCATTGCCTGTAACTAAAAGATCATATTTAAATTCAAGTGTAAATATAGGGTGACATTTAATTGCAAGTGTAAATATAGGGTGACATTTAATTGCAAGTGTAAATATAGGGTGACATTTAATTGCAAGTGTAAATATAGGGTGACATTTAATTGCAAGTGTAAATATAGGGTGACATTTAATTGCAAGTGTAAATATAGGGTGACATTTAATTGCAAGTGTAAATATAGGGTGACATTTAATTGCAAGTGTAACTATAAGAAAACATTTCATTACCTGTAACTAAAAGATCATATTTAAATTCAAGCGTAAATATAGGATGACATTTAATTGCAAGTGTAACTATAAGAAAACATTTCATTGCCTGTAACTAAAAGATCATATTTAAATTCAAGCGTAAATATAGGGTGACATTTAATTGCAAGTGTAACTATAAGAAAACATTTCATTGCCTGTAACTAAAAGATTATATTTAAATTCAAGCGTAAATATAGGATGACATTTAATTGCAAGTGTAACTATAAGAAAACATTTCATTGCCTGTAACTAAAAGATTATATTTAAATTCAAGCGTAAATATAGGGTGACATTTAATTGCAAGTGTAACTATAAGAAAACATTTCATTGCCTGTAACTAAAAGATCATATTTAAATTCAAGCGTAAATATAGGATGACATTTAATTGCAAGTGTAACTATAAGAAAACATTTCATTGCCTGTAACTAAAAGATTATATTTAAATTCAAGCGTAAATATAGGATGTCATTTAATTCCAGTCCAAATAAAAGACATTTAATATCAAGTGTAATATCACTTTTATAGGTATAAAATGACATTTAATTGGAAATGGAGCTATAAAATGACATTTAATTTCATTTAATATCAACTATAAACATAGGTTGACATTTAATTGCAAGTGAAAATATGAGGTGACATTCAATATCAAGTGTAACTATAAAATGACATGTAATTGCAACTGTAAATATAAGATGACATTTAATTTCAAGTCGGACTATAAGATGACATTTAATTTCAAGTATAAATTTAAGATGATATTTAATTGTAGGTGTAACTATAGGATGACATTTTATTGCAAGTGTAAATATAAGGTGACATTTAATATCAAGAATAATCATAAAATGACATATAATTGCAAGTGTAAATATAACATGACATTGAATTGGAAGTGAGACTATAAGATGACATTTAATTTCAACTGTAAATATAGGATGGCATTTAATTGCAAGTGTAAATATAGAATGCCATTTAATTGAAATTGTAAATATAAGGTGACATTTAATAAAAAAGTGGACTATAAAATGACATTTAATTGCAAATGTAAATATAAGATGACATTTATTTGCAAGTGGGTACTATAAGATAACATTTAATTTCATTTGTAACTATAAAATTCCATTTTATTTTTGTAAATGGTGTGGTATAATTGTTTGGAGTTGTATATTATATATAATTACGTTAGTTCGAAAATGATAATAAATACAAAAATTAGCTTCTGAAAAGTACTTCGAACTAAGAATAAATGGGTATTGAGTTAGTTGCGTATAAAGGAGTTGTAAAATTATAGACTGAAATAAATTTCGCAATACCAATATATATTATTTACATTGATATATATATATATATATATATATATATATATATATATATATATATATATATGTCCAAACCTATTGACGGAAGAAGGCAAAAATATTAAAATTCCAAAAACTGTTACGTTTACCTGTGTGAAGGATGTAACATCGCAGGATGAAGAGACAGGACACCACATAAATCACGTACAGATGTGATATTATACTTAATATTCTTGGAACAACCTAATTTTAAAAGGAAATAATGTGTAGGAATGATTTTAAAGCACTGAATAAAGTTATTTATTCATTTCATTACCATGTCGTTATTAAAGGTCAAAATGGAGAAACTATTCAGTTTACCTGATAGACGTAACACCGTGAAACTAGTGTCCCGTCTAAGAATAATTGCAAAGTTAGGAAGAAATTTTATCAGTGAGAAATGCATAATCTACACGCCTAAGTAACCAGTGTCATTTATGTCCATTTAAACAGATGCTCGAGCAAAGGGATCACTGTATTATTTGCATTTATCGTTTTGGAGCAAATATATATAAACAAAACTTTATAATATGAAGATGTTAATTTTATTTCAAGCATTTCGCAAAGAATTTTGATATCAGCGGCCATGCCATTTAAAAACTTACATCTCACGCAATGAAACCAAATGCAATGTCCCTACCCCGTTTGCTGTGAGACGGTTTTGAATGCTAGGGTGGTTACATATTGTTTTAATATGCTACCTAAACATCGTTTATTATGACCCAAATCCCAATTTTCACTTTACTAACTGAGAATGTCTTTAGCGTTTGATAATTTACTACTTTTTAGGAATATACTGTGGTTGAATTTAATAATAAATACACAAAAACCTCTTATCATTCTTAGAGCGATAACATGCAAAGACATCTTTGTATGGTATCCCTCTGAGGATGGTTACTTTGTAACTGAAATGTACATTAGGGTAAAATAAAGAAAGTTTGTGGTTAAGAGGTTTTGTGTATTTATTAATGTTTGATAATTTGTACGTTTCGACGTTTTTAATATGATATTATTTAAAGTTATTAATTATTACTACAGTTTTATAATTCAATATATTATACGGGTTTGCCAGTGTACTGAAGTCCTGAAGAGCACAAGATAATACACGATGGAACATACTGGTTTACCCTGGCATTGCTTTATTCACTATTCTTGTTTAAAGGGAATACATTTACAAAATTAGCGGGCATTTCCCGTCGCTAGATGCGTTCTTGTTTCATTGTACTGTAGCAGTAAATCTCGTTTAATTTGTCACCGTGTTGCCGTGACGGACCGGCGGCTTCGTGTATTGTTTGTGACTCGGACAGATTAATTTGCGACCACAACGAGAGTTATGCGACCAGAAACGCAATTGTTTTGTCGACGATTTTATTTTAAACATCCCCAAACTATTGTATACATTACGTAGCAACAATGATTTTATTACAATATGTTTGTTCGTAGATGAGCCTTAAGTACAATTAGAAAGTTTAAAACATATTAGGAGTGAAAATGCTGTCAATGGACGCCGCATATGGCAGATTGGTTTGTTATTATACCTAGTGGTACAATAGTTACTTTAAGCTAAAGATAGAGAAACTTAAAGCCACTGCATAATCTAGGGGCAGAAAGGGGACTGGATTATTAAGCCTGAGCGGGACGTCATCCCCCATTATAGACTTTCTCTAATGAAAACTATTTATCTTTCTCTCATCCTAAACCTATTTACAACTGCTAAAACTTAAACAAAACATTTTATGAAAGCATTTTCTTGAGTCACTAAATGCTTGGATGACATCTTATGACGATGACAGTTGTTGCGTATAAATATCTCGATATGGCTGACTGTAAAACGTTGCAAATCTACTGTGAAATGTAAACGTTGTTTTTAAGATGATTTTCATAAACAAATTTGTGAACGAGAAAGGCAATGTTGATTTGACTCCAGTATAAGTTCAGATTATTATCTGGATTGTTTCTTCAAGCTGTTCCCTCTTTGTACTCAGCTGTTGGGACCATCTCTGTCTCATGTTCTGTATAAAGCAACAGTATCAGCAAATGGCCAGTCCCCTCTAGCCTCTATTAAGAGCGCGCTATTATGTTTACAGAACGAAACCGCTACATACACAAGCCAAACCTTATAAACAAGCAATGCCTTGAAGCGGCCAAGTGTACTGTAAGAAATACAACATAGCAGGAGGGGAGTAGAAGGTCAGTTGTGCGTGGCCGTTGTCGGAGCGATTCTTGGCCCTCCTACACACGCACAATTATCAAGAACTTATTACCTTTTCCGAAACATTTACCTTAACTCCGCTCTTTATCCCCTCTACTGCAGGAAAATCGCAAATATACTGCAAACGAATAGACGGTTTACTATACATCCTTAAGGAATAATAGTTCTTGTTATGTGTGTCTGTGTGTGCGTGTGAAGGGACGGTAGGTTAATATTACGGAAGGTATCTCTCAGAGAAGTCGTGAAGGCTCACTTCTTTCATCAGAGAATTTTAAAAATTCACCTAAATACAAGATTTCCTTCACGGAAGATGTTTCCTTTTTACTTATAGTTTGCCTTACATTACGTAGAATAATTGATAAACACTTATATTTAATCAGTAGTAATATACCTTTAAATCTACTTGCTTGTAAAGATATGATATGTTCAAACATTTAATGTAATGGCAATTATTAATGATTTATTAGGTTTTTATTACTTATGCTACGTTCTCTATCGCTATCGTATTCAGTCCTGTCATTTCTGAAGTGTTCTGCACCACCGATATCTGACGGTCGACTAAGATTTGCAGGCGCAACATAGGCAAAATGGCTACATCTATAACCCTTAGCTCGCTCAATCTGGGATAAGTAAAATTTCCGAAGATATATGTTAGACTTTTGTATCTTATCGGCATTCCGAAAACGTTAGAGTGCAAGATTATGGTTATACAGACACCTACACTGCTTTTATCATATTCGGCCACTTGCCATGTATTAGCAGTGCGTTACCATAGCAACGGGCAGCTTTTACGGATTCTGTACGCACGCGTTTGACGGTAATCCTCGGTACCTAGCGTGATGTGACTGTTTTTGCATTCTGTGCGCTCCTTGTGTGTGCACACTTCAGTACAACTAGCCCCCCCCCCCCCGCGTCACAACCAGTCAATGGAATGGTGTTTCTTCCATATAGAAACACGCCCATATGACCTTACAAATATTACATGTTCGAAACAACACATTTTTACTTTTTTTTACCTGGGTGGACCACAGAACCCCTCCCGCCCCCCAATCCAGAGCCTTCGTGGCAGCCAACGTCTACACGACTGCCTCCGTCTCACATGCGTCCGCTGTTAGTATCCCTACGGCGAGTGATGTAAACGGGATGCAAGCTCATAAGCTCAAGAAGCTGGAGTCTTGGTCGGATTCGAATGACTACATGTTCGAAATCCAGCTATTAAACACGCAAATTCCCATATCCGCACAAATTTTTCTAAGACGCTTGCATGCAACGCTATCTCGTGTCTATTTCCGCAACTATCACAGTAACGCAATAATATTCTTCAGAGAACCCATTAGTGTAGTGGTGGGTGCAGATGTAATAAGGGTGTCCTACTAGATTGGGACTATTAGCGATATTACTGTTCCAAGGAGAAAAGCATGAGAAAGCGTCATTAAGTGTCACCTTATCTGTAAATTTCAAATTATTAACATATTTTTAATTAAACATTTCAAACTTGAACCAAGTTTTTTGTGATTTGTTTTCTGCTTTATATATTAATAGCTGTATCTTTTTTTTTTTTAATATACCCTTTATTGTGTTGAATAGGTCAATACTCAATCCTCTATATACGTTAGATTTAATTATGGACGTTTTAGCAATATTTAAATACAACCATTTTCATTGACAGTAAACCTTTGTTAATTCGTACAATGGTTTGACTTGAGCGATCATACGCTAGTCCTATGTACTAAAAGCTACGTCCGGATTATTTCGTTCTATCCCATGGACGGAGTAGCCTATCTGAATTTCATTTTGTTAAGGGGACTCCACATGGCGTGGAGGCGGAGACATTTGCTTAGTGCAAACAATGGACTTTAAGATTTTCGTTTATAATATAAATCCCACACTCTGAGACCGTCCATGCGTAAATGCACGTACTCACCGCTGTTACATTTTTTCAACAGTTTCCCCATCAATAACTATAAGCAAATACAAGTAATTGTGTAAATATAAAGTCTAATCTGTATATAGAGGCAGCAATATTTGTTATAGTATTTTGATGTTTTTATTATTTTTTTCCTTATTACACTTTTACTATTACTTGCCACCAGACTTTTTGTTAACTAAAAGTTGTTAAATTGTTAACTTACACTTGGAGGAAACGTTTTTGTCTTACAACTTCTTCAGCCTACTGACTGAAGGCTCCTTCAGTGGAGGCTGAAGAAGTCGTAAGACGAAAACGTTTCCTCCAAGTGTAAGTTAACAATTTAACAACTTTTAGTTAACAAAAAGTCTGGTTGCAAGTAATAGTAAAAGTGTAATAAGTAAGCAACAACCAGCTAGTCAGGAACAGCAACAAGATTTCGATATTTTTTTTATTAAATGTTTTACTAAACAAGGTTAAATAATCACTTGAATGGTACCAGACATCAAAGGTTTTCATATTTCAGTTAAATAAATTTTGAACACAATACTGAAGTATTTCAAGTACAGCACTTTAATTTCGGTAACGCTAAAGTGTGTTTCTAGTCTGGCCATTATAGCTTCACTTTAGCTATAGTTCAAATAAACAAATAATATAAAAAGAAATTTAAGTCAATTCTTACTTGCATCAACAAAGATAAATTTTATTTTAGTTTTTTTAATTTTGTTATTACAACTAATATAAATATACATATAAATATGTATATACATATGTCAGAATAAAAATATTAAGTGGCAAGATAGAAAGCGAATTTAAGGTTGTACAGATGTACAGATGAGGTTCGACGACAACCAGATGAGGACATAGGAAAAATCCATATACCTCTTTGCTAAATATACTTCTACCTATGGGAAGGTGGGCTGAGTGTCAAAGTACTCAGTTCAAATCCGACCTAGACCGCCTTAATTTTTTTATAATTTAATTATTGTATAAATATTTGAAAAAAACTGTATTAGCATCAAATGTCATCCACAAGAGGTTAAAATATGCATACTTGAACGTGATTGGATAAATAAAAGTCTATTTTATTAACGATTGAAAATTTGTATAAAATATAAATAAGAAGAATGTGAGCTAACAAACAAAATTTTTTTAATAATTAAGTGTATCTAGGAGTTTAAAAAATCTTCAATCCGTCCGAAACTATTTTATTTAAATTATCGTTTACAACCTTATGACAAAGCAACTTTCTTCGATCCAACCCAAATCCATGTATGGAGGAAATATAACTCAAGAGGCTTCTTGCCGCATTCATTGTCAACTGGCACAAGGCGGATCTGGCCACTGGCTCCCCAGAGACATCGTATATCCCTGGCGACACCCTCGGGGCTTGTGGAATCCTCATCGCCGCATCCCTTTCTAAAGCAAGACAAATGTGCCAGTCGCAAGACTGACCGAAAGTTAAAATTTGAATCTAACATACAGCTAATAAGTTTACATAAGTGATCAAAAACGGTCTGAATATAAGAGAATCGATTTAATTGAACTTGTATTTTTTTCAAAATCGTCACTTCACAATCATCAAAAAGTTAATAAAACCAAAATTGATATTTTTGACCTTTTACTGCAAACAAACATAAACAGAGTTCAAAGAATCGTACAAGACAATTACAGTATCGCATTGGAATCTTGGGAAGGGCCTACATTTTCTATAAATACCGAAACGACGACGTAATATTTAATAACAATAAACGCAACTGTCCCATGCATTCAATGAATCCAGTTCATGATCATATAAAACCAAGCTGACTAGGTAAAGCCCTACCGTCATGGATGAGATCAGTGTAGTAATACTGTTTCTCCTTCGACAGATAATTCTCTAACATTTTTAAATAAACGTTCATTAATTATATGTTACATATGTTTTTGATAAAAATATAGTCATAGAATTCAATAATTCTTCACCCTTTACATTTAGAGAAAATTCTAAGTTTATTGTGTTTTTATAAGAAATTCTTTACCGTAAACTAGGTTCATGCGGCGTTGCCATTTATCACGTAACCGCCAGAGCATGTCCGGCATGTCACAAGAACATGCCGGGTAAAAGCATGAGGGAACCGAAGTGTAAACCTAATCCGCAACAGAACACCGATTTATTTAATGAAGCGCTACAAATAGGATCTGATGCCGATTGTTTGCTTTATTTAGTTTTATAAAAGCGGCCAGATTTCTAACGGAAATCGTTTATTTTTAAATAAATACATTTTTAAAATTTTGTTAAACCATTCTAACTAGTATCATTCCTTGAAACGTGCATAAGATCAATTATGTCACACCTTGATGCACGTGAGATCCGTTTCTATTACGCTCGAGGATTACAGACTTTTGTTTGAAGGAGGCGACCTGTGAGAAGCTATTTTAAAATGATATTACAATACATAAGAAAAACATACCACTTCCTGGTTTCCTGGTCAAACCAAGGAGATACGGCTGTTACAGCAAGGACGGCTTGAACAACAAAACAAAGATCACACTCGAATCCAATATGTGACTCGAGAGACGAGTGAGAGAATAGTTGGAAGGCCTGCGTACTGCGTCGTTATTCTTGGTATCGGCCAGGTCGGTCTCCTGGGTAAACCAAGGAGATACGGCTCTTGCAGCAAGGATGGCTCTTGTAACATGGCGTAGCTCGTTCACACACTGCCGAACTGACCCGAGAGACAAGGGATAGAATAGTTGGAAGCCAGGCGTACTGCATCATTATTCTCGACACTGGTCATCAAACCAAGGAGATACGGCTGTTACAGCAAAGACGACTAAAGCAACACGACAAAGCTCTCCCTCCCATCGCCTAGCTGACCCGAGAGACAAGGGAGAGATAGTTGGAAGGCAGGCGTACTGCGTCGTTATTCTCTGTACTGGTGGTCTAACGTAGGAGATACTGTTATTACAGTAAGGACGGATCAAGCAACACGACAAAGCTCTCCCTCCCATTGCCTAGCTGACCCGAGAGACAAGGGAGAGATAGTTGGAAGGCAGGCGTACTGCGTCGTTATTCTCTGTACTGGTGGTCTAACAAAGGAGATACTGTTATTACAGTAAGGACAGATCAAGCAACACGACAAAGCTCTCCATCCCATTGCCTAGCTGACCCCAGAGACAAGGGAGAGATAGTTGGAAGGCAGGCGTGCTGTGTCGTTATTCTCTGTACTGGTGGTCTAACAAAGGAGATACTGTTATTACAGTAAGGACGGATCAAGCAACAGGAGAAAGATTTCTTTATAATAAATATAAGGAATGAAGAGCGCCATTGGGGAGAATGTACTTGTATTATTACTTTTGGGTTTTGTTATTCTTTTCGTATCCGCCAACTCTGTCACCTTTATTGAGGTTTGGGAATAGAAATAGTAAGATAATTATCTTGTTATAAAAGTTTATTCCATTAACTATTAGATGTCTCTCATATATCTACCTAACATTTTGCCCCGTAGTTGTTCAAATCCTTTAACAGTTCGGAGGGTGCTGGTTTCCAAAATGACGTTTTCCGAGCGGACTTGTCCAGGACTAATTAAACACTTGCTGTCGTTCTTCGAAGAGTTGCCAACTAACATTTACTAAAATATAATTATTCTTGGCATTATGTGTCAATTTCACTAAACATTAACCGTCTCTTTAATTATGAATCGCTTAAGTATGTATGTATGTGTGTGTGTGTATGTGTGTGTGTGTGTGTGTGTGAAAGAGATAGAGAGAGCGTTTGTGTGTGTGTGAGAGAGAGAGAGCGTTTGTGTGTGTGTGTGTGTGTGTGATAGAGAGCGTTTGTGTGTGTATGAGAGAGAGAGCGTTTGTGTGTGTGTGTGTGTGTGTGTTTGTGTGTGTGTGTAAGTGTGTTTGTGTGTGTGTTTGTGTGTGTGTATGTGTGTGTGTGTGTGTGTGTGTGTGTGTGTGTGTGTGTGTGTTGTGAGTGAGAGAGTGTGTTTGTGTGTGCGTTTGTGTGTGTGTGTGTGTGTGTGTGTGTGCGCGTTTGTGTGTGTGTGTGTTTGTGTGTGTGTGTGTGTGTGTGTGTGTGTGTGTGTGTGTGTGTGTGTGTGTGTGTGTGTGTGTGTGTGTGTGTGTGTGTGTTGCAACGGGCTCGCTCACCACCCCACCACCTCCGCATTATACGCTCACTTACCCAGCCGTCAACCCTTTCGTTGACCAGCTCTAGAGCGCATGACCGGCACTACGCGCCCGCTACAGAGCAAGAATTTTGAAACGAGCCGTTCGTAGCTTTGGCTACGAACGCTGTGCAATGCTCGCCAAAATCTGCCAGAGAACCAGTCACTGGACTTAAAGAACAAAAAACCTAACTTGCTGAGAAATTTACCCTTTACGGGTGAATCATCCCGGGGAAGGAGTTCTTTTGAAAGACATATAATCGGCAAAATGGCCATATCGATTGTAGGAGAGTGTAAGAAACTTGTTTAAAACAATACTCAGTTTGTTTGCAAGTTAGTTAAAAAATATTTATTTTTTAATTTTGAAATCTATTAATTTAAATATACATAGCACAGTATGCATTTCTTTAACCTTGAATTACATTTATTTGGTATCTTGCTAATTTTTAGAAAACATAATATTTGTTTAGTTTATTTGAAAATTTAACATTTAACTAAGATTTTACAACTTTTGTTTACTAACTGTCGGAATATAAAGAAGCGTAAAACTTTACCCAATTAATTTCTCAATATTGTTTGTCAAACTTTAACCCTTTCAACCTTAAATTTGGTTGTTACCTTCAATTTAAATATCTCTTTTCCCTTAAGTGAATCTTCAAAACATTTGACTACTTGATATATTGTTATTTCAAAATCCCTGGTTATGTAACCTTGAAAATTTAATTGACAATATTCGTTTATGTTTACTTAGATTTTTAATTAAAAGTTATTTGCTACATTCTACAAATTTTCGTTTTAACCCTTTTGTTTCTGGCAAAGCTTTACTCTTCAGTACACTCCGAAAGCTCTCTAAATTTTACAGTTTGTTCAACTAGTTAAAATCTCTACAAAACAACTTATTTATGACAATATCCTATATAGCCATGTATGTGTTAAACTTTTTCCTATATCTCTATCAACTTTAATTAACTTTAAAAAATAATTTTCTACTTCCTTTTATAGGTAGAAATTAATTCTACTTTGCCGAACAACCTTAAAACAATTTCATAAATTACATTATATTTATAAATAAAAAATATCAACGCACATACTGAAAAAGAAATTGTATTTGTAGACATATAGATATATCTACCAAAAGATATCTAAACTATTTACTGAATAACAAATTATATTTAATAAAAAATGTTAAAACATTTACTGAATAGAAATTACAATATTTACTGCATATTTTAATTAAAACGTTTACTGAAACATATTTAAAAGCCTTTCTGACAGATCCTTAATCATTTAATAAAAGAAATCCACACGTTTACTGAAAATTATTTAACACATTTAATAGAAAATATTTAACCCTTTTACTAAAACTTAATTAACCCTTTCTGCAAGAAAGTCATACATACTGGAAATTAACTAACATTTACTGAAAATTTATCAACGCAATTTCTGATAGAAATTTATACTTACCAAATTCAATTAACATTTACTGAATGGTCATTAACCCATTTACAGAAATCATATAACTTGAATTACAAAAACTTGCAAAGATTTTATTTTTCTATTTAGTTTTCCCTATCACTAACAACAAAATGAAATTTTCTTATATACATAAATCCAGAAATAATCAAAATAAACTTATAATTAATCTGAAAACAATTTATCTTAATTTATTAGCTAGCCCCACTCACAATTTAAAATCCCTTGTTTTAAATATTTGGGTACTTATTCATATTTTCATAATTTACAAAATTCATCCATATATAAAACCTCATTTAAAACATCTCTTGTTTCCCTTAACCCCTTTTGTTTCACACTTATAATATTTTAATTTAATTTCTTGGATACATATATATAATTGTACCCCTTTTAAAATAAAACCAACAATTTAATTTAATTTACTTAAATAACACACCGCCCCACTGTTGGGACTTTTTGAAAACAATGCGTAGCCTTCGAATCAGCTGTAGTAAACAATCTATCTTTGTCAGCTATCTTGCATGCTTACATTTGTGATATCATATTTAATTTTAAACAACAAATTATATCTTACTTTATTTCCTTACCCCCCCTATAAATTTTGACCCTTTAAATAATTTAAACATCTTTATTTGATTTGTTTACAATGAAACCTTAACCCTTTTTAACCAACATTTCTAACCTCAAATTTTCATTCCCCTTATTTTCATAAAATACAATCTATTTTCTACTTTTAAGGCTACGCCATCTTGTAATTCTTACCCCTCCCTTAAACAAAGCCACCAGTGCTTATTGCTGAATTTCAAAGTTTGTTATTTATGTTTTTAAGATTAATTTAAACTGTTTTACATTTTCCCTTTTAAAAATTTTCAAATTAAAATTTCTAATTTGCAAAGAGAAAACTGTGCAGATCTAACATCAACTTTTCCATAGGGCCTGGTTTCACTCCTTTCCCTCTCTCCGGTGTTGCTGCGATCTTGGTTGCACCGCTGGGTGGGGAGGTCCTTCTTGTTTCTAACTCGAACCGACGCTTGCTGCCTGTCCAGCTTCTAAGTGAGTTGGCTGTCATATTTGAATTCCACCTTCCCTTTGTGAAACGCATCAGCTCTGGTTCTAGTCTGCTTGGCTTCTCTCTCTCTCTCTCTCTCTCTCTCTCTCTCTGCGACTGTTTATATTTTCATTTTTCTTTGTATTTGACACATCTTTAAATTTAGAATCCATACTGATAAAATTTTGACTTTAAACCCTTTGTAACACTGTTCCTAGATGGGCATTTTCTAACACTCAGATTTTTTAAATTTCTCACACAGTTAATTTTGACATTTACTTAGTTAATTTTGAATATTATTTACATTAAAATTTTTCCTAATTCAACACTGTTCACTTCCCCTTACCATCTCAGAGTAAGGTTGATTTTCAATTAACGTTTAAAACACAAAAACTTCCTAAGACGCTTGCACACTTCGATCTTACTTTTGGGGCACCTCTTTCGGCTAGATCTTCGCCGAAAGGGCCTCATTTTTTAAAACACCACGTCACGACATACCGGCGAATCACTACGTACTTAGCCTTGCATCTTTTTGGATCGATTAACGGTAATAACACAATTTTTCATTGTTTCTCACCGGAGCTAACTTCGCAACGATCCGTTCCCTTACGGTGTTTTAGTTAAGCTGCTGCTCGCGTCATGACGCTATATCCTCCCCCACTTGTAGGCCTTCCATCTCTAGCTAGCTGTTCCCATGATTCATCTTAACCAATAAGGATCTCTATCGATTACGTCATAAGTTGCGCACGCATTCCTTTATGTACTTCAACGTTGCTCCAGAAAATCAATACTGGATCGAATTCTAACTATTTTTCGTTCTGGCCGTATAACTCTTTATTGGTGCTTTTTATGAGTTTTTCTTATTTTTGTTTTTCAATTTCTTTCGCCTCGCTGCATCTGTTAAAATGTCGATTGTATTTCTAGGTAGATTTTGACGGTTTTCCCCTGGCAAATGACCCTCTTAATGTTATTTTAATTTCTTAAACCCCTTGAGATGGCTTGGTTTGTTTTATAGCGTTAAAATTTTAAACTCTCTTTGTTTTAAATTTTTTCCTTTTGCTGTAGGTGTTCCAACAGAATACAGCCCGCCGCAGTATGTGTGTGTGCGTGAGCGCTAATTTCATATCTTATTATATTTGCTAATATAATCATCTTTGCTACAGTTAGCATTATTGGTTTACATTTAATTGCCCTCTTCTATCTTTCCATGGGAATACAGTAAAGAGTTTTATTAGTGAAAGAGTGCAGTTAATGTTTTGAAAATGGAGATATTCCAAAACACGTCAAAAGAACTACCTTTTAGGGTTAGGAAATGTTTATCTTATTACAATTTCAATCTCATTAAAATGTTAGAGAGTTTTACTGTCGTTGTGCGAAGCAAAAAAATGTGAGTAGTGTAACCGAATCGACTATTGGGGACGTATGTGAAATAAAAGCCATGTGAGGGGGATAGTCGTGCTTTGTCCCGCGACAGCAGACAATGCAAACGGTCCGCATTGTTTACCCACTTTGCAGTCGGGCTTTTCTTCTTTACAACAGTGTTTATTTACACTTCTTTTGGTAGGATTTTCTACCATACCGTCAAAACAGAGGTAGAATGTGTAAGCGGTTTTATCAAATGGCTAGAGTAGTGGTTGAATAAGAGACGGGAGAATTTACCTGAATCTGTGCGCACGAATGGGAGCTGCAATATGCAAGACTATAGATGAATAAAACTTTGCCTCGTGTTGCTACATGTATGCCTATCTTGTATTTACCTTGGTCTTAGACTTCCGTAGCTTCGATCTACAAGACTGAAACGATTAGGCCGTATTATTTCGCCATCCCACACGTCCCTGAAGTCTTCAAGGACAAGAAGGACTAAGTTTTAGCAGTGATATAAAAACACATAAAAATTTTCTCATTTATTTTCTCTTTTATAAATTAATCTAACTACATGTATTCCATTTGGTGCACGTTAGCTCCCACATTAGCTCACAGATAACTAAGGGAACTTTCCACTTCACAGAGCAGCTGTAATGTTTTTGTTTCATAAACTAACCGTAGCGGATACTTAGGCTGTACTGTGACGTAGTGTTAAATAGGGCTCTATTTTGTACAAGCACTTGAGGAGAAAAACTTTGAGCAAAGGTGGGTTATTTTTGTTTTTTTTTTAAATCATTTGAAGTTTAGGGCTTCGGTTCCAAATTCTGTTATTGTCCCTAGTTAATGTAAATAGCAATAAAATAATGCATTTAACACATTCTCATACATCAACATGTTCTATGGATTGAAGCCGCTTTCTATAACTGAACCTATGGGTTAAATAACTGTTCTACAAGATAAGCTATTCGTTAAAACAGTCGTTCAACAACATAGATTATGGGTTAAAACAGCTGTTGTACATCATAACCTATGGGTTAAAACAGATGTTCGACAACATAAACAGCATAACATATGGGTTAAAACAGATGTTCGACAACATAAACAGCATAACATATGGGTTAAAACAGATGCACGACAACATAAGCTATGGGTTAAAACAGATGTTCGACAAAATAACCCATGAGTTAAAACAGGTGTTCAACATTTTATCCAATTTGTTAAAAAAGCATTCTGCAACATGACCTATGGGTTAAAACAACTTCTATCAACATAACCTGTGGGTCAAAATCGCTGTTCTACAACATAATCTTTTGGTTAAAACAACTGTTCTACAACATAACCTACGGGATAAAAAAGCTGTTGTACAACATAAGTATGGGTTAAAATAGCTGTTCTACAACATAACCTATTTGTTAGAACAACTTTTCTACATATAGAACCTAACATATTGGTTAAAACAAATGTCTCTCAACATAACCTGTGGATGTGGAGTAGAGGCTTTGCTTGGTAAAAGGAACGATTGTTTCGAAACGCGTCAGCAAGTAAGCCCTTACGTATTCACTTAGTTAAGTATTATTTATTTAAAGTATAACCTGTGGGATAAATAGATCTTCTATAACATAACATATTAGTTAAATCAGCTACATTAGAAGCTATAGATTAAAACAACTACAGTTGTACTATAACAGAACCTATGGGTTGAAACAGATGTTCTACAACATAACCTATGGTTTAAACATCTGTTCTGCAACATAACCTATGGGTTAAAATAGCTGTCTCATAACATAAGCTATGAGTTGAAACTGCTTCTCTACAGTATAGCCTGTGGGTTATAATATTTTTTCTACATCATAGGTTATGGGTTAAAACAGCTGTCTTACAACATAACCTATGAGTTGAAACTGCTTCTCTACAGAATAGCCTGTGGGTTATAATATTTTTTCTACATCATAGGTTATGGGTTAAAACAGCTGTCTTACAGCATAAGCTATGAGTTGAAACTGCTTCTCTACAGAATAGCCTGTGGGTTATAATATTTTTTCTACATCATAGGTTATGGGTTAAAACAGCTATCTTACAGCATAAGCTATGAGTTGAAACTGCTTCTCTACAGAATAGCCTGTGGGTTATAATATTTTTTCTACATCATAGGCTATGGGTAAAAACAGCTGTCTTACAGCATAACCTATGAGTTGAAACTGCTTCTCTACAGAATAGCCTGTGGGTTATAATATTTTTTTTACATCATAGGTTATGGGTTAAAACAGCTGTCTTACAGCGTGAATTGAAACTGCTTCTCTACAGCATAGCCTGTAGGTTAAAATATTTTATCTACATCATAGGCTATGGGTTAAAACAGCTGTCTTACAGCATAACCTATGAGTTGAAACTGCTTCTCTACGACATAACCTGTAGGTTAAAATAATTCTTCTACCACATAACCAGTGGGTTTATTCATAAGACTTAGATTATAAAAACGATGTCATCGTAGCGGTGTGTAAGCTTGTCCGAGTTACCGAAGCCCAACTTTTCTCTCTGATCTTCCGAAATGGTGTAGCATGCAATAAAAGTAGGGACTCGGTTTTTATTTGCTCATGGTTTATTAAAACCAGTTTTTTAGGTAGCGCGAGGTTTATAACGGCGAATTCAATATACTCTACTTACTTTTAGCTTAAGCAATACAAACACAGACCAAGCAAACAGACAGATACTGTACAGCTACTTGGCCACTTTGTTTGCGGTGACATTGATTCTGTTCTTAGAAACTGTTGTATTCTTATGTGGTATAAAGCTGGGAATGAGTATCACTCGTATTTCAATTAGAACAGTTATTTCATTATAAGGTTTTAAAGTTTAAGATAACTTCCGACCTGAAACAATATTTTTTCAACTTATCATTTCCTCTTCTAAGGCTTAGTTTTAAATTCTTTTCAAATTACTAATTTACCACCAAATGAATTAAAGCTTTAACAAACTACCATCATGGTACTTTTAAGAAATTCAGACATATCTGAAGGTTTTTCCAATGGTAAAAGGTTAATGTAACGGATTTATGCGAGAATATAGTTTGAGCAAAAATTATTAGCTTACTGCAGAATTTCTAGGTTGTGAAAATGTAGTCAGATTCTAGCAAAAATCTATTTAGATATACTTTACGGAGACATTAAGGGCAACTGTTACATCTGTAAACTGTATAGGACAACATTTCGTACGTAGATTTAAGCGCTGTGGGGAGCCACAGATACCTTCACCTCATCGTGCCCCACTATATGTTGCAGGAATTCTGTAAATCACGTTGTGTACACGTTTTTCCATTACTTCATATGGAAAATTTTCTCAATTTATGGTTCCCTACAACTAAATTACTTTGTTTAGGAAACAGTTAAAGCTTGCACTAAACCATTTAAAGATAATATGATATTATATAATTGTAGGTGATATATTTTGTAGTGTTGGAAACTTACTGATACGTAATCAAAAGTTTACGCGCGAGTTGTTCGCGCGCTACAGACAAAATGCAGATTAATGGTAACTTATACGAATTGCAATCTATTCACGCGAAGGCAAAGTAATCCTCTCTCCTATTGGCTAATGTACGTGTTGTACTTGAAAGTGAGCAACAAATTGTTCGGGGGGGGGGCGAGTGAAGCGGGAAGGGTTGGTTAGGCACTAAGCTTCCACGGCCGTAAATACCTTACGCTAGAGCGCGCTTGAATGTATCTGAACTCATAAACTGTTTATTGCTAGATCCAACGAGCTATATCAAAGGAGCAAGTTGGTACACGGGATGGAAACAGTGGGTACAATCGTGAAACTAGGCGCTACTTAGTCATATCTCGTTCTCTGTCTGTTTCTGTGAATCTTAATGAAACGTTTCGCTATATTTGTTCACTGGATTCTTCGACAGCACCTAAATAGTGTTTACCCATACATAATACAAGTAATATAAAAAAATCAAGTCAATTCCGTCTTAAATCAACATAATTATTTATTTTCTTATGATTTTATAATTACAATTATTATAAATATGTATATACATATGTCAGAATAACAATATTAAGGGGCAAAATAGAAGGCAAATTTCCTTGCAATTTTCCTTTTTCGAGTGTATGGTACTGGGCTATTAATTTTGTTTGTTATTATTTATACGCTTTCTTTTTTTGTTGCTTGCATTTTGTTGTAGTTTCTTTTCGCTTTCCTTTCGCATTGTCCGTTTGTGAAGCAAGGTTCGATACCGTTAATCCAATTTACTTGTTTATTTTATTCTTTTCAATCATTTTTATTTCTAGAGCATTAATTATGTTATTGTGTGGTAACCATGGTAACAATTTAAGGCTGTACAATAGAGGTTTCGAGGACAACCAGATTATTATTTATTATTACTAAACCGCGTAGGGACCTTATCGATGTAGAGCACTTAGCTGCAGCCTTTGTACTCTCTTCCCATCTCTACCACAGGACTCTTTGCAAAAGCCAATTACCCAGCTGATGCTAAATCTTCTGATATCCTCTGGTGTACATACCTGCCAGCCAAACCACTTTCTCCTTGCAGCTCCCAAAGCAGAGCATTCACAGAGTACGTGGATTTTTCTTTTCTCTTGATCCTCATCGCATCTTTTCCCCACAGGGAACCTAAAACTTCCAATTTTGTATTGGAACCCCCTCAGATTCCCATGGCCTGTGACCAGCTCTACAGTAACTCTGAGTTAAGGTCTACTTAAGGAGAGTAGTTCTTTGCCCCACAAGTCTCCCGAGCAACCCCATAGTACCTTGGATTTATTGCAACCCAAGGTCGCATTCCATTCTTCCCTGCACAACCTTTCTATATGTGCCGTAATCCTCTTGCGCCCCTCCTGAGGCGGCATGCCCACTGCTCTCAGCAACGGTCCTTGAGTTATACTCCCTTGTTTTGCTAAGGCGTCAGCTCTATCATTCCCTAGCCAGCCAGAATGTCCGAGAATACAAGTTAGGTTGAGCGAATTATACTTACCCAGCTCTGCTAGAGAAGCAATAGTTTCAGCCACCAGCCTAGAGCTGGTACTAGCCTTACCTAAAGCATTCAGAGCTGCCTGATTGTCAGAGCAAATCCATATAGTCTTGCCCCTTGTGCCAGACGCTATTAGTTGTAGTCTTCCAGGTGATGACAAAATATGTCTTGATATCTCGATCCCCTAAATCCTACTCCCACTCCTTCCTTCACCTAGGACACATCCGTGAACCAGATTTCACCATGTTTGGGTCTACACTCTGCCCAATGGACTCTCTTGCAGGAATATGGATTTTGTAATTTCCTTTTTCTTTTTTAAGAGACAGTATCTTATCCTGAGGCTCTATCCAGAGCTCCTTCAATGAATCACCAAATAGCTGTTTATGACGTTTGCTACTTGTCATCCACAGCCCGGTACAAGTCGGTATGCAGTTTTCGTTGCCTCCATCCTAATTTGAAGACTCAAGGATGGAAAACCCAACATAACCCTCATGGTCGCACATGGTGTGCTCCTTCTTGTAGCTCTTATGCCTCTAAAGAAGAGCCCCTGCATGCGGTCCAGCACTCTTTTACTTGTTTCTTTCTGTGCCCTGTCCCACCAGACTATTGAGGCAAAGACCAACCTCGACACCACAATTGCCGAATACATCCAGTTCATCTGACGTGGACCCAAACTCCATCCAATGCCTTTCGCTCTTCTGCATTGCCAGAACGTATCTATGGCTTTTTTGCACTTATCCTCCAAGTACTCACGCCAGAATAGCCTCCTATCCAGAATAACTCCCAGATATTAGCGCTCTCAACGTAGCTTATTTTGGTATTACCAACTTCCATCATCTCCAGCGAATTAGTATTATATCGCCTAGTGAAGTTGAGTGCTATAGGTTTCTCTCCTTGAATGCATAGTGCTTTTTCCCTGCACCATGCTTCTGTTACCTTGAGTGCCTCTTGAAGCAGGTCTATGAGAACCTCTTCAAATGGCTCCGTAACAAGGATAGCTATGTCATCTGTATATCCTACCACCTTGACGCCCATTCCACTGAGAGTCCTTAGTAGACCGTCCACGACAAGGCTCCACAGGAGAGGGGATAACACCCCACCCTGCGGGCAGCCCTCTGAGACCATATCCCATTTATTGTACACCCTATCCAGGGTGCAGTACTTATACGATTTTCCAAGGAACTCATAATCCAATTTATAATTCCGTCAGAAATCCCGTGTTACTTAGCTGCTCTTTTGATGGCCAGTCTAGAGGTACGATTAAAAGCCCCTTCCTCATCAAGAAAAGTCCCAATACATATCCCCTTGTTGTTGATCTGACCCTCAACAAAGTCCACAACCGACAGCGCTGTCTCCACTGACCTACCAGTTCGGTAGGCGTGTTAGTCGTGATGAAGTGGAATACTGACTGCTTCAGAGGTCCCTCCTTCAAAAAGTAGTCCACCAGCCTTTCCAGTGTCTTTAACAAGAAAGATGTAAGGCTGATAGGTTTGAAGTCCTTTACCTCTGTAACATTTCCTCCCTGGTTTGGGGATAAAAATAACTTTCGTTTTGAGCCCAAGCATATAATCCAGGGTAACACAGCCCCTGAGTAATTTCGTCAGTGGTCCTTTATTTCCTCCATGCAATTCTGTAGTAATGGTGGACTAATCCAGGCACTTTAAAAGGCTCAAAAGACAGAATCGCCTCTGTCACCTTTTGCGCTGAGATCACCTGGCCTGCAATATTCCAGTCCGCCCTTAGCACAGTACGACGGAGGTTTGGAGCACCATCCCCTATCGGTCTATATCGGAAAAACTGTTCCTCTTCAGCAGACGCAGGGTTTCCTCCTGGATGTCAGTAAAGCTACCATCAGTCTTCTTGACAAACTTAAACTCTCCCCTCGACCCACCTGCTAATACTTGAACAGTCTAGCAGTGTCACTCAGTGTGCTAGTCTCTGGGCATCACTTTTCCCTCTTACTGGTTGACTTTATATGCCTGTCAGGACTCCACCGAATTCTTCTTCCTTGCTCTATTGAAGAGTCTTCTAGTCTCTTTCCGTCTTGCTCAACATCTAGTCTGTTCCGCTTACGTTTACCGCGCCCAGTGCTTATCCGCGAGAGAGGGCAATTTTCCTGAAACGACGTGGAAATTTCAGTCCCGATGTAGGTCTCAGTATAACCCAGTTCGTTTGATGTATCATAGTTACCACGGAAGTCTGACATCCGCCTCCTCACCGAGGAATTAAAACCTTCCCAGTTGGTCCTTCTCGGGTTCATTAGCCTTGTGGAAAGCATTATAATTATTTATTCGCTTTCTTTTTTCGTCACTTGCATTAGTTTCGTTTCGCTTTTCTTTCGCATTGTCCGTTTGTGAAGCAAGGTTCGATACCGTTAATCCTGTTTGTTTGCTAATGTTATTCTTTTCGTTTATTTTTATTTCTAGAGCAATAATTATGATATTGTGTCGTAAACATGGCAAAAATTTAAGGCTGTGCAATAGAGGTTTCGAGGAAAGCAAGATAGGACCAAAAGAAAAATTCATATAGATCTGTGAAAAGTATATTTCTAGCTATTGTAAAATTATCTCAGTGCCAAAGCGCTAGATTTCTAACATGAAGATACTCGGTTCGATTGTGACCTAGACCCCCTACCATCAATTTTTATAATTTAATTATTGAATATATATTTTAAAAAAAGTATTAGCATCAATTGTCATCCACTGTAGGTTAAGAAAATGTATTTGAAATTGAGTGGATGAATAAAAACGTATTTTATTAAAGATTGAAATTTTGTACAAGATATATATCAGAAGAGTGTGAGCTAATGGAAGTAATTAAAATCAATCCTTAAGTAAATAAAATTTCAATGTACACATCTCTCCATCCAGGTTGAGCACGGATCATGCAATGCCAGAACTGCCTACTACCTCTACCATTCCGACATCCGTATTGCCTTCGTAACACTACGACGACTATAATAGGCCCCCTAAAACTTTAAAATATTATATTCTAATGGTATTTTGGGATTAATTATGTCGTGAGTGAAATAGAATTCAGTTATAAAGAGACAAAATCAAGGAGAGGTCTCTGTAACCGTATTGCTTACAAGTAGTCACGCAACCAACCCAGAGGCATTGACATTACCCGAATCCGTACGTCGATAATCCTGATGATGGCTACTTCATAACTGAAACCTATACAAACCTAATAACAAATTATTATGGTCGGAGAGAGTTTTGTTTATTTCTTATTAGAGACAGTTTTACAAAACAAATTCAACTGAAATAAGTCATTAGTTTAATTAAACACGCATTAAACATTTCCCAATAAGTATCTTTAAAGCAAATATTTTTGTAATCTTTCACTCTTCGTCAAAACCTATTCCCAAAACCAATTTCAAATTTTCGTTAAAAATATTTTAGAACCTCTACCTTTTTAAATTTAAATATGAGAATATGAGTGTTATGACGTCATAGCTTCCCTCATACGTCATTATAATTATCGAAGGTTGAGCCGGAAATATTCAAGACTTAACAAAGAGAAAGAGGTAATGAATCATTGTCAATGTAGCAAATGGGCTCCGTAACAAGCTTGTTGGTTTTAATTAAAGAAGATGAAAAATGTAGGAAAAGTGGAAAGCCCTTGTCCCACCCTTCGGCTTTGTCTTGTTAAATGCGCCCTTTAAACATTAACTGTCGCACTATATTCGTAACAACATTTGCTATGGTTCGAGACTTTCTTTATACTTCAGATGTCACTCACAGTTAAACTATAAAATTAAACACTTAAATACGTAATCAATAAAATTGATTTTGTAGTTCTGATATTTACATTCTACTGGAGAGGGTTGATCCAGGAAATTACCATGAACATTCATTTGAACGTAATTAACCTGGCTAAGTTCATAACTCTACAAAATCTTAACTAGTTATCTCGGAGGTAAGTGCCTTTACAAAACTAAATCTAATTATTCCTAAATACATCTTCATTCCAGTCTAGCTGAGGCGATCTATACGACTCGTACAAGTGTCAACAAAACCTATGTCGCTAAAACTAATGTATTTTTTTCTTTTCAATTTTCTCTGGTTAAAATGTAAATAAGGAGTTATTTAAAAAAACTCACAACCTGTAATGAGTTAAGTATGAGCTCACAATGAATGATAAGTTATTAAAAAAATCAAAACCCGTAATGAGTAGAGATAAGCTCACAATAATTGATTAGTTATTTAATAAAAAATCAAAACCCCTAATGAGTTGAGATGATCTCACAATAAGTGATTAGATACTTAATAAAATTAAAACCCGTAATGAGTTGAGATGATCTCACAATAAGTGATTAGTTATTTAACAGACTCACAACTAATAGTTAGTAAAGTATGAGCTCACAATGAGTGATAAGTTATTTAATAAAATAAAATACCGTAATGAGTTGAGATGAGCTCACAACAAGTGATTAGTTACTTAATAAAATCAAAACCCTTAATGAGTTGAGATTATCTCACAATAAGTGATTAGTTATTTAACAGACTCACAACTAGTAGTTAGTAAAGTATGAGCTCACAATGAGTGAAAAGTTATTTAATAAAATAAAATACCGTAATGAGTTGAGATGAACTCACAATATGTGATTAGTTATTTTACAAAATCAAATCCCGTATTGAATTGAGATGAGCTCATAATAAGTGATTAGTTATTTAACAGACTCACAACTAGTAATGGGTTTAGACAAGTTTATCTACATTTAAAATGGTTTGATACATCATGCACAATAGTTATGTGGTCAGACAATATGGAAGCTAGGCGTTAAACTTACTTATCATAAAGATAGCTCTGCTGGTCGTCCTCTTCGCCCTGTACGTCAGCGGTCTCGTGACGGAGAAGTACCTGTCGAAGCTGATGATCAGCAAGTTCAGAACGGAAGCATTGCTAGCTAGGTAGTCGAGCGCTAGCCAGGTGTCGCACACGGCCGCCCCGAGAGGCCAATAGCCCAGCAGGGTCGATACGGTAAACAGCGGCATCGATATGAGTCCTATCGCGAAGTCGGCCACCGCCAAACTAAACAAGAAGTAATTGCTTATGGTTTGTAACTGCTTGTCGATTTTAAAGGAGATCATAACCATAAAGTTCCCGACGACCGTGATGATGGAGAGCGTGCCGGCGAGGATTGCGATGAAAACGATTTGCGTGACAGTGTAGTGGTGTTTCTCCGATGAGGGCGCCCCGGTTGGTAAGATGGTTGCGTTGAGGAGGAAGTCCTCCTCCTCCATGACGCGCCTCCTCTACTCAAGTCACGAACTCTTCCTCATCCTGAAACCAAAAACCACGCACCTTTATTATACATGGCAAATTAAATGAAACAAATATTTTTAATAATATGACTCTTATATTATTTTAACTTCTGCTATATCGACTATTATTGTAGGACGTTTCTAAATAAACTAATGCAGAAATATAGGTTTCCTATAATAGTACTCAGCAACAGGAACTTTCTAAATAACGAAGCTTCTCAAAAAATGTCATATACGATTTTTTAAAGCAAAAGTACTCTAGAATAAGAGGTACTATACAACTTTTCCAAGCAAAGGTACTCTGCAATTGGAAGTACAATACATTGTTTCCAAGCAAAAGTATTCTGCAATAGGAAGTACAATACATTGTTTCCAAGCAAAGGTACTCTGTAATAGGAAGTACTAGACAATTTTTCCAAGCAAAGGTATTCTGCAATAGAAAGTACTATACAACTTTTCCAAGCAAAGGTATTCTGCAATTGGAAGCACTATACAATGTTTGCAAGCAAAAGGTATTCTACAATAGGAAGTACAATACAATGTTTCCAAACAAAGGTACTCTGCAATAGGAAGTATTATACAACTTATCCAAGTAAAGGTATTCTGCAATTGGAAGCACTATACAATGTTTGCAAGCAAAAGGTATTCTACAATAGGAAGTACAATACAATGTTTCCTAACAAAGGTACTCTGCAATAGGAAGTATTATACAACTTTTCCAAGCAAAAGTATTCTGCAATAGGAAGGTACAATACAATGTTTCCAAACAAAGGTACTCTGCAATAGGAAGTACTAGACAACTTTTCCAAGCAAAGGTATTCTGCAATAGGAACTACAATACAATGTTTCCAAACAAAGGTACTCTGCAATAGGAAGTACTATACAACTTTTCCAAGCAAAGGTATTCTGCAATAGGAACTACAATACAATGTTTCCAAACAAAGGTACTCTGCAATAGGAAGTACTATACAACTTTTCCAAGCAAAGGTATTCTGCAGTAGGAAGTACAACACAATGTTTCCAAACAAAGGTACTCTGCAATAAGAAGTACTATACAACTTTTCCAAGCAAAGGTATTATGCAATTGGAAGCACTATACAATGTTTGCAAGCAAAAGGTATTCTACAATAGGAAGTACAATACAATGTTTCCAAACAAAGGTACTCTGCAATAGGAAGTATTATACAACTTATCCAAGTAAAGGTATTCTGCAATTGGAAGCACTATACAATGTTTGTAAGCAAAGGTATTCTACAATAGGAAGTACAATACATTGTTTCCAAGCAAAAGTATTCTGCAATAGGAAGTACGATACGATCATATGAATAATTTTCCTATCAAATAACAAAAAATTTGCTTCTACAGATTTCCTCCCTTCGACACCTGTGTTTGACTTGATATGCATTCTCCTTCACACATCAATCCTCGCTACGTCTCGGACTTGGCTGCTCCACCCTTATCCAGTTCATTGTTTCCTCACCTTCCCTCGTCCCCTTGGAGTAGTAAAGAAGTAAATATATATTTATGAACTAAATATTTTACGGGAACCGGAGGGAAACTACTGTAGAGGACAGGTGGTGACCCAAGGAACGCTGGTACTACTGTGAACTAAATACGACGACTTACCAAGTTCCAGGCTAAGGGTTCCTGAGGGTTGCTTCGCATTACACTAGGCAACACAAACAGTGGTGCCTGATTACATTACCAAGCTTTTGCACTACCTTCGCTCTAACCCCGCCTTGTTGAATGTTGTCACGTGTCGTTAAAAACATCCCCTTTAATTGCAAATATTTTGCCACCTTGTCGATATAAACTGATGTCAGATGTGAACTAGAATTCAATGATTACCTTTCCTCAGAGAAAACAAGTTTGAAGTAGAATTTAAGAACAGGTTGATATAGAGAATTTTGAAGTTGTCGTGGGATGATGTCAGAGGCTCCGAGATGTGTTGGTTCCGGTACTTTGTTGTGACTAGGTAATTAGTTTGAAGCTTAGATGTCTGTGACAAGTAGCTTGCCTGATATTTCGTGGCTTGAATTTGGTCATCGATAACTGTATCTTAATCCCGTTAACCCCAATACAATCTATTCTGGTACACCCCTGCCATAGATATTAATGATTTCCTCTCCATCTGCTGAGTCATCACTGCTTCTGCACTTCATTACATACACCGCCTCACTACGCACGCGCTCCAGAGCACAGATGGCAAATGATTTTATAAATGATTTCCTCTCCATCTGCTGAGCCATCACTGCGTCTGCACTTCATTACATACACCGCCTCACTACGCATGCGCTCCAGAACACAGATGGCAAATGTTTTTATAAATGATTTCCTCTCCATCTGCTGAGCCATCACTGCTTCTGCACTTCATTACATACACCGCCTCACTACGCATGTGCTCCAGAGCACAGATGGCAAATGTTTTTATAAATGATTTCCTCTCCATCTGCTGAGACATCACTGCTTCTGCACTTCATTACATACACCGCCTCACTACGCATGTGCTCCAGAGCACAGATGGCAAATGTTTTTATAAATGATTTCCTCTCCATCTGCTGAGACATCACTGCTTCTGCACTTCATTACATACACCGCCTCACTACGCACGCGCTCCAGAGTACAGATGGCAAATGTTTTTATAAATGATTTCCTCTCCATCTGCTGAGACATCACTGCTTCTGCACTTCATTACATACACCGCCTCACTACGCATGTGCTCCAGAGCACAGATGGCAAATGTTTTTATAAATGATTTCCTCTCCATCTGCTGAGACATCACTGCTTCTGCACTTCATTACATACACCGCCTCACTACGCATGTGCTCCAGAGCACAGATGGCAAATGTTTTTATAAATGATTTCCTCTCCATCTGCTGAGCCATCACTGCGTCTGCACTTCATTACATACACCGCCTCACTACGCACGCGCTCCAGAGCACAGATGGCAAATGTTTTTATAAATGATTTCCTCTCCATCTGCTGAGACATCACTGCTTCTGCACTTCATTACATACACCGCCTCACTACGCACGCGCTCCAGAGCACAGATGGCAAATGTTTTTATAAATGATTTCCTCTCCATCTGCTGCGCCATCACTGCGTCTGCACTTCATTACATACACCGCCTCACTACGCATGTGCTCCAGAGCACAGATGGCAAATGTTTTTATAAATGATTTCCTCTCCATCTGCTGCGCCATCACTGCGTCTGCACTTCATTACATACACCGCCTCACTACGCATGTGCTCCAGAGCACAGATGGCAAATGATTTTATAAATGATTTCCTCTCCATCTGCTGAGCCATCACTGCTTCTGCACTTCATTACATACACCGCCTCACTACCCATGCGCTCCAGATCACAGATGGCAAATGTTTTTATAAATGATTTCCTCTCCATCTGCTGAGCCATCACTGCGTCTGCACTTCATTACATACACCGCCTCACTACGCATGCGCTCCAGAGCACCGTTGGCAAATGTTTTTATAAATGATTTCCTCTCCATCTGCTGAGCCATCACTGCGTCTGCACTTCATTACATACACCGCCTCACTACGCATGCGCTCCAGAACACAGATGGCAAATGTTTTTATAAATGATTTCCTCTCCATCTGCTGAGCCATCACTGCGTCTGCACTTCATTACATACACCGCCTCACTACGCATGCGCTCCAGAGCACAGATGGCAAATGTTTTTATAAATGATTTCCTCTCCATCTGCTGAGCCATCACTGCTTCTGCACTTCATTACATACACCGCCTCACTAAGCATGCGCTCCAGAGCACAGATGGCAAATGTTTTCATAAACGATTTCCTCTCCATCTGCTGAGCCATCACTGCGTCTGCACTTCATTACATACACCGCCTCACTACGCATGCGCTCCAGAACACAGATGGCAAATGTTTTTATAAATGATTTCCTCTCCATCTGCTGAGACATCACTGCTTCTGCACTTCATTACATACACCGCCTCACTACGCATGCGCTCCACAACACAGATGGCAAATGTTTTTATAAATGATTTCCTCTCCATCTGCTGAGCCGTCACTGCTTCTGCACTTCATTACATACACCGCCTCACTACGCATGCGCTCCAGAACACAGATGGCAAATGTTTTTATAAATGATTTCCTCTCCATCTGCTGAGACATCACTGCGTCTGCACTTCATTACATACACCGCCTCACTACGCATGCGCTCCAGAGCACAGATGGCAAATGTTTTCATAAATGATTTCCTCTCCATCTGCTGAGCCGTCACTGCGTCTGCACTTCATTACATACACCGCCTCACTTCGCATGTGCTCCAGAGCACAGATGGCAAATGTTTTTATAAATGATTTCCTCTCCATCTGCTGAGCCATCACTGCTTCTGCACTTCATTACATACACCGCCTCACTACGCATGTGCTCCAGAACGCTGATGGCAAATGTTTTCATAAACGATTTCCTCTCCATCTGCTGAGACATCACTGCTTCTGCACTTCATTACATACACCGCCTCACTACGCATGTGCTCCAGAGCACAGATGGCAAATGTTTTCATAAATGATTTCCTCTCCATCTGCTGAGTCATCACTGCTTCTGCACTTCATTACATACACCGCCTCACTACGCATGTGCTCCAGAACACTGATGGCAAATGTTTTCATAAACGATTTCCTCTCCATCTGCTGAGACATCACTGCGTCTGCACTTCATTACATACACCGCCTCACTACGCATGTGCTCCAGAGCACAGATGGCAAATGTTTTCATAAACGATTTCCTCTCCATCTGCTGAGACATCACTGCTTCTGCACTTCATTACATACACCGCCTCACTACGCATGCGCTCCAGAACACTGATGGCAAATGTTTTCATAAATGATTTTCCCTCCATCTGCTGAGCCATCACTGCGTCTGCACTTCATTACATACACCGCCTCACTACGAAAGCGCTCCAGAACACAGATGGCAAATGTTTTCATAAATGATTTCCTCTCCATCTGCTGAGCCATCACTGCGTCTGCACTTCATTACATACACCGCCTCACTACGAAAGCGCTCCAGAACACAGATGGCAAATGTTTTCATAAATGATTTCCTCTCCATCTGCTGAGCCATCACTGCGTCTGCACTTCATTACATACACCGCCTCACTACGCATGCGCTCCAGAACACAGATGGCAAATGTTTTTATAAATGATTTCCTCTCCATCTGCTGAGACATCACTGCGTCTGCACTTCATTACATACACCGCCTCACTACGCATGCGCTCCAGAGCACAGATGGCAAATGTTTTCATAAATGATTTCCTCTCCATCTGCTGAGCCGTCACTGAGTCTGCACTTCATTACATACACCGCCTCACTACGCATGCGCTCCAGAGCACAGATGGCAAATGTTTTCATAAATGATTTCCTCTCCATCTGCTGAGCCATCACTGCGTCTGCACTTCATTACATAAACCGCCTCACTACGCATGCGCTCCAGAACACTGATGGCAAATGTTTTCATAAATGATTTCCTCTCCATCTGCTGAGCCGTCACTGCTTCTGCACTTCATTACATACACCGCCTCACTACGAAAGCGCTCCAGAACACAGATGGCAAATGTTTTTATAAATGATTTCCTCTCCATCTGCTGAGACATCACTGCGTCTGCACTTCATTACATACACCGCCTCACTACGCACGCGCTCCAGAGCACAGATGGCAAATGTTTTTATAAATGATTTACTCTCCATCTGCTGAGCCATCACTGTGTCTGCACTTCATTACATACACCGCCTCACTACGCACGCGCTCCAGAACACAGATGGCAAATGTTTTTATAAATGGTTTACTCTCCATCTGCTGAGCCATCACTGTGTCTGCACTTCATTACATACACCGTCTCACTACGCACGCGCTCCAGAACACAGATGGCAAATGTTTTTATAAATGATTTACTCTCCATCTGCTGAGCCATCACTGTGTCTGCACTTCATTACATACACCGCCTCACTACGCACGCGCTCCAGAACACAGATGGCAAATGTTTTTATAAATGATTTACTCTCCATCTGCTGAGCCATCAGTGTGTCTGCACTTCATTACATACACCGCCTCACTACGCACGCGCTCCAGAACACAGATGGCAAATGTTTTTATAAATGATTTACTCTCCATCTGCTGAGCCATCACTGTGTCTGCACTTCATTACATACACCGCCTCACTACGCACGCGCTCCAGAACACAGATGGCAAATGGTTTTATAAATGATTTACTCTCCATCTGCTGAGCCATCACTGTGTCTGCACTTCATTACATACACCGCCTCACTACGCACGCGCTCCAGAACACAGATGGCAAATGTTTTTATAAATGATTTACTCTCCATCTGCTGAGCCATCACTGTGTCTGCACTTCATTACATACACCGCCTCACTACGCACGCGCTCCAGAACACAGATGGCAAATGTTTTTATAAATGATTTCCTCTCCATCTGCTGAGCCATCACTGCGTCTGCACTTCATTACATACACCGCCTCACTACGCATGCGCTCCAGAACACAGATGGCAAATGTTTTTATAAATGATTTCCTCTCCATCTGCTGAGCCATCACTGCGTCTGCACTTCATTACATACACCGCCTCACTACGCATGCGCTCCAGAACACAGATGACAAATGTTTTTATAAATGATTTCCTCTCCATCTGCTGAGACATCACTGCGTCTGCACTTCATTACATACACCGCCTCACTACGCATGCGCTCCAGATCACAGATGGCAAATGTTTTTATAAATGATTTCCTCTCCATCTGCTGAGACATCGCTGCGTCTGCACTTCATTACATACACCGCCTCACTACGCATGCGCTCCAGAACACAGATGGCAAATGTTTTTATAAATGATTTCCTCTCCATCTGCTGAGCCATCACTGCGTCTGCACATCATTACATACACCGCCTCACTACGCATGCGCTCCAGAACACAGATGGCAAATGTTTTTATAAATGATTTCTTCTCCATCTGCTGAGACATCACTGCGTCTGCACTTCATTACATACACCGCCTCACTACGCATGCGCTCCACAACACAGATGGCAAATGTTTTTATAAATGATTTCCTCTCCATCTGCTGAGCCGTCACTGCTTCTGCACTTCATTACATACACCGCCTCACTACGCATGCGCTCCAGAACACAGATGGCAAATGTTTTTATAAATGATTTCCTCTCCATCTGCTGAGACATCACTGCGTCTGCACTTCATTACATACACCGCCTCACTACGCATGCGCTCCAGAGCACAGATGGCAAATGTTTTCATAAATGATTTCCTCTCCATCTTCTGAGCCGTCACTGCGTCTGCACTTCATTACATACACCGCCTCACTACGCATGCGCTCCACAACACAGATGGCAAATGTTTTTATAAATGATTTCCTCTCCATCTGCTGAGCCATCACTGCTTCTGCACTTCATTACATACACTGCCTCACTAAGCATGCGCTCCAGAACACTGATGGCAAATGTTTTCATAAACGATTTCCTCTCCATCTGCTGAGCCATCACTGCGTCTGCACTTCATTACATACACCGCCTCACTACGCATGCGCTCCAGAACACAGATGGCAAATGTTTTTATAAATGATTTCCTCTCCATCTGCTGAGACATCACTGCTTCTGCACTTCATTACATACACCGCCTCACTACGCATGTGCTCCAGAGCACAGATGGCAAATGTTTTTATAAATGATTTCCTCTCCATCTGTTGAGCCATCACTGCTTCTGCACTTCATTACATACACCGCCTCACTACGCATGTGCTCCAGAGCACAGATGGCAAATGTTTTTATAAATGATTTCCTCTCCATCTGCTGAGCCATCACTGCTTCTGCACTTCATTACATACACCGCCTCTCTACGCATGTGCTCCAGAACGCTGATGGCAAATGTTTTCATAAACGATTTCCTCTCCATCTGCTGAGACATCACTGCTTCTGCACTTCATTACATACACCGCCTCACTACGCATGTGCTCCAGAGCACAGATGGCAAATGTTTTCATAAACGATTTCCTCTCCATCTGCTGAGACATCACTGCTTCTGCACTTCATTACATACACCGCCTCACTACGCATGTGCTCCAGAACACTGATGGCAAATGTTTTCATTAACGATTTCCTCTCCATCTGCTGAGACATCACTGCGTCTGCACTTCATTACATACACCGCCTCACTACGCATGTGCTCCAGAGCACAGATGGCAAATGTTTTCATAAACGATTTCCTCTCCATCTGCTGAGACATCACTGCTTCTGCACTTCATTACATACACCGCCTCACTACGCATGCGCTCCAGAACACTGATGGCAAATGTTTTCATAAATGATTTTCTCTCCATCTGCTGAGCCATCACTGCGTCTGCACTTCATTACATACACCGCCTCACTACGAAAGCGCTCCAGAACACAGATGGCAAATGTTTTCATAAATGATTTCCTCTCCATCTGCTGAGCCATCACTGCGTCTGCACTTCATTACATACACCGCCTCACTACGAAAGCGCTCCAGAACACAGATGGCAAATGTTTTCATAAATGATTTCCTCTCCATCTGCTGAGCCATCACTGCGTCTGCACTTCATTACATACACCGCCTCACTACGCATGCGCTCCAGAACACAGATGGCAAATGTTTTTATAAATGATTTCCTCTCCATCTGCTGAGACATCACTGCGTCTGCACTTCATTACATACACCGCCTCACTACGCATGCGCTCCAGAGCACAGATGGCAAATGTTTTCATAAATGATTTCCTCTCCATCTGCTGAGCCGTCACTGAGTCTGCACTTCATTACATACACCGCCTCACTACGCATGCGCTCCAGAGCACAGATGGCAAATGTTTTCATAAATGATTTCCTCTCCATCTGCTGAGCCATCACTGCGTCTGCACTTCATTACATACACCGCCTCACTACGCATGCGCTCCAGAACACTGATGGCAAATGTTTTCATAAATGATTTCCTCTCCATCTGCTGAGCCGTCACTGCTTCTGCACTTCATTACATACACCGCCTCACTACGAAAGCGCTCCAGAACACAGATGGCAAATGTTTTTATAAATGATTTCCTCTCCATCTGCTGAGACATCACTGCGTCTGCACTTCATTACATACACCGCCTCACTACGCATGCGCTCCAGAACACAGATGGCAAATGTTTTTATAAATGATTTCCTCTCCATCTGCTGAGACATCACTGCGTCTGCACTTCATTACATACACCGCCTCACTACGCACGCGCTCCAGAACACAGATGGCAAATGTTTTTATAAATGATTTACTCTCCATCTGCTGAGCCATCACTGTGTCTGCACTTCATTACATACACCGCCTCACTACGCACGCTCTCCAGAACACAGATGGCAAATGTTTTTATAAATGATTTACTCTCCATCTGCTGAGCCATCACTGTGTCTGCACTTCATTACATACACCGCCTCACTACGCACGCGCTCCAGAACACAGATGGCAAATGTTTTTATAAATGATTTACTCTCCATCTGCTGAGCCATCACTGTGTCTGCACTTCATTACATACACCGTCTCACTACGCACGCGCTCCAGAACACAGATGGCAAATGTTTTTATAAATGATTTACTCTCCATCTGCTGAGCCATCACTGTGTCTGCACTTCATTACATACACCGCCTCACTACGCACGCGCTCCAGAACACAGATGGCAAATGTTTTTATAAATGATTTACTCTCCATCTGCTGAGCCATCACTGTGTCTGCACTTCATTACATACACCGCCTCACTACGCACGCGCTCCAGAACACAGATGGCAAATGTTTTTATAAATGATTTACTCTCCATCTGCTGAGCCATCACTGTGTCTGCACTTCATTACATACACCGCCTCACTACGCACGCGCTCCAGAACACAGATGGCAAATGTTTTTATAAATGATTTCCTCTCCATCTGCTGAGCCATCACTGCGTCTGCACTTCATTACATACACCGCCTCACTACGCATGCGCTCCAGAACACAGATGGCAAATGTTTTTATAAATGATTTCCTCTCCATCTGCTGAGCCATCACTGCGTCTGCACTTCATTATATACACCGCCTCACTACGCATGCGCTCCAGAACACAGATGACAAATGTTTTTATAAATGATTTCCTCTCCATCTGCTGAGACATCACTGCGTCTGCACTTCATTACATACACCGCCTCACTACGCATGCGCTCCAGATCACAGATGGCAAATGTTTTTATAAATGATTTCCTCTCCATCTGCTGAGACATCACTGCGTCTGCACTTCATTACATACACCGCCTCACTACGCATGCGCTCCAGAACACAGATGGCAAATGTTTTTATAAATGATTTCTTCTCCATCTGCTGAGACATCACTGCGTCTGCACTTCATTACATACACCGCCTCACTACGCATGCGCTCCACAACACAGATGGCAAATGTTTTTATAAATGATTTCCTCTCCATCTGCTGAGCCGTCACTGCTTCTGCACTTCATTACATACACCGCCTCACTACGCATGCGCTCCAGAACACAGATGGCAAATGTTTTTATAAATGATTTCCTCTCCATCTGCTGAGATATCACTGCGTCTGCACTTCATTACATACACCGCCTCACTACGCATGCGCTCCAGAGCACAGATGGCAAATGTTTTCATAAATGATTTCCTCTCCATCTGCTGAGCCGTCACTGCGTCTGCACTTCATTACATACACCGCCTCACTACGCATGCGCTCCAGAGCACAGATGGCAAATGTTTTCATAAATGATTTCCTCTCCATCTGCTGAGCCATCACTGCGTCTGCACTTCATTACATACACCGCCTCACTACGCATGCGCTCCAGAACACTGATGGCAAATGTTTTCATAAATGATTTCCTCTCCATCTGCTGAGCCGTCACTGCTTCTGCACTTCATTACATACACCGCCTCACTACGAAAGCGCTCCAGAACACAGATGGCAAATGTTTTTATAAATGATTTCCTCTCCATCTGCTGAGACATCACTGCGTCTGCACTTCATTACATACACCGCCTCACTACGCATGCGCTCCAGAACACAGATGGCAAATGTTTTTATAAATGATTTCCTCTCCATCTGCTGAGACATCACTGCGTCTGCACTTCATTACATACACCGCCTCACTACGCACGCGCTCCAGAACACAGATGGCAAATGTTTTTATAAATGATTTACTCTCCATCTGCTGAGCCATCACTGTGTCTGCACTTCATTACATACACCGCCTCACTACGCACGCTCTCCAGAACACAGATGGCAAATGTTTTTATAAATGATTTACTCTCCATCTGCTGAGCCATCACTGTGTCTGCACTTCATTACATACACCGCCTCACTACGCACGCGCTCCAGAACACAGATGGCAAATGTTTTTATAAATGATTTACTCTCCATCTGCTGAGTTATCACTGTGTCTGCACTTCATTACATACACCGCCTCACTACGCACGCGCTCCAGAACACAGATGGCAAATGTTTTTATAAATGATTTACTCTCCATCTGCTGAGTTATCACTGTGTCTGCACTTCATTACATACACCGCCTCACTACGCACGCGCTCCAGAACACAGATGGCAAATGTTTTTATAAATGATTTACTCTCCATCTGCTGAGACATCACTGCGTCTGCACTTCATTACATACACCGCCTCACTACGCACGCGCTCCAGAACACAGATGGCAAATGTTTTTATAAATGATTTACTCTCCATCTGCTGAGCCATCACTGTGTCTGCACTTCATTACATACACCGCCTCACTACGCACGCGCTCCAGAACACAGATGGCAAATGTTTTTATAAATGATTTACTCTCCATCTGCTGAGCCATCACTGTGTCTGCACTTCATTACATACACCGCCTCACTACGCACGCGCTCCAGAACACAGATGGCAAATGTTTTTTTAAATGATTTCCTCTCCATCTGCTGAGCCATCACTGTGTCTGCACTTCATTACATACACCGCCTCACTACGCATGCGCTCCAGAACACAGATGGCAAATGTTTTTATAAATGATTTCCTCTCCATCTGCTGAGCCATCACTGCGTCTGCACTTCATTACATACACCGCCTCACTACGCATGCGCTCCAGAACACAGATGGCAAATGTTTTTATAAATGATTTCCTCTCCATCTGCTGAGCCATCACTGCGTCTGCACTTCATTACATACACCGCCTCACTACGCATGCGCTCCAGAACACAGATGACAAATGTTTTTATAAATGATTTCCTCTCCATCTGCTGAGACATCACTGCGTCTGCACTTCATTACATACACCGCCTCACTACGCATGCGCTCCAGAACACAGATGGCAAATGTTTTTATAAATGATTTCCTCTCCATCTGCTGAGACATCACTGCGTCTGCACTTCATTACATACACCGCCTCACTACGCATGCGCTCCAGAACACAGATGGCAAATGTTTTTATAAATGATTTCTTCTCCATCTGCTGAGCCGTCACTGCTTCTGCACTTCATTACATACACCGCCTCACTACGCATGCGCTCCAGAACACAGATGGCAAATGTTTTTATAAATGATTTCCTCTCCATCTGCTGAGACATCACTGCGTCTGCACTTCATTACATACACCGCCTCACTACGCATGCGCTCCAGAACACAGATGGCAAATGTTTTTATAAATGATTTCCTCTCCATTTGCTGAGCCGTCACTGCGTCTGCACTTCATTACATACACCGCCTCACTACGCATGCGCTCCAGAACACTGATGGCAAATGTTTTTATAAATGATTTCCTCTCCATCTGCTGAGCCATCACTGCGTCTGCACTTCATTACATACACCGCCTCACTACGCATGCGCTCCAGAACACTGATGGCAAATGTTTTCATAAATGATTTCCTCTCCATCTGCTGAGCCATCGCTGCGTCTGCACTTCATTACATACACCGCCTCACTACGCATGCGCTCCAGAACACTGATGGCAAATGTTTTCATAAACGATTTCCTCTCCATCTGCTGAGCCATCACTGCGTCTGCACTTCATTACATACACCTACTCATTACGCATGCGCTCCAGAACACAGATGGCAAATGTTTTTATAAATAATGCGAGGCGAATTTCAAAACTAATCTAGAACACTTTCCCAGAATCCAATTTCCAATTACAAACCATGACCATGAACGCCTTTGGCAATAAATGCCTTGTTCGTTCACGTATTACGTCAACTTGCTTTACTTCTGCGACCAAGTTGTGTTTAAAATAACTCCATCAGTACTTCAACCTTGAAGAACCTAGATTCTGTTTTTATCAACATTTCGTTATAAAATTTACGTGGCTACGCCAGTCTAGACGGCGACGTGTGTTACTTTACTTCGCCTTGTGTGCTGACAGTTGTCATGTTTTTTTTATGTATTAATAATAGTGTGTTGCTAAGTAACACGCGTTCGCAGAATTATAAGAAAATTAAATAATTCTATTTCTAACAAATAGTTTGGAATCAGGGCAAGATAAATTGTTAAATTAGTTTAAGGTAAACATTGAGTTCAGGTTGGAATGAAGTAAACACAAGTCCAAGGATTGGAGTAGAGTATCACGCGGAATAAAGCCGAGTTCTGTAGGGAACTGTATTAATAATATATTTCGCACAGAACAGAATGTAAACAGACAACAAATTTCTGTTAGCAGCCAAGACATGCCGACATTTCGTGCGGCAAACTCTGATTAGAAGGTCAACTCTTATTAAAAGCTACGAAATAAACTCACAAAAGAGTCACGCAATAGACACAATCAAGCAGAAAGTCGCCGTATAAAAACATGAAAGCTTTGATTAAATAAAAAGAATACGTTTGACCTTCGCTTCTACATTCATTTTCGCCATTGGACGATTATTGTTCTCTATTTAGCATCCCTTAAATAGCTTTTTGCTTTGCGAATAGACAGCTCTAGCTGTGTGGTACCACTGATAGTTCTGTGGGACTGCAAAATGTATCTTGAATCTATGTACCGGAAGTGGTCTGTGGTTAGACAAGTAACATTCGACGATATTTGTTCTAGATGAATAGACATTTCAAATTATTTCTGTGCAAACAATAAGGGCCCTTTTTTTTAACTGCTACACCGATGCAAACAGAGAATTTGGCAGCCTGTCTCGAATTGTGTAGTGTAGATTCTTCTACTTTTACACCCTTTAAAGGTTGGTAAATTTTAATTTTATTTATAGAAATAGATATAAACTTTATAAAAACATATTTCTTTTTCAAACCTCAACTTATTTCAACTAATTTTTTAAAAGTACTATAAATATTCTTTTAATAATTTAAAGTAATGTTTTATGGTAAGTGAATCGGGCGTGACACACAACACTCAGGGGGTGATAAGAGGTTAAGGTTTGATTGGGTTATCATGAAACAAAAAATCATTTATTTGTTATTTTAAAAAGTCGTTAAACCTCCAATGAGATTCCGAAGAGGGCTGAGGTAAAAGTATTCAGAAATAAATGGATTTTTTCTTGTGGCCACTAGAGTGTAGAGGTAGGCTAACTGAACACATGGAAAGGATCTGGGAGGAATGCTTTGCTGTTTAAAGAATGAAAACAATGAATTTTGACTTTGATCGTATAAACCTGTGTGTCTATTGCTCTAGGAGGCTCTAGTGAAGACAGAAAGAAAAGTGACGAGGTTAAATATATAAAATCTAAAGGATTTTAGACTTTGGTTTTGTAATTTCGTCTCCCTTTAATGGAACACGAAATTGTCCCTTACCTCGTTACATAAAAAAAAGCAATATGGAAAAAAATTAAAGTCACTTCCTACTGTGGCGGGAAAAAATTTATTTAAGTTTCTTTATTCTATAGTTACAATTCATATAAATATAAATATGTCTCTACATCTGACAGAAAAACAATATTAAGAGGCAAAATATAAAGCAAATTTTTTTACAATTTTCCACTTTCCTGTTTATGCAGTAGGTCCTATATGATGTTGGACTATTATTTTCATTTGTTACTATAAACTCGTTTTCTTACTTTTTTTGTAATTGTTCGTTTCTAATTTATGAGGTTGATTGTGATCTATAACTTCTCGTTCTATCCACCTCTTGTAATGTTTCACTATTGCAAGGAAACTTTCACTTATAATTTCATATACATATTTAGGTTCCGGTTATTGATTTATATCCATGGGAAAGTTGGATCAGATACAAACAGTAGTTCCTCAGTTCGAATCCGAAAGGGACATCAAGTTTTTAAATTTAAATAATGAATAAATGAGTGAAAAAACTGTATTATCTTAAATTCTTTTCCGTAATAGTTTAAAAGAACTGTACTTGATTGGATAAATAAAAACGTATTTTTATTTACGATTGAAAATTTGTGGGAAATATGTATAAGGAAGGTGTGAGCTAACAGAAGGAATTGAAAAATATTGTCCCAAAGCATTGTAGACTTTTTATTTATTTAATGTTTTTATTATTTTTCTTTCAGATTACCTACTATAAAAAAAAGTCAAAAATAGTTCATACTGACACGTAAACATGTTTATTTTATTGAATAAAATTTAATTGAGAATTAATTTTCAACTTTAATATGTTTTATAAAAAAAATTCATTTTCCCAACAATTTTGATTTGTGTCTGCCCATTATACATTTTCACTCTTGAAATGATCATCCAGTTTATAATTTATAAGACGTTTTCAAATAATAAAATATAAATATTATACATTTTTCAAAATATATACGAAAGAGTTGAGCTTAGTTTATTTAGAACTTTCGCTTTTCAACGGGGCTTCGTTTGGAGTTTTATTAGTAAAATAGCTGAGGGGGTGGCACTGTTCTCCAACTTGGAAAGCTCGTATTGTTCGCCCCCTCTAATGGAATGCCTTATTCTGTTATAGAAACTCCTCTAACAACACATCGAATCCATGAACTTTTGTTTTAAAACTTTTAAAATAGAAATCCAAATATGACTTGGTTGGAACTGGAAAGAAGGAACTTCTGGCGGGATACCATCCTGCTGCGGATTTGTTTTAAAGGTAGTTCGCAGAGCAAAGTTTGCAAATTACTTTAAAATCGTCTTCCACTGCAAAGCCTATAATTAACTAAAATAAGTTTTGCTGTTAGGATTTGGCTTTTAAAATTTCACAGTTAAAGTCGTAAACTAAGAATCGAAGTCCACAAATATGTTTGAAACTTTATTTAAACCATTTTTAAACTGAAAGCAAAGTGTCGCATTTTGTAACCATAGACTTCAACCCTTGATTTAATCTAGCCCCCCCCACTGTCTCCCATGAGAGAAAGAAAGACATTAATAGTGCATCTCAAACAATTAACACCTGAGTGATCTAATGGCTTCCAAGCTAAAAGTGTTTGGATCAATCCTTGTTAGTGCGGTCGTACAAGGGAGCAAATAGGGCTGTTTACATCAACAGCCCACAAATTATCAGGTAATGCATATTAATAATATATTATACCAATTATGGTAAATTATATAATTATGAAATTATTATGGGTAATAATAAACCATATTCTTATTATGCCCATACAAGTAAACCGGTACACATGAGGTACGACAGGTATGAATGCGTGACGGTCTGTATAATATCCTTACGGTCGATATAAATGCGTTATGGTGATAATAAACGTATCACAATCAGTATAAAAATGTTAGGCTCGGTACAAATATGCTACGATCGGTATAAGTGCGTAACGCTATGTATAAATGCATCACAATCGGTATAAGTGCGTAACGCTATGTATAAATGCATCACAATCGGTATAAGTGCGTAACGCTATGTATAAATGCATCACAATCGGTATAAGTGCGTAACGCTATGTATAAATGCATCACAATCGGTATAAGTGCGTAACGCTATGTATAAATGCATCACAATCGGTATAAGTGCGTAACGCTATATATAAATGCATCAATATCGGTATAAGTGCGTAACGCTATATATAAATGCATCACAATCGGTATAAGTGCGTAACGCTATGTATAAATGCATCACAATCGGTATAAGTGCGTAACGCTATGTATAAATGCATCACAATCGGTATAAGTGCGTAACGCTATGTATAAATGCATCACAATCGGTATAAGTGCGTAACGCTATGTATAAATGCATCACAATCGGTATAAGTGCGTAACGCTATGTATAAATGCATCACAATCGGTATAAGTGCGTAACGCTATGTATAAATGCGTCACAATCGGTATAAGTGCGTAACGCTATGTATAAATGCATCACAATCGGTATAAGTGCGTAACGCTATGTATAAATGCATCACAATCGGTATAAATGCTTTACGGTTGGTATAAATGCGTTACGGTGAGAATAAATACATTAAACTTGAAAAAACACGTTGCGGTTAGAATAAATGCATCACAATCGGTATAATAGCTTTATGGTCGGTATAGATGCGTTACGGTGGAAATAAATGCATTACAATAGTCATTAATGTAACGGTCTGTATAAGTGCGTTACGCTATGAATAATGCATCACAATCGATATAAATGCTTTACGGTCGGTATAGATGCGTTACGGTGGAAATAAATGCATTACAATAGTCATTAATGGGTTACGGTTGGTATAAGTTCGTTATGCTATAAGTAAGTGCATCACAATCGGTATAAATGCTTTACGGTCGGTATAGATGCGTTATGGTGGAAATAAATGCATTACAATAGTCATTAATGTAACGGTCTGTATAAGTGCGTTACGCTATGAATAATGCATCACAATCGATATAAATGCTTTACGGTCGGTATAGATGCGTTACGGTGGAAATAAATGCATTACAATAGTCATTAATGGGTTACGGTTGGTATAAGTTCGTTATGCTATAAGTAAGTGCATCACAATCGGTATAAATGCTTTACGGTCGGTATAGATGCGTTATGGTGGAAATAAATGCATTACAATAGTCATTAATGTAACGGTCTGTATAAGTGCGTTACGCTATGAATAATGCATCACAATCGATATAAATGCTTTACGGTCGGTATAGATGCGTTACGGTGGAAATAAATGCATTACAATAGTCATTAATGGGTTACGGTTGGTATAAGTTCGTTATGCTATAAGTAAGTGCATCACAATCGGTATAAATGCTTTACGGTCGGTATAGATGCGTTATGGTGGAAATAAATGCATTACAATAGTCATTAATGTAACGGTCTGTATAAGTGCGTTACGCTATGAATAATGCATCACAATCGATATAAATGCTTTACGGTCGGTATAGATGCGTTACGGTGGAAATAAATGCATTACAATAGTCATTAATGGGTTACGGTTGGTATAAGTTCGTTATGCTATAAGTAAGTGCATCACAATCGGTATAAATGCTTTACGGTCGGTATAGATGCGTTATGGTGGAAATAAATGCATTACAATAGTCATTAATGTAACGGTCTGTATAAGTGCGTTACGCTATGAATAATGCATCACAATCGATATAAATGCTTTACGGTCGGTATAGATGCGTTACGGTGGAAATAAATGCATTACAATAGTCATTAATGGGTTCCGGTTGGTATAAGTTCGTTATGCTATAAGTAAGTGCATCACAATCGGTATAAATGCTTTACGGTCGGTATAGATGCGTTATGGTGGAAATAAATGCATTACAATAGTCATTAATGGGTTACGGTTGGTATAAGTTCGTTATGCTATAAGTAAGTGCATCACAATCAGTATAAATGCTTTACGGTCGGTATAGATGCGTTACGGTGGAAATAAATGCATTACAATAGTCATTAATAGGTTACGGTTGGTATAAGTGCGCTACGCTATGAATAAATGCATCGCAATCGGTATAAAAACCTTAAGGTCGGTATAAAGGCGTTACGGTGGGAATAAATGCATTAAAACTGAATAAACACGTTGCGGTTAGAATAAATGCATCACAATCGGTATAAATGCTTTATGGTCTCTGAAATTTCGCCATTCTAACATTACGGTATTTGCTAGAACTGAAGGTTTTGTAGAGGCGGCTATGAAGACTGTGCCTACACCTTTTGCACCACGAGGCACGGGCCTAACCTCTCTACCCTTCTTTACGGGAGACACTTATGAAACAATTCCGAGGAATAAGGTCTTCACAGGGAGAAATACGCCCGCAATGTTGGTAGTATTGGAGCCGCCTTCCTGGAGCGGCCACGCGCGACGGTAGTTAAGCTCCATTACCTTCTCGTGCCGCTCAACTGACGTCATCAGAAAGCATGTTGCTTAAATTCTACTTTCCTGGATTCATATTCTATGCCTGGAATCATGTTAGGACTTTGTTTCGGAAACGTCACGTTTTTCTTCCAGTCGTAAATGTGATTTGTTTAAAATACTAGAAATGGTTGTGCGTGATTACTTAACAGGTGCATTTCTCTCGTTATCTACAGTGTGCTATTTACTGCAAGGTGTCTCCGTGCATAAATATCCAAGAGGCACTGACAATTATAGTTAGCTACACATACCCGCAGTCAAGTTAATAATTTAACAAAATATTTACAAAAAAATTTAGTATATTAATTAGAAATCAGAGGCTAATGCACATCACACCGTAACTATCTCCAGAGGGAATTAATAAATTTACCGGAGTTGCTAGAGACAATAAATAATAGCATGTTTATATTTACTTTGTGATTGTTATAAGATTAACGAACAGCGTAAAAATGTTCAATTCCTTATGCGATATCTACCAGAAAACGCAAAAACTTAAAAATATTCTGCCTCCAGTTACCTTCTCTCTTTAGAGGAAACCCCTCGTTCCAAACGAGTATTTTTCAATGATCGTATTAATAAATTTATTTATATTATTCATAATTTTATTCTAATAACGTAATTGACATAATTAAAGTGTCTCATTGTTACGTCACAGAAAACATAAATATCATTATATAGTAGCTTTCTCTTTTTATCACGACCTGCGTAACATTTAATATAAACAGACCGTTCCAAATAAATTATGTAATTGTTTTAATGCGAATTCATTTAGATTATTCATTTCGATATTTCAGTAATTACTTTCCATTACAAACTTGATTATAAAAATTAAACCTGGTAGTCGTCTTTGTCAAACGAATACCACCTCCTTAAACAGAGGAATACCATCTCCTTAACAAAGGAATACCACCTCCTTAAACAGAGGAATACCACCTCCTTAAACAGAGGAATACCGCCTCTTTAAACATAGGAATACCACCTCCTTAAACAGAGGAATACCACCTCCTTAAACATAGGAATACCACCTTCTTAAACAGAGGAATACCACCTCCTTAAACAGAGGAATATCACCTCCTTAAACAGAGGAATACCACCTCCTTAAACATAGGAATACCACCTCCTTAAACATAGGAATACCACCTCCTTAAACATAGGAATACCACCTTCTTAAACAGAGGCATACCGCCTCCTTAAACAAAGGAATACCGCCTCCTTAAACAGAAGGAATACCACCTCCTTAAACAGAGGAATACCACCTCCTTAAACAGAGGAATACCACCTCCTTAAACAGACCTACAAGCGGCCGCTATACCCAGCTTTATCGTGTTTCTGCTTAAGACGCCATTTTTAAGTAAAGTTGCGATGGTAAACTAAGCCTCTTGTAACTAATATTATGCCTTACTCGTCCACTGTATTCCATTCACATTTTATATCCGTCAGACTATTGAAACCTACTGCAGTCACCTTTGTCCACTTCACCCGACGATTTAGTATCGATTCTCTCTTCATACTTTGGCTCGACAGATTTGGAAAAAAGGCAAATCGTCTGTCAATTTAATATGACACGAGAAGTAATTTGTATGCAAATACGGCAAGCTCCCTATCAAGTGCGGTCTCTTCTTAATGGCGTGTCGTGGCGCCGTTCGGAACTAATAATCCCGCGTTGTTTGTCCAGGGATGTCAAACTTTACTGGTTAACCTGTCTCGATCAGCTGACGTCACGCAGGAGCTCTTCACACAACGCTGCGTAAACCTAATTAAGGTATTAGATTATTTGGTTAAACTTCACAAGTGTTGGAGAGGTTAACGCAGAGAATCGAAAAGCACCCGGGTGGAACGAAATGTCGCCGAGATGGAGACGAGAAACGCATGACGGCCCAGCCCAGAGCCAATCATGTTGTGGGAGTCTTACATTAAACCAAAGAACCACAGTCTCTGCGCGACTTGACACCGGAGGTCGGAAAATTTTACAACTCAAAGAGTGCAAATGTTTTGGAAAAAGATGGTCAATTTAAAAGAGAAAGCGACTTTAAGTTCTTTATACAAATATAAATATTTTTCGCTTGATGAAAGTTTGTAACTAATTTAACTGTTATGAAGTCAGATATTTTTTAAAATTATATTTCAGGTCTGTTTAGTTGAACACAAATTGGAACCATGTGACCCCACAAAGATAGCATTGCACCTGGCTTAGTCAGCTGCATATCTTCGTACATACACCACTTTCTCAAATTTTGTCCTAATTGTACTAAATAACCTAGCTGCGTTAAAGCGACATCGCGCTTGGATTCAAGGCAGTGTTGTCGCTCGTGCTAAACGCTCACTACTTTCGCCAAAATAGTTTACGAGAACCCATCCTTAACGTATTTACCTTAGGTAATAGAAACCTATCGAAACGAATTCTGCAAGACCTTTATGACGAATAATACATGTGAACGTTTGTGCAAATAATCAGAACATATTCTTTAGTTGAAAAACTCCAGTTTTAAACATTTATAAAAATATTTTTCTTTTCAAGTTATGTTTCCTTAAAAATATTAAATTATTTAAATTGTAAAAATACTATGCTGGTTTTTTGGTCGGATTACACTTTTATCGGTAGAATCCAAATTGATATCACGTTCAACTTGCCCCGTAAAATGCTTCCAAGTCCAAAATAATATCAAAGAAAATGTAATAAATAAATGTAAATAAATTTAAGTAGCTATGGGCAATGCTTTCCCCATACGGTACAAACGGTCTGAGTTTAAATGAGACCATATTATTACAATTAAATTTTATATAAACTAAACTGTTATATTCTTATATATGTTAGTTTTACTTGGTCTTGAAGGAAGTAAAACTTTAGAAAAACAATTTGTAATTTATTCGTGCAACAGTTCAACCCTGAAGGCTTTAAATGCTTCAAATCTTAAGGGAACCCTCCGGGGTAGCAATGGTGCGGTCGGGGTAGTTTTACTTTGTGTTAGAACTTGGTTGCAAAGTTTGTGATGTGCACAGACACAAAGGGTTGCGATAAACTGCCTTGGGTTGTTCCACCCGAAACCTACCCCCGACCTTGTGTAATGGAGTAAAGGAGCGAACTCGCCAATCACCCCCAAGTATTGTCTACAAAGTCCTATTGTATGCTCTTATTGTGGTAGGGAAAATAATAAACTTAAGCCCCTATAATACGCCCGATAACTGATTACATTCCTATTTTTTCGTGTTCTTAGTTCTCATTCTTAAGTTCTATGCTTTACAAATAAAAAAGCTACAAAATCAAAATATTTTAAAGTCAATTCCTACTCAAGTCAAATTTTTTAAAATTTTTGTTACTTTTTATTTTATAATTAAATATGTGTATGTCTGAATAATAAAATTAAGTGGTAAAATTTTCCTTTCTATGTATGGTGTTGGACTATTATTTTTGTTTGTTACAATTTATTTTTTTATTTTTTTTTTCACTTGCATTGTGTTGTAGTTTCTTTTTGCTTTCCTTTCGCGATACATTTAATCCAGCTTGTTTTTTTAATATTTTTCATTCATTTTTAATCCTTGAGAATTTACGATATTGTGTGGTAACCATGGCGACAATTTAAGGTTGTACAATAGAGGTTTCAACGAGAACCAGATGGCAGCAAAAGAAAATTTCATATAATTCTTTTAGAAACTGTCTAACCATGGGAAAGTTGGCTCGGTGCCAAGGGCGCCTGACTTTGAATATGACGATACATAGTTCGAATCTGACTAAGACCACCTAATTTTTATAATTTATTATTGAATAAATATTGGGAAAACTGTATTAACAACGATTGTCATCCACTATATGTTAAAAGAGATGTATTTTGAATTGATTGGTTGAATAAAAACTTATTTTATTAACAATTGAAAATTTGTACAAGGTATATATCAGGAGAGTGTGAGCTAATAGAAGGAACTTAAAAAGCTATGAGTAGCTACATATAGACTCGTAACTGTCTACTTAAAGTTAATAGTAACATATAGACCCTTATTTTGGGTGACCAGAATATTTTCCAACGAAAACACGGCTAACTTTGTTTCATCCTTTGTACAAACGAAAACTTGTCCCAAGTCAAAGGGCTGCACTGTGCACCCCACCTTGCCCCTTCTTCTCCTTATGTTTATAGTAATACATTTGGATTAGTCATTCAGTTATTTATAAAGTACTAAATTAAGCACAACGTATGACGCCATTGGTTGATCGTAAAAGGGATGTCAATGTATGGATTAAACGAGGATCAGAACGACATTCATGATAAATACGAGAATATCTCCAACTTCTCCGGGGATTATTCAATACGTTGGCGTAATTGGAGTTCTCTCTCTCTCTCTGATATTAATTTGCTTCCCGGTTCACTTCTCGGGACTAATCTATGACTTTGATTTAGGATATTCACACTTCGCAACACCGGTTCACACGTCTCACCCTCTCTCTTTTTTCTTTTCCCTCTCTCTCTCTCTCTCTCTTTCTTTCTCTCTCTCCCTTTCTCTCTCTCTGATATCAATTTGCTCCCCGGTTCACTTCTCGGGAGTGCTATGACTTTGCTTTAAGGACGTTCACACTTCACACTCTGCAACACCGGTTCACAAGTCTCGCCCTCTCTCTTTTTTCTTTTCCCTCTCTCTCTTCTCTCTCTTTCTTTCTCTCTCTCCCTTTCTCTCTCTCTGATATCAATTTGCTCCCCGGTTAGCTTCTCGGGAGTGCTATGACTTTGCCTTAAGGACGTTCACACTTCACACTCTGCAACACTGGTTCACAAGTCTCGCCCTCTCTCTTTTTTCTTTTCCCTCTCTCTTTTCTCTCCCTTTCTCTCCCTCTGATATCAATTTGCTCCCCGGTTCACTGCTCGAGAGTGTTATGACTTTGCTTTCGGACGTTCACACGTAACAATCCGCAACACCGATTCACACGTCTAACTCTCTCTTTTTTCTTTCCCCCCTCCCTCTCTCTCTTTCTCTCTCTGATATTAATTTGCTCCCCGGTTCACTTCTCGGGAGTGCTATGACTTTGCTTTAAGGACGTTCACACTTCACACTCTGCAACACCGGTTCACAAGTCTCGCCCTCTCTCTTTTTTCTTTTCCCTCTCTCTCTTCTCTCTCTCTCTCTCTCTCTCTCTCTCTCTCTCTGGTATTCATTTGCTCCCCGGTTCACTTCTCGGGAGTGCTATGACTTTGCTTTAAGGACGTTCACACTTCACACTCCACTCTACCCATGCGTCAATTTAGACTCTTTCATAAAGTGTGTTACAATCTCACTTACACATTCGATGAGTAACAGAGAACAGAAATGCCTATGAAATACAACACATTCGTTTGGAAACGGTTTTCCACCTACACGAGTGAGCTAAGCTATTCTTAACTATTCTATACGACTTGACGCAGTGCTGTCGGTACTATGCTCAGCTCAACCAGTACCCAGAGAACAGACGATAACAGGTATCATTGTAGTAACATTGCCTACCCTGCGCCGTGTTAGTCTGTAGACTATAATGTTAAGGTAAATGTAATAAACGGGTGGTTATGTATAAATACCGCTAAACTCGGCAAATGTGATAAATTATAGAATATTTACCATGTTTACATGTTAGCTTATGAAGTCTCCAAATCGCAACGGGATATGTAATATAATTAATGTATTGACAGAAATAACAAGCTAGGCTTTATATTGTTTTCAGTAATTTTAATAATTTTTTTATTTTTCAATACCGTTTGCATATATTATATAGCTTATGTTGTTATCTAATAAAACTATTGAAATCAAAGTAGGATAAGAGGGTTATTTTTATTTTTAAATTTGAATGTTTTTAAAGTTACAATGGCCATCTAACAACAAGAATTCCTAATGTTATTTGAAAATATTTATTTCTTCAAATTGCGATATCGGTACTCTATAAAATAATCTTGCTTTATCAGATTCCACATTACGAGTTAGGGATTTTATAAGTTAAGCGGCAAAATGTGATAAATATCCAATAAATTATCGCATTTGCGGAGTTAACGGTGGTTATATTGAACCGTCGGACTAACCGTCTTTACAGTGACATTCCCACAGGTGTTCGGTCCGCCATGGTTGTTGTATCTTCTATATTCTGAATTATTAGAGAAAATGCGTTTAGAATTAATACTTTCAGAATGTATTTTTCTTACATATTCTAACTTTTTTACATAAATATATTTTTTATTTACAGTTTTATTATACTTATTATTATAAAGTCCGTTTGACATATTCTATTGACTTCTCTAGCGTTTTAACTGGGACAGGCTTCCATTCGATGTCTTATAGTGTCCCGTACCTATCGCAGACCTATGTTTTTGCGAGGACATTAAGACATATATTCCTTTCTATTTTCTAGCAGCCTTGAATCCCTCTGCTGGCTGGAGCTCTTTAATATTTACATTCAAGCAGTGAAACTCTTTTTAAAAATCATTTATAATCGTGATTTTTTCTTCTTGATCTAGAACAATTTATTTTCAAAATACAGTATTTAAACCGATTCTTTTAGCTTTCAAAGTGGAACAAACGTGTGCATTTAGATGCCTTTGTAAGTTTCAAAGATTGTTCTCTATCATAGACTGTACAATTATCGATACTTTACTCTAACATACCTTCCAGAAACACGTCCAGGTAAGGTGTGAATGTCTCTCACCTGTAATCAAAGAAACAAAAATTAATAATAAAACTAATAACATTTTAAACACTAACACAAGCATATTTTATCATTTTATAAATCTGGTTGAGCAGGCACAGCTCCTAGCTGGCACACAAGAGTTGTTACGTTTGCTTCCTTCTGACATACAGTGTTATTCGTTTTAGACAACAGAAAATGAATAGAATGTTATATAATTTATTTTGTACAAATTTGTTTAGAAGGTTTTACTGTAAACGAAAAATATCACATATAAAAGAAACTTGTTTCATGATTTTAACCATTGCGTGTGACTCATCTATGTGGTTTTGTATTACTAAAAACATATATTTAAGAGGAAAAATGACCTTGGAGAGGGCGGTGAAGTGAGTAGGGAGAAGCAGGACAGAGGAATGTGCGGTTGGACAGTGGAGACGAGAATGAGCTTCGGTTTGGGGACATAGGGGGAAGAGGGAGGGATAGGCAGGATTATTGTGAGGTGGGGTAGAGGGAGGAGAAGAATGAGGTTTGTGAGTAGGAACGTTTACGGGGGAGGAATGGGTGGTACGGCAGAGGCGAAAAGAGAATGAACTTAGGACGGTGGGGTTAGTAGGAAGAGTAAGGTCGTAGGATTATGCGGTGAAACAGAAGGAACAGGAGAATAAGCTTGGGGGATAGCGTGAGTAGGGAGGGCCAGGGTGGAGGAGAAAGCGTCGAGATTAAATCTCGACTCGTAGTCACGGTCCTGTCCGCGATTAAGTTGTTGCTGACAACTCACGTTTATTGTCACTGCGTGTCACGTGAGAGGGCATTACGCCAATATTTCTCTATGTGCGTCAGACCTTTTAATCGTTCTATGGGTGTTTTGTCACTGTTGACACACACACACACACACACATACATACACACACACACACACACACACACAACACACTCACACACACACACACACTCACACGCACGCACGCACACACACACACACACACACACACACACACACACAAACACACACATCTCATATGTTAGTTATAATGACTTCTTCTGTCACTTAAACAAGTGGCTTATGAGATTTCGGGTGGAGCTTTCTCATTTGGGTCATAGGGTATAAAATCGGCAGTGTGTCGTAGAATGACATATTATGACGTAGTGTGAGGTAGTGTGATGTAGTATGACCGTCGACAAACCTCAGCCACTCATTATTACCTTGGCTATTCTTTTTATTGTAAAGTTTACTTGGTGACTGGAATAACGCGGGAAATTTCTTTATGCTACCTGGGAACGAACCCAGGACCTTTGTTATAGCAGTCAAGTGCTCTACGCGCCGTTCCACTATTCCGCTGGATTTAAGATGTCACTGCGCTAATTCCAAGATGTCAATGTTTCACAGTTAAGCGGATGCTTGCATACTTGGGAGGTACTCTGGTATTGCGGCCTCCTCTCTTTCTACGTTTAACGAGGTGTTTGGTCAGGGTTAGGCTAGGAGAAATAAATATCTTCCAGAGCAGCGTCGATTCTTCCAATTGGTTCAACGCTAACAGTGTATCTTTGTAGAGACTAGACACGTAGGATTTGGTAAGACATTCCTGCATTGAGAAGGTACTCTACCATGGTAGTCGCAGAATCAGACCGATTTAAAGTAATTGTTCGCCCCAAACGATCTTGACAGCACTATGCACTTGACGTTTCTTTGGAGGCATTTCTCTTGTCTTATTGGTCATCTGGAAGCCCGTTAGAGATTTGCAAAACAGGTTTAGGGATTTCCTTTTGGCTTCAATTACCACTTCACTATTTATTGTGCATTTTCTACCTTCGTTTGTGTTTCTTTGTAAACTGTGTTGTTGTTTCATTTTCATATTGTTAAAATAGGAACCTATTCATTCAATGGCTTTGATTTTTGAAAAGTAGAGATTTTAATCCTTGGTTTCATATTACTTATGTGAATAGCTGAGAGACGGCTTTAGTTGTGTTTATTTATGACAGAGGTAGATATTTGGAGTGAGAGAAGGGGACACGGTGAGGGAGACTCAAATATAAACCGGACGTTTTCCTCGGTGTCTAGAGCCAGGTTTCGAACAGAGTAACCTACCTTGAGGACGGTGAGTTAGTAGTGGGGGACCGTGCACACTCTATGCTGCGTCAGCTTGCTGCGCAGCGCACTCACGGTTACAGACTCTGATGTTGTCCTGAGCCAGGTGACCAGCAGCCTACTCAAGGTGGTAGAGGGGTAGTGCACACTCTGTGATGTTGCCAGGACTTGCTGGTACAGGCTTTATGAACGAAGCTTTATAGTCGAAGTAATTTCGACTATTTGTACACGCAGGTCACTTTTATTGACATCTGATAAACTTCTCTACGGCCATAGAGCTGTTGATCTCTCGGTTGTCTGCACTTCCACCTTGTTGGGACCAACTTCCGCCCTTTTGGGGCAAACTTCCACCCTGTTGGGACAAACTTCCACCCTGTTGGAACAAACCTCCACCCTGTTGGGACAAACTTCCACCTTGTTGGGACCAACTTCCGCCCTTTTGGGGCAAACTTCCACCCTGTTGGGACAAACTTCCGCCCTGTTGGGACTAACATTAGGTTTAGAGTATAACCGGGTGGAAATATCTGTTGACCCAACAGGTTCCTTACTTAACAACTTAATAATAGTGGTTTTTCGTCTTACACAACGAAACGTCAAGGGCATTGTCCAAAGGAAAATCTAATGAAGTGGTAAAGTAAGTATTTTTTATGGAGACCATTTTCTTTAAAATATAACAAATTTGTTGCTATGCTTTCAGTAATAACTTAAAATACAATTCGAACTGAATACCAAAAGACTGTGAGGCAGAGCTTTGTGGGACAGACAAGACTGTGGTCCTTTGAAGTGGTATCCAGGGCTGACCGGGCTCTCGCGCTTGCATATGCATTACGGCCCTCTTGATTTAATTTTATCGCAGTCGGTGACGTATATCTCTCAGGCGAGCCAGCTCCATATCGCAACTCACCGAGTTAGTTTAAAATCAAAACTGGAATCGCATAACACTTTTATACAAAAACATTATTTGGACTAACACAATCAGCAAAGGAAACTTGATTGGTGGTTAGAATTATTCCACAACGTTTCTGTCAATGTAGAGGTAAAACGAAAACGTAGCCTACTCAGGCTTGCCCAAAGTAGTGCAATACTTCGACACTTAATGGGACCATTGTCGGCGGGACGTTCAACAGGCGACATTCATACTTTAAGGATGTGCTGTAAGTTCAAAATAGAAACAAACGCTGTAAAAAGAATAATAATACAATGCTTGCTTAGTCTTCTTTAAATAGCCCAAAATATTACGCTTTTATTGAAGTTGGAAATTTAAAATTAATTTGATAAAACATTCGCGCACGCACAGCAAAAGCCTTTTGTAAGAGATGACCTAGCATAGACATCATTTCACTTACCTCCGACACTGTCAGAAGACGGAAAAAGTTAAGTTTTGACAATATTCTTTTATTAATATGACATTTAATAAATCAATAAGGAAACAAATTAAGCAATAAATATTCTTGTACAAGTTTCAAATTTTTATGGTTAGGGAAAGGGTGTGATGAGTCAAGAACATTATCAACAAAAGAGTATACCATGTTTCTGTGACAAATCAGATGATTTGAGTTAAAATTAAGGAATCTTACCGAAAAAGTTATTATATTAATAACTGATTGTAATGTTTTTGATTTTATCTTAATTTTGTTGTGAATTTTTATGACGAAGATGGTAAAAGCTAAACCTTTAAGGGGAAAAGAGAGATATGGATGACGTCATAAACAGAACCAATAGAACAAAACTTAAATGCGAAAAAATAGAAAAGTTATTATAGCTAATAAAGATGCCATTATTATAATAATTAGTAACAATAAGGAAATAACAAAAATTTACAATGTTAATTAACGGCTCAAAATAAATAATAATCATTAATAAATATGACTATAAATAAAGAGATATACACGATAGTGAAGAACAAAAAGTGATCGCGTAAAGAAATGATGAGCAACACAAAATATTCAAGGAAATAGGGAAATAAGAAGAACAAAAACCTTTAAATCGTCATGATCCATTGAAGGTACTTATAGAAACATAACAGTCAACATTAAGGTCGACGATAGAGAACTTAATATTTGGGAATGTTGACGTAAAGAGACGCGTCTAGTACTTAATGGTTGGGTCAAGTTGCATCCTTAATATAAGCAGCAGTCGTTTGAAGATTTGCCAAAAGTTGCATCATATTAAAGGGATAATTCCTATCCATTACTAGGCCCGTATTGTCAACGTCAATTGCTACAGCCGCGTTCAGAAACCGGTCATGTACAAAGTAAGTGTGTTATTATGTTAAAATGGTCAAGAATTACAGAATGTTCACTTGTCTTTTTGGTAAAAAGTTCCCGGTGTAAGGAGGCAAAATATCAAACCCCTAAATTTCACTTAGGGCTTTAGAAATTCTGCAAGGAAGGTTAGTAGAGATACAAGTCAACGGAAGTCCTTAGTGAAGTTAGGAAGCTCTTGCACATGACATGTAACCGTATTGTATTCTTGTAACAATTAAGGAGTGAGGGAGTAAGGCTGCTATGTTGCAAAGACGTGACGATTCGGATACATTGTTTAACTACCTCACGATCTGTCACAGAGTGGACGGCAAATTGAAAAGGATGAAACCTGGGAGAACTGGTTAGAGGTAACAACTCACGACTCCTGGACCTGGGGCTTTAAGGCTCGAACTTTAACGCTTGGATGTGAAGAGGGTGGGGACGTTGGGTGACAGAAGTATTCTGCACCATTATCACAGTTTAGAAAAGAGACAATTGTACCAAATACCTATAAATGACGTGCATTTTTTGTGTCACTTCTCCCTCGTTTGACTTTAACCACCTCTTTACAATGTCAGCGATTATGTAGGTAATCAAATTACCTGAATGTTTAACAAATCGAAGAAGGAAGCATTTCCTCTAGAAACAGAGAACTTCCTTCTTGTCGAGCGTTTAATACAAGACTGCTTTATTAGATTACTATGGTTGAGACGTCTGCCCGCCCTCTTCTGCCAGTTAGCATCGATCTCTGGGGCGCCGCCATGCGCAGGCGCGAGAATGCTCAACGCACCGGCCAAGTCATTAAATGCGGAACCAGTAAATAAACCTCTTTCATTTGCCCGAGGGATTTATCCGCTGAATGAAGATTATTTTTTTGTAAACGTTTATTATTTTTGCGAACCGTTTCCAGACACCAGGGAAAGATTGAAAATGGACGTCGGAACTTTGGAAGGAGATGAAAGGTTTAATCTGTTGCGATCAAGTTCCCGAGTATTTAATAACAACGCTGCTAAACACAAAACTTCGCTTCCCGGCAACGCTTTGTGTTGTTGAATACAACCAAAGCAATGTGGAAATGCGTCAGTATGCACAAGCCCTATACAGAATAAAATTCCCGTTTTCCAGCGCTGTCTCCGCTTTGTGTTGGTAAAATAACAAGAATTACAAAGATGAGCAAAGTTCTTCTATTTGTCCAACATGGAAAACAAGTTAAAAGTCATACTTGGAAGCTATTTGATCCTAGTATGAAGGTCTTCTATAATCAAACGTATAATGGCGGATTTGAATAGAGGCTTCGTCAAAATTATTAAAATTAATATTGGTTTGTGATACCTGTGTTTACAGTAAATGAGCAGACAAACTTGTTACATCTTGAAAATAATATTGGATATTTGCAGGTACTTCTGGGTAGTTGCAGGCACTACCTCCATTTATATTGGATGTAAGTGCTATACCCAATTCCCCGCTGCCCTTAGTCCTCTGCCCCCAGTAGCTACCCTCCTTTCTCTGCCTAAAGTAGATATTTTCAGACCTCTGCCCTCAGTCGCTACCCTCCGTCCTCTGCCCTCAGTCCTTACCCTCAGACCGCTACCCCCAGTAGCTACCTTCAGTCCTCTGCCCTCAGTCGGTAACCTTAGTTCTCTGCCCTCAGTCTCTACCCTTAGCAATCTACCCTCATTCGCTACCCACAGTCTTGTGCCCTAAGGCACTATCCTCAGCCTGTTACCCTCAGAGACGAATCAAGCCAACCAATACCAAGACTCAGGGTAAATCCAACCAACCCGTGCCATGCTTCGGGGCGGCTTCAGAAAACCAGTACCATGCTACAGGCATATCCATGAAATGAGTACCATGCTTTGTGGCGGAACCAGCCAATAAGTACTAAGACTTGAGATGGATCTAGCCAACCAATACCAAGACTCGGAGCACATCCCACGAACAGGTACCAAGAATCGGGGCGTATTCAGCGAACTGGTACCAAGACTTGGAGCGCATCTCACGAACAGGTACCAAGAATCGGGGCGTATTCAGCGAACTGGTACCAAAACTTGGAGCGCATCCCATGAATAGGTACCAAGACTCGGGGCGTATTCAGTGAACTCGTACCAAGATTCGGGGCGTATTCAGCGAACTGGTACCAAGACTCGAAGGGCATCCAGCGAACAGGTACCAAGAGTCGTTGCGTATCCAGCAATCTGGTACCAAGGCTCTGTGGGCATCCAGCGAGCACGTACCAAGACTCGGGGCGTATTCAGCGAACAGGTACCAAGTCTCGGGGCGTATTCAGCGAAGGTCCCAAGACACGGAGGGCATCCAGCAAAAACGTACCAAGACTCGGGGCTTATTCAGCAAACTGGCACCAAAACTCGAAGGGCATCCAGCGAACACGTACCAAGTCTCGGGGCGTATTCAGCGAAGGTGCCAAGACACGGAGGGCATCCAGCAAAAACGTACCAAGAATCGGGGCGTATTCAGCGAACTGGTGCCAAGACTCGAAGGGCATCCAGCGAACAGGTACCAAGACTCGGGGCGTATTCAGCGAACTGGTGCAAAGACTCAAAGGGCATCCAGCGAACAGGTACCAAGAGTCGGTGCGTATCCAGCAATCTGGTACCAAGGCTCGGAGGGCATCCAGCGAACAGGTACCAAGACTTGGGGCGTATTCAGCAAACTGGTACCAAAACTCGGAGGGCATCCAGCGAACACGTACCAAGATTCGGAGCGTATTCAGCGAACTGGTACCAAGACTCGGAGCGTATTCAGCGAACTGGTACCAAGACTCGGGGAGTATTCAGCGAACTGGTACCAAGACTCGAAGGGCATCCAGCGAACACGTACCAAGACTAGGGGCGTATTCAACGAACTGGTACCAAGACTCGGGGCGTATACAGTGAACAGTTACCAAGACTCGGGGAGTATTCAGCGAACTGGTACCAAGACTCGGGGCGTATTCAGTGAACAGGTACCAAGACTCGGGGAGTATTCAGCGAACTGGTACCAAGACTCGGGGCGTATTCAGTGAACAGGTACCAAAACTCGGGGAGTATTCAGCGAACTGGTACCAAGACTCGGGGCGTATTCAGTGAACAGGTACCAAGACTCGGGGAGTATTCAGCGAACTGGTACCAAGACTCGGGGCGTATTCAGTGAACAGGTACCAAGACTCGGGGAGTATTCAGCGAACTGGTACCAAGACTCGGGGCGTATTCAGTGAACAGGTACCAAAACTCGGGGAGTATTCAGCGAACTGGTACCAAGACTCGGGGCGTATTCAGTGAACAGGTACCAAGACTCGGGGAGTATTCAGCGAACTGGTACCAAGACTCGGGGCGTATTCAGTGAACAGGTACCAAAACTCGGGGAGTATTCAGCGAACTGGTACCAAGACTCGGGGCGTATTCAGTGAACAGGTACCAAAACTCGGGGAGTATTCAGCGAACTGGTACCAAGACTCGGGGCGTATTCAGTGAACAGGTACCAAGACTCGGGGAGTATTCAGCGAACTGGTACCAAGACTCGGGGCGTATTCAGTGAACAGGTACCAAAACTCGGGGAGTATTCAGCGAACTGGTACCAAGACTCGGGGCGTATTCAGTGAACAGGTACCAAGACTCGGGGAGTATTCAGCGAACTGGTACCAAGACTCGGGGCGTATTCAGTGAACAAATACCAAGACTCGGGGAGTATTCAGCGAACTGGTACCAAGACTCGGGGCGTATTCAGTGAACAGGTACCAAGACTCGAAGGGCATTCAGTGAACAGGTACCAAGACTAGGGGCATATTCAACGAACTGGTACCGAGACTCGGGGCATATTCAGTGAACAGGTACCAAGACTCGAAGGGCATTCAGTGAACAGGTACCAAGACTCGGGGAGTATTCAGTGAACAGGTGCCAAGACTCGGGGAGTATTCAGCGAACTGGTACCAAGACTCGGGGCGTATTCAGTGAACAGGTACCAAGACTAGGGGCGTATTCAACGAACTGGTATCAAGACTCGGGGCGTATTCAGTGAACAGGTACCAAGACTAGGGGCGTATTCAACGAACTGGTACCAAGACTCGGACGTTGATCAAGATTCCGAAACACAAGGAGATACAATTAGCTAGATTACGTCACAAAATGCACAAAAGCGTCAAGTTTAACGACAGACTCCCATAAAGACATACACTTAATAACATTTTATTTGACTGCGAAAACCGGAACCATTTTAAAAATCCCTTACAAAATAATTATTTGGTTGTAGTATGGCTTACCAGAATGATAAAATGATGTTTTGCTTGCCATCATAGTACACATCAAGTCCCAATAAACCCACCAATTGTTCCAACCCCTGACAATATTGTCAAAAAATATAAAAGTACGATTGTGTATAAAATCTCGATAACAACTGAGACACTAATCTCAAATGTTTGAATATCGCTTACTTCCCACTTCCCTAGAGACTTTATTATAAAGCAAGAACTAAATACTTGCCTATAGTAGCGCTTACATTTTGCCCAAATGAGGACGGAGACGTTTGTCTTGAGTTATTAATAGTTGAGAAAATATGCCACAAACAGTTCCTACAGACAATAAAACGACTACTTTATTCCGAAACTTCAGGAAACGACGCTACTGAACCGTTAATAAGCAACTACTTGTGGCGTCCGGCCAAATAGAAGGTCATTTCCTTTCGGGAAAATGGTTAATCATTGAAACAGGCAATAAAAATTGTTACAATTAGTGAAGAGAAACCAAAAAATATTTCCGAAATGTTTGAGAAACCCGGAGCCGTACCCTTGAATGTTCCCGTAAACGTATATTTTCGGAATTATGAAGCTGTCCACTTCAACACGGCGCCTAATTCGTATTCTCTAAAAGTGTATTAAGCGAAATAACTTTACACTGTGGGACAATTTGCTTTAACATTGTGTTGTTGGCAACAGTGGGGGTGTGTATTGGAGGCCATTAGCGTACACTTAGCACAGACAGGGAAATCATAGAAAATATGTCTGCTAAATTGCCCTGCAAAGTAAGCAACGGATTTCTTGCAACGTAACATCCCATGCATTAAACTCTCCAGGCTTTGCGTAAGTTTGTTTTACTCCTTCCCGAAGATATTTTCCTTTACGGATATCCCTGACTGTTACATCTTCAGTGGATAAGAAAGGTTTGGTGAAACTTTATGTTTGTATAGCTTTCTATTTATGCAGAAATCTTACTGTTGGAAAGACGGCTTAAAACGGCTGTTTCAAAACATTTGAGCATACATTTTTATTTCTAAATGAATAAATAAAAATGTTCAATAGTTTTCCCAATAACTAAAATATTCGAACTGACCAATACGTTTTTGAAGATAGTAAAAAGTGCCTAAAGCATTTAACACTGTATGAAGTATCACTTATGTTTCTATTTATTTTGTAATAATTTCACAGAAGTATTTGTAAAAGTACAATAAAATCAAAATACACATCCCTCAAAATCTTGAGTAAAATTAATTTGTTGTAAAAATAAAAGAATGTCTATAATTTTCTGACGACTCGAACGTTGCCATGTTTCATTGACAGTTTTCCTTCTTCGCAAAGGTTAGTGGGGTAAGATCTTAAGGAATCCCGGATCGCTGAAACAGGACAAGGCCGAAATATCGCACCCACACACGTCTCGACTCCATTAGTTGTTGCAAAATACAGTCAATTCTCACAGAACATGCAAAAACGTAATGCAGGGTGCCCGAAAAAGATCGGACGTTCTCGAAATGGCTAGTACACCCGCGGTAGGCGTTGTTTGGATGGGGGACTGCGATCGCTCCCCTATACACATGATGCCATTAGGAGCAGAGGACGGTAAAACACCGTATGTTTGCGTATGTGAGAAAAAGTGAGTCTATCACAGCTAATAAACGGGTATATATTCTCTAATAACTTTGCATCTATACTTTCTAAACGCAACAGAAACACGCACATCACAAGCTGCGGAGAATCCTACGTTCCCGTCTAGTGGATGAACCTCCAACTAAACCAAAGCTTATGAACTTGATGATTTTACTCACCACGTGTTTGGAGATTATTTTGACATCATTTGCAAAAGCATTTTACAAAACATTTATTGTACATATAGTTACATACACGTATTTATACACATTAGTGACAAAGTAACTTATTATTTAGTGCAATACAAAAGCAACATTGAGATATATAAAATTACACAAGTACACACACACACACACACACACACACACACACACACACACACACACAAACATACACACACATACACACACACACACACACATACACACACACACACACACACACATACACACACAAACACACACACACACACACACACATACACAAACACACACACACACACACACACACACACACAAACACACACACACACACACACAAACACACACACCACAAACACAAACCCACACACACACACACAAACATACACACACACAAACACACACACATACACACACACACACACCACAAACACACTCACACACACACACACACACACGCGCGCGCGCGCGCGCACGCAAACACTCACACTCACACTGTTGGAAATATAAACTTATATAGGGCCATAAGCAGCTATTTAATGAAACTTTATAAAGTAAAGCCATTCTTAGGGGGGGGAGTTTTTTATTATTTAGGATTTTAAGAAGATAAATGCAGCAACCAAGAAAAGGGAATGAAAAGTCAAATTCAGGTAGCAAGTAGATCGACATTTGAAAATGTGCAGAAATAAAAATTAAGAAGAAAATCAAGAATAACAAAATGGTCAAAATTCAAGATTTAAAAAGTTATGGCTAGATTTAAATTTTAATAGCCTACTAAAATATAAAATTTGACCGGAAATAGTGACGTAGAGATCAGACCATTTTAAGGGGTAGATCGTATGATTCTAGGTCACTCTCTATGAAGGTTGCTGATTGGATCAGTTACCTCAGGTGATATCGGAAGTTTAAAAAAGGAACTGGAAAGAGAAGAGGGAAATGTCAGTAAGTCTAGAGATGCGAAGTGACTGGGCTTGCTCCGCTTTGTTCTGAGTCAAAAGTGTTAAAATTATAACATCATGTGCTAAGTGCGGTAAATAAGTGGCTGCTAAATGTAACTGTGCGATTCCCATGCCTTTTTTAGCGATTTCGGTCCCTAAAATTGGCAACATTCAATCAAAATGTGGTGCTTTTCAAATCAATCGAAAAACGGAAGTATACGAAGTGATAAACTGTAGATTGCTTTAAGAAGATAGTGACATTAGAATTCGCTAAAATCAATTTTAAAACTGTTAAATGTAAAACTAAATTAGAAAAGCAAGGATAGGAACGGTAAACCTTAGAAATATTTAATTCATGGTGACGCACAAGGAACAAATAAAGTGAATAAAGCAGACCTGAAGAAAGACGTTTCACTCCACCAAATCTGGCCAGCCAAACTGGGAAATTAACAAGGGTCCAGGAAGCGGCACCAATTAAAATGTAGTTGCTTTCTTCTTGTTCAAATCTAAAATTTCGTAAATTCATTTATTTTTGGGAAATGAAAATTCAAGTAATTCTTTTAAATTTAAAAAACATAATGAATTAACTATGTTATAAAAATAATTTCTTTGTTTATATTAGAGGTAAAGAAAATGTATTTAAAGGGCTGTTCATAAAGTATACAGAAATAAAATTAATATATAAACGATTATGTTTTTTGTAAACAAATAAAGGGGTCAAAATTAGTATAAATTTCCCCAAGGGTTTTATATGTTACAGAAATTATGATTAAGGAACTGTTAAGTTTGTTTGAATACTAAAATAGAATAATTAAAACATTAGCTAGTTCTGGATAGGAAAAGATATACAAATTAACCCAGCATAATGGGTTGCAAGGGAACTGGTTAGGAATTACCAAATAAAAATTAGTATAGAAAACAAATGTCAGAAGACAAATAATTTATGTTGAAGTAATTCTCAGATTTACAGAAAGTAAATAAATATTGTTCGAAAACAAACAACAGTCAAAAAGCATATTTTAAATATTAATTGCTAAACTTAAATAAGTATGATTTCTATATAAATATAAAAATGCAGATTCTTCAAATCGTGATTTTTCTTATGAGTTTATAAACGATAATATGTTTCTCTTTTAGGAAATTCAGTATATTTTTCTATAAATTAAATTTAACAGTAAAGCATTAGTTTTCAGATATTAAGGTATACTAGAATTAAGTACATTTTTCAAAGTGTTACATTTGGAACCAAATGGTTCAACGGGTTAAAATATATTAAAATATTCAAATAACTAAGCTAGGGCAAAATCATTAAAGAAATAAATACTAAGTTCTTTTATAAAAGTTTTATTGTGCTTTACAAATTTTGTAAAACGTATGAAGAAGTTTTGTAAAAAGTTGAATTTTATAAAAGTGATAAATCTGTGCTAGAGCAAAAATTGAAGTAAAATAAAAAACAGTATTTTTTACTAACTTGCAAATTGATGTGAAATTTATTTAACAATTTTCTTACATACTCCGATACCCTGGTCATTGAGCTAAGATGCCTAAAAAGAATTCATCCCCCGGGAAACAGTACCCATAGGGTTAAATCTCCGCGAGTTAGGGTTTTTACAATAAAGTCCAGTGACTGGTTCCCGGCTAGCCTTAGCGCAGGGCTGACATCGGTCGGTGATGCTTGTTCAAACTTTTTATCTTTGTGACGGCGAGTTGGGCCGTCGCAACACACACACACACACACACACACACACACACACACACACACACACACACACACATACACACACACACACACTCACACTCACACACATACACACACACACACTCACACATACACACACACACACACACACAAACACACACACACACATACACACACACACACACACACACACACTGCGGCGGGCTGTATTCTTTTGGAATACATACCGCAAAGAGAAAAAATGTAAAACACAAAGTGTTTAAAATTTTTTTATATAAAACAAACCAAGCCATCGTAAGAGGGGTTAGAAACTTTAAAGTAGAGTCATTTGCAAAGGGAAAATAGTCAAAATTGACCTAGAACTACCATCGACATTTCCAAAGATACAGCGAGATGAAAAAAATCAAAAACCAAGAACAAGAAAACTTCATTAAATGCACCCCTAAAGAGTTATAAGGCTAGAACAAAAAAGAGGTAATATTTCGATCTGAAGTATTGATTTTTGGCGATCAGTTTGGAAGCATACAAAGGAGATGCGTGCGCCGATTATGACGGAATCGATATAGATCCATATTGGTTGAGATGCATTGTGGGAACGATTACTGGAGAAGGGAGGCTCTTCGTGGGAGAAACTTTTGACGTCATGACGCGGCAGCGAGACCGAGACTATTGAAGTGAACGGACGTATGTCGAGGGTAGCTCTGGTAAAAGACAATGGTCAGTAGTGTTTTACCGTCAACCGTTTAAAAACTATGAGCGGCTAAGGAAAGTGCAATTCGCCGGTATGTCGTGACGTAGTGTTTCCAAAAATGGGGCCCTTTCGGTGAAGATCCAGCCGAAAGAGGTAGCCCTAACAATTCGATCGATATGTGAAGGCGTCTTCAGAAGTTGGTGTGTTTCAAAATTAAATATAAGTCAACCTTACTACAAAAGGGTAAGGCGAAGTGAACAGTGTTGACCTAGCAAAGAGTTTTTAAATAATACTAAAATTCAAACTTAATTAAATAAAATGCAAAATAACTTTGTAAACGATTTTAAAGAATTTTTTTATGTGTTAGAAAATGCGCAGTTAGGAACAGTGTCAAAAAAGGGCTTAAAGCTAAAATTTTATTAGTAAGAGTCTCAAATTTAAAATTGTGCTAAATGCATCGAAGAAAGAAGATAGGACCATTCAGAGAGACAAAGGGGGAGCCAAGCAGACCTGGAGATAAGGTGGACCAGAACACAAAGTAAAGGTGACTTCCAAAGATAGCGGCAACTCGTGAGAAATCAGCCAAGTAGCCAGCGTCGGTTAGAAGGGACTGCCAAGCCGGATCTCCCCACCCCGCTGGAGGACAAAGCAAGAATTGAAGAGAGAGGGAGAAATTTGCAAACTGTGCTTTGTGGAAAAATTCAGGTCAGATCTGCTTTGTGTTCCCTTTGCAAATTAGAAATTTTTAATTTGAAAAATTTTTTTAATAGGAAAATGTAATACACTTTAAATAAATTTTAAAAACCATAAACAGTAAACTTTGAAATTTAGAAATAAATACTGGTGGCTTTGTTTAAAGAGGGGCAATGCAAGATGGCGTTGCCTTAAAAGCAGAAAATATGTTGCATTTCATGAAAGTAAGGGAAATAAAAATTTTAGATTAGAAATGTTATAAAGAGTTAAGGCTTCATAGTAAACAACTCAAATAAAGATGTTTAAATTATTTAAAGGGTCAACATTTTATGAGGGTGTAAGGAAGTTAAATAAGAGATATGTTGTACTAAATTAAATGTGATATGCTAAAGGTAAGCATGCAAGATGGCTGACAAAGATAGTTGTTTACCACAGCTGATTCGAAGGCCATGCATTATTTTCAAGAACTCCTACAAGGAGAACGTCATTGTATATAATTAAATTAAAACTGAATTGTTGCTTTATTTAGAAGGAGTTATTTGTAATTTTTAAAAAAGGGAAACCAATTAACATAAATTGTTCTCTTTGAAATAAACAAGGGTTATACCATTAATTCAAGCTATTTAAATTAAACTGTTGATTTTATTTAGAAAAGGGTAAAAATATATATGTGTAGTAAATAAATTAAATTAAACGAAAGTTTTGAGTAAAAATAAAAGGTTATGACTTTGATACGTATAAAATATAAATATTTTAAGAGTGCAACAAAAGGGTTAAGTAAAACATGAGATGTTTTAAAAGGAAGCTTCATATATATAGATGAATTTTGTACATTGGGAAAATATGAATAATACCCAAATATTTAAAACAAGAGATTTTAAAATTGTGAGTGGGGCTAGCTAATATATTAAAATAAGTTTTTCTTTTATAAATTATAAGTGTATTTTGTTTATTTCATGATTTATATGTATATATATAATAATATGTTTGTGATATAGAAAACTAAATAGAAAAATGAAATTTTTGCAAATTTGTTAAAATTCAAGTTACATAATTTATGCAAATGGGTTAGTAACCATTCAGCAAATGTTAATCAAAATTTAGTAAATATCAATTTCCTTCAGAAATTGCGTTGATAAATTTTCAGTAAATATTAGTAAATTTCCAGTATGTATGACTTTCTTTCAGAAAGGGTTAATTTAATTGTAACCAAAGGGTTAAATATTTTCTATTAAAAGGGTTAAATAAATGTTAGTAAATGTGTAGATTTCTTTTTGTAAATGATTGAGGATCTGTCAGAAGGGTTTTTAACTATGTTTCAGTAAACGTTTTAATTAAAATATGTATTAAATATTGTATTTTCAATTAGGAAATTGTTTGATTTCATTCAGCAGATGTTTTAACAGTTTTTATTAATTATGATTTGTTGTTCAGTGAATATTTTGGAGATCTTGTGGAAGATATGTCTATATGTTTTTATATGTAAATTTTGTTTCAGTATGTGCTTGATAATTGGTTTTTATATAATATAATGTAATTTATGAAATTATTTTTAGGTTGTTTGGTCAAGTTGAAGTAATCTCTACCTGTAAAAGCAAGTAGAAATTAACTTTGAAAGGTCAATTAAAGTTGATAGAGATATAGGAAAAATTTCATCACTTACATGGTTATATAGAATATTGCCATAAATAAGTTGTTTGTTTAGAGATTTTAACTAGTTGAACATAATGTAAAGGTTAGGGAGCTTTCGGAGTGTATTGAAGAGTAAAGCTTTGCTAGAAACAAAAGGGTTAAAAGGAAAATTTGTAGAATGTAACAAATAACTTTTTAAGTAAAAATCTAAGTAAACATAAACAAACATTGACAATTAAAATTTCAAGGTTACATAACCAGGGATACTGAAATAAAATTAGGACAAGCAGTCAAGGGTTTTAAATAGTCACTTAAAGGAAAAGAGATTTTTAATTTGAAGATAATAAGAAAAACTTCATGTTGGAAAGGGTTATATTTTAACAGGCAAGATTGGGTGTTAAATTGAGCAAAGTTTTACGCTTTGGTATATTCCGATAGTAAGTAAACTAAAATTGTAAAATCTTAATTAAATTTTTAATTTAAAATAGAATAAACAAATAGTATGGTTTCTTAACATTAGTGAGAAACAACATAAAAGGTAATTTAAGTTCAAATAAGATGCATACTGTGCTATGCAAATTTAAATTAATAAATTTTAAAATTAAAAAATAAATAATTTTTTAACTAACTTGCAAACAAACTGAGTATTTTCTTTTAAACAAGTTTCTTACACTCTCCTACAACTGATATGGTCATTTCGCCGTTTAGATGTCTTTCAAATGAACTCCTTCCCCGGGATGAGTCACCCGTTAAGGGTAAAATCCTCAGCAAGTTAGGTTTTTTCTTTTCTAAGTCCAGTGACAGGTTCTCTGGCAGATTTTGGCGAGCACTGCACAGTGTTTGTGGCTTTGGCTGCGAGCGGCTCGTTTCAAAATTCTTGCTCTGCAATGGGCGTGTGGTGACCGGCCTTGCGTTGTTGAGCTGGTCAACGGAAGGGTTGACGGCGATTAGGGGTGAGCGTTAAGGCGGGTGGGCCCGTTGCAACACACACACACACACACACACACACACTCACACACACACACACACACACACATATATATACACATAAACACACACTCACACATACACACACACACACACACACAAATACACACAAACACACACACACACAAATACACACACACTCACACACACACACACACACACACACACAAACACACACACACAAACACACACAAACAAACACATACACATACACACACACACACACACACACACACACACATACACAGAAACAAAACACACTTACACACACACATATATATATATACAAACAAACAAATACACACACACACACACACACAAACACACACACACACACACACACACACACACACACACACACACATATACACACAGACACACACACACACACACACACAGACACACACACACACACACACACACACACACATACACACACACACACACACACACACACACACACACACACACACACACACACACACACACACACACACATACACACAAACACACACATACACACACACACTCACAAACACACACTTATACACACACACAAACACTCTCTCTCTCTCTCACACACACACACACACACACACACAAATTAGTAACTTTGTAGCCATATGAAGGAATAAGGTAGGAGGAACACAAAAGCCCCTGGTTGAGGATATATAAGGAATCATGTGTACAAGTTAGCTGCCCTGAGTTGAGATACCCACTTGTTTCTCTTCGTTGCAAAAAAAATTATAAAGCGAGTAAAAAATGAGTTTTATCTCGTGAGTAGTGTGGCCGGTGTATTGCCAGACGGCATCTGTGCCTGAAGGCAGGTTGTGTGGCGCGATGCCAACTGTGTGCGGGGCGCTGTAACTGGCAACGTACTGTATGCCAGCGAGTGGCAGCGAATGATCATCAAGAGTGCATGCGTGAAGGAAAAGTATTTAGTAAATATCCAAGAGCTTACATAATTTATAAATAAATTTAGCGTTTGCAATTGTACTTGCGTACCCAGCTAAAAAGTCCTCAAAATCTGGAATTCAATTCTTGCCATCAATTATCATTATATTTAAGGAATTATAATACCATGTATATGAATAGACACAAGAAACTTACAATACTCACAATTATATAAACTAACCTCACAACATTACTGTAGTTAAAATATTTTAGGGTATGTTAAATTTTTTTAATTAAAGTTTTGTTTGTGATAGCATCACTGAAGATGATAACTTAATGTCATTGAAACGCGTTTGAGATTAAAGTTTTTATAATTGTAAGCTATATATATTTCTTGTGTTTATAACTATAATTCACAAGCCAGCTCGAACATTGTTTGTATGTATGTGAATGTAAACTAATGTTTTATTATAACTGGATAACGATTATTTAAAAAATATAGTCCTACATATTAACTATCATATTTTATTACTTAATTTAAGCAAATAAAATATATTTCTAAATATATCCTATACAAAATTAATTTTGAATGTTATTAAACATATCCTCTATATAATCTCCTAGTAGATACAAAATAAACTGTTAGTCTTTAATCGACGCCATTACAAACCCCTCCCTCCGCTTCCGGATATCTTCGGAACAATTCGTTCAACTTCACAAGCCTAACGGAAAATGTTCCTATGATGCAGACTGGCAGATTTTTCTCCGTCCCGAAAAGTGTCAGCCACGCATAAAGAACATTTTCTATTGAAAATGAATATGTGTAGGTGGATACATTTATAGGAGAGTGTTTGTTTAAGAGAGTGTAGGTGTATGAGACTATATGTGTAGGAGAATATATGTATATGACGGTGTATGTGTAGGAGAGTGTATATACAGGAGAGTATATTATGTGAAGGATGGAGTGTATATGTAAGAGAGTGTTTATGTAGGAAGTGTATGTGTAGGAGAGAGTATATACAGGAGAGTATATTATGTGAAGGATGAAGTGTATATGTAAGAGCGTGTATATGTAGGAGAGTGTATATACAGGAGAGTATATTATGTGAAGGATGGAGTATATATGTAGGAGAGTGTATATGTAGGAGAGTGTATGTGTAGGAGAGTGTATATATAGGAGAGTATATTATGTGAAGGATGAAGTGTATATGTAAGAGCGTGTATATGTAGGAGAGTGTATATACAGGAGAGTATATTATGTGAAGGATGGAGTGTATATGTAGGAGAGTGTATATGTAGGAGAATGTATGTGTAGGAGAGTGTATGTGTACGAGAGTATATATGTAGGAGAATATATATGTATATGAGGGTGTATGTGTAGGAGAATGTATATACAGGAGAGTATATTATTTGAAGGATGGAGTGTATATGTAGGAGAGTGTATATACAGGAGAGTATATTATGTGAAGGATGGAGTGTATATGTAGGAGAGTGTATGTGTAGGAGAGTGTATGTGTAAGAGAGTGTGTATGCAGTAGATTGTATGTGTACGAGATTCTATATGTAGGAGAATATATTTATATGAGGGTGTATGTGTAGGAGAGTGTATATACAGGAGAGTATATTATGTGAAGGATGGAGTGTATAGTAGGAGAGTGTATATGTAGGAGAATGTATGTGTAGGAGAGTGTATATACAGGAGAGTATATTATGTGAAGGATGGAGTGTATATGTTCCTACATATACACTCCATCCTTCACATAATATACTCTCCTGTATATACACTCTCCTACACATACATTCTCCTACATATACACTCTCCTACTATACACTCCATTCTTCACATAATATATAGTGTATATACAGGGGAGTATAGTATGTGAAGGATGGAGTGTATATGTAGGAGAGTGTGTATATAGGAGAGTGTATGTGTAGGAGAGTGTATATACAGGAGAGTATATTATGTGAAGGATGGAGTGTATATGTAGTAGGAGTGTATGTGTAGGAGAGTGTATGTGAAGGAGAGTGTATGTGTAGGAGAGTGTATGTGTGAGAGATTATATGTTTATAAGAGTCTATGTATAGGAGAGTGTATGTGTAGGAGAGTGTATGTACAGGAAAGTCTATTATATATATGAGAGTGTATGTGTAGGAGAGTGTATGTGTGAGAGATTATATGTTTATAAGAGTCTATATATAGGAGAGTGTATGTGTAGGAGAGTGTATGTACAGGAAAGTCTATTGTATATATGAGAGTGTATGTGTAGGAGAGTGTATGTGTAGGAGAGTGTATGTGTAGGAGAGTGTATTATATATATATATATGAGAGTGTATGTGTAGGAGACTGTATGTACAGGAAAGTCTATTATATATATGAGAGTGTATGTGTAGGAAAGTGTATGTGTAGGAGAGTGTATGTGTAGGAGAGTGTATGTACAGGAAAGTCTATTATATATATGAGAGTGTATGTGTAGGAGAGTGTATGTACAGGAAAGTCTATTATATATATGAGAGTGTATGTGTAGGAGAGTGTATGTGTAGGAGAGTATATGTGTAGGAGAGTGTATGTGTAGGAGAGTGTATGTGTAGGAGAGTGTATGTGTAGGAGAGTGTATGTGTAGGAGAGTGTATGTGTAGGAGGGTGTATGTGTAGGAGAGTGTATGTGTAGGAGAGTATATGTGTAGGAGAGTGTATGTGTAGGAGAGTGTATGTGTAGGAGAGTGTATGTGTAGGAGAGTGTATGTGTAGGAGAGTGTATGTGTAGGAGGGTGTATGTGTAGGAGAGTGTATGTGTAGGAGAGTGTATGTGTAGGAGAGTGTATGTGTAGGAGAGTGTATGTGTAGGAGAGTGTATGTGTAGGAGAGTGTATGTGTAGGAGAGTGTATGTGTAGGAGAGTGTATGTGTAGGAGAGTGTATGTGTAGGAGAGTGTATGTGTAGGAGAGTGTATGTGTAGGAGAGTATATGTGTAGGAGAGTGTATGTGTAGGAGAGTGTATGTGTAGGAGAGTGTATGTGTAGGAGAGTGTATGTGTAGGAGAGTGTATGTGTAGGAGAGTGTATGTGTAGGAGAGTGTATGTGTAGGAGAGTGTATGTGTAGGAGAGTGTATGTGTAGGAGAGTGTATGTGTAGGAGAGTGTATGTGTAGGAGAGTGTATGTGTAGGAGAGTGTATGTACCAACTAAAGCTGGTTACCAAAAGGTAAGAGAATAACTTATTACTACAAAAATGGATTCACGTATTTTGTAAACTACAATAAATCAATAACAAAAAAATAAATTATGCAAACCAAACAACAATAAATAATTTACTAGCATCTATCTATATTTTACTTTATTTTATAATAGCGAATATTAAACAAATTTTAAAATGTTACTTTTTAACAAACATTGACGGGTTATTTGATGACGTGAAACTGAATATGCTTTAAGGACATTGGAAATGTAGGAAAGGGGTGGGGGTCTTTGAAGGAAGTCTTAATAACTTCCCCCGGCGATGTCAGCATGAAACAGAGCTGGCTGCAAAGCACAGAGCGCTACAGTTGTTGGAGAAGCTCCGTACTATCTAAAGGCGTAAGGGACAATACAATGGGCTGGAAAAGGCCACCAACAAGAATAGCTGCGTTAAACGCCTACACAAAAACCACACTCTTATAATATAAATTTGTGCGCTCCCTGAAACTATCATGAAACAACCTAATAAATCGAAAATCCAAATCTATTTTTAGACAACTGACATACTTTGATAAATTACTCATAAATGATTAATTTAAATTACCGTTTTAGAATTTAACGTTTTAAATTTTGAAATTCATATCATACTATATCAATTGAAATCATATTGTTTGGTTATACTGTATTAAACTATATTAAATTACATCAAATTATATCATACCATAATATATAATATTATATACGAGAATACTAGTAATATTATATACTAGTACACTACTATATTTCATTACTTTATATCAAGTATTATATTATAAGTTATTATGATACATATTGGTATATTACATTACATTATATCATACATTATACTATACTATAATATATTATATTACATTATACTATTCTTTAATAAACTATACTGTACTATATTATAGTAGCCATACTGTATTGTACTGTACTATAATATAATGTAATGTAACAATTTACTGTGCTGTACTACACTGTACTGTACTGAGTAGTTATGTGTTGAGTGATACTATGTTACATAATACTAAACTATATTATACTGCACTATACTATAATACGCTACGCTAAACTAAACTACACCATATGGTATTATATTATATTAAAATATATTATATTATATTGCGTTGCATTACATTACATTGTATTATGTTATATACCATTATAATATATTATATTACATTACATTAAAAATAATATATTATGTTACATTATATTATATATTATATTACATTACATTATATAATAATATATTATGTTACATTATATTATATTATAATATATATTATTATAATATATATTGTATATTATTATATTATATTATATTACACTCATCACATTTATTTTAAATCTAAATACATATTCAAATAATGCTGTTTATAAGTTTCTTCTTTATGTAATTTATTTAAAAGACTACGGCCCGTGTCGAGAAACAGACATGATGCTTGCATGGCGTTAAAAAGGATAAGGGTACAAAGGTCCTCCTTTATTAGGACGATAAGTCAATTTATGTGAAGATAACACATGTTTTCCATAAGCGGCAATAATAAATATTGCAAAAGCCGTCGTTTGATGGGCCAGATGTTTGCTGAAGACTATCCGATGGCCCCTTAAATCAATACTCACAGCTACCATCACCTCTCTTGGATCGATGCCAGAAGCTGGCACCTCTGCTTGCCTGTCTTTGCTTCCTAGCAGACGCTCAACTCCGTCCAGCGACGAAATGTATATTTTAGTTTTTATTGTAGGTCGATTTTCCAGTTATTGTTTGTTAAATACTTATTTTTGCCTACAATACAAAACAATATTCAGACATAAAACGACAGTTTCTTTATGATAGATTTAGGTCTTGTACATCCCATCTGCACTTGCTGTGTTAGCTTACCTTTTTTAGTCTAGCTCTTTATTAAATCTTTATCTTCTCACTTCTGTCTTGTTTACTGATAGTGAGATACAATATTTCGCCACAAAATATAATTTGTTGGGATAATTCACTATGTTTAAATAATAATATTAATCAATTATGGCACTATTGTTGGTTATCATTTGCTACCATTTTGTTAACATTGCTATGTTACCATTAATTACTTTGTTGGCATATCGTTAGCATTACTGTGTTATCATACCTTTGCCATCAATTACTTTGGTGAAATATTATTAGAATTTCTTTGTTGGCATATTGTTGCCATTACGTTTTTACCATTATTTTGATGGGTTATTGATGGCATTACTTTGATACTATATTGTTACAATTACTTTGTTGGGAGATTGTTGGCAATACTTTCTACCATATGATTACCATTAATTACTTTCTTGGCATATTGTTGCAATTACGTTTTTACCATTACTTTGATGGGTTATTGATGGCATTACTTTGATACTATATTGTTACAATTACTTTTTTGGGAGATTGTTGGCAATACTTTCTTACCATATGATTACCATTAATTACTTTGTTGGCATATTGTTGCCATTACGTTTTTACCATTACTTTGATGGGTTATTGATGGCATTACTTTGATATTATATTGTTGCAATTACTTTGTTAGGAGATTGTTGGCAATACTTTCTTACCATATGATTACCATTAATTACTTTGTTGGCATATTGTTGCCATATTGTTGCCATTACGTTTTTACCATTACTTTGATGGGTTATTGATGGCATTACTTTGATACTATATTGTTTCAATTACTTTGTTGGGAGATTGTTGGCAATACTTTCTTACCATATGATTACCATTAATTACTTTGTTGGCATATTGTTGACATTAATATGTTACTATATTGTTACCATTAATTACTTTGTTGGCATATTGTTGACATTAATATGTTACCATATTGTTACCATTAATTACTTTGTTGGAATATTGTTGAAATTACTTTAGTACCAATACTTTGTTGGCATTACTTTGGTACCATATTGCTACAATTACTTTGGTACAATATTGCTACAATTACTTTGTTGGGATATTGTTGGCATTACTTTAGTACCACTATTTTGTTAGAACTACTTTGATATCATTATTGTGTTGGCATTACTTTGGTACCATTATTGTGTTGGCATTACTTTAGTACCATATTGTTACTCTATTACTTTGATAATAATTACTTACGTAGATTCTGCCATTGTATTCACTGGTTGAACAGGCATTAGCATAGAGTTGATTTAATGACGAGAGGAATACCATTGGTTGCACCATCTCGTCGAATATTACACCGAGGATGATGACTACTAACTCAATCATGTCGGAGCCTTAAATCTCAAAAGCTCACTGCACTGTAAAAGCTTTTTTCTTCCGTATAAAACTTTGAATATTACGAAACGGCCTGTTGATGGCAGTTGATTCGCCGAAACCTATACCATTGATCAAAAGTTGAGTAGAAAAATAAAAGAGGTTCACATTCCCTGAATTGTTTCTTCACACCGCTTTACTTCTTTCTGTTACCCTTACATTTTATATTTCGATTAAGCTGAAGTAAAAACTAATTAGGGCAACGAAAATATACAAATTGTCGCATTAAAATACTTGTAAACAGCTATAGGCTGTGGCTTATACCGCAGGGATAACGTTCAGGGGGTAACAACAGTAGGTCGCCCCGTAACAGGAACCATGGCAGGCCATAGCTCTCCCTTACTCTCGGAATCATTGTGGCTTCTCATTCCATCTACGTTCCCGTATCCTTACTCGTGCTCCCAGCAGAGAGGCCTTCTCCAAGTACGCGCCCCTTCCTACTTGATACAAGGGGTGTTTTAACTTACATATCTCCCCCATCAACTTTATAAGAGAACTATTGGAATGTTGTTTTAATTCATCGTAGCTGTTTCCGTAAACAATTTTATTTATGACTTATATTTATACCTAAAACGACTTGAAAACTCTTGTGGGACTTTAAATAATATGCGAAAATAAACGAAAAAGTAACAATGTAACTTAAATTATTCTTTAGCAACAGTCACATCTTGAGAGTATTTGCGACATGCCTCGTGCATGTTGCCTTTGCAGTTTACTTACTTTGTGATACAATTACAAACAATCTATGAGAGTGTTAACTAATAATTAATTGCCTAGGATAACTATCTCCAGGGAATGCCTGCAATTAGAAGAATTTCGTTGAGTTCGTACGATCACGGCCAGAGATTACCTAAGAAAAAAAAGTATATATTTGTGACATGCACAAGACAACACAGGCAGACAGCAAGGAGAGTGTAGGAAATGCTTCTAGCAGAGGGTAAGCAAACAATGCCACATCTGTACTTGAAGTAGACAGGACTAGGTAGATCCATCAAGCAAGGAGAACTTGAGGATAACGCAAAGATTTAGAGGCAGCTAGTATGCATAAAAGACAGCACAGGCGGACAGCAAGGAGAGTGTAGGAAGTGCTTCGAGCAGAGAGAGCGCAAACCATGGCGTCTCTGTACCTGACGTAGACGGGATTAGGTTGATCCATCAAGCAAGTAGGACCTGAGGATGACGCAAAGACTTCTAAGCAGCTTGTACGTACAAAAGACAGGATGAAGGACAGCAAGGAGACTATAGAAAGGGCTTCGACCAGAGCGGGTGCAAAACAAGCCACCTCTGTACCTGAAGTAGACGGGACTAGGTGGATCCATCAAGCAAATAGGAGCTGAGGATAACTCAAAGACTTAGAAGCAGCTCGTACGTACAGAAGACAGGCTGCAGGTCAGCAAGAAGAGTGTAGAAATACTCCCAAGCAGACAGGGCGCTAACCATACCGCCTCTGTACCTGAAGTAGACAAGACTAGGTAGGTTCATCAAGCAAAGAGTACTTGTGGATAACGTAAAGACTTAGAAGCAGCTTCAACGTACAGGAGACAGCACAGGCGGACAGCAAAGATACTGAAAAAAGTGCTTCGAGATTAGAGTTCGCAAACCAGGCATCTTCACTACTTGAAGTAGACAGGTTTAGTTAAGTACATCAAGCAAGTAGAACGTGAGGATAACTTATAGGCAGCTTGTACGTACAGAAGACAGCACTATTGGACATCAAGGAGACTGAACAAAGTGCATCGAGTTGAGGGGGCGCAAAACCATGCCTCTTCACTACTTGAAGTAGACAGGTTTAGTTAGGTACATCAAGCAAGTAGAACGTGAGGATAACTTATAGGCAGCTTGTACGTACAGAAGACAGCACTATTGGACATCAAGGAGACTGAACAAAGTGCATCGAGTTGAGGGGGCGCAAAACCATGCCTCTTCACTACTTGAAGTAGACAGGTTTAGTTAGGTACATCAAGCAAGTAGAACGTGAGGATAACTTATAGGCAGCTTGTACGTACAGAAGACAGGCTGCAGGTCAGCAAGAAGAGTGTAGAAATACTCCCAAGCAGACAGGGCGCTAACCATACCGCCTCTGTACCTGAAGTAGACAAGACTAGGTAGGTTCATCAAACAAAGAGGACTTGTGGATAACGTAAAGACTTAGAAGCAGCTTGTACGTACAGAAGACAGGCTGCAGGTCAGCAAGAAGAGTGTAGAAATACTCCCAAGCAGACAGGGCGCTAACCATACCGCCTCTGTGAAGTAGACAAGACTAGGTAGGTTCATCAAACAAAGAGGACTTGTGGATAACGTAAAGACTTAGAAGCAGCTTGTACGTACAGAAGACAGGCTGCAGGTCAGCAAGAAGAGTGTAGAAATACTCCCAAGCAGACAGGGCGCTAACCATACCGCCTCTGTGAAGTAGACAAGACTAGGTAGGTTCATCAAACAAAGAGGACTTGTGGATAACTCAAAGACTTAGAAGCAGCTCGTACGTACAGAAGACAGGCTGCAGGTCAGCAAGAAGAGTGTAGAAATACTCCCAAGCAGACAGGGCGCTAACCATACCGCCTCTGTACCTGAATTAGACAAGACTAGGTAGGTTCATCAAACAAAGAGGACTTGTGGATAACGTAAAGACTTAGAAGCAGCTTGAACGTACAGGAGACAGCACAGGCGGACAGCAAAGATACTGAAAAAAGTGCTTCAAGATTAGAGTTCGCAAACCAGGCATCTTCACTACTTGAAGTAGACAGATTTAGTTAGGTACATCAAGCAAGTAGAACGTGAGGATAACTTATAGGCAGCTTGTACGTACAGAAGACAGCACTATTGGACATCAAGGAGACTGAACAAAGTGCATCGAGTTGAGGGGGCGCAAAGCCATGCCTCTTCACTACTTGAAGTAGACAGGACTAGGTAGATACATCAAGCAAGGAGGACTTCAGGATAACTTATAGGCAGCTTGTACGTACAGAAGACAGCACTATTGGACATCAAGGAGACTGAACAAAGTGCATCGAGTTGAGGGGGCGCAAAACCATGCCTCTTCACTACTTGAAGTAGACAGGACTAGGTAGATACATCAAGCAAGGAGGACTTCAGGATAACTCAAAGACTTAGAAGCAGCTCGTACGTACAGAAGACAGGCTGCAGGTCAGCAAGAAGAGTGTAGAAATACTCCCAAGCAGACAGGGCGCTAACCATACCGCCTCTGTACCTGAAGTAGACAAGACTAGGTAGGTTCATCAAGCAAAGAGGACTTGTGGATAACGTAAAGACTTAGAAGCAGCTTCAACGTACAGGAGACAGCACAGGCGGACAGCAAAGATACTGAAAAAAGTGCTTCGAGATTAGAGTTCGCAAACCAGGCATCTTCACTACTTGAAGTAGACAGGTTTAGTTAAGTACATCAAGCAAGTAGAACGTGAGGATAATTTATAGGCAGCTTGTACGTACAGAAGACAGCACTATTGAACATCAAGGAGACTGAACAAAGTGCATCGAGTTGAGGGGGCGCAAAACCATGCCTCTTCACTACTTGAAGTAGACAGGTTTAGTTAGGTACATCAAGCAAGGAGGACTTCAGGATAACTTATAGGCAGCTTGTACGTACAGAAGACAGCACTATTGGACATCAAGGAGACTGAACAAAGTGCATCGAGTTGAGGGGGCGCAAAACCATGCCTCTTCACTACTTGAAGTAGACAGGACTAGGTAGATACATCAAGCAAGGAGGACTTCAGGATAACTTATAGGCAGCTTGTACGTACAGAAGACAGCACTATTGGACAGCAAGGAGACTGAACAAAGTGCATCGAGATGAAGGGGAGCAAACCATTCCTCTTCTCTACTTGAAATAGAAGGGACTAGGTAGGTACATCAAGCAAGGAGGACTTGAGGATAACTTATAGGCAGTTTGTACGTACAGAAGACAGCACTGGCGGACAGCACGGAGACTGAGAGAAGTGCATCGAATTAAGGGTGCGAAATCCATGCCGCTTCTCTATTTGAAATAGAAGGGACTAGGTAGGTACATCAAGCAACGAGGACTTGAGGATAACTTATAGGCAGTTTGTACGTACAGAAGACAGCACTGGCGGACAACAAGGAGACTGAACGAAGTGCATCGACAAAAGAGTTCGCAAAACATATCTCTTTACTACTTGCAGTACACAGGACTAGGTAGGTACATCAAGCAAGGAGTACTTGAGGATAACATATAGGCAGCTTCTACGAACAGAAGCCAACACTAGAGAAAAGCAAGGAGACTCTACGTAGTGTATCGAGTTGAGGGGGTGAAAAACCATGCCTCTTATCTACTTGAAGTAGACAGGACTGGGTAGGTACATAAAACGAGAAGGACTTGAGGATAACTTATAGGCAGCTTGTACGTACAGAAGACAGCACTGGAGGATAGCAAGGAGACTGAAAGAGGTGCATCAAGTTAGAGGTTGCAAACCATGCCTCTTCTCTGCTTGAAGTAGACTGGACTAGGTAGGTACATCAAGCAAAATGACTTGAGGATAACTTATAAGCAGCTTCTACGTACGGAAGACAGCACTGGAGGACAGCAATGAGACTGGTCGAAGTGCATCGAGTTAAGGGGACGCAAACTACTCTAAGAGGCGCCGCTTCTCTACTTGAAGTAGACGGGACTAGATAGGTTCATCAAGCAAGAAGAGCTTGAGGATAAAACAGTGACAGGCAACTTGTACATATTGAGCACAGGCTTTTGGACAAAAAGGATATTGTAAGAAGAGCTTCGCACAGAGGACGAGCTAGCCATGCCGCCTCTGTTCTTGAAGCACACGGAGCTAGATAGGTTCATCAAGCAACGTGAGCTTGAGGATATCGCAGTGTCAGGCAGCTTGTAAATACAGAGGACAGTCTTTAGTACAACAAGGATATGTAAGAAGAGCTTCACACAGAAGACGAGCAAGCCATGCCGCCTCTGTACCTAAAGTAGACAGGACTAGATAGGTTCATCAAGCAAGGTGAGCTTGAGGATAACGCAGTGACAGGCAGCTTGTAAATACAGAGCACAGGCTTTAGTACAACAAGGATATATTAAGATGAGCTTCGCAAAGAGGACGAGCTAGCCATGCCGATTCTGTACCTGAAGTAGACGGGGTAGATAGGTTCATCAAGCTAGGTGAGCTTGAGGATAACGCAGTGACAGGCAGCTTGTACATACAGAGGACAGTCTTTAGTACAACAAGGATATTGTAAGACAAGCTTCGCACAGAGGACGAGTTAGCCATACCGACTATGTACTTGAAGTAGACGGGGCTAGATAAATTTAGCAAGCAAGGTGACCTTGAGGATAACGCAGTGACAGGCAGCTTGTACATACAGAGGACAGGCTTTAGTTCAACAAGGATATTGTAAGAAGAGCTTCGCACAGAGGACGAGCAAGCATTGCCGCCTCTGTACCTGAAGTAGATGGGGCTAGATAGGTTCATCATGCAAGGTGAGCTTGAGGATAACGCAGTGACAGGCAGCTTGTACATACAGAGGACAGGCTTTAGTACAACAAGGAAATTGTAAGAAGAGCTTCACACAGAGGACGAGCAAGCAATGCCGCCTCTGTACCTGAAGTAGACGGGGCTAGATAGGCTCATAAAGCAAGGTGAGCTTGAGGATAACGCAGTGACAGGCAGCTTGTACATACAGAGGACAGGCTTTAGGACAACAAGGATATTGTAAGAATAGCTTCGCACAGAGGATGAGCTCGCCATGCCGCCTCTGTACCTGAAGTAGACGGAGCTAGATAGGTTCATCAAGCAAGGTGAGCTTGAGGATAACGCAGTGACAGGCAGCTTGTACATACAGAGGACAGGCTTTAGTACAACAAGGATATTGTAAGAAGAGCTTCGCACAGAGGATGAGCTCGCCATGCCGCCTCTGTACCTGAAGTAGACGGAGCTAGATAGGTTCATCAAGCAAGTTGAGCTTGAGGATAACGCAGTGACAGGCAGCTTGTACATACAGAGGACAGGCTTTAGTACAACAAGGATATTGTAAGAAGAGCTTTGTACAGAGGAAGACCTAGAAATGCCACCTCTGTACTTGAAGTAGACTGGGCTAGATAGGTTCATCAAGCAAGATGAGCTTGAGGATAACGCAGTGACAGGCAGCTTGTACATACAGAAGACAGGCTTTAGGACAACGAGGATATTGTAAGAAGAGCTTCGCACAGAAGACGAGTTAGTCATGCCGCCTCTGTACCTGAAGTAGACGGGGCCAGATAGGTTCAACAAGCAAGGTGAGCTTGAGGATAACGCAGTGACAGGCAGCTTGTACATACAGAGGACAGGCTTTAGGACAACAAGGATATTGTAAGAAGAGCTTCGCACAGAGGACGAGCTAGCCATGCCGCCTCTGTACCTGACGTTGACGGGGCTAGATAAGTTCATCAAGCAAGGTGAGCTTGAGGATAACGCAGTGACAGGCAGCCTGTACATACAGAGGACAGGCTTTAGGACAACAAGGATATTGTAAGAATAGCTTCGCACAGAGGACGAGCTCGCCATACCGCCTCTGTACCTGAAGTTGACGGGGCTAGATAGGTCATCAAGCAAGGTGAGATTGAGGATAACGCAGTGACAGGCAGCTTGTACATACAGAAGACAGGCTTTAGGACAACGAGGATATTGTAAGAAGAGCTTCGCACAGAAGACGAGTTAGTCATGCCGCCTCTGTACCTGAAGTAGACGGGGCCAGATAGGTTCAACAAGCAAGGTGAGCTTGAGGATAACGCAGTGACAGGCAGCTTGTACATACAGAGGATAGGCTTTAGGACAACAAGGATATTGTAAGAAGAGCTTCGCACAGAGGACGAGCTAGCCATGCCGCCTCTGTACCTGACGTTGACGGGGCTAGATAAGTTCATCAAGCAAGGTGAGCTTGAGGATAACGCAGTGACAGGCAGCCTGTACATACAGAGGACAGGCTTTAGGACAACAAGGATATTGTAAGAATAGCTTCGCACAGAGGACGAGCTCGCCATACCGCCTCTGTACCTGAAGTTGACGGGGCTAGATAGGTCATCAAGCAAGGTGAGATTGAGGATAACGCAGTGACAGGCAGCTTGTACATACAGAAGACAGGCTTTAGGACAACAAGGATATTGTAAGAAGAGCTTCGCACAGAGGACGAGCTCGCCATACCGCCTCTGTACCTGAAGTTGACGGGGCTAGATAGGTTCATCAAGCAAGGTGAGATTGAGGATAACGCAGTGACAGGCAGCTTGTACATACAGAGGACAGGCTTTAGGACAACAAGGATATTGTAAGAAGAGCTTCGCACAGAGGACGAGCTAGCCATGCCGCCTCTGTACCTGACGTTGACGGGGCTAGATAAGTTCATCAAGCAAGGTGAGCTTGAGGATAACGCAGTGACAGGCAGCCTGTACATACAGAGGACAGGCTTTAGGACAACAAGGATATTGTAAGAATAGCTTCGCACAGAGGACGAGCTCGCCATACCGCCTCTGTACCTGAAGTTGACGGGGCTAGATAGGTCATCAAGCAAGGTGAGATTGAGGATAACGCAGTGACAGGCAGCTTGTACATACAGAAGACAGGCTTTAGGACAACAAGGATATTGTAAGAAGAGCTTCGCACAGAGGACGAGCTCGCCATACCGCCTCTGTACCTGAAGTTGACGGGGCTAGATAGGTTCATCAAGCAAGGTGAGATTGAGGATAACGCAGTGACAGGCAGCTTGTACATACAGAAGACAGGCTTTAGGACAACAAGGATATTGTAAGAAGAGCTTCGCACAGAGGACGAGCTCGCCATTCCGCCTCTGTACCTGAAGTTGACGGGGCTAGATAGGTCATCAAGCAAGGTGAGATTGAGGATAACGCAGTGACAGGCAGCTTGTACATACAGAAGACAGGCTTTAGGACAACAAGGATATTGTAAGAAGAGCTTCGCACAGAGGACGAGCTCGCCATACCGCCTCTGTACCTGAAGTTGACGGGGCTAGATAGGTCATCAAGCAAGGTGAGATTGAGGATAACGCAGTGACAGGCAGCCTGTACATACAGAGGACAGGCTTTAGGACAACAAGGATATTGTAAGAATAGCTTCGCACAGAGGACGAGCTCGCCATACCGCCTCTGTACCTGAAGTTGACGGGGCTAGATAGGTCATCAAGCAAGGTGAGATTGAGGATAACGCAGTGACAGGCAGCTTGTACATACAGAAGACAGGCTTTAGGACAACGAGGATATTGTAAGAAGAGCTTCGCACAGAACACGAGCTAGCCATGCCGCCTCTGTACCTGAAGTAGACGGGGCTAGATAGGTTCATCAAGCAAGGTGAGCTTGAGGATAACGCAACGACTTTGAAGCAGCATGTACGTACAGAAAATTTCGTTGGCTGACAGCAATGAGACTGTTGTATTGGGGGCGCAAACCCTGCCGCTTCTATATCGGAGGTGGTGGTTACAGCGAGTGGTAAAGCCGGTGCTATAACACAATCTGGCAGTAATCTATATGTGAGGGGGCTTCCTTTGTGGAACACGCTCGCCTATGTGACTCTAGGTAATGGCGAGGGGACAGATTCAACTATACTCAATCTACTGTATCAACCTTATCAAATTTTTAATTTTGTTGTAAAATTAATTCTCAATTTAAGTATACTAGTTTTCTAAAATATAATTTTAATTCACTGATACAATGAAACTCGTAAAGCAGATTTACACACAAAAGTTGGCTGAAACTATTGTTAGGGAGTAAATTACATGCTGTCCTTGCGTGACGGAATCTCTTAACGGGGCTACAGGTGCGACCACCTTAGTCCTAATTAACTACTTTAGGCGTTGCTTAGTCTTGTGAATATTGATTTTTCCCCTTTACAATGGTCTTATACAGAGTGTTCCTAAATACGCATGAGTTTTTTTAGCATTTAAATAGTCTAATTGTTTTTAAGGATTTTTAAAACGGTTTCTTATAAGTTAAACATGTCACAGACAATTTAGAATTATTTCAAACAAACGCTTTACGAAATCTGATATAGGTCCAACTAGGCACCTTGTTTGTGCTACTTCGAACCTCTGAGAGGTAACTTACAAATTGCCTGTGTAGCGTTACACACTAATTGAGAGGTAATGCTATACAAGTGTTTGTGTGTGTGTGTGTGTGTGTGTGTGTGTGTGTGTGTGTGTGTGTGTGTGTATGTGTGTGTGTGTGTGTGTGTGTGTGTGTGTGTGTGTGTGTGTGTGTGTGTGTGTGTGTGTGTGTGTGTGTGTGTGTGTGTGTGTGTGTGTGTGTGTGTGTGTGTGTGTGTGTGTGTGTGTGTGTGTGTGTGTGTGTGTGTGTGTGTGTGTGTGTGTGTGTGTGTGTGTGTGTTGCTGGTGGCAGAAGCAAGACGGCGAGAGTCTCTACACTGCCTGGAATGTCCCGCTGACACTACCGCCAAAACCTCACTTTAAATAATCGTGATATCTAATGCCAATATTTCACGTCAACAGATTTGTAACAAAGGATAAAACATGTAACTTCAAGTCGATATCCTTCGTGTTACGGATAAAGTCTACAGTAGGATAGGTTAGGTTAGGTGAAGTTATTCAGGATATGGCAACGTTGCCCGAATACGATGTATAGATGCAAACCATGACTTTTATCTCGTCCTTGGGCAGAATCATTTCTACTTGCATTTTGATGGTTATATTTATAAAAGCACTATAGGTATTCATTTCAATAAAACTTAAGTAAAATATTAATTTATTTACTGACAAAAAGGAAAGAACTGGACAAACATTGAACAAATTTTAAATATAATATAAATGAGGTTAGGTTTTTATTTAACTCGTTAAGATAGATTAGGTTGTGTTATCTTATGTTACTTTTTACCGTAGGTCTTACTGAAGTCTTGCAACAAATTACAGGTTAGGTTAGGTTATAATTTGTAAGTTTTTATTATACATCTTACTAAAGTCTTGTAACAAATTATAGGCTAGATTAGGTTATAATGTGTTAGTTTTTCTTGTGCATCTTACTAAAGGCTTGTAACAAATTATAGGCTAGATTAGGTTATAATGTGTTAGTTTTTCTTGTGCATCTTACTAAAGGCTTGTAACAAATTATAGGCTAGATTAGGTTATAATGTGTTAGTTTTTCTTGTGCATCTTACTAAAGTCTTGTAACAAATTATAGGCTAGATTAGGTTATAATGTGTTAGTTTTTCTTGTGCATCTTGCTAAAGTCTTGTAACAAATTATAGGCTAGATTAGGTTATAATGTGTTAGTTTTTATTGTGCATCTTACTAAAGTCTTGTAACAAATTATAGGCTAGATTAGGTTATAATGTGTTAGTTTTTCTTGTGCATCTTACTAAAGTCTTGTAACAAATTATAGGCTAGATTAGGTTATAATGTGTTAGTTTTTATTGTGCATCTTACTAAAGTCTTGTAACAAATTATAGGCTAGATTAGGTTATAATGTGTTAGTTTTTCTTGTGCATCTTACTAAAGTCTTGTAACAAATTATAGGTTAGGTTAAGTATAATATGTTGGTTTTTATCGTATATCTTACTAAAGTCTTGTATCGTTTTGACGATTCAATTATTTTTATTGCTCAAGAAGATCATTAGCCTTTTAACCATTGTATTTTACAAACGTTTTTTAAAAACGTAATTATATACATTGTAGAGACAATTCTAGCCTTGAGTTTCGTAAAAGGCATCCTCGTCAACAATAAGTGAGGTTTGGATAATGACGCAAGTGTTATTAGAAGAATATCCACACAACAATGTGTGACATTTTCACATTTGGTTCCAACCGGAATTATTCTAATAGAAGTTAAACTTAATCGCTGACAATATAAACAACGTATCCATGTTTTCTGTACCGCGAGTAATTTTGATTTAATAAAGTCTTTCGCATCTGCCGAGTGTAAAACCTAGGCGTGTGTCATTGATTCAACCCTTATTACATAGATAAGAACTGTCGCCAAGTTGGAGGTTTAACGAACCGTGTGAGAGCTGATACTGGAAACCTCCTACCGGCTCCAACCGTTCCTAAAATCAGCTGATCTCGTGCCGTCTATAGGCAACCCGTCTATACCATTGATTTTATCATTCTTAACACCATTTCACATAACATGTAATGTGTTTACAATTCGCTATAAGAAGTAATTTTGTTTTCGATATTTAAAGTGATCGCTCAATAAATTCTTTTTTATCAAAAAAGCAAGAGCTATTAAAAATACGACGTTCGTTAAAAATACGACATAACAAATGCAACGAAGCTGAAATTTGTTTTGTTTCTTCTATTGGCAAAATATTATATTAGTTTTCCAGATCGCTAAATTTTACACTTGGTATACAAAACCGACATACAGTATACTCATTATTGTAACTGTAAAGATAATATTTCAATTGATAAAGAGTTAATATTTTAACCCAAAAGGTATTTCATCGGTCGAACCGACCGCTAACATCATAATACACTTCTGAAAAATACCCGATAAGGAAAGGTTACTTTTGAGAGTTACACAGTACTTCGTCTAACCTATCACTAAATGCACGTTACACGTCCGAAAAATAATTGTTAAAGAACGGTTACTTATGACAGTTACACAGTACTTCATCTAATTGGCCCCTAATGCACGTTTCAATCCCAAAAAAGAGACACTAAAAAACGGTTACTTTTGAGAGTTACACAGTACTTCGTCTAACATATCACTAAATACCCTTTACACGTCAGAAAAATTGACGTTAAAGAACGGTTACTTTTAAGATATTACACAGTACTTCGTCTAAACTACCAACAAATGCACAATACACGTCCGACAAAGAGACACTAAATAACGGTCACTTTTGAGAGTTACACAGTACTTCGTCTAAACGACATTTAAATACACGTTTCATGTCAAACAAAGAGACGCTAAAGAACGGTCACTTTTGAGAGTTACACAGTACTTCGTCTAAACGACATTTAAATACACGTTTCTTGTCAAACAAAGAGACGCTAAAGAACGGTCACTTTTGAGAGTTACACAGTACTTCGTCTAAACGACATTTAAATACACTTTCCTGTCTAACAAAGAGACGCTAAAGAACGGTCACTTTTGAGAGTTACACAGTACTTCGTCTAAACGATCACTAAATGCAAGTAACATATCCGACAAAGAGACGCTAAAGAACGGTCACTTTTGAGAGTTACACAGTACTTCGTTTAAACGATCACTAAATGCAAGTTACATGTCCGACAAAGAGACGCTAAAGAACGGTTACTTTGAGAGTTACGCAGTACTTCGTCTAAACGACTTTAAATACACGTTTCATATCTAACAAAGAGACTCTAAAGAACGGTAACTTTTGAGAGTTACACAATACTTCGTCTAAACTACTAAAAAATGCACGTTACACGTCCAACAGAAAAGAACGGTTACTATTGAGAGTTACACAGTACTTCATCTAAACTATCTCTAAATGCAAGTTACACGTCCTTTAAAGAGACGCCAAAGAACGGTTAAATTTTGAGAGTTACACAGCACTTCGTCTAAACGATCATTAAATGCAAGTTACACGTCCGACAAAGAGACGCTAAAGAACGGTTAAATTTTGAGAGTTACACAGTACTTCGTCTAAACGATCACTAAATGCAAGTTACACGTCCGACAAAGAGACGCTAAAGACAGGTTACTTTTGAGAGTTACACAGTACTTCGTCTAAACTACTGATAAATGCAAGTTACACGTCCGAAAAAGAGACGCTAAAGAACGGTTACTTTTAGGAGTTACACAGTACTTTGTCTAAACGATCACTAAATGCAAGTTACACATCCGACAAAGAGACGCTAAAGAACGGTTACTATTGAGAGTTACACAGTACTTCATCTAAACGATCTCTAAATTCAAGTTACACGTCCGATAAAGAGGTGATAAATATCGGTTACTTTTGAGAGTTACATAGTACTTCGTCTAAACGATCACTAAATGCAAGTTACACGTCTGACAAAGAGACGCTAATGAACTGTTAATTTTAAGAGTTACACAGTACTTCGTCTAAACGACTTTAAATACACGTTTCATGTCTAACAAAGAGACTCTAAAGAACGGTCACTTTTGAGAGTTACACAATACTTCGTCTAAACTACTAAAAAATGCACGTTACACGTCCAACAGAAAAGAACGGTTACTATTGAGATTTACGCAGTACTTCATCTAAACTATCTCTAAATGCAAGTTACACGTCCTTTAAAGAGACGCTAAAGAACGGTTAAATTTTGAGAGTTACACAGTACTTCGTCTAAACGATCACTAAATGCAAGTTACACGTCCGACCAAGAGACGCTAAAGAACGGTTACTTTTGAGAGTTACACAGTACTTCGTCTAAACTACTAATAAATGCAAGTTACACGTCCGAAAAAGAAACGCTAAAGAACGGTTACTTTTAGGAGTTACACAGTACTTTGTCTAAACGATCACTAAATGCAAGTTACACATCCGACAAAGAGACGCTAAAGAACGGTTACTATTGAGAGTTACACAGTACTTCATCTAAATGATCTCTAAATTCAAGTTACACGTCCGATAAAAAGGTGATAAATATCGGTTACTTTTGAGAGTTACATAGTACTTCGTCTAAACGATCACTAAATGCAAGTTACACGTCTGACAAAGAGACGCTAATGAACTGTTACTTTTAAGAGTTACACAGTACTTCATCTGAACGACATTTAAATACACGTTTCATGTCTAACAAAGAGACGCTAAAGAACGGTCACTTTTGAGAGTTACACAGTACTTCGTCTAAACGATCACTAAATGCAAGTTACATGTCTGACAAAGAGACGCTAAAGAACGGTTAGTTTTTAGAGTTACAAAGTACCTCATATAAACGACCACTAAATAAATGTTACATGTCCGACAAAGAAACGCTAAAGAATGGTCATTTTTGAGAGATACACAATACTTCGTCTAAACTACTAAAAAATGCACGTTACACGTCCAACAAAGAGCACTACGGAACGGTTACTATTGAGAGTTACACAGTACTTCATCTAAACTATCTCTAAATGCAAGTTACACGTCCTTTAAAGAGACGCTAAAGAACGGTTAAATTTTGAGAGTTACACAGTACTTTGTCTAAACGATCACTAAATGCAAGTTTCACGTCCTACAAAGAGACGCTAAAGAACGGTTTTTTGAGAGTTACACAGTACTACGTCTAAACTACTACTAAATGCACGTTATACATCCAACAAAGAGACACTAAAGAACGGTTACTTTTGAGAGTTACACAGTACTTCGTCTAAACGATCACTAAATGCAAGTTACACATCCGACAAAGAGACGCTAAAGAACGGTTACTGTTGAGAGTTACACAGAACTTCATCTAAACGATCTTTAAATTCAAGTTACACGTCCGATAAAGAGGTGATAAATATCGGTTACTTTTGAGAGTTACACAGTACTTCGTCTAAACTACTAATAAATGCACGTTACACGTCCAACAAAGAGACGCTAAAGAACGGTTACTTTTGAGAGTTACACAGTACTTCGTCTAAACGACCACTAAATGCAAGTTACACATCTGACAAAGAGACGCTAAAGAACGGTTACTTTTGAGAGTTACAGAGTACTAAGTCTAAACTATCACTAAATACATGTTACACTCTAAGAGACGCTAAGCAACAATTACTTAGGTGAGCCCAACAATAAGAACAACTCGTTACCGAAATTGGAGGTCCGAAACATCCTTGCAGACCTGTCGAGAAGGTTTCAATTTTGTACCATTTTCTCTGAAGGACCATTAAACGGTTTCTCTTTATTAAACGCTAATACGAGTAGATGAATTTTCCTAAACTAAAGAAGAATGAATTTTTTTTAAATAAGACATCTCTGAAATTGACACCATTTCTTAGACAAGACCCAGCGACTCCCTATCCGGGGAGGGGGGTTAGAAGCTTCACCCTTAAAACATTATTGTAGAGTGCCTCTACATTTTTAAAACATTATCTACATCCCTTCTATCAGTTCTTTTTCAGTTTAATCTTAAATTGTGCACAAAAGTTCTAATTTGTTTCCATCATTGGGTGTGGGAGGGGAAATGAAACGGAGAAAAGTTTTCGCTCCATAGAAAATTGGGGACTGTGTGGACTTTCTCATTTCATTAACTCCGGGCGGGACCCCTATTGGCTCAAAGCTTTCAGCCAAGTATTACGACCACTGGGGACCTAGAATTTTCCATTCAATTCTTCCAATAAACCTGAACGCATAAAATGTGAAACGACCTCCTACATTATTGTACCTCTATATGCTATATGTAAATATGTTTTAAAATAAACAAAAGAAACAGTGACAAATGATAATTATGAGTGGTACACAAGCATATATATGAGCATAATATGAGTGGTGACAATGATAAACATAAGTGATAAATATGTTGAAACAGTGACATTTTTTGTTTGTAGAAAGGTTTTAATTTAATTTTTTTTTAACTAATACAATTATGTGCTCGAATTTCCGTTTCCGTTATAAGATACAAACACCTTCCCTTGTTACTCCGCCCCCTAATATATCTATACGGGCAGTAATGCAGAGGTAACGGATATAATGAGGATGTGAACGAAATAATACAGATTTGAAGGCAATAATAAGATGTGAAGGAATTAATGAAGAGGTAATGCTAATAATAAAAAGGTAATAGGAATAATGGAGATGTGAAAGCAATAATGAAGAGGAATTGCAATAATGAAGATGTTAAGGTAATAAGGAAGAGTTAATGGCAATAATGAAGATTTGAAGCCAATAATGAGGTATGTAAAGGGAATAATGAAGAGGTAATGCCAATAATAAAAAGTTAATGGGAATAATGAAGATGTAAAAGCAATAATGAAGAGGAATTGCAATAATGAAGATGTAAAGGGGATAATGAAGAGGTAATGGCAATAATGAGGATTTGAAGGCAATAATGAAGATTCGAAGCCAATAATGAAGATGTGAATGGCATAATGAAGAGGTAATGACAATAATAAAAAGGTAATGGGATGAATGAAGATGTGAAGGCAAAAATGAATATGAATTGCAATAATAAGGTGTGAAGGCAATAATGGACAGGTAATGGCAATAATGAAGATTTGATGAAAATAATGAAGATGTGAAGGAAATAATGAAGATTTCAAGGTTATAATTGCAATAATGAAGAGGTAATGCCAATAATAAAAAGGTAATGGCAATAATCAAGGTGTGAAGGCACAAATGAAGAGGTAGGCCTAATGGTATTAATAAAGAACGAAATGTAAACACATTTAATAAGAAGTGGGGTGAAAACGTGTTTAAACATTGTGTAAACGTTGCGTAAAAACTACACAAGTTCGACATTTATATGTTGGCACGTATGTAATCTGTAGGCACGATTAATAGCTCTGACGATATTGCGTTGCATTAAACGTGTAAAGGATCGCGTTAAAGTGACCGACAAATATTGGCGCAAGATGAACAGTCTGAAGAGTCGGGAAATTCTTTTAAATTACCATAATCTTGGATTTATTTATACCTTAAAAAGGAAAATGGGCGACGTCTTACATGACAAGTGTATAGAATAAATATCTTCCGACAGTTGCCAAAATGGCGGGAGGGGACGTCATTCTTTCGGAATAAAGAAGGGTTGTTCCGTGGGGGTTATGTAAGTGAACTATCACACACTCTATGCAGCTAAGAATAAAACTGACACTGTGATAGAGTCGAAGAGATAAGTGCAGAAAATGTAAATGTTTACACATTTAATTGAATACGTCCAATTATATAGACAGTAGAATTAGAAACAAATTTAAATACGCAAAACTTTGCCCTACATTTCGATCCTGAGGTGGAGTTCTCTCCAGGAGCTATAAATTCATTCAAAAACACTAATAATACACAAAAACGCAAATTTCCATGAACTGCCATTGAGAGATCGTGCGAGTACGACACTGAGATGTGATACATTCAACTTGATGCGGTTTACATATTTGGGTTTGTATTTGTAAGCAATGTCGAAGCTTTGTAAATTGGCTTATTTGTTAGTTTTAAGTATTGTAATGGCGATTTTTGCTGGAGGACAAATGATATAGGCCTAATATATGGAAACGTTCTGAGGAGGGTCGGTAGATCAATGACTTAAGGCTATTTGAGGATTGATCCGAATTTGTTGTCTATAATTGGTCGCCATATTCCTAAAAGTTGTTGGTGGAAAAAAAACTGGTAAAATTTACCCTTTAGAAGAGTTGGAGATGCATTCAAATGAATAATATAGGGTGTCAGTAGGGTGTTGCATCTAACAAAATTTTTGAAAAATAACCACTTGTAAAACTTTTATATATTATGCTACAACCAGGTCGAAAAATATTGCTATATATTACAGTTACTTGAATAACGATAAATTAAAACCGTAGTATTTTGAAAAAATAATCATAAGTAGTATTAAAAACTACTTTTGAGAGACAAAGATTACTTCTGATTTACTAATTAGATGTTATTTAGTTTTAAAACTTCGCATATTACTTGCTTCATATTATTTATCTTTTTGTAATTCCGCGATGTTTAAAATATTTAGAGAGATAATAATAATAATAATAATAAAAGGTTTCCTAATGTGTTTAAATATATACAATAATAATAATGAAAGGAAACTTCCCTTTTATGAATATCAAGAAGTTGTGCAGTAAACGCCTGCGGAGTGGCTACACGATAACCCGCAACAGACCATGATTAGTTAAACATCGTGCACCTTGATCATTTGAACGTTGCGTATGTACGTTGATTAGTTGACACGTTGGTCATTTGAAGCGGTGTGTGTTGGTGCCGATAGACATGTAAATATATAATACCCCCTCCCTGTTTGACTCGGGTACAGCGAGGGAAGCCAACCCCTCTTAGTTAGGAGCTTGCTTGCACCTCCCGTTCAGTGGGGGCCTTAATTTGGTTGCCTTCCTCCTACAAGTTGTTGTTGCAAATAAAACTGGTAAAACCCCCTCTAAAAGAGTTGGTGCCGATAAACATGAGAATATATATGGCCCATCCCTGTTTAACTCGGGTACAGCGAGGGGCGACGACCCGTCTTAGTAGGTGCAGCTGGCCGCACCCCCGTCCGTTAAATGGGACCGTCAAAGAAATAATTTACATTACAATAAATCCATACATAATTTGCTACATGAATAGTGTGATTATTTTTAAAAACCTAAAAAAATAGAAGCTGTTACTTAAGTCAGATACGTAACAATATTACAATTGTCTCACAACTACATCTTAAACAGTTAATTCTTACGTTATTATACGAATTGCCTTAGCGCAATACGCTCGAAACTTGAGTGTCGGATTGGCTGTTGTCAGTGTAAGCTGTTGTCAGTGTAAGCTGTTGTCAGTGTAAGCTGTTGTCAGTGTAAGCTGTTGTCAGTGTAAGCTGTTATCTTTATGCCACTTTGGTGAATAGCGTCGGCTATTTTGTTTTATAAAATTCTTGTTCATTAAATGTATGAACATAAAGGAATATATTTAACAAGAGAATCATCATCTAAACAACATTTATGAACAAGAAAAGAAGAAATTGAGAAATAGAAGCTAAATCACCAATTATATTTTGTAAAGTAGGAAGTACATAAATTAGGTTGAAAACCAGAATTCTTCCACCCAAGAATGATTAAATATTAAATCCCCATAATCAGTAAATAACATCCACTCCTATATGTAATAATTAGTTCTGTATTAGTCACTAATGGTGGCAACAATGCACTAACCAATAACACTGTACTCTTGGAAATATCCACTAACCCAGTAAATAGAGCTCTTAGTCACAAACACAGCTAGATCCAAACATTGGCATTTTTAGCTTTACATACAACTTTATTCCATCATTAACATCTTTGGAAAGTCTGCCAACTTTATAAATTCGTCAATAAGGTTGGCGAATAGAAATTCGTCAATTTAGTTAACTTATGGTTATGAACTTGGTTTCCATCATTGAAGATAGCATTGTTAAAATGGAAACGTAGAAAACTAAGGGCCAAAAAATCTAGATCTGTTATTCCATTGGTATACAAGGCTATTTCGTTCGGTTTGGGGGTGATGACTACTGTGCTCAAGGATAATGAAATATACCAAATTATTATTTTTGAGTTAAATAAACCAAACTAAAGTTTATACTTGAATATATGTCAACTTGCCTTCGGTAGCACTTACTTTCTGTCTCAATGAGGACCGTTGCAGTAGATGTATCAGACTGCTGTCTCTGACGTTTTATCGCAGGGTAGAACCTGGTGACAATGCCTCACGACAACCAATAAATAAAAAGTAAAAATGATACTAAAGCCAAGTGTTTACTGTGTACATACGTCGTCTCACAGAACTTGCGTTTACCGCTTGGATCTAATTACTCGTCCATTCAGAATTTATTATTGATTATTATTATCTGACTAAAGTGAAAACGTAACCCCAGAATGTAAATAAATAAATACGCTTGGATCCTACTAGAACAAGACGTCTCATACTTAGCAGAAACTTTAAGTCTTGCATTGTGCAAAACGCCCGACTCGGGTTTTATTCTATTTTGTGTGCAGGATGTTTGCGCTGTTATCGATCATTTCATGTAATTTGCCCTACGATATTATCTGTAAAGTACAGCTCAAGAACCGAATGATAATGTGGGACACTTTAAATTTTGTTGAATTGACAGTTATCAGATATCTCATTTGCTAAATCAATTATTATAAGACTTGTAATTTGTAGAATCAATTGTTATGACTTTAATATGTTCAACGGAAACTTATAAGACTAGAAATTTGTTTAATGGACTATTATAAAACTTAAAATCTGTTGAATCAATAGTTATAAGACTTCAAATTTTGTCAATGGATTTTTATAAGACTCTACATTTGTTCGATGGAATGTTATAAGACTTAAAATCTATTGAATCAGTTATTATGAGACTTCAAATCTGTTGAATCAATTGTTATAAGACTTCAAAGTTTGTCAATGTATTGTTAGAAGACTAAATTTGTTCGATGGAATGTTATAAGACTTTAAACTTGTTGAATCAATTATTATAAGACTTCAAATTTTATCAACGGATTGTTATGAGACTCTAAATTTGTTCAATAGAATGTTATAAAACTTCAAATCTGTTGAATCAATTGTTGTAAAACTTCAAATTTTTTCGTAAGATAGTTGTAAAACTTTAAATTTGTACAATGGAATGTTACAAGACGTTAAATTTGTTCATTGATTGTTATAAGACTTTAAATTTCTTGAATTGATTGTTATAAGCCTTCAAAATTAGTGTTATAATATTTCAAATTTGTTTTATTGTTACAAGGATTCATATTTGTTCAATTGAATTTATTATAAGACTTTAAATTGCTGAATTGACTAATACAAGATGAAAACTTTACATTTGTTTAATTGATTGTTACAATGTTTCAAATTCGTTCAATGTATTGTAATGACATTCAATTTGTTCAATTTAAACTTACTGAAATACATACCATTAATTGCATGGTAAAGGAGTGTATTTTTTGTTGGCCTACTCGTAGCTGGAACAAGATCTCATAGTGTGTGTCACTGAATACTAAATGCAAATTTAATAGTTTAGTAGTGCACTTAGTAGTTTTCAAACGAAATGTATAACATTCTGGTAATTTCACAATTTGTCCCATAATTTAACCCAAAGTATCTGTAGTCAAGACTAAAGTTTCCTAGATATAACGACAAATACAAAGTGCGTATCAAGTGATTCCAAGACACACAAGTCTATAGGCACTTGCAAATACACTCTGTCAAAATAAACTCATAAACTGTAAATTGTGGGGTTTGCTGAAGAAGAAAGTATCTATTGTCAGGACTAAAGTTTCTCAGATATAACGACAAATAAAAAGTGGGTCTCAAGTGATTACAAGACACCCTGGACTATAGGCACTTGCAAATACACTCAGCTCAAAGTAAACTCATAAAATGTAACTTGTGAGGTTTGCTGTAGAAGTATCTATAGTCAGGACTAAAGTTTCCTAAATATAACGACAAATACAAAGTGGGTATCAAGTGATTCCAAGACACACAAGTCTTTAGGCACTTGCAAATACACTCAGTCCAAATAAACTCATAAACTGTAAATTGTGGGGTTTGCCGAAGAAGAAAGTATCTGTAGTCAAAACTAAAGTGTCCCAGATATAACGACAAATACATAGTGGGTCTCAAGTAATTGCAAGACACACTAGTCTATAGGCACTTGCAAATACACTCAGTCAAAATAAACTCATAAACTGTAAATTGTGGGGTTTGCTGAAGAAGAAAGTATCTGTAGTCAAGACTAAAGTGTCCCAGATATAACAACAAATACAAAGTGGGTCTCAAGTAATTGCATGACACACTAGTCTATAGGCACTTGCAAATACACTCAGTCAAAATAAACTCATAAACTGTAAATTGTGGGGTTTGCTGAAGAAGAAAGTATCTGTAGTCAAGACTAAAGTGTCCCAGATATAACGACAAATACAAAGTGGGTCTCAAGTAATTGCATGACACACTAGTCTATAGGCACTTGCAAATACACTCAGTGAAAATAAACTCATAAACTGTAAATTGTGGGGTTTGCTGAAGAAGAAAGTATCTGTAGTCAAGACTAAAGTGTCCCAGATATAACGACAAATACAAAGTGGGTCTCAAGTAATTGCAAGACACACTAGTCTATAGGCACTTGCAAATACACTCAGCTCAAAGTAAACCCATAAAACCTTAACTCGTTTTTTAACTTAACCTTAATTTCTAACATAAGAAAACAATGATTAAAGTCCGGACTAATGTTTACTAGATATAACAACAAATACAAAGTGGATAACAAGTGATTCAAAAACACCCTGGCCTTTAGGTACTTGCAAATACACTCAGTCTAAGTAAACTCATAAACTGTAACTTGTGGGGTTTGCTGAAGAAAAAAGTGTTTCTAGTCAGGACTAAAGTTTTCTAGATATAACGACAAATATATAGTGGGTATTAAATGATTCCAAGATAGCCTGGTATTTAGGCACTTGCAAATACACTCAGTCTAAGTAAACTCATAAACTGTAACTTGTGGGGTTTGCTGAAGAAAAAAGTGTTTCTAGTCAGGACTAAAGTTTTCTAGATATAACGTCAAATATATAGTGGGTATTAAATGATTCCAAGATACTCTGGTATTTAGGCACTTGCAAATACACTCAGTCTAAGTAAACTCATAAACTGTAACTTGTGGGTTTGGTGAAGAAAAAAGTGTTTCTAGTCAGGACTAAAGTTTTCTAGATATAACGTCAAATATATAGTGGGTATTAAATGATTCCAAGATACTCTGGTATTTAGGCACTTGCAAATACACTCAGTCTAAGTAAACTCATAAACTGTAACTTGTGGGGTTTGCTGAAGAAAAAAGTGTTTCTAGTCAGGACTAAAGTTTTCTAGATATAACGACAAATATATAGTGGGTATTAAATGATTCCAAGATACTCTGGTATTTAGGCACTTGCAAATACACTCAGTCAAAATAAACTCATAAACTGTAACTTGTGGGTTTGGTGAAGAAAAAAGTGTTTCTAGTCAGGACTAAAGTTTTCTAGATATAACGACAAATATATAGTGGGTATTAAATGATTCCAAGATAGCCTGGTATTTAGGCACTTGCAAATACACTCAGTCTAAGTAAACTCATAAACTGTAACTTGTGGGGTTTGCTGAAGAAAAAAGTGTTTCTAGTCAGGACTAAAGTTTTCTAGATATAACGACAAATATATAGTGGGTATTAAATGATTCCAAGATAGCCTGGTATTTAGGCACTTGCAAATACACTCAGTCTAAGTAAACTCATAAACTGTAACTTGTGGGGTTTGCTGAAGAAAAAAGTGTTTCTAGTCAGGACTAAAGTTTTCTAGATATAACGACAAATATATAGTGAGTATTAAATGATTCCAAGATAGCCTGGTATTTAGGCACTTGCAAATACACTCAGTCTAAGTAAACTCATAAACTGTAACTTGTTGGGTTTGCTGAAGAAAATGTGTTTCTAGTCAGGACTAAAGTTTTCTAGATATAACGACAAATATATAGTGGGTATTAAATGATTCCAAGATAGCCTGGTATTTAGGCACTTGCAAATACACTCAGTCTAAGTAAACTCATAAACTGTAACTTGTGGGGTTTGCTGAAGAAAAAAGTGTTTCTAGTCAGGACTAAAGTTTTCTAGATATAACGACAAATATATAGTGGGTATTAAATGATTCCAAGATAGCCTGGTATTTAGGCACTTGCAAATACACTCAGTCTAAGTAAACTCATAAACTGTAACTTGTGGGGTTTGCTGAAGAAAAAAGTGTTTCTAGTCAGGACTAAAGTTTTCTAGATATAACGACAAATATATAGTGGGTATTAAATGATTCCTAGATAGCCTGGTATTTAGGCACTTGCAAATACACTCAGTCTAAGTAAACTCATAAACTGTAACTTGTGGGGTTTGCTGAAGAAAAAAGTGTTTCTAGTCAGGACTAAAGTTTTCTAGATATAACGACAAATATATAGTGGGTATTAAATGATTCCAAGATAGCCTGGTATTTAGGCACTTGCAAATACACTCAGTCTAAGTAAACTCATAAACTGTAACTTGTGGGGTTTGCTGAAGAAAAAAGTGTTTCTAGTCAGGACTAAAGTTTTCTAGATATAACGACAAATATATAGTGAGTATTAAATGATTCCAAGATAGCCTGGTATTTAGGCACTTGCAAATACACTCAGTCTAAGTAAACTCATAAACTGTAACTTGTTGGGTTTGCTGAAGAAAAAAGTGTTTCTAGTCAGGACTAAAGTTTTCTAGATATAACGACAAATATATAGTGGGTATTAAATGATTCCAAGATAGCCTGGTATTTAGGCACTTGCAAATACACTCAGTCTAAGTAAACTCATAAACTGTAACTTGTGGGGTTTGCTGAAGAAAAAAGTGTTTCTAGTCAGGACTAAAGTTTTCTAGATATAACGACAAATATATAGTGGGTATTAAATGATTCCAAGATAGCCTGGTATTTAGGCACTTGCAAATACACTCAGTCTAAGTAAACTCATAAACTGTAACTTGTGGGGTTTGCTGAAGAAAAAAGTGTTTCTAGTCAGGACTAAAGTTTTCTAGATATAACGACAAATATATAGTGGGTATTAAATGATTCCAAGATAGCCTGGTATTTAGGCACTTGCAAATACACTCAGTCTAAGTAAACTCATAAACTGTAACTTGTGGGGTTTGCTGAAGAAAAAAGTGTTTCTAGTCAGGACTAAAGTTTTCTAGATATAACGACAAATATATAGTGGGTATTAAATGATTCCAAGATACTCTGGTATTTAGGCACTTGCAAATACACTCAGTCTAAGTAAACTCATAAACTGTAACTTGTGGGGTTTGCTGAAGAAAAAAGTGTTTCTAGTCAGGACTAAAGTTTTCTAGATATAACGACAAATATATAGTGGGTATTAAATGATTCCAAGATACTCTGGTATTTAGGCACTTGCAAATACACTCAGTCTAAGTAAACTCATAAACTGTAACTTGTGGGGTTTGGTGAAGAAAAAAGTGTTTCTAGTCAGGACTAAAGTTTTCTAGATATAACGTCAAATATATAGTGGGTATTAAATGATTCCAAGATACTCTGGTATTTAGGCACTTGCAAATACACTCTGTCAAAATAAACTCATAAACTGTAACTTGTGGGTTTGGTGAAGAAAAACGTGTTTCTAGTCAGGACTAAAGTTTTCTAGATATAACGTCAAATATATACTGGGTATTAAATGATTCCAAGATACTCTGGTATTTAGGCACTTGCAAATACACTCTGTCAAAATAAACTCATAAACTGTAAATTGTGGGGTTTGCTGAAGAAGAAAGTATCTATTGTCAGGACTAAAGTTTCTCAGATATAACGACAAATAAAAAGTGGGTCTCAAGTGATTACAAGACACCCTGGACTATAGGCACTTGCAAATACACTCAGCTCAAAGTAAACTCATAAAATGTAACTTGTGAGGTTTGCTGTAGAAGTATCTATAGTCAGGACTAAAGTTTCCTAAATATAACGACAAATACAAAGTGGGTATCAAGTGATTCCAAGACACACTAGTCTATAGGCACTTGCAAATACACTCAGTCAAAATAAACTCATAAACTGTAAATTGTGGGGTTTGCTGAAGAAGAAAGTATCTATTGTCAGGACTAAAGTTTCTCAGATATAACGACAAATAAAAAGTGGGTCTCAAGTGATTACAAGACACCCTGGACTATAGGCACTTGCAAATACACTCAGCTCAAAGTAAACTCATAAAATGTAACTTGTGAGGTTTGCTGTAGAAGTATCTATAGTCAGGACTAAAGTTTCCTAAATATAACGACAAATACAAAGTGGGTATCAAGTGATTCCAAGACACACTAGTCTATAGGCACTTGCAAATACACTCAGTCAAAATAAACTCATAAACTGTAAATTGTGGGGTTTGCTGAAGAAGAAAGTATCTATTGTCAGGACTAAAGTTTCTCAGATATAACGACAAATAAAAAGTGGGTCTCAAGTGATTACAAGACACCCTGGACTATAGGCACTTGCAAATACACTCAGCTCAAAGTAAACTCATAAAATGTAACTTGTGAGGTTTGCTGTAGAAGTATCTATAGTCAGGACTAAAGTTTCCTAAATATAACGACAAATACAAAGTGGGTATCAAGTGATTCCAAGACACACTAGTCTATAGGCACTTGCAAATACACTCTGTCAAAATAAACTCATAAACTGTAAATTGTGGGGTTTGCTGAAGAAGAAAGTATCTATTGTCAGGACTAAAGTTTCTCAGATATAACGACAAATAAAAAGTGGGTCTCAAGTGATTACAAGACACCCTGGACTATAGGCACTTGCAAATACACTCAGCTCAAAGTAAACTCATAAAATGTAACTTGTGAGGTTTGCTGTAGAAGTATCTATAGTCAGGACTAAAGTTTCCTAAATATAACGACAAATACAAAGTGGGTATCAAGTGATTCCAAGACACACTAGTCTATAGGCACTTGCAAATACACTCGGTCAAAATAAACTCATAAACTGTAAATTGTGGGGTTTGCTGAAGAAGAAAGTATCTATTGTCAGGACTAAAGTTTCTCAGATATAACGACAAATAAAAAGTGGGTCTCAAGTGATTACAAGACACCCTGTACTATAGGCACTTGCAAATACACTCAGCTCAAAGTAAACTCATAAAATGTAACTTGTGAAGTTTGCTGTAGAAGTATCTATAGTCAGGACTAAAGTTTCCTAAATATAACGACAAATACAAAGTGGGTATCAAGTGATTCCAAGACACACTAGTCTATAGGCACTTGCAAATACACTCGGTCAAAATAAACTCATAAACTGTAAATTGTGGGGTTTGCTGAAGAAGAAAGTATCTATTGTCAGGACTAAAGTTTCTCAGATATAACGACAAATAAAAAGTGGGTCTCAAGTGATTACAAGACACCCTGTACTATAGGCACTTGCAAATACACTCAGCTCAAAGTAAACTCATAAAATGTAACTTGTGAAGTTTGCTGTAGAAGTATCTATAGTCAGGACTAAAGTTTCCTAAATATAACGACAAATACAAAGTGGGTATCAAGTGATTCCAAGACACACTAGTCTATAGGCACTTGCAAATACACTCAGTCAAAATAAACTCATAAACTGTAAATTGTGGGGTTTGCTGTAGAAGTATCTGTAGTCAAGACTAAAGTGTCCCAGATATAACGACAAATGCAAAGTGGGTCTCAAGTAATTGCATGACACACTAGTCTATAGGCACTTGCAAATACACTCAGTCAAAATAAACTCATAAACTGTAAATTGTGGGGTTTGCTGAAGAAGAAAGTATCTGTAGTCAAGACTAAAGTGTCCCAGATATAACGACAAATACAAAGTGGGTATCAAGTGATTCCAAGACACACTAGTCTATAGGCACTTGCAAATACACTCAGCCTAAAGTAAACTCATAAAAGCTTAACTCGTTTTTTAACTTAACCTTAATTTCTAACATAAGAAAACAATGATTAAAGTCCGGACTAATGTTTTCTAGATATAACGACAAATACAAAGTGGATAACAAGTGATTCCAAAACACCCTGGCCTTTAGGTACTTGCAAATACACTCAGTCTAAGTAAACTCATAAACTGTAACTTGTGGGGTTTGCTGAAGAAAAAAGTATTTCTAGTCAGGACTAAAGTTTTCTAGATATAACGACAATTGTATAGTGGGTATTAAATGATTCCAAGATACTCTGGTATTTAGGCACTTGCAAATACACTCAGTCTAAGTAAACTCATAAACTGTAACTTACGAGATTTGCTGAAGAAGAAAGTATCTATAGCCAGGACTAATATTTTCTAGATATAACTACAAATACAAAGTGGGTCTCAAGTAATTCTAAGACACCCTGACCGATAGGGACTTGCAAATACACTCAGCCCAAAATAAACTCATAAACTGTATCTTGTTGGGTTTACTGAAGAATTAATGTGTTTACAGTTAAAACAGGTATAAAGATTTCTAGATATAACGAACTATTCAAAGTGGGTCTCAAGTGATTCCAAGACACCCTGGTCTATCGGCATTTACAAATACACTGAGCCCAAAATAAACTCATAAACTGCAACTTATAGGGTTTGCTGAAGAAAAAGTGTTAATAGTCAGAACTAAAGTTTTCTAAATAAAACGAAATATTCAAAGTGGGTCTCAAGTGATACCAAGAAACCCTGGTCCATAGGCACTTGCAAATACACTCAGATTAAAGTAAACTCATAAACTGTAACTTATGAGGTGTGCTGAAGAAGAAAGTATCTATAGTCAAGACTAAAGTCTCCT
>JBAIZL010000001.1:332120282-332177782 GCA_036971475.1 Prosapia bicincta | reverse complement strand
TCTCGTACCCTGCCACAAACGTCTGTGCCTCCAACTGCTAATGTCCAGACTCTGTGTACAGCCGTTTATAACAGACCGTAAAACCTTTTTATACAACCGCTATATAAGTGTTCAACTATTCTGTATTCTTTACTCATTTACCTGGTTTATAAAAGATCTACGCAGGTTTTCTACCGGATACAATATTAGTAAATCTGAGTATATAAATGCTTCCCAGAGAAGAAATCGGGGAGAGCCCGGGAAAGGAACAGCTCTCTGGGAAAGTAAGGCGTTAGCGCTAACTCTAACAAGCAATCTGAGGTAAATGTGTTGAGTGAATGGTCCTACCTTAGTGCACAGGCAGCCGAGGGTGGTAAGCCGTCCAGATAATGTTGCCGATGACACTAACAAGAACACAGTTGTTGTGAAGGGTAGGGTGGCCGGGCCTGGGTGTGCCAGCCCAGAGCCCGGCGCCGGCGCGTTGCCGACACATTGATTTTCGTGAGGAGGCAGCCGCGGGTCGGTCGCTGCCCAAAACTTCCGTCACCTTCGGCTTGCATCTTATCCCGTATCACAGATCGGATCTTAATTGACCTACAGACAGATTGAATATCGCTCGGTAAACTTCCAGGTACAGTCTGTGCTGACGGATCTAATAAAAATGTCATCTTATTGTTTCAAGGAAGTGTGAACCTGTTTAGGCTCCAAACACTTCTGTGGTTTAAAAAAAATTTATTAATCTGTTTATTTATTTTTTTGAAGATATAAGGCCCGCGAAGAATAGGTGGGAATAGGATAGAGCCTTCTGGTAGGAGACCATAGCATTGTGTATACAGGACCGTACAAAATGCCAACGCACAATTACGACCATCCGTTACTACCTCCTGCCAGAAGAAAGATATGGAACGGGGGCATAAAGCCTTCTGGTAGGTGACCATAGTATCGTGTATGCAAGAACGTGCAAAATGAACACTCTCCATCACAGCCATCAAATTACTCCCACCAGCCAGAAAAAAGGTATGGAAGAGGAGATTTGCTTACAACGGGCGCATACAGCTTTTTGGTAGAGGACCATAACATCGTGTGAACTGGACCGTGCACTAATCCCGCACTCCTTCGCGGCCATCCGATACTCCCTCCTGCAAGAAGAAGGATATAGGAGAGACGTGATTAGAGTGAGGGTCTATAGCCTTCTGGTAGGGGACTATAACAGCGTGTGAACTGGAACGTGCACTAATCCCGCACTCCTTCGCGGCCATCCGATACTCCCTCCTGCAAGAAGAAGGATATAGGAGAGACGTGATTAGAGTGAGGGTCTATAGCCTTCTGGTAGGGGACTATAACATCGTGTGAACTGGACCGTGCACTAATCCCGCACTCCTACGCGGCCATCCGCTACTCCCTCCTGCAAGAAGAAGGATATAGGAGAGACGTGATTAGAGTGAGGGTCTATAGCCTTCTGGTAGGGGACTATAACATCGTGTGAACTGGACCGTGCACTAATCCTGCACTCCTTCGCGGCCATCCGATACTCCCTCCTGCAAGAAGAAGGATATAGGAGAGACGTGATTAGAGTGAGGGTCTATAGCCTTCTGGTAGGGGACTATAACATCGTGTGAACTGGACCGTGCACTAATCCCGCACTCCTTCGCGGCCATCCGATACTCCCTCCTGCAAGAAGAAGGATATAGTAGAGACGTGATTAGAGTGAGGGTATATAGCCTTCTGGTAGGGGACTATAACATAATGTGAACTGGACCGTGCACTAATGCCGCACTCCTTCGCGGCCATCCGATACTCCCTCCTGCAAGAACAAGGATATAGGAGAGACGTGATTAGAGTGAGAGTCTATAGCCTTCTGGTAGGGGACTATAACATTGTGTGAACTGGACCGTGCACTAATCCCGCACTCCTTCGCGGCCATCCGATACTCCCTCTTGCCAGAAGAAGGATATAGGAGAGACGTGATTAGAGTGAGGGTCTATAGCCTTCTGGTAGGGGACTATAACATCGTGTGAACTGGACGGTGCACTAATGCCGCACTCCTTCGCGGCCATCCAATACTCCCTCCTGCAAGAAGAAGGATATAGGAGAGACGTGATTAGAGTGAGGGTCTATAGCCTTCTGGTAGAGGACTATAACATCGTGTGAACTGGACCGTGCACTAATGCCGCACTCCTTCGCGGCCATCCGATACTCCCTCCTGCAAGAAGAAGGATATAGGAGAGACGTGATTAGAGTGAGGGTCTATAGCCTTCTGGTAGGGGACTATAACATCGTGTGAACTGGACCGTGCACTAATCCCGCACTCCTTCGCGGCCATCCGCTACTCCCTCCTGCAAGAAGAAGGATATAGGAGAGACGTGATTAGAGTGAGGGTCTATAGCCTTCTGGTAGGGGACTATAACATCGTGTGAACTGGACCGTGCACTAATCCCGCACTCCTTCGCGGCCATCCGATACTCCCTCCTGCAAGAAGAAGGATATAGGAGAGACGTGATTAGAGTGAGGGTCTATAGCCTTCTGGTAGAGGACTATAACATCGTGTGAACTGGACCGTGCACTAATCCCGCACTCCTTCGCGGCCATCCGATACTCCCTCCTGCAAGAAGAAGGATATAGGAGAGACGTGATTAGAGTGAGGGTCTATAGCCTTCTGGTAGGGGACTATAACATCGTGTGAACTGGACCGTGCACTAATCCCGCACTCCTTCGCGGCCATCCGCTACTCCCTCCTGCAAGAAGAAGGATATAGGAGAGACGTGATTAGAGTGAGGGTCTATAGCCTTCTGGTAGGGGACTATAACATCGTGTGAACTGGACCGTGCACTAATCCCGCACTCCTTCGCGGCCATCCGATACTCCCTCCTGCAAGAAGAAGAATATAGGAGAGACGTGATTAGAGTGAGGGTCTATAGCCTTCTGGTTGGGGACTATAACATCGTGTGAACTGGACCGTGCACTAATCCCGCACTCCTTCGCGGCCATCCGATACTCCCTCCTGCAAGAAGAAGGATATAGGAGAGACGTGATTAGAGTGAGGGTCTATAGCCTTCTGGTAGGGGACTATAACATCGTGTGAACTGGACCGTGCACTAATCCCGCACTCCTTCGCGGCCATCCGCTACTCCCTCCTGCAAGAAGAAGGATATAGGAGAGACGTGATTAGAGTGAGGGTCTATAGCCTTCTGGTAGGGGACTATATCATCGTGTGAACTAGACCGTGCACAAATCCCACTCTCCTTCACGGCCATCCGATACTCCCTCTTGCCAGAAGAAGGATTTAGGAGAGATGAAATTAGAGTGAGGGCATACAGCATTGTGGTAGAAGACCATAGCATCATGTATGCTGAACCATTAAAAATAACCACTCTTCTTCACGGCCATACGCTACTCTCTCTTGACAGAAGAAGGATATAGAAGAGATGAAATTAGAATAAAGGCTTAAAGATTTTTGGTAAGGGACAAGACATCTTGTGAGCAGGACCGTGCAGATTACCCACTCTCCTTCACGGCTATAAGCTATTCTCTTATGCCAGAGGAAGGATATAGGATGAGATTAGAGTGTGGGCATAAAGCTTTTTGGTAGGGGAGCATAGCATCGTGTGAGCAGGACTGTTCTATATACTCACTCTCGGTCACGGCCATCCGATACTCCCTCCTGCCAGAAGAAGGATATAGGAGAGATGAGATTAGAGTGTGGGCATAAAGGTTTTAGGTAGGGGAACATAGCATCGTGTGAGCAGGACTGTGCTATATACTCACTCTCTGTCACGGCCATCCGATACTCCCTCCTGCCAGAAGAAGTATATAGAAGAGATGATATTAGAGTGAGGGCATAAAACTTTCTTGTAGGGGACTATAACATCGTGTGAACTGGACCGTGCACTAATCCCGCACTCCTTCGCGGCCATCCGATACTCCCTCCTGCAAGAAGAAGAATATAGGAGAGACGTGATTAGAGTGAGGGTCTATAGCCTTCTGGTTGGGGACTATAACATCGTGTGAACTGGACCGTGCACTAATCCCGCACTCCTTCGCGGCCATCCGATACTCCCTCCTGCAAGAAGAAGGATATAGGAGAGACGTGATTAGAGTGAGGGTCTATAGCCTTCTGGTAGGGGACTATAACATCGTGTGAACTGGACCGTGCACTAATCCCGCACTCCTTCGCGGCCATCCGCTACTCCCTCCTGCAAGAAGAAGGATATAGGAGAGACGTGATTAGAGTGAGGGTCTATAGCCTTCTGGTAGGGGACTATATCATCGTGTGAACTAGACCGTGCACAAATCCCACTCTCCTTCACGGCCATCCGATACTCCCTCTTGCCAGAAGAAGGATTTAGGAGAGATGAAATTAGAGTGAGGGCATACAGCATTGTGGTAGAAGACCATAGCATCATGTATGCTGAACCATTAAAAATAACCACTCTTCTTCACGGCCATACGCTACTCTCTCTTGACAGAAGAAGGATATAGAAGAGATGAAATTAGAATAAAGGCTTAAAGATTTTTGGTAAGGGACATAACATCTTGTGAGCAGGACCGTGCAGATTACCCACTCTCCTTCACGGCTATAAGCTATTCTCTTATGCCAGAGGAAGGATATAGGATGAGATTAGAGTGTGGGCATAAAGCTTTTTGGTAGGGGAGCATAGCATCGTGTGAGCAGGACTGTTCTATATACTCACTCTCGGTCACGGCCATCCGATACTCCCTCCTGCCAGAAGAAGGATATAGGAGAGATGAGATTAGAGTGTGGGCATAAAGGTTTTAGGTAGGGGAACTTAGCATCGTGTGCGCAGGACTGTGCTATATACTCACTCTCGGTTACGGCCATCCGATACTCCCTCCTGCCAAAAGACGGATATAGGAGAGATGAGATTAGAATGAGGGCATAAAGCTTTTTGGTAGGGGAGCATAGCATCGTGTGAGCTGGACTGTGCTATATACTCACTCTCGGTCACGGCATCCGATACGCCCTCCTGCCAGAAGAAGGATATAGGAGAGATGAGATTAGAGTGTGGGTAGAATGTGGGAATAAGGGTGTTTGGTAGGGGACAATAACATCGTGTGAACTAGAGAGAGATGAGATTAGAGTGAGGGCATAAAGCTTTTTGGTAGGGGAACATAGCATCGTGTGAGCTGGACTGTGCTATAAACTCACTCTCGGTCACGGCCATCCGATACTCCCTCCTGCCAAAAGACGGATATAGGAGAGATGAGATTAGAGTGAGGGCATAAAGCTTTTTGGTAGGGGAACATAGCATCGTGTGAGCTGGACTGTGCTATAAACTCACTCTCGGTCACGGCCATCCGATACTCCCTTCTGCCAAAAGACGGATATAGGAGAGATGAGATTAGAGTGAGGGCATAAAGCTTTTTGGTAGGGGAACATAGTATCGTGTGAGCTGGACTGTGCTATATACCCACTCTCTGTCACGGCCATCCGATACTCCCTCCTGCCAGAAGAAGTATATAGAAGAGATGATATTAGAGTGAGGGCATAAAACTTTCTTGTAGGGGACTATAACATCGTGTGAACTGGACCGTGCACAAATCCCACTCTCCTTCACGGCCATCCGATACTCCCTCTTGCCAGAAGAAGGATTTAGGAGAGATGAAATTAGAGTGAGTTCATACAGCATTCTGGTAGAAGACCACAGCATCGTGTATGCAGACCTGTGAAAAATACCCACTCTCCTTCACGGCCATCCGCTACTCTCTTTTGCCAGAAGAAGTATATAGGAGAGATGAGATTAGAGTGATGACATAAAGCTTTCTGGTAGCAGACAATAACATCGTGTGAGCAGGACCGTGCTTAATACCAACCCTCGGCCACGGCCATCCGATACTCCATCCTGCCAGAAGAAGGATATAGGAGAGATGAGATTAGAGTGAGGACATAAATCTTTTAGGTAGGGGACAATAACATCGTGTGAGCTGGACCGTGCACAAAAAATCCCACTCTCCTTCACGGCCAACCGATACTCCCTCCTGGCAGAAGAAGTATATAGAAGAGATGATATTAGAGTGAGTGCATAAAGCTTTTAGGTAGGGGACAATAACATCGTGTGAGCTGGACCGTGCACAAAAAAACCCAATCTCTGTCAGGGCCATCCGATACTCCCTCCTGGCAGAAGACGTATATAGAAGAGATGATATTAGAGTGAGTGCATAAAGCTTTTAGGTAGGGAACAATCCCATAGTGTGAGCAGGACCGTGCACAAATCCCACTCTCCTTCACGGCCAACCGATACTCCCTCCTGGCAGAAGAAGTATATAGAAGAGATGATATTAGAGTGAGTGCATAAAGCTTTTAGGTAGGGGACAATAACATCGTGTGAGCAGGACCCTGCACAATTCCCACTCTCTGTCACGGCCAACCGATACTCCCTCCTGGCAGAAGAAGTATATAGAAGAGATGATATTAGAGTGAGTGCATAAAGCTTTTAGGTAGGGAACAATCCCATAGTGTGAGCAGGACCGTGCACAAATCCCACTCTCCTTCACGGCCAACCGATACTCCCTCCTGGCAGAAGAAGTATATAGAAGAGATGATATTAGAGTGAGTGCATAAAGCTTTTTGGTAGGGAACAATCCCATAGTGTGAGCAGGACCGTGCACAAATCCCACTCTCCTTCACGGCCATCCGATACTCCCTCCTGGCAGAAGAACGATATAGAAGAGATGATATTAGAGTGAGTGCATAAAGCTTTTTGGTAGGGAACAATCCCATAGTGTGAGCAGGACCGTGCACAAATCCCACTCTCCTTCACGGCCAACCGATACTCCCTCCTAGCAGAAGAAGTATATAGAAGAGATGATATTAGAGTGAGTGCATAAAGCTTTTAGGTAGGGAACAATCCCATAGTGTGAGCAGGACCGTGCACAAATCCCACTCTCCTTCACGGCCAACCGATACTCCCTCCTGGCAGAAGAAGTATATAGAAGAGATGATATTAGAGTGAGTGCATAAAGCTTTTTGGTAGGGAACAATCCCATAGTGTGAGCAGGACCGTGCACAAATCCCACTCTCCTTCACGGCCAACCGATACTCCCTCCTGGCAGAAGAAGTATATAGAAGAGATGATATTAGAGTGAGTGCATAAAGCTTTTAGGTAGGGGACAATAACATCGTGTGAGCAGGACCCTGCACAATTCCCACTTTCTGTCACGGCCATCCAATACTCCCTCCTTTCAGAAGAACGATATAGAAGAGATGATATTAGAGTGAGTGCATAAAGCTTTTAGGTAGGGAACAATCCCATAGTGTGAGCAGGACCGTGCACAAATCCCACTCTCCTTCACGGCCAACCGATACTCCCTCCTGGCAGAAGAAGTATATAGAAGAGATGATATTAGAGTGAGTGCATAAAGCTTTTTGGTAGGGAACAATCCCATAGTGTGAGCAGGACCGTGCACAAATCCCACTCTCCTTCACGGCCAACCGATACTCCCTCATGGCAGAAGAAGTATATAGAAGAGATGATATTAGAGTGAGTGCATAAAGCTTTTTGGTAGGGAACAATCCCATAGTGTGAGCAGGACCGTGCACAAATCCCACTCTCCTTCACGGCCAACCGATACTCCCTCCTGGCAGAAGAAGTATATAGAAGAGATGATATTAGAGTGAGTGCATAAAGCTTTTTGGTAGGGAACAATCCCATAGTGTGAGCAGGACCGTGCACAAATCCCACTCTCCTTCACGGCCATCCGATACTCCCTCCTGGCAGAAGAACGATATAGAAGAGATGATATTAGAGTGAGTGCATAAAGCTTTTAGGTAGGGAACAATCCCATAGTGTGAGCAGGACCGTGCACAAATCCCACTCTCCTTCACGGCCAACCGATACTCCCTCCTGGCAGAAGAAGTATATAGAAGAGATGATATTAGAGTGAGTGCATAAAGCTTTTTGGTGGGGAACAATCCCATAGTGTGAGCAGGACCGTGCACAAATCCCACTCTCCTTCACGGCCAACCGATACTCCCTCCTGGCAGAAGAAGTATATAGAAGAGATGATATTAGAGTGAGTGCATAAAGCTTTTAGGTAGGGGACAATAACATCGTGTGAGCAGGACCCTGCACAATTCCCACTCTCTGTCACGGCCAACCGATACTCCCTCCTGGCAGAAGAAGTATATAGAAGAGATGATATTAGAGTGAGTGCATAAAGCTTTTAGGTAGGGGACAATAACATCGTGTGAGCAGGACCGTGCACAATTCCCACTCTCTGTCACGGCCATCCAATACTCCCTCCTGGCAGAAGAACGATATAGAAGAGATGATATTAGAGTGAGTGCATAAAGCTTTTAGGTAGGGAACAATCCCATAGTGTGAGCAGGACCGTGCACAAATCCCACTCTCCTTCACGGCCAACCGATACTCCCTCCTGGCAGAAGAAGTATATAGAAGAGATGATATTAGAGTGAGTGCATAAAGCTTTTTGGTAGGGAACAATCCCATAGTGTGAGCAGGACCGTGCACAAATCCCACTCTCCTTCACGGCCAACCGATACTCCCTCATGGCAGAAGAAGTATATAGAAGAGATGATATTAGAGTGAGTGCATAAAGCTTTTTGGTAGGGAACAATCCCATAGTGTGAGCAGGACCGTGCACAAATCCCACTCTCCTTCACGGCCAACCGATACTCCCTCCTGGCAGAAGAAGTATATAGAAGAGATGATATTAGAGTGAGTGCATAAAGCTTTTTGGTAGGGAACAATCCCATAGTGTGAGCAGGACCGTGCACAAATCCCACTCTCCTTCACGGCCAACCGATACTCCCTCCTGGCAGAAGAAGTATATAGAAGAGATGATATTAGAGTGAGTGCATAAAGCTTTTTGGTAGGGAACAATCCCATAGTGTGAGCAGGACCGTGCACAAATCCCACTCTCCTTCACGGCCAACCGATACTCCCTCCTGGCAGAAGAAGTATATAGAAGAGATGATATTAGAGTGAGTGCATAAACCTTTTTGGTAGGGAACAATCCCATAGTGTGAGCAGGACCGTGCACAAATCCCACTCTCCTTCACGGCCAACCGATACTCCCTCCTGGCAGAAGAAGTATATAGAAGAGATGATATTAGAGTGAGTGCATAAAGCTTTTTGGTAGGGAACAATCCCATAGTGTGAGCAGGACCGTGCACAAATCCCACTCTCCTTCACGGCCAACCGATACTCCCTCCTGGCAGAAGAAGTATATAGAAGAGATGATATTAGAGTGAGTGCATAAAGCTTTTTGGTAGGGAACAATCCCATAGTGTGAGCAGGACCGTGCACAAATCCCACTCTCCTTCACGGCCAACCGATACTCCCTCCTGGCAGAAGAAGTATATAGAAGAGATGATATTAGAGTGAGTGCATAAAGCTTTTTGGTAGGGAACAATCCCATAGTGTGAGCAGGACCGTGCACAAATCCCACTCTCCTTCACGGCCATCCGATACTCCCTCCTGGCAGAAGAACGATATAGAAGAGATGATATTAGAGTGAGTGCATAAAGCTTTTTGGTAGGGAACAATCCCATAGTGTGAGCAGGACCGTGCACAAATCCCACTCTCCTTCACGGCCAACCGATACTCCCTCCTGGCAGAAGAAGTATATAGAAGAGATGATATTAGAGTGAGTGCATAAAGCTTTTAGGTAGGGAACAATCCCATAGTGTGAGCAGGACCGTGCACAAATCCCACTCTCCTTCACGGCCAACCGATACTCCCTCCTGGCAGAAGAAGTATATAGAAGAGATGATATTAGAGTGAGTGCATAAAGCTTTTTGGTGGGGAACAATCCCATAGTGTGAGCAGGACCGTGCACAAATCCCACTCTCCTTCACGGCCAACCGATACTCCCTCCTGGCAGAAGAAGTATATAGAAGAGATGATATTAGAGTGAGTGCATAAAGCTTTTAGGTAGGGGACAATAACATCGTGTGAGCAGGACCCTGCACAATTCCCACTCTCTGTCACGGCCAACCGATACTCCCCCCTGGCAGAAGAAGTATATAGAAGAGATGATATTAGAGTGAGTGCATAAAGCTTTTAGGTAGGGGACAATAACATCGTGTGAGCAGGACCGTGCACAATTCCCACTCTCTGTCACGGTCATCCAATACTCCCTCCTGGCAGAAGAACGATATAGAAGAGATGATATTAGAGTGAGTGCATAAAGCTTTTAGGTAGGGAACAATCCCATAGTGTGAGCAGGACCGTGCACAAATCCCACTCTCCTTCACGGCCAACCGATACTCCCTCCTGGCAGAAGAAGTATATAGAAGAGATGATATTAGAGTGAGTGCATAAAGCTTTTTGGTAGGGAACAATCCCATAGTGTGAGCAGGACCGTGCACAAATCCCACTCTCCTTCACGGCCAACCGATACTCCCTCATGGCAGAAGAAGTATATAGAAGAGATGATATTAGAGTGAGTGCATAAAGCTTTTTGGTAGGGAACAATCCCATAGTGTGAGCAGGACCGTGCACAAATCCCACTCTCCTTCACGGCCAACCGATACTCCCTCCTGGCAGAAGAAGTATATAGAATAGATGATATTAGAGTGAGTGCATAAAGCTTTTTGGTAGGGAACAATCCCATAGTGTGAGCAGGACCGTGCACAAATCCCACTCTCCTTCACGGCCAACCGATACTCCCTCCTGGCAGAAGAAGTATATAGAAGAGATGATATTAGAGTGAGTGCATAAAGCTTTTTGGTAGGGAACAATCCCATAGTGTGAGCAGGACCGTGCACAAATCCCACTCTCCTTCACGGCCATCCGATACTCCCTCCTGGCAGAAGAACGATATAGAAGAGATGATATTAGAGTGAGTGCATAAAGCTTTTTGGTAGGGAACAATCCCATAGTGTGAGCAGGACCGTGCACAAATCCCACTCTCCTTCACGGCCAACCGATACTCCCTCCTGGCAGAAGAAGTATATAGAAGAGATGATATTAGAGTGAGTGCATAAAGCTTTTTGGTAGGGAACAATCCCATAGTGTGAGCAGGACCGTGCACAAATCCCACTCTCCTTCACGGCCAACCGATACTCCCTCCTGGCAGAAGAAGTATATAGAAGAGATGATATTAGAGTGAGTGCATAAAGCTTTTTGGTAGGGAACAATCCCATAGTGTGAGCAGGACCGTGCACAAATCCCACTCTCCTTCACGGCCAACCGATACTCCCTCCTGGCAGAAGAAGTATATAGAAGAGATGATATTAGAGTGAGTGCATAAACCTTTTTGGTAGGGAACAATCCCATAGTGTGAGCAGGACCGTGCACAAATCCCACTTTCCTTCACGGCCAACCGATACTCCCTCCTGGCAGAAGAAGTATATAGAAGAGATGATATTAGAGTGAGTGCATAAAGCTTTTTGGTAGGGAACAATCCCATAGTGTGAGCAGGACCGTGCACAAATCCCACTCTCCTTCACGGCCAACCGATACTCCCTCCTGGCAGAAGAAGTATATAGAAGAGATGATATTAGAGTGAGTGCATAAAGCTTTTTGGTAGGGAACAATCCCATAGTGTGAGCAGGACCGTGCACAAATCCCACTCTCCTTCACGGCCAACCGATACTCCCTCCTGGCAGAAGAAGTATATAGAAGAGATGATATTAGAGTGAGTGCATAAAGCTTTTTGGTAGGGAACAATCCCATAGTGTGAGCAGGACCGTGCACAAATCCCACTCTCCTTCACGGCCATCCGATACTCCCTCCTGGCAGAAGAACGATATAGAAGAGATGATATTAGAGTGAGTGCATAAAGCTTTTTGGTAGGGAACAATCCCATAGTGTGAGCAGGACCGTGCACAAATCCCACTCTCCTTCACGGCCAACCGATACTCCCTCCTGGCAGAAGAAGTATATAGAAGAGATGATATTAGAGTGAGTGCATAAAGCTTTTAGGTAGGGAACAATCCCATAGTGTGAGCAGGACCGTGCACAAATCCCACTCTCCTTCACGGCCAACCGATACTCCCTCCTGGCAGAAGAAGTATATAGAAGAGATGATATTAGAGTGAGTGCATAAAGCTTTTTGGTGGGGAACAATCCCATAGTGTGAGCAGGACCGTGCACAAATCCCACTCTCCTTCACGGCCAACCGATACTCCCTCCTGGCAGAAGAAGTATATAGAAGAGATGATATTAGAGTGAGTGCATAAAGCTTTTAGGTAGGGGACAATAACATCGTGTGAGCAGGACCCTGCACAATTCCCACTCTCTGTCACGGCCAACCGATACTCCCTCCTGGCAGAAGAAGTATATAGAAGAGATGATATTAGAGTGAGTGCATAAAGCTTTTTGGTAGGGAACAATCCCATAGTGTGAGCAGGACCGTGCACAAATCCCACTCTCCTTCACGGCCAACCGATACTCCCTCCTGGCAGAAGAAGTATATAGAAGAGATGATATTAGAGTGAGTGCATAAAGCTTTTAGGTAGGGAACAATCCCATAGTGTGAGCAGGACCGTGCACAAATCCCACTCTCCTTCACGGCCAACCGATACTCCCTCCTGGCAGAAGAAGTATATAGAAGAGATGATATTAGAGTGAGTGCATAAAGCTTTTTGGTGGGGAACAATCCCATAGTGTGAGCAGGACCGTGCACAAATCCCACTCTCCTTCACGGCCAACCGATACTCCCTCCTGGCAGAAGAAGTATATAGAAGAGATGATATTAGAGTGAGTGCATAAAGCTTTTAGGTAGGGGACAATAACATCGTGTGAGCAGGACCGTGCACAATTCCCACTCTCTGTCACGGCCATCCAATACTCCCTCCTGGCAGAAGAACGATATAGAAGAGATGATATTAGAGTGAGTGCATAAAGCTTTTAGGTAGGGAACAATCCCATAGTGTGAGCAGGACCGTGCACAAATCCCACTCTCCTTCACGGCCAACCGATACTCCCTCCTGGCAGAAGAAGTATATAGAAGAGATGATATTAGAGTGAGTGCATAAAGCTTTTTGGTAGGGAACAATCCCATAGTGTGAGCAGGACCGTGCACAAATCCCACTCTCCTTCACGGCCAACCGATACTCCCTCATGGCAGAAGAAGTATATAGAAGAGATGATATTAGAGTGAGTGCATAAAGCTTTTTGGTAGGGAACAATCCCATAGTGTGAGCAGGACCGTGCACAAATCCCACTCTCCTTCACGGCCAACCGATACTCCCTCCTGGCAGAAGAAGTATATAGAAGAGATGATATTAGAGTGAGTGCATAAAGCTTTTTGGTAGGGAACAATCCCATAGTGTGAGCAGGACCGTGCACAAATCCCACTCTCCTTCACGGCCAACCGATACTCCCTCCTGGCAGAAGAAGTATATAGAAGAGATGATATTAGAGTGAGTGCATAAAGCTTTTTGGTAGGGAACAATCCCATAGTGTGAGCAGGACCGTGCACAAATCCCACTCTCCTTCACGGCCATCCGATACTCCCTCCTGGCAGAAGAACGATATAGAAGAGATGATATTAGAGTGAGTGCATAAAGCTTTTTGGTAGGGAACAATCCCATAGTGTGAGCAGGACCGTGCACAAATCCCACTCTCCTTCACGGCCAACCGATACTCCCTCCTGGCAGAAGAAGTATATAGAAGAGATGATATTAGAGTGAGTGCATAAAGCTTTTTGGTAGGGAACAATCCCATAGTGTGAGCAGGACCGTGCACAAATCCCACTCTCCTTCACGGCCAACCGATACTCCCTCCTGGCAGAAGAAGTATATAGAAGAGATGATATTAGAGTGAGTGCATAAAGCTTTTTGGTAGGGAACAATCCCATAGTGTGAGCAGGACCGTGCACAAATCCCACTCTCCTTCACGGCCATCCGATACTCCCTCCTGGCAGAAGAACGATATAGAAGAGATGATATTAGAGTGAGTGCATAAAGCTTTTAGGTAGGGAACAATCCCATAGTGTGAGCAGGACCGTGCACAAATCCCACTCTCCTTCACGGCCAACCGATACTCCCTCCTGGCAGAAGAAGTATATAGAAGAGATGATATTAGAGTGAGTGCATAAAGCTTTTTGGTGGGGAACAATCCCATAGTGTGAGCAGGACCGTGCACAAATCCCACTCTCCTTCACGGCCAACCGATACTCCCTCCTGGCAGAAGAAGTATATAGAAGAGATGATATTAGAGTGAGTGCATAAAGCTTTTAGGTAGGGGACAATAACATCGTGTGAGCAGGACCCTGCACAATTCCCACTCTCTGTCACGGCCAACCGATACTCCCTCCTGGCAGAAGAAGTATATAGAAGAGATGATATTAGAGTGAGTGCATAAAGCTTTTAGGTAGGGGACAATAACATCGTGTGAGCAGGACCGTGCACAATTCCCACTCTCTGTCACGGCCATCCAATACTCCCTCCTGGCAGAAGAACGATATAGAAGAGATGATATTAGAGTGAGTGCATAAAGCTTTTAGGTAGGGAACAATCCCATAGTGTGAGCAGGACCGTGCACAAATCCCACTCTCCTTCACGGCCAACCGATACTCCCTCCTGGCAGAAGAAGTATATAGAAGAGATGATATTAGAGTGAGTGCATAAAGCTTTTTGGTAGGGAACAATCCCATAGTGTGAGCAGGAAAGTGCACAAATCCCACTCTCCTTCACGGCCAACCGATACTCCCTCATGGCAGAAGAAGTATATAGAAGAGATGATATTAGAGTGAGTGCATAAAGCTTTTTGGTAGGGAACAATCCCATAGTGTGAGCAGGACCGTGCACAAATCCCACTCCCCTTCACGGCCAACCGATACTCCCTCCTGGCAGAAGAAGTATATAGAAGAGATGATATTAGAGTGAGTGCATAAAGCTTTTTGGTAGGGAACAATCCCATAGTGTGAGCAGGACCGTGCACAAATCCCACTCTCCTTCACGGCCAACCGATACTCCCTCCTGGCAGAAGAAGTATATAGAAGAGATGATATTAGAGTGAGTGCATAAAGCTTTTTGGTAGGGAACAATCCCATAGTGTGAGCAGGACCGTGCACAAATCCCACTCTCCTTCACGGCCAACCGATAATCCCTCCTGGCAGAAGAAGTATATAGAAGAGATGATATTAGAGTGAGTGCATAAACCTTTTTGGTAGGGAACAATCCCATAGTGTGAGCAGGACCGTGCACAAATCCCACTCTCCTTCACGGCCAACCGATACTCCCTCCTGGCAGAAGAAGTATATAGAAGAGATGATATTAGAGTGAGTGCATAAAGCTTTTTGGTAGGGAACAATCCCATAGTGTGAGCAGGACCGTGCACAAATCCCACTCTCCTTCACGGCCAACCGATACTCCCTCCTGGCAGAAGAAGTATATAGAAGAGATGATATTAGAGTGAGTGCATAAAGCTTTTTGGTAGGGAACAATCCCATAGTGTGAGCAGGACCGTGCACAAATCCCACTCTCCTTCACGGCCAACCGATACTCCCTCCTGGCAGAAGAAGTATATAGAAGAGATGATATTAGAGTGAGTGCATAAAGCTTTTTGGTAGGGAACAATCCCATAGTGTGAGCAGGACCGTGCACAAATCCCACTCTCCTTCACGGCCATCCGATACTCCCTCCTGGCAGAAGAACGATATAGAAGAGATGATATTAGAGTGAGTGCATAAAGCTTTTTGGTAGGGAACAATCCCATAGTGTGAGCAGGACCGTGCACAAATCCCACTCTCCTTCACGGCCAACCGATACTCCCTCCTGGCAGAAGAAGTATATAGAAGAGATGATATTAGAGTGAGTGCATAAAGCTTTTAGGTAGGGAACAATCCCATAGTGTGAGCAGGACCGTGCACAAATCCCACTCTCCTTCACGGCCAACCGATACTCCCTCCTGGCAGAAGAAGTATATAGAAGAGATGATATTAGAGTGAGTGCATAAAGCTTTTTGGTGGGGAACAATCCCATAGTGTGAGCAGGACCGTGCACAAATCCCACTCTCCTTCACGGCCAACCGATACTCCCTCCTGGCAGAAGAAGTATATAGAAGAGATGATATTAGAGTGAGTGCATAAAGCTTTTAGGTAGGGGACAATAACATCGTGTGAGCAGGACCCTGCACAATTCCCACTCTCTGTCACGGCCAACCGATACTCCCTCCTGGCAGAAGAAGTATATAGAAGAGATGATATTAGAGTGAGTGCATAAAGCTTTTAGGTAGGGGACAATAACATCGTGTGAGCAGGACCGTGCACAATTCCCACTCTCTGTCACGGCCATCCAATACTCCCTCCTGGCAGAAGAACGATATAGAAGAGATGATATTAGAGTGAGTGCATAAAGCTTTTAGGTAGGGAACAATCCCATAGTGTGAGCAGGACCGTGCACAAATCCCACTCTCCTTCACGGCCAACCGATACTCCCTCCTGGCAGAAGAAGTATATAGAAGAGATGATATTAGAGTGAGTGCATAAAGCTTTTTGGTAGGGAACAATCCCATAGTGTGAGCAGGACCGTGCACAAATCCCACTCTCCTTCACGGCCAACCGATACTCCCTCATGGCAGAAGAAGTATATAGAAGAGATGATATTAGAGTGAGTGCATAAAGCTTTTTGGTAGGGAACAATCCCATAGTGTGAGCAGGACCGTGCACAAATCCCACTCTCCTTCACGGCCAACCGATACTCCCTCCTGGCAGAAGAAGTATATAGAAGAGATGATATTAGAGTGAGTGCATAAAGCTTTTTGGTAGGGAACAATCCCATAGTGTGAGCAGGACCGTGCACTAATCCCACTCTCCTTCACGGCCAACCGATACTCCCTCCTGGCAGAAGAAGTATATAGAAGAGATGATATTAGAGTGAGTGCATAAAGCTTTTTGGTAGGGAACAATCCCATAGTGTGAGCAGGACCGTGCACAAATCCCACTCTCCTTCACGGCCAACCGATACTCCCTCCTGGCAGAAGAAGTATATAGAAGAGATGATATTAGAGTGAGTGCATAAAGCTTTTTGGTAGGGGACAATCCCATAGTGTGAGCAGGACCGTGCACAAATCCCACTCTCCTTCACGGCCATCCGATACTCCCTCCTGGCAGAAGAACGATATAGAAGAGATGATATTAGAGTGAGTGCATAAAGCTTTTTGGTAGGGAACAATCCCATAGTGTGAGCAGGACCGTGCACAAATCCCACTCTCCTTCACGGCCAACCGATACTCCCTCCTAGCAGAAGAAGTATATAGAAGAGATGATATTAGAGTGAGTGCATAAAGCTTTTAGGTAGGGAACAATCCCATAGTGTGAGCAGGACCGTGCACAAATCCCACTCTCCTTCACGGCCAACCGATACTCCCTCCTGGCAGAAGAAGTATATAGAAGAGATGATATTAGAGTGAGTGCATAAAGCTTTTTGGTAGGGAACAATCCCATAGTGTGAGCAGGACCGTGCACAAATCCCACTCTCCTTCACGGCCAACTGATACTCCCTCCTGGCAGAAGAAGTATATAGAAGAGATGATATTAGAGTGAGTGCATAAAGCTTTTAGGTAGGGGACAATAACATCGTGTGAGCAGGACCCTGCACAATTCCCACTTTCTGTCACGGCCATCCAATACTCCCTCCTTTCAGAAGAACGATATAGAAGAGATGATATTAGAGTGAGTGCATAAAGCTTTTAGGTAGGGAACAATCCCATAGTGTGAGCAGGACCGTGCACAAATCCCACTCTCCTTCACTGCCAACCGATACTCCCTCCTGGCAGAAGAAGTATATAGAAGAGATGATATTAGAGTGAGTGCATAAAGCTTTTTGGTAGGGAACAATCCCATAGTGTGAGCAGGACCGTGCACAAATCCCACTCTCCTTCACGGCCAACCGATACTCCCTCATGGCAGAAGAAGTATATAGAAGAGATGATATTAGAGTGAGTGCATAAAGCTTTTTGGTAGGGAACAATCCCATAGTGTGAGCAGGACCGTGCACAAATCCCACTCTCCTTCACGGCCAACCGATACTCCCTCCTGGCAGAAGAAGTATATAGAAGAGATGATATTAGAGTGAGTGCATAAAGCTTTTTGGTAGGGAACAATCCCATAGTGTGAGCAGGACCGTGCACAAATCCCACTCTCCTTCACGGCCAACCGATACTCCCTCCTGGCAGAAGAAGTATATAGAAGAGATGATATTAGAGTGAGTGCATAAAGCTTTTTGGTAGGGAACAATCCCATAGTGTGAGCAGGACCGTGCACAAATCCCACTCTCCTTCACGGCCAACCGATACTCCCTCCTGGCAGAAGAAGTATATAGAAGAGATGATATTAGAGTGAGTGCATAAAGCTTTTTGGTAGGGAACAATCCCATAGTGTGAGCAGGACCGTGCACAAATCCCACTCTCCTTCACGGCCAACCGATACTCCCTCCTGGCAGAAGAAGTATATAGAAGAGATGATATTAGAGTGAGTGCATAAAGCTTTTTGGTAGGGAACAATCCCATAGTGTGAGCAGGACCGTGCACAAATCCCACTCTCCTTCACGGCCAACCGATACTCCCTCCTGGCAGAAGAAGTATATAGAAGAGATGATATTAGAGTGAGTGCATAAAGCTTTTTGGTAGGGAACAATCCCATAGTGTGAGCAGGACCGTGCACAAATCCCACTCTCCTTCACGGCCAACCGATACTCCCTCCTGGCAGAAGAACGATATAGAAGAGATGATATTAGAGTGAGTGCATAAAGCTTTTAGGTAGGGAACAATCCCATAGTGTGAGCAGGACCGTGCACAAATCCCACTCTCCTTCACGGCCAACCGATACTCCCTCCTGGCAGAAGAACGATATAGAAGAGATGATATTAGAGTGAGTGCATAAAGCTTTTAGGTAGGGAACAATCCCATAGTGTGAGCAGGACCGTGCACAATTCCCACTCTCTGTCACGGCCATCCAATACTCCCTCCTGGCAGAAGAACGATATAGAAGAGATGATATTAGAGTGAGTGCATAAAGCTTTTTGGTAGGGAACAATCCCATAGTGTGAGCAGGACCCTGCACAATTCCCACTCTCTGTCACGGCCATCCAATACTCCCTCCTGGCAGAAGAACGATATAGAAGAGATGATATTAGAGTGAGTGCATAAAGCTTTTAGATAGGGAACAATCCCATAGTGTGAGCAGGACCGTGCACAAATCCCACTCTCCTTCACGGCCAACCGATACTCCCTCCTGGCAGAAGAAGTATATAGAAGAGATGATATTAGAGTGAGTGCATAAAGCTTTTAGGTAGGGGACAATAACATCGTGTGAGCAGGACCCTGCACAATTCCCACTCTCTGTCACGGCCATCCGATACTCCCTCCTGGCAGAAGAACGATATAGAAGAGATGATATTAGAGTGAGTGCATAAAGCTTTTTGGTAGGGAACAATCCCATAGTGTGAGCAGGACCGTGCACAAATCCCACTCTCCTTCACGGCCAACCGATACTCCCTCCTGGCAGAAGAAGTATATAGAAGAGATGATATTAGAGTGAGTGCATAAAGCTTTTAGGTAGGGAACAATCCCATAGTGTGAGCAGGACCGTGCACAAATCCCACTCTCCTTCACGGCCAACCGATACTCCCTCCTGGCAGAAGAAGTATATAGAAGAGATGATATTAGAGTGAGTGCATAAAGCTTTTTGGTAGGGAACAATCCCATAGTGTGAGCAGGACCGTGCACAAATCCCACTCTCCTTCACGGCCAACCGATACTCCCTCCTGGCAGAAGAAGTATATAGAAGAGATGATATTAGAGTGAGTGCATAAAGCTTTTTGGTAGGGAACAATCCCATAGTGTGAGCAGGACCGTGCACAAATCCCACTCTCCTTCACGGCCAACCGATACTCCCTCCTGGCAGAAGAAGTATATAGAAGAGATGATATTAGAGTGAGTGCATAAAGCTTTTTGGTAGGGAACAATCCCATAGTGTGAGCAGGACCGTGCACAAATCCCACTCTCCTTCACGGCCATCCGATACTCCCTCCTGGCAGAAGAACGATATAGAAGAGATGATATTAGAGTGAGTGCATAAAGCTTTTTGGTAGGGAACAATCCCATAGTGTGAGCAGGACCGTGCACAAATCCCACTCTCCTTCACGGCCAACCGATACTCCCTCCTGGCAGAAGAAGTATATAGAAGAGATGATATTAGAGTGAGTGCATAAAGCTTTTAGGTAGGGAATAATCCCATAGTGTGAGCAGGACCGTGCACAAATCCCACTCTCCTTCACGGCCAACCGATACTCCCTCCTGGCAGAAGAAGTATATAGAAGAGATGATATTAGAGTGAGTGCATAAAGCTTTTTGGTAGGGGACAATAACATCGTGTGAGCAGGACCCTGCACAATTCCCACTCTCTGTCACGGCCAACCGATACTCCCTCCTGGCAGAAGAAGTATATAGAAGAGATGATATTAGAGTGAGTGCATAAAGCTTTTAGGTAGGGGACAATAACATCGTGTGAGCAGGACCGTGCACAATTCCCACTCTCTGTCACGGCCATCCAATACTCCCTCCTGGCAGAAGAACGATATAGAAGAGATGATATTAGAGTGAGTGCATAAAGCTTTTAGGTAGGGAACAATCCCATAGTGTGAGCAGGACCGTGCACAAATCCCACTCTCCTTCACGGCCAACCGATACTCCCTCCTGGCAGAAGAAGTATATAGAAGAGATGATATTAGAGTGAGTGCATAAAGCTTTTTGGTAGGGAACAATCCCATAGTGTGAGCAGGACCGTGCACAAATCCCACTCTCCTTCACGGCCAACCGATACTCCCTCATGGCAGAAGAAGTATATAGAAGAGATGATATTAGAGTGAGTGCATAAAGCTTTTTGGTAGGGAACAATCCCATAGTGTGAGCAGGACCGTGCACAAATCCCACTCTCCTTCACGGCCAACCGATACTCCCTCCTGGCAGAAGAAGTATATAGAAGAGATGATATTAGAGTGAGTGCATAAAGCTTTTTGGTAGGGAACAATCCCATAGTGTGAGCAGGACCGTGCACAAATCCCACTCTCCTTCACGGCCAACCGATACTCCCTCCTGGCAGAAGAAGTATATAGAAGAGATGATATTAGAGTGAGTGCATAAAGCTTTTTGGTAGGGAACAATCCCATAGTGTGAGCAGGACCGTGCACAAATCCCACTCTCCTTCACGGCCAACCGATACTCCCTCCTGGCAGAAGAAGTATATAGAAGAGATGATATTAGAGTGAGTGCATAAACCTTTTTGGTAGGGAACAATCCCATAGTGTGAGCAGGACCGTGCACAAATCCCACTCTCCTTCACGGCCAACCGATACTCCCTCCTGGCAGAAGAAGTATATAGAAGAGATGATATTAGAGTGAGTGCATAAAGCTTTTTGGTAGGGAACAATCCCATAGTGTGAGCAGGACCGTGCACAAATCCCACTCTCCTTCACGGCCAACCGATACTCCCTCCTGGCAGAAGAAGTATATAGAAGAGATGATATTAGAGTGAGTGCATAAAGCTTTTTGGTAGGGAACAATCCCATAGTGTGAGCAGGACCGTGCACAAATCCCACTCTCCTTCACGGCCAACCGATACTCCCTCCTGGCAGAAGAAGTATATAGAAGAGATGATATTAGAGTGAGTGCATAAAGCTTTTTGGTAGGGAACAATCCCATAGTGTGAGCAGGACCGTGCACAAATCCCACTCTCCTTCACGGCCATCCGATACTCCCTCCTGGCAGAAGAACGATATAGAAGAGATGATATTAGAGTGAGTGCATAAAGCTTTTTGGTAGGGAACAATCCCATAGTGTGAGCAGGACCGTGCACAAATCCCACTCTCCTTCACGGCCAACCGATACTCCCTCCTGGCAGAAGAAGTATATAGAAGAGATGATATTAGAGTGAGTGCATAAAGCTTTTAGGTAGGGAACAATCCCATAGTGTGAGCAGGACCGTGCACAAATCCCACTCTCCTTCACGGCCAACCGATACTCCCTCCTGGCAGAAGAAGTATATAGAAGAGATGATATTAGAGTGAGTGCATAAAGCTTTTAGGTAGGGGACAATAACATCGTGTGAGCAGGACCCTGCACAATTCCCACTCTCTGTCACGGCCATCCAATACTCCCTCCTTTCAGAAGAACGATATAGAAGAGATGATATTAGAGTGAGTGCATAAAGCTTTTAGGTAGGGAACAATCCCATAGTGTGAGCAGGACCGTGCACAAATCCCACTCTCCTTCACGGCCAACCGATACTCCCTCCTGGCAGAAGAAGTATATAGAAGAGATGATATTAGAGTGAGTGCATAAAGCTTTTTGGTAGGGAACAATCCCATAGTGTGAGCAGGACCGTGCACAAATCCCACTCTCCTTCACGGCCAACCGATACTCCCTCATGGCAGAAGAAGTATATAGAAGAGATGATATTAGAGTGAGTGCATAAAGCTTTTTGGTAGGGAACAATCCCATAGTGTGAGCAGGACCGTGCACAAATCCCACTCTCCTTCACGGCCAACCGATACTCCCTCCTGGCAGAAGAAGTATATAGAAGAGATGATATTAGAGTGAGTGCATAAAGCTTTTTGGTAGGGAACAATCCCATAGTGTGAGCAGGACCGTGCACAAATCCCACTCTCCTTCACGGCCAACCGATACTCCCTCCTGGCAGAAGAAGTATATAGAAGAGATGATATTAGAGTGAGTGCATAAAGCTTTTTGGTAGGGAACAATCCCATAGTGTGAGCAGGACCGTGCACAAATCCCACTCTCCTTCACGGCCAACCGATACTCCCTCCTGGCAGAAGAAGTATATAGAAGAGATGATATTAGAGTGAGTGCATAAAGCTTTTTGGTAGGGAACAATCCCATAGTGTGAGCAGGACCGTGCACAAATCCCACTCTCCTTCACGGCCAACCGATACTCCCTCCTGGCAGAAGAAGTATATAGAAGAGATGATATTAGAGTGAGTGCATAAAGCTTTTTGGTAGGGAACAATCCCATAGTGTGAGCAGGACCGTGCACAAATCCCACTCTCCTTCACGGCCAACCGATACTCCCTCCTGGCAGAAGAACGATATAGAAGAGATGATATTAGAGTGAGTGCATAAAGCTTTTAGGTAGGGAACAATCCCATAGTGTGAGCAGGACCGTGCACAAATCCCACTCTCCTTCACGGCCAACCGATACTCCCTCCTGGCAGAAGAACGATATAGAAGAGATGATATTAGAGTGAGTGCATAAAGCTTTTAGGTAGGGAACAATCCCATAGTGTGAGCAGGACCGTGCACAATTCCCACTCTCTGTCACGGCCATCCAATACTCCCTCCTGGCAGAAGAACGATATAGAAGAGATGATATTAGAGTGAGTGCATAAAGCTTTTTGGTAGGGAACAATCCCATAGTGTGAGCAGGACCCTGCACAATTCCCACTCTCTGTCACGGCCATCCAATACTCCCTCCTGGCAGAAGAACGATATAGAAGAGATGATATTAGAGTGAGTGCATAAAGCTTTTAGGTAGGGAACAATCCCATAGTGTGAGCAGGACCGTGCACAAATCCCACTCTCCTTCACGGCCAACCGATACTCCCTCCTGGCAGAAGAAGTATATAGAAGAGATGATATTAGAGTGAGTGCATAAAGCTTTTAGGTAGGGGACAATAACATCGTGTGAGCAGGACCCTGCACAATTCCCACTCTCTGTCACGGCCATCCGATACTCCCTCCTGGCAGAAGAACGATATAGAAGAGATGATATTAGAGTGAGTGCATAAAGCTTTTTGGTAGGGAACAATCCCATAGTTTGAGCAGGACCGTGCACAAATCCCACTCTCCTTCACGGCCAACCGATACTCCCTCCTGGCAGAAGAAGTATATAGAAGAGATGATATTAGAGTGAGTGCATAAAGCTTTTAGGTAGGGAACAATCCCATAGTGTGAGCAGGACCGTGCACAAATCCCACTCTCCTTCACGGCCAACCGATACTCCCTCCTGGCAGAAGAAGTATATAGAAGAGATGATATTAGAGTGAGTGCATAAAGCTTTTTGGTAGGGAACAATCCCATAGTGTGAGCAGGACCGTGCACAAATCCCACTCTCCTTCACGGCCAACCGATACTCCCTCCTGGCAGAAGAAGTATATAGAAGAGATGATATTAGAGTGAGTGCATAAAGCTTTTTGGTAGGGAACAATCCCATAGTGTGAGCAGGACCGTGCACAAATCCCACTCTCCTTCACGGCCAACCGATACTCCCTCCTGGCAGAAGAAGTATATAGAAGAGATGATATTAGAGTGAGTGCATAAAGCTTTTTGGTAGGGAACAATCCCATAGTGTGAGCAGGACCGTGCACAAATCCCACTCTCCTTCACGGCCATCCGATACTCCCTCCTGGCAGAAGAACGATATAGAAGAGATGATATTAGAGTGAGTGCATAAAGCTTTTTGGTAGGGAACAATCCCATAGTGTGAGCAGGACCGTGCACAAATCCCACTCTCCTTCACGGCCAACCGATACTCCCTCCTGGCAGAAGAAGTATATAGAAGAGATGATATTAGAGTGAGTGCTTAAAGCTTTTTGGTAGGGAACAATCCCATAGTGTGAGCAGGACCGTGCACAAATCCCACTCTCCTTCACGGCCAACCGATACTCCCTCCTGGCAGAAGAAGTATATAGAAGAGATGATATTAGAGTGAGTGCATAAAGCTTTTTGGTAGGGAACAATCCCATAGTGTGAGCAGGACCGTGCACAAATCCCACTCTCCTTCACGGCCATCCGATACTCCCTCCTGGCAGAAGAACGATATAGAAGAGATGATATTAGAGTGAGTGCATAAAGCTTTTTGGTAGGGAACAATCCCATAGTGTGAGCAGGACCGTGCACAAATCCCACTCTCCTTCACGGCCAACCGATACTCCCTCCTGGCAGAAGAAGTATATAGAAGAGATGATATTAGAGTGAGTGCATAAAGCTTTTAGGTAGGGAACAATCCCATAGTGTGAGCAGGACCGTGCACAAATCCCACTCTCCTTCACGGCCAACCGATACTCCCTCCTGGCAGAAGAAGTATATAGAAGAGATGATATTAGAGTGAGTGCATAAAGCTTTTTGGTGGGGAACAATCCCATAGTGTGAGCAGGACCGTGCACAAATCCCACTCTCCTTCACGGCCAACCGATACTCCCTCCTGGCAGAAGAAGTATATAGAAGAGATGATATTAGAGTGAGTGCATAAAGCTTTTAGGTAGGGGACAATAACATCGTGTGAGCAGGACCCTGCACAATTCCCACTCTCTGTCACGGCCAACCGATACTCCCTCCTGGCAGAAGAAGTATATAGAAGAGATGATATTAGAGTGAGTGCATAAAGCTTTTAGGTAGGGGACAATAACATCGTGTGAGCAGGACCGTGCACAATTCCCACTCTCTGTCACGGCCATCCAATACTCCCTCCTGGCAGAAGAACGATATAGAAGAGATGATATTAGAGTGAGTGCATAAAGCTTTTAGGTAGGGAACAATCCCATAGTGTGAGCAGGACCGTGCACAAATCCCACTCTCCTTCACGGCCAACCGATACTCCCTCCTGGCAGAAGAAGTATATAGAAGAGATGATATTAGAGTGAGTGCATAAAGCTTTTTGGTAGGGAACAATCCCATAGTGTGAGCAGGACCGTGCACAAATCCCACTCTCCTTCACGGCCAACCGATACTCCCTCATGGCAGAAGAAGTATATAGAAGAGATGATATTAGAGTGAGTGCATAAAGCTTTTTGGTAGGGAACAATCCCATAGTGTGAGCAGGACCGTGCACAAATCCCACTCTCCTTCACGGCCAACCGATACTCCCTCCTGGCAGAAGAAGTATATAGAAGAGATGATATTAGAGTGAGTGCATAAAGCTTTTTGGTAGGGAACAATCCCATAGTGTGAGCAGGACCGTGCACAAATCCCACTCTCCTTCACGGCCAACCGATACTCCCTCCTGGCAGAAGAGGTATATAGAAGAGATGATATTAGAGTGAGTGCATAAAGCTTTTTGGTAGGGAACAATCCCATAGTGTGAGCAGGACCGTGCACAAATCCCACTCTCCTTCACGGCCAACCGATACTCCCTCCTGGCAGAAGAAGTATATAGAAGAGATGATATTAGAGTGAGTGCATAAACCTTTTTGGTAGGGAACAATCCCATAGTGTGAGCAGGACCGTGCACAAATCCCACTCTCCTTCACGGCCAACCGATACTCCCTCCTGGCAGAAGAAGTATATAGAAGAGATGATATTAGAGTGAGTGCATAAAGCTTTTTGGTAGGGAACAATCCCATAGTGTGAGCAGGACCGTGCACAAATCCCACTCTCCTTCACGGCCAACCGATACTCCCTCCTGGCAGAAGAAGTATATAGAAGAGATGATATTAGAGTGAGTGCATAAAGCTTTTTGGTAGGGAACAATCCCATAGTGTGAGCAGGACCGTGCACAAATCCCACTCTCCTTCACGGCCAACCGATACTCCCTCCTGGCAGAAGAAGTATATAGAAGAGATGATATTAGAGTGAGTGCATAAAGCTTTTTGGTAGGGAACAATCCCATAGTGTGAGCAGGACCGTGCACAAATCCCACTCTCCTTCACGGCCATCCGATACTCCCTCCTGGCAGAAGAACGATATAGAAGAGATGATATTAGAGTGAGTGCATAAAGCTTTTTGGTAGGGAACAATCCCATAGTGTGAGCAGGACCGTGCACAAATCCCACTCTCCTTCACGGCCAACCGATACTCCCTCCTGGCAGAAGATGTATATAGAAGAGATGATATTAGAGTGAGTGCATAAAGCTTTTAGGTAGGGAACAATCCCATAGTGTGAGCAGGACCGTGCACAAATCCCACTCTCCTTCACGGCCAACCGATACTCCCTCCTGGCAGAAGAAGTATATAGAAGAGATGATATTAGAGTGAGTGCATAAAGCTTTTTGGTAGGGAACAATCCCATAGTGTGAGCAGGACCGTGCACAAATCCCACTCTCCTTCACGGCCAACCGATACTCCCTCCTGGCAGAAGAAGTATATAGAAGAGATGATATTAGAGTGAGTGCATAAAGCTTTTAGGTAGGGGACAATAACATCGTGTGAGCAGGACCCTGCACAATTCCCACTCTCTGTCACGGCCAACCGATACTCCCTCCTGGCAGAAGAAGTATATAGAAGAGATGATATTAGAGTGAGTGCATAAAGCTTTTAGGTAGGGAACAATCCCATAGTGTGAGCAGGACCGTGCACAAATCCCACTCTCCTTCACGGCCAACCGATACTCCCTCCTGGCAGAAGAACGATATAGAAGAGATGATATTAGAGTGAGTGCATAAAGCTTTTAGGTAGGGAACAATCCCATAGTGTGAGCAGGACCGTGCACAAATCCCACTCTATTTCACGGCCAAACGATACTCCCTCCTGGCAGAAGAACGATATAGAAGAGATGATATTAGAGTGAGTGCATAAAGCTTTTAGGTAGGGAACAATCCCATAGTGTGAGCAGGACCGTGCACAAATCCCACTCTCCTTCACGGCCAACCGATACTCCCTCCTGGCAGAAGAACGATATAGAAGAGATGATATTAGAGTGAGTGCATAAAGCTTTTAGGTAGGGAACAATCCCATAGTGTGAGCAGGACCGTGCACAAATCCCACTCTCCTTCACGGCCAACCGATACTCCCTCCTGGCAGAAGAACGATATAGAAAAGATGATATTAGAGTGAGTGCATAAAGCTTTTAGGTAGGGAACAATCCCATAGTGTGAGCAGGACCGTGCACAATTCCCACTCTCTGTCACGGCCATCCAATACTCCCTCCTGGCAGAAGAACGATATAGAAGAGATGATATTAGAGTGAGTGCATAAAGCTTTTTGGTAGGGAACAATCCCATAGTGTGAGCAGGACCCTGCACAATTCCCACTCTCTGTCACGGCCATCCAATACTCCCTCCTGGCAGAAGAACGATATAGAAGAGATGATATTAGAGTGAGTGCATAAAGCTTTTAGGTAGGGAACAATCCCATAGTGTGAGCAGGACCGTGCACAAATCCCACTCTCCTTCACGGCCAACCGATACTCCCTCCTGGCAGAAGAAGTATATAGAAGAGATGATATTAGAGTGAGTGCATAAAGCTTTTAGGTAGGGGACAATAACATCGTGTGAGCAGGACCCTGCACAATTCCCACTCTCTGTCACGGCCATCCGATACTCCCTCCTGGCAGAAGAACGATATAGAAGAGATGATATTAGAGTGAGTGCATAAAGCTTTTTGGTAGGGAACAATCCCATAGTGTGAGCAGGACCGTGCACAAATCCCACTCTCCTTCACGGCCAACCGATACTCCCTCCTGGCAGAAGAAGTATATAGAAGAGATGATATTAGAGTGAGTGCATAAAGCTTTTAGGTAGGGAACAATCCCATAGTGTGAGCAGGACCGTGCACAAATCCCACTCTCCTTCACGGCCAACCGATACTCCCTCCTGGCAGAAGAAGTATATAGAAGAGATGATATTAGAGTGAGTGCATAAAGCTTTTTGGTAGGGAACAATCCCATAGTGTGAGCAGGACCGTGCACAAATCCCACTCTCCTTCACGGCCAACCGATACTCCCTCCTGGCAGAAGAAGTATATAGAAGAGATGATATTAGAGTGAGTGCATAAAGCTTTTAGGTAGGGAACAATCCCATAGTGTGAGCAGGACCGTGCACAAATCCCACTCTCCTTCACGGCCAACCGATACTCCCTCCTGGCAGAAGAAGTATATAGAAGAGATTATATTAGAGTGAGTGCATAAAGCTTTTTGGTAGGGAACAATCCCATAGTGTGAGCAGGACCGTGCACAAATCCCACTCTCCTTCACGGCCAACCGATACTCCCTCCTGGCAGAAGAAGTATATAGAAGAGATGATATTAGAGTGAGTGCATAAAGCTTTTTGGTAGGGAACAATCCCATAGTGTGAGCAGGACCGTGCACAAATCCCACTCTCCTTCACGGCCAACCGATACTCCCTCCTGGCAGAAGAAGTATATAGAAGAGATGATATTAGAGTGAGTGCATAAAGCTTTTAGGTAGGGAACAATCCCATAGTGTGAGCAGGACCGTGCACAAATCCCACTCTCCTTCACGGCCAACCGATACTCCCTCCTGGCAGAAGAAGTATATAGAAGAGATGATATTAGAGTGAGTGCATAAGGCTTTTAGGTAGGGGACAATAACATCGTGTGAGCAGGACCCTGCACAATTCCCACTCTCTGTCACGGCCATCCGATACTCCCTCCTGGCAGAAGAACGATATAGGAGAGATGAGATTAGAGTGAGGGCATAAATCTTTTTGGTAGGGAACAATCCCATAGTGTGAGCAGGACCGTGCACAAATCCCACTCTCCTTCACGGCCAACCGATACTCCCTCCTGGCAGAAGAAGTATATAGAAGAGATGATATTAGAGTGAGTGCATAAAGCTTTTAGGTAGGGGACAATAACATCGTGTGAGCAGGACCGTGCACAAAAAATCCCACTCTCTGTCACGGCCATCCGATACTCCCTCCTGGCAGAAGAACGATATAGAAGAGATAATATTAGAGTGAGTGCATAAAGCTTTTTTGTAGGGGACAATAACATCGTGTGAGCTGGACCCTGCACAATTCCCACTCTCTGTCACGGCCATCCGATACTCCCTCCTGGCAGAAGAACGATATAGGAGAGATGAGATTAGAGTGAGGGCATAAATCTTTTTTTGTAGGGGACAATAACATCGTGTGAGCTGGACCCTGCACAATTCCCACTCTCTGTCACGGCCATCCGATACTCCCTCCTGGCAGAAGAACGATATAGGAGAGATGAGATTAGAGTGAGGGCATAAATCTTTTTTGTAGGGGACAATAACATCGTGTGAGCTGGACCCTGCACAATTCCCACTCTCTGTCACGGCCATCCGATACTCCCTCCTGGCAGAAGAACGATATAGGAGAGATGAGATTAGAGTGAGGGCATAAATCTTTTTTGTAGGGGACAATAACATCGTGTGAGCTGGACCCTGCACAATTCCCACTCTCTGTCACGGCCATCCGATACTCCCTCCTGGCAGAAGAACGATATAGGAGAGTTGAGATTAGAGTGAGGGCATAAATCTTTTTTGTAGGGGACAATAACATCGTGTGAGCTGGACCCTGTACAATTCCCACTCTCTGTCACGGCCATCCGATACTCCCTCCTGGCAGAAGAACGATATAGGAGAGATGAGATTAGAGTCAGGGCATAAATCTTTTTTGTAGGGGACAATAACATCGTGTGAGCTGGACCCTGCACAATTCCCACTCTCTGTCACGACCATCCGATACTCCCTCCTGGCAGAAGAACGATATAGGGGAAATGAGATTAGAGTGAGGGCATACACCGTTCTGGTAGAATACCATAGCATCGTGTATGCAAAACCGTGCACAAATCCCCATTTCCTTCACGGCTATCCGATACTCTCTTATTCCAGTAGAAGGATAAATAAGATTTTGGATTAGAGTGAGGGCATAAAGCTTTTTGGTAGGAGACCATAACATCGTGTGAGCAGGACCGTACACAATACCCACTCTCCATCACGACCATTGGTTACTCCCTCCAAGTAGGATATGAGAGGAGAGATGGGATTAGGTAAGCCTAAGAGGATGACGTAATCAGCTTCCAAGTATTACGTAAGTAACGAATGGTCCCCTGGCAATTGAGGATGAATATAGCGTGTGTAGGGTCCCCCACCTGAAACTCATACTCTCAGCCAGTGTAAAGAGGTAGGCTATATCTCCCTGCACATTTCTTTTGTTTCAAGTATGTACGCGAGTGTGAGTGTGCGCGTGTGTGAGAATGTGCGCCCTTGTGTTAAATTAAATTTTGAAGCAATTTTCCCAAAACACAAAACCTCAAAAATTTGTTTCCCGTATAAAGTCTATGAATTTGCATAAATCGTATGCCATCGAATTGCATAAAAAGTATGGCAACACAGCTCATATTTTTAAACAAATTTTTTCTTTACATAGTTAATTTCGGGTAATGGGCTACAACCATTTTCAGAAAAATTCGAAATAGATCTTGTTTAAATTTGAAATATAATACTCTGCAACCTTTTAATTAATATTTCTCTCAGCCAGGAAAACTTCCACTGACCCAAAAGATGAAATGCCTCAAAATAGGCTCTTTGAATATTAACTGAAACACTGAGCCAAATTCAGAGAGTCTTTGTGTGTGTGTGTGTGTGTGTGTGTGTGTGTGTGTTTGTGTGTTTAAGGAGAGTGAACCAATAGAATGAATTGAATAGATAACATACCTATGCGTTAAATCAGCTGTTCTACTACATAATATAAAATCAGCTGTTATGTGGAATCTAATCTGTTTGTGGTAAAACAAACACTTCGGACGTAAGCAAGGGATGGAAGTGGGGCATTATTTTTCCGCCTACCTTATACGGTCAGAATCAATGTGTTCTCAAGTTCTTTTGTCTATTAAAACACCTATTTATGTGTTATATATACTTACACAATTAATAGTAATTTATCTACTACCAATGTGGGTGCTAATGACGTATTTATTGGTGATTGTAAATAAAAAGTAAATAAATCGTATTAGTTATTATTTTAAACATAAAATTTAAAAATCAAAATGAACCTTAATAAGAGAAAGGAGTACATTAAACAAATCTTGAAGTATAATTAAAAAATACTTAACTAAATGACGCAAAATACTTCTCACTTTCTGACGCGTTTCGAAACAATCGTTTCTTTTACGAAGCAAAGGCTTTGCCTCGTAAAAGGAACAATTGTTTCGAAACGCGTCAGCAAGTAAGCCCTACATATTCACTTAGTTGAATATTTTTAATTATAGTTTAATCAGTGAATTCAAGATGATTACATCAAGGAACTTTAAATCTTGAATGTAGGAAAATTTCATTACAACCCTCCCTTTACATAAAGATGAAGCTTGGACGGTAATTTTGTCCAAATAAATGTACTCATTATTTCAAAGAGCAACTGCCATGTTGTATGTTAATTATTTATGATATAATTAACCTTGTACTGTAAAAGATAATTTGAAGCTAGTGTTTTGAAGCTCACTAGTTTATAGAACAATATTATTGGGGAGTAAGGCCGTATTTAATGGTGGTGTTTAAAGCCATCACCATCGCATCGGTCGACCCCACGGTCGCTCTTACCACTGACCGCAGAGCCACTTGTATGGCCAATATGTGTGAATCTTACAATAATACCACATTTTAACAACGTTTACCTTTATCTTTGACCTTCATTGATGTGCAAATAAGACATGTAATAAGTAAACATACAAATTTCTTTAATAATCTTCTTGATAAGAGGTTATCTCGTTCACACAGTAGCGACGCCACTTGAGTCATTTCCAAGTTTAATAACGCTCCGGGAGCTATACCTCATCCTGGGAACCATTCGTCCACATCAGAGTGCTTCAAGGTAAGTCCTAGCTTCAACAACCAAATTTACAGTCAAAACAAGTAATATAAACAAAACTTTTTTAAATCACTCCTACTTAGGTCAAAAAAGAAAAATTTAACTTGACTTGCTTTTTATTAAATAATTACAATTATTATAAATAAAGTAAAATAACCTATGCGTTGAAACAGCTGTTCTATCACATAATCTATAACATAAAATCAGCTGTTTTATGAAATCATATGTTATCACTTTATTTAAAGCAAATTTACTGAAAGTTATTAACAACAACATACACCAAACGAACTACATACACAAATCAATCAACATAAATGGAACGAACTAAATACACAAACCAATCATCATACATAGAACGAACTACATACACGAACCAATCAACATACACGGAACGAACTACATAGACGAACCAAACAACATACACCAAACGAAATACATACACAAACCAATCAACATACATGGAACGAACTACATACATTAATCAAAAAACATATACAAACCGAACCACATATACGAAACGAACTACATATACAAACCAATCAACATATACAGAACGAACTACATACACAAACCAATCAACATATACAGAACGAACTACATATACGAACCAATCAACATATACAGAACGAACTACATACACAAACCAATCAACATATACAGAACGAACTACATATACGAACCAATCAACATATACAGAACGAACTACATATACGAACCAATCAACATATACAGAACGAACTACATATACGAACCAATCAACATATACAGAACGAACTACATATACGAACCAAACAACATATACAGAACGAACTACATATACGAACCAATCAACATATACAGAACGAACTACATACACAAACCAATCAACATATACAGAACGAACTACATATACGAACCAATCAACATATACAGAACGAACTACATACACAAACCAATCAACATATACAGAACGAACTACATATACGAACCAATCAACATATACAGAACGAACTACATATACGAACCAATCAACATATACAGAACGAACTACATATACGAACCAAACAACATATACAGAACGAACTACATATACGAACCAATCAACATATACAGAACGAACTACATACACAAACCAATCAACATATACAGAACGAACTACATATACGAACCAATCAACATATACAGAACGAACTACATACACAAACCAATCAACATATACAGAACGAACTACATATACGAACCAATCAACATATACAGAACGAACTACATATACGAACCAATCAACATATAGAGAACGAACTACATATACGAACCAATCAACATATACAGAACGAACTACATATACGAACCAATCAACATATAGAGAACGAACTACATATACGAACCAATCAACATATACAGAACGAACTACATATACGAACCAATCAACATATACAGAACGAACTACATATACGAACCAATCAACATATACAGAACGAACTACATATACGAACCAATCAACATATACAGAACAAACTACATACACAAACCAATCAACATATACAGAACGAACTACATATACGAACCAATCAACATATACAGAACGAACTACATATACGAACCAATCAACATATACAGAACGAACTACATATACGAACCAATCAACATATACAGAACGAACTACATACACAAAACCAATCAACATATACAGAACGAACTACATATACGAACCAATCAACATATACAGAACGAACTACATATACGAACCAATCAACATATACAGAACGAATTACATATACAAACCAATCAACATACATAGAACGAACTAAATACACAAACCAATCATCATACATAGAACGAACTACATACACGAACCAATCAACATACACGGAACGAACTACATACACTGCGGCGGGCAGTACTCTCTTGGAATACATACCGCAAAAGATTAAATTTAAAACATAAAGAGTTTAAATTTCTTTTATATAAAACAAACCAAGCCACCGTAAGAAGGGTTAGAAACTTAAATTTAAGGCCGTTTGCAAGGGGAAGATGGTCAAAATTGACCTAGAGTTACCATCGACATTTCCAGAGATAAAGCAAGACGAGAAAAATCAATAACAAAGAATAATAAAACTTCATCAAAGGCACCCTTAAGGAGTTATACGGCTAGAACGAAAAAGTGGATAGAATCGATCCGATTTATTGATTTGGCGAGCCGTTGAGAAATAGTACAAAGGTGATGCGCGCGCCGATCATGACGAAATCGATAAGGATCCTTATTGGTTGAGAGGCTCGTGGGAACAGACTAGCAGGAGTGGGTACCCCGTGGGAGACAAAGGTTAGCGTCGTTTTACACCCCAGCGAAACCAGGACTTCTGAACCGTACGGACGTGTAAGGGATTAGCTCCGGTAAAACAATGAATAGTAGTTTTGTTACCGTTAATAGTTCAAAAACTATGAGTGGCTAGGGAAAGTTCGTTTTGTTGAGATGTCGTGACGTTGTGTTTCCGAAAATGGGGCCCTTTCGCATTCAAGATCGTGCCGAAAGAGGTTTCCCCATACAATTCCATCAATAATGTGCGAGCGTCTTAAAATCTGTGTGTTGCAGCCTTACTACAAAGACAAGGCGAAGTGAACAGTGATAACCTAGCAAACAGTTTTAAAAAAGTGATACTAAATTTCTAACAAAATTAAACATAATTTAACTAACTTGGTAAACGTTTTAAAAAATTTTCTATTTCTTTTCTGTGTTATAAAATGCCCAGTTAAGAACTGTGTTAAAAAAGGGCTTAAAGCTAAAAATTTTATTAGTAACCGTCTAAAATTTAAAAGAGGTGCAAAAGGCATCGAAGAAAGAAGATGGGAGAGTTTCAAACAAAGGGTTGAGCAAGCAGATCTACCTGAGGCGTGCCAGAAGCACAAAGGGAAGGAGGCTTTCAAAGATGGCGGCAACGCGTGGGAAGTCATCCAAGTATACCTGCGTGGGAAAGATGCAACATCCAAGCCGGACCTCCCCCACCCCACTGGAGAACAAAGGGAGAGACGGAGAAGAGAGGGAGAAATGGGCAAGCCGTGCTTTGTGGTGGATTTCAGGTTAGGTCTATTTTGTCTTCCCTTTGCAAATTAGAAATTTTTAATTTGAAAAATTTTTCTTTATGGGAGAATGTTATAAAATTTAAATAAATTTTAAAACCATTAACAGTAAACTTTGAGATTCAGAAGTAAATACTGGTGGCTTTGTTTTAAAGAGTGGGGTTTTCAAGATGGCGATGCCATAAAAGCAGAAATTATGTTGCATTTCATGAAAGTAAAGGAAATAAAAATTTTAGATTAGAAATAGTGTAAAGGGTTAGGTTTTTAAATAAACAAATCAAATAAAGGGATTTAAATTATTTAAAGAGTTAAAATCTTATGAAGGTGTAAGGAAATTAAATAAGAGATGGGTTGTAATAAAATTAAATATGATATGCTGAAAGTAAATATCCAAAATGGCGGGCAAAGGCCATTGTTTACAACAGCTGATTGGAAGGTCATGCTTTAGTTTCATGTACTCCTATAAACAGGAGTGTTATTTCATATAATTAAATTAAACTGAATTGTTATTTTATTTAGAAGGAGTCATTATGAAATTTTTCCATATGAAACAAATTGACATAAATTGGTCTCGTTTGAAATAAACAAGGGTTATATCATTAATTGAAACTATTTAATTTAAAATGTTGATTTTATATAGAAAAGGGTGAAATTATATATGTGTGTTAAATAAATTAAATCAAACCAAGGTTTGAGTAAAAATAAAGGGTTATGATTTTGATATGTGTAGATTTTAAATATTTTAAAAAAGTGCAACAAAAGGGTTAAGTTAAACAAGAGATTTTAAAATTGTGAGTGGGGCTAGCTAATATGTTAAAATAAGTTTTTTCTTTTATGAATTATAAGTATATTTTGTTTATTTCATGATTTATATGTATGTAAAATAATATGTTGGTGATAGGGAAACTTAGAAGGAAAAATGAAATTTTTGCAAATTGGTTTAAATATAAGTTATATAATTTAGGCAAATGGGTTAGTAGCCATTTAGCAAAGGTTACTCAAGATTTATTAAATATCAATTTCTTTCAGAAATTGCATTGATAAATTTTAAATAAATTTTAATTAAATTTCAGTATGTATAATTTTCATGAAGAAAGGGTTAACCAAATGATAACCAAAGGGTTACATATTTTATATTAAAAGGGTTTAACTATGTTTAAATAAGTTGTAAACAAACGTCAGTATTTATAATTTTCATGAAGAAAGGGTTAATCAAATGAGAACCAAAGGGTTTTTTATTTTGTATAAAAAGGGTTAAATAAATTTTAAAATTTGTAAATTTCTTTGTAAATGATCAAGGATCAGTTTAAAAGGGTTTAACTATGTTCCAATAAATATTAATAAATTTCATTATGTGGATTTTCATGCCGAAAGGGTTAATCAAATAGTAACCAAAGGGTTAAATATTTTCTAGTAAAAGGGTTAAATGAATTTAAATAAATTTGTAGATTTTGTAAATGATTGAAGATATGTTTAAAAAGGTTTTAACTATGTTTCAGTAAACGTTTTAATTAAAATATGTATTTAAATGTTGTAATTTCAATTGGGAAGGTGTTTGAATTTATTCAGCAGATGTTTTAACAATTTTTATTAATTATGATTTGTTGTTCAGTAAATATTTTGATAATCTTGTGGGAGATATGGCTATATGTTTTATATGTAATTTATGTTTCAGTATGGGCTTGATAATTGGTTTTTATATAATCTGATATAATTTATGAAATTGTTTTTAGGTTGTTTGGTAAAATTGAGTAAAACTTTACCTGCTAAAACAAATAGAAATCAAATTTTAAAAGGTCATTTAAAATTGATAGAGATATAGGAAAAATTTTATCATTTACATGGCTATGTAGAATGTGGCCATAAATAAAGTAGTGTGTTTAGAAATTTTAACTAGTTGAACAAAATGTGAAAAGTAGGGATCTTTCGGAGTGTATTGAAGAGTAAGGCTTTGCTTGAATCCAAAAGGTTAAAGCGAAAATTTGTATAGTGTAACAATTAAATTTTAAGTAAAAATTTAAGTAAACAAAACCAAATATTGAAGATTAAAATTTCAAGGTTACATAACCTGGGATATTGAAATAAAATTAGGACAAGCAGTCAAGGGTTGTTAAAAAGTCACTTAAGGGAAAGGAGAATTTTTAATTTGAAGATAAGAACAAGAACTTCAGGTAGGAAAGGGTTATATTTTGACAATTAAGTTTGAACGTTAAGTAGAGCAAAGTTTAACGCTTTGGTATACTCCGATTGAAAGCAAACTAAAATCGTAAAATCTTAATTTAAACTTTAATGTCAAATAGAATAAGCAGAGTATGGTTTCTTAACTGTGTAAGAACCAACACAAAAGATATTTTAAATCAAAGAAGTTACAGACTGTGCGATGTAAATTTAAATTTTAAATTTTAAATTTTAAAAAATAAATATTTTTTAACTAACTTGCAAACAAACTGAGTATTCTTTTAAACAAGTTTCTTACACTCTCCTACAGCTGATATGGTCATTTCGCCGTTTAGATGTCTTTCAAAAGAACCCATCCCCCGGGATGACTTACCCGTTAAGGGTAGAATCCGCAGCAAGTTAGGTTTTTTCTTTTTTAAGTCCAGTGACTTGTTCTCTGGCAGATTTTGGCGAGCATTGCACAGCGTTCGTGGTTTTGGCTGCGAGCGGCTCGTTTCAAAATTCTTGCTCTGCAATGGGCGTTTGGTGGTCGGCCTTGCGCGCGCGTGCTGGTCAACGGTAGGGTTGACGGCGCGGCGTAAGTGGTGGCCCGGTCCGTTGCAGTTAGTAAGATGGCGCCCGAACAGGTGGGACCGACGGGTAAAGTTGCGGACTTTCCCGTATAAATATTTCGGTCTCTATTAAAATAATAAAAAGACATGGCGAAATTCGACCCAGGAAGTGTAAGAAATAAATAATAAAAAGTTAAACAAAAGAGTTAGATTGCAGCTTTAGGTTGAAACACTGGTAAATTAATTAAAAATAAGATAAGAAGATGAAATGAAGAAGATGAGTTAAATAGTTTAGTACGAGAAATAGTTTTAAAAGAGTTAAGAATGTAAAGTAGGGGTAAATAGTAGTAAATAGAAAGAAGGATAAACTTAGACGAACGCGCGCATTGGAAACACACGCATCCAGCGACACTTTTATGTAAATTAAAGGATTTTATAGAAAAGTTTAGAATTAGGAAATAGAAAGAAAGAGAGGATATAAAAACAAAAAGGAAATAAACAGAACAGAAGCCATGGCAACACAAAAGCAGCAGGAAAGAAGTGAAATAGAAAAGCTAATGGCGATGCTAACGAAAGAAAAAAAACAGGAAAGGTTAGAAAGACAAAAGGAGAAGGAACAAGAAAAATTAGAAAGAAAACAAGAAAAAGAACAGGATAGGTTAGAAAGACAAAAGAAGGAAGAGCAGGATGAGGCTAAAAGACAAAAGAAGGAAGAGCAGGATGAGGCTAAAAGACAAAAGAAGGAAGAGCAGGATGAGGCTAAAAGACAACAGGAGAAGGAAGAGTGGAGGTTAGAAAGGGAGACAGAAAGGAAGGAGGAAGAGACGAGGAGATATAAAGAGAGAGAACAAGCCGAGTTAAGATGGCAAAATGAAGAAGCGAGAAGGATAAGGGAAGCAGAGGAGAAGGAAACTAGGAGGAAAATGAAACAACAAGAGAAAGAAAAGGAAAAGAAAGAGCGAGAAGAAAAAGAAAAAAGGGATAGAGAAGAAATGAAACAATTCCAAGAAAAGATGGCGGAAAAGTTTAAAAGTCATAAGGACGACATAGCCCAGCACATGGTGAGCATGGACGCAAGAGTGTCGAATTACGAGAGCAAAGTCGACCAATTACAAGTAAGGATCGAAAAGGAGGAGGAGGAGCAACTGGAGCAGGACAAGAAAATCGTGGACCTGCAAACAGGCCTGCAGAAAGTGGAAACCAGCGTTAAAAGAGTCGCGGACAAAGTAAGGAGTGCAGGAGCACAAGCGACAAGTGTTAGCTGGATAAAACCACGGGCCTGGGATTATCAGGAGCTTGCAGGAGCAAAAAGGATCGAGTATTATGGAAAAGACAACGAAGATCCGGTAGCGTTTATAAAGAGCATGGAGGAGCTCTTTGATGAAGTAGACCCCATGTTAGAAGAAGAGACCAAACTGAAGATGGTGGTCAGAAATTTAAGAGGAACGGCAGAAGCCTGGTGGAAGGCAGTTATGAATCCAGGAGACCAGTATGTACAGTTTAAGGCTAAGTTTTTAGCCAGATACTGGGGTTTTGCTGCGCAAGAGAAAATAAGGCGGCAGTTAGACACTGGGAAGTATTACGAAATGGGACCTTACAGCAAGTCTGAGTACTTTGTTGTAATGGTCAACAAAGCCAGGAATTTGGACCCGCCGATACCAGAGCGTTACCTCGTGAACAAGGTGATGACGCATTTCGGAAGGGAGGTCCGGAATGCTAGCCTTGGCGTTCATAGGGAGTCAGTGGCCAGTGCCATTGATTTCCTGAACGGCGTGGAGACGGACAACGGGAGCCGGGGTATAAATGGGAGAGAGGTGCCGCCTAGGTACCAACAGAGGCCACCTCCAAATATGAGGCCTCCTCACCCAAGGAACAACACCAATGGGAACCCCAGGACGGAGAGAGAGACCAGACCACCTCCAAGACAGAACGTGGAACCAGGAAATAGGACAAGGAGTCCAAAAAACGAGGCGGGAGGGTCTCGTGCAAAATAGATGGAAACAGACAACATAGAGACAGACAATGGCAAGGAAAAGGAACCGAGACCCGGAACATAGAAATGAAAAAAAATATTGGTAGTATAAAGGAGAGTAAAAGAATAGTAAAAGAAAAAGAGAGGCAAAAAGGAGTTACATCTGACAGAGGAGCGAGCAAAAACGTGCTGGAAGGAGAAAGCAAAAGGGAACAGAGTGGAAACAGGGCGATGGGTGGGGCAGAGCCCAAGGATGCTGTAGAACAGCTACCCAGTAACAGTAAAGAAGGAAAAAAGGAAGAAATTGAGAGAAAAAGTAGGCAGCAGGAAGCTGCAAAACAAGGAGGCCCAAAGAGTTCCAGTGACCTAGCCAAGATCCCGGAAGGAAACGGAAATGCAAGCAATCTCGAAGAAACTCAGAATCAGGAAAACAAAGAAAGAAGTGAAAAGCCAGAACAGATAAGAGCCACAGCTCAACAGCCATACATGGAACAAGCAAGGAAGTTAGGAGGTCTCAATATGGAGATACGAGACGACCTGCTCGAGGAGGAAGGTTTGTTGCCCCGACAATCCCAGAATTCTGAGGAATGCCCTGCACTCATAGGCGCTATCTGGCAACAGGTAGTGCGTGTTGAGATTGACACCGGCGCGGACGTGTCCGTTATACAGGGCAACCTGTATAACGAGCTGAAGCGCCAAGGGAAAGAATTCTTGGAATTGCCGGTAAGCAATACGGGCATTATTATGGCGGTGAAGACACCCCAGATAAGAGTCTGTAAGCAGGCCTTTATTCCTCTGAGTTTGGGTGGTCATGTAATAGAGAGTAGCTTCATGGTGGTGGAACGCTTACGGGCGGAAATTGTCATGGGTTGCGATCTGTTACATCGACTAAAAGCCCGTATCAACATGGAGAGACGCTTCATGACTTTCGAGGTCGAAGGAGGGATGGCAAGTCTCGACTTCATAAGATCTAAACAAGACCATCCAAACACATCAATTGCTAACTTGGAAGCTCAAGAAGGAGAAGATGTAAGATCTAAACAAGACCATCCAGGAGAGCTCCAAGAGAATAGTAGGAGAGCAAAAATCGACAAGGTGGGATGGATTGGTACAAGCGAAGAAGAGGGGCTTGTACTGGCGCCAGCCGAACACCAGGCTGACGTCGTTACCCCTATCGAGAACCCGGAGTGGCCGAGTCTCGGGGGGGGATTGGGACAGGGATCCCAATCTGAGGGAAAGGTTGGAGCAGATGTGGCTAAAGAGAAACCAGAAACAGACTTAACACAGAGAGGTAGTGAACAGGAGAAAAAGGGAAAACCAGAAGGCCAGGAGGCAAAAGAAACAGAGCGAAGAGAAAGCAAGAAGGGAGCAGCAACTTCAAGCAATAGAAAAGGAGCCGATGGCAAAGCAAACAGAAATGTGCCGGAAGGGAGGAGAAAAGAAGGTCATACACGTGGAACTAGGGCGGAAAAAAGGGCAGAGCCCGAGAAAGCCGAAAGTAGGCACAAAAAGCATAAAGGACAAGAGGAAGAAATAGGAGGAAAAGTACAAAGAGGACAAGGAGGCCCAGAAGGTTCCTACGACCATGCGGAAATCCCGGAAGGAAACAAGGATACGAGCGAGCCAGAGGACAAGAAAGACAAGCGAAATAGGAAGGAAAAAGGAAGAGAAAAGAAAAGTCAGGACAAGGCCAAAAGAAGTAGACCCAGATACAGGATGAGGAGGAGATTGGGAGTAGTAAATTGGAAGAGCAGAGTAAAGAGAAAGAAACATAAAGACGACCAAACACTGAAACCACGTCGAGAATATAATATAAGAAACCTAAGTACAGTACAGCAGCAGGATGAAAATAAATCGATTCTCACGAAGAAAGGCTGAAAAAATTAATAGAGGAATACAAAGAGGTATTCAGCGAGACTCCAGGAAGGTCTAATAAGTATAAACATAAATTGAAAATATATGAAGACAAACCGTTCATAAAGAGGAGTTATCCGATCTCTATAAACTATAGGAAACAGGTCCAACAGGAAATCGACGTTATGCTGGCCAACGACATCATCGAGAGGTCAAGAACGCCATACATCAACCCGATGGTAATGGTCCTCAAGCCAGACAAATCCATCAGCCTATGCCTTGATGCTAGGAGACTAAATGACATCACTGTACCAGATTACGAAAGCGCACCAGCGATTGACGAGATTCTAAGGAAAGGAAGATGTAAGAGGTATATCTCCAAGATTGATCTCACGTCTAGTTTTTGGCAAATACCTCTTACACATGACTCCAAGAAGTATACGGGGTTCCTCTTCAACAACAAGGTGTACAACTTCAAGGTAGTGCCTTTCGGACTACAGAACTCCTTAGCGGCATTGGTTAGGACGGTGGATTTGACGCTGGGGCAAGAATTAGAGGAAAACATTCTAGCATACGTCGATGACCTGCTATGCTTGTCTGAGACGTTCGAGGAACACCTCGAAAATTTACAAACGATCTTCACCAAATTCAGGGAAGGAAACTTGACAATTAACCCAAGAAAAACATTTTTCTGTCAGGAGGAGGTGAAATTCCTAGGATACATTTTTACTCAGGAAGGGGTACGAACAGACCCAGAGAAGCTACAGGCCATACACGATTTCCCAGTGCCTAAAAATAAAAAGCAATTACAATCGTTCCTAGGATTTGTGAATTACTATGCTCGTTTTACGAGCAAGTATTCACAGGAAACCTCACCTCTTTTGAAGCTCCTGCGCAAGCAGCAACCCTGGATTTGGAACTCAGACATGCAGGCGGCTTTTGATCGTGTCAAAGGGTTGTTTCTCGAGGCAGTAACGATTACACACCCAAGAGCTGGGCAGGATGTCTTCCTACAAACGGATGCCAGCCACATAGCGATAGCAAGTCAACTCTATCAAAAGGACGATAACGGGGATTTGGCGGTTATTGGATTCGCTAGTAGGACCCTCAAGAAAGCAGAATTGTCATACAGCGTGTGCGAGAAAGAACTGCTGGCCATTGTGCACGGCCTCAAGAAATTTAGGCCACTTATATTAGGAGCGCCGTTGCACATCATCACAGATAACAAGGCATTGCAATTTTTAAACACCTGCAACTTCACCAACTCTCGCATCACCAGATGGACACTAGCGATCCAAGAATACCAACCCTCCGTTATTCACTGCCCTGGCAAGGAGAACATACCTTGCGATACGGTCAGCCGCATGTACCAGGCACAAAGCGGGATCGGAAAACTAAAGAACGAGCAGGCAGTTATCAGGCTAAACGAATTGAAAAGCGAGAGAACCTTAAGACAAATAATCCTATCATTGAAGGAAGGACAAAGGGAACAAATAGATTTAAATAATATAAAAGAAAATATACAAAGGTACCCGAGATACGAGGTAATAGAAGGATATTTGTGCTTTAAAGTGAGAGGAAAAAATAAAATAGTGATTCCAGAAGGGAACATTGAGCCACTCATAAACGAAGTACACCAGGTGTACTTGCACATTGGGAGAAATAAACTGGCAAAAATGCTAGGTCGGAGCTTCTATATAAAGAATATGTACCAAAGGGTGATGGAAGTGATAAGGAGATGCAAAATATGTCAATACGCCAAGCATACTAACTGGTATTCACAAGCATTAACAAGACCAATCCTTACACAACAACCAGGGGAAATGGTTGCCGTAGACTTCTTAGGGCCCCTACCCAGGAGTATAGGAGGGGCGAGACACGTACTAGTGATCCTTGACGTGTTCTCAAAGTTCCTAAAATTATACGCTGTGAAAAGCCCGAACTCCAAAACCTCCATTGATCGCATGACTGAGTATTTTAATACAGTGGGAAAACCGATTAAAATTCTTACCGATTTCGGCGCGGCATTTACCTCCAAACAGTGGAAAGAATGGATCGAGGCAGTTGGTGTGCGACACATTCTTATCCCTGTTCGGCATCCCCAGGTAAATTTAGCCGAGCGTATAAATCGAGATTTGGGAAGAATTTTACGGACATACTGTAGTAATGCACAATCCTCATGGCAAAAATACTTGCAATACATAGAAAAAAATCATAACCAAATGCCACACGAGATCACAGGCTACACGCCGGCAATGGTCCACTGGGGAGTGGAAACAAACTATGTATGGGAAGGATATATCCCTGAGGATTGTAGGAATGCGGTAGTGGAGACTAGGAGGGAGATGCTTCAGAAAGTATTTCAGCGAATTAGGACTAAGGGAGACTACAGAGCGGCCAGGACAAATCGAACCTGTAAGGAGACGCACTTCCAAGTCAACGACCTAGTGTTAATCACAAGAAAAGAGACAGAAAAGTTACTATTGATTTACGAAGGCCCTTTTAAAGTAACCAGGAAACTAGGGCGTAAGACCTATGAAGTGGCCAATATTATGACAAATAAAGTAAGGGGAAGGTACGATGTTAAAGATATAAAATTGTACGTAGACTAATAATAAACAAAGAAGCCTGATAGCTGACCTGACTTCAAGATAAAAAATGTATGTTGCCTTAGTGCAACAAATATTGATCCAAAGTTGTATACAGTAGGAGCACTGACCCAGGCAAAAAAGATAAGGAAATAGCTTTAGTACACAAGGTCACAGCTGTGTGGAGTTACCGACTAATGCGTAGGCAAGTTACGCAAGACGCCAGCTGATAAAGACAGCGCCCCAGAGTGAGAGGGGAATACCCGAACATCGTTCCTCACTTAAGATAAGGAGCGTAAGTATATAACTGCAGGTATAGATTGTAAGAAGTTGGTTAGATATTTTGAATTGTAGTTATGGGAAATGTAAAATGTTTATATGTGTGTAAAGAAAAAAATTAAATAAAGCCACTAAAGAGGGAATAGATGTAGGGCGATGTAAGAAATGGAAAATTTAAGATAAAGAATTTTAAATTTTTAAACTTTTAAAGTAATGAAGCAAAGAGAAAACAAAATCAGATATATTGTGTAAAGCCTGAGAGTGAAAAGTGAGAGCTGTGAAATTTGTATAAATACATAAACTTATGGTTGTACTTACTAATATTGTAAAAGAGTTTAAAAGTGTTTCAGTGATACGAGATAGAAGAGGACCATGGACAAGTAAATAGATAAGTAAGATAGTTAAGAATTAGCTACCACCCACAAATAAACTAAGAAAACAAATAAATCTCGAAAAATAATTTTTTTTTTTGTATAAGTAAATTTTTTTTTTGGAGATACTTTCAAAAAACTTTTTTTCTCAATTTTAAGGGGGGATCTTGCGGCGGGCAGTACTCTCTTGGAATACATACCGCAAAAAGATAAAATTTAAAACATAAAGAGGTTAAATTTCTTTTATATAAAACAAACCAAGCCACCGTAAGAAGGGTTAGAAACTTAAATTTAAGGCCGTTTGCAAGGGGAAGGTGGTCAAAACTGACCTAGAGTTACCATCGACATTTCCAGAGATAAAGCAAGACGAGCAAAATCAATAACAAAGAATAATAAAACTTCATCAAAGGCACTTTTAAGGAGTTATACGGCTAGAACGAAAAAGTGGATAGAATCGATCCGATTTATTGATTTGGCGAGCCGTTGAGAAATAGTACAAAGGTGATGCGCGCGCCGATCATGACGAAATCGATAAGGATCCTTATTGGTTGAGAGGCTCGTGGGAACAGACTAGCAGGAGTGGGTACCCCGTGGGAGACAAAGGTTAGCGTCGTTTTACACCCCAGCGAAACCAGGACTTCTGAACCGTACGGACGTGTAAGGGATTAGCTCCGGTAAAACAATGAATAGTAGTTTTGTTACCGTTAATAGTTCAAAAACTATGAGTGGCTAGGGAAAGTTCGTTTTGTTGAGATGTCGTGACGTTGTGTTTCCGAAAATGGGGCCCTTTCGCATTCAAGATCGTGCCGAAAGAGGTTTCCCCATAAAATTCCATCAATAATGTGCGAGCGTCTTAAAATCTGTGTGTTGCAGCCTTACTACAAAGACAAGGCGAAGTGAACAGTGATAACCTAGCAAACAGTTTTAAAAAAGTGATACTAAATTTCTAACAAAATTAAACATAATTTAACTAACTTGGTAAACGTTTTAAAAAATTTTCTATTTCTTTTCTGTGTTATAAAATGCCCAGTTAAGAACTGTGTTAAAAAAGGGCTTAAAGCTAAAAATTTTATTAGTAACCGTCTAAAATTTAAAAGAGGTGCAAAAGGCATCGAAGAAAGAAGATGGGAGAGTTTCAAACAAAGGGTTGAGCAAGCAGATCTACCTGAGGCGTGCCAGAAGCACAAAGGGAAGGAGGCTTTCAAAGATGGCGGCAACGCGTGGGAAGTCATCCAAGTATACCTGCGTGGGAAAGATGCAACATCCAAGCCGGACCTCCCCCACCCCACTGGAGAACAAAGGGAGAGACGGAGAAGAGAGGGAGAAATGGGCAAGCCGTGCTTTGTGGTGGATTTCAGGTTAGGTCTATTTTGTCTTCCCTTTGCAAATTAGAAATTTTTAATTTGAAAAATTTTTCTTTATGGGAGAATGTTATAAAATTTAAATAAATTTTAAAACCATTAACAGTAAACTTTGAGATTCAGAAGTAAATACTGGTGGCTTTGTTTTAAAGAGTGGGGTTTTCAAGATGGCGATGCCATAAAAGCAGAAATTATGTTGCATTTCATGAAAGTAAAGGAAATAAAAATTTTAGATTAGAAATAGTGTAAAGGGTTAGGTTTTTAAATAAACAAATCAAATAAAGGGATTTAAATTATTTAAAGAGTTAAAATCTTATGAAGGTGTAAGGAAATTAAATAAGAGATGGGTTGTAATAAAATTAAATATGATATGCTGAAAGTAAATATCCAAAATGGCGGGTAAAGGCCATTGTTTACAACAGCTGATTGGAAGGTCATGCTTTAGTTTCATGTACTCCTATAAACAGGAGTGTTATTTCATATAATTAAATTAAACTGAATTGTTATTTTATTTAGAAGGAGTCATTATGAAATTTTTCCATATGAAACAAATTGACATAAATTGGTCTCGTTTGAAATAAACAAGGGTTATATCATTAATTGAAACTATTTAATTTAAAATGTTGATTTTATATAGAAAAGGGTGAAATTATATATGTGTGTTAAATAAATTAAATCAAACCAAGGTTTGAGTAAAAATAAAGGGTTATGATTTTGATATGTGTAGATTTTAAATATTTTAAAAAAGTGCAACAAAAGGGTTAAGTTAAACAAGAGATTTTAAAATTGTGAGTGGGGCTAGCTAATATGTTAAAATAAGTTTTTTCTTTTATGAATTATAAGTATATTTTGTTTATTTCATGATTTATATGTATGTAAAATAATATGTTGGTGATAGGGAAACTTAGAAGGAAAAATGAAATTTTTGCAAATTGGTTTAAATATAAGTTATATAATTTAGGCAAATGGGTTAGTAGCCATTTAGCAAAGGTTACTCAAGATTTATTAAATATCAATTTCTTTCAGAAATTGCATTGATAAATTTTAAATAAATTTTAATTAAATTTCAGTATGTATAATTTTCATGAAGAAAGGGTTAACCAAATGATAACCAAAGGGTTACATATTTTATATTAAAAGGGTTTAACTATGTTTAAATAAGTTGTAAACAAACGTCAGTATTTATAATTTTCATGAAGAAAGGGTTAATCAAATGAGAACCAAAGGGTTTTTTATTTTGTATAAAAAGGGTTAAATAAATTTTAAAATTTGTAAATTTCTTTGTAAATGATCAAGGATCAGTTTAAAAGGGTTTAACTATGTTCCAATAAATATTAATAAATTTCATTATGTGGATTTTCATGCCGAAAGGGTTAATCAAATAGTAACCAAAGGGTTAAATATTTTCTAGTAAAAGGGTTAAATGAATTTAAATAAATTTGTAGATTTTGTAAATGATTGAAGATATGTTTAAAAAGGTTTTAACTATGTTTCAGTAAACGTTTTAATTAAAATATGTATTTAAATGTTGTAATTTCAATTGGGAAGGTGTTTGAATTTATTCAGCAGATGTTTTAACAATTTTTATTAATTATGATTTGTTGTTCAGTAAATATTTTGATAATCTTGTGGGAGATATGGCTATATGTTTTATATGTAATTTATGTTTCAGTATGGGCTTGATAATTGGTTTTTATATAATCTGAAATAATTTATGAAATTGTTTTTAGGTTGTTTGGTAAAATTGAGTAAAACTTTACCTGCTAAAACAAATAGAAATCAAATTTTAAAAGGTCATTTAAAATTGATAGAGATATAGGAAAAATTTTATCATTTACATGGCTATGTAGAATGTGGCCATAAATAAAGTAGTGTGTTTAGAAATTTTAACTAGTTGAACAAAATGTGAAAAGTAGGGATCTTTCGGAGTGTATTGAAGAGTAAGGCTTTGCTTGAATCCAAAAGGTTAAAGCGAAAATTTGTATAGTGTAACAATTAAATTTTAAGTAAAAATTTAAGTAAACAAAACCAAATATTGAAGATTAAAATTTCAAGGTTACATAACCTGGGATATTGAAATAAAATTAGGACAAGCAGTCAAGGGTTGTTAAAAAGTCACTTAAGGGAAAGGAAAATTTTTAATTTGAAGATAAGAACTAGAACTTCAGATAGGAAAGGGTTATATTTTGACAATTAAGTTTGAACGTTAAGTAGAGCAAAGTTTAACGCTTTGGTATACTCCGATTGAAAGCAAACTAAAATCGTAAAATCTTAATTTAAACTTTAATGTCAAATAGAATAAGCAGAGTATGGTTTCATAACTGTGTAAGAACCAACACAAAAGATATTTTAAATCAAAGAAGTTACAGACTGTGCGATGTAAATTTAAATTTTAAATTTTAAAAAATAAATATTTTTTAACTAACTTGCAAACAAACTGAGTATTCTTTTAAACAAGTTTCTTACACTCTCCTACAGCTGATATGGTCATTTCGCCGTTTAGATGTCTTTCAAAAGAACCCATCCCCCGGGATGACTTACCCGTTAAGGGTAGAATCCGCAGCAAGTTAGGTTTTTTCTTTTTTAAGTCCAGTGACTTGTTTTCTGGCAGATTTTGGCGAGCATTGCACAGCGTTCGTGGTTTTGGCTGCGAGCGGCTCGTTTCAAAATTCTTGCTCTGCAATGGGCGTTTGGTGGTCGGCCTTGCGCGCGCGTGCTGGTCAACGGTAGGGTTGACGGCGCGGCGTAAGTGGTGGCCCGGTCCGTTGCAACACGAACCAATCAACATACATGTAACGAACTACATACACGAACCAATCAACATACATGTAACGAACTACATACATTAATCAAAAAAACATATACCAATCGAACCACATACACGAAACGAACTACATATACGAACCAATCAACATATACAGAACGAACTACATATACGAACCAATCAACATATACAGAACGAACTACATATATAGAACAATCAACATACATGGAACGAACTACAAACACAATCCAATCGACATATACGAACCAATCAAGATACACGGAACGAACTACATACACGAACCAAACAACATATACCAACCGAGCCACATACACGAAACGAAATACATATACCAACCAATCAAAATACATGAAACAAGCTATATACAATAACCAAACAACATACATGAGCCGATCAACTTACACGAAACGAGCTACATACAATAACCAAACAACATACATGAGCCGATCAACATACACGAAACGAGCAACATGCAACAACCAAACAACATACATGGGCCGATGAATATACACGAAACGAGCTACATACAATAACCAAACAACATACATGAGCCGATCAACATACACGAATCGAGTTACATACAATAACCAAACAACATACATGAGCCGATCAACATACACGAAACGAGTTACATACAATAACCAAACAACATACATGAGCCGATCAACATACACGAAACGAGTTACATACAATAACCAAACAACACACATGAGCCGATCACCATACACGATACGAGCTACATACAATAACCAAACAACATACATGAGCCGATCAACATACACGAAACGAGTTACATACAATAACCAAACAACATACATGAGCCGATCAACATACACGAAACGAGTTACATACACTAACCAAACAACATACATGAGCCGATCAACATACACGAAACGAGTTACATACAATAACCAAACAACATACATGAGCCGATCAACATACACTAAACGAGTTACATACAATAACCAAACAACATACCTGAGCCGATCAACATACACGAAACGAGTTACATACAATAACCAAACAACATACATGAGCCGATAAACATACACGAAACGAGTTACATACAATAACCAAACAACATACATGAGCCGATCAACATACACGATACGAGCTACATACAATAACCAAAAAACATACATGAGCCGAACAACATACACGAAACGAGCTACATACAATAACCAAACAACATACATGAGCCGATCAACATACACGAAACGAGTTACATACAATAACCAAACAGCATACATGAGCCGATCAACATACACGAAACGAGCAACATACAATAACCAAACAACATACATGAGCCGATCAACATACACGAAACGAGTTACATACAATAACCAAACAACACACATGAGCCGATCACCATACACGATACGAGCTACATACAATAACCAAACAACATACATGAGCCGATCAACATACACGAAACGAGTTACATACAATAACCAAACAACATAAATGAGCCGATCAACATAAACGAAATGAGTTACATACAATAACCAAACAACATACATGAGCCGATCAACATACACGAAACGAGTTACATACAATAACCAAACAACATACATGAGCCGATCAACATACACGAAACGAGCTACATACAATAACCAAACAACATACATGAGCCGATCAACATACACGAAACGAACTACATACAATAACCAAACAAAATACATGAGCCGTTCAACATACACGAAACGTGCTACATACAATAACCAAACAACATACATGAGCCGATCAACATATACGAAACGTGCTACATACAATAACCAAATAACATACATGAGCCGATCCACATACACGAAACGAGATACATACAATAACCAAACAACATACATGAGCCGATCAACATACACGATACGAGCTACATACAATAACCAAACAACATACATAGCCGATCAACATACACGAAACGAGTTACATACAATAACCAAACAACATACATGAGCCGATCGACATACACGAAACGAGTTACATACAATAACCAAACAATATACATGAGCCGATCAACATACACGAAACGAGTTACATACAATAACCAAACAACATACATGAGCCGATCAACATACACGATACGAGCAACATACAATAAACAAACAACATACATGAGCCGATCAACATACACGAAACGAGTTACATACAATAACCAAACAACAAACATGAGCCGATCAACATACACGATACGAGCTACATACAATAACCAAACAACATACATGAGCCGATCAACATACATGAAACGAGTTACATACAATAAATAACAAAACATACATGAGCCGATCAACATACACGAAACGAGTTACATACAATAACCAAACAACATACATGATCCGATCAACATACACGAAACGAGTTACATACAATAACCAAACAACATACATGAGCCGATCAACATACACGAAACGAGTTACATACAATAACCAAACAGCATACATGAGAAGATCAACATACACGATACGAGCAACATACAATAACCAAACAACATACATGAGCCGATCAACATACACGAAACGAGTTACATACAATAACCAAACAACAAACATGAGCCGATCAACATACACGATACGAGCTACATACAATAACCAAACAACATACATGAGCCGATCAACATACATGAAACGAGTTACATACAATAAATAACAAAACATACATGAGCCGATCAACATACACGAAACGAGTTACATACAATAACCAAACAACATACATGATCCGATCAACATACACGAAACGAGTTACATACAATAACCAAACAACATACATGAGCCGATCAACATACACGAAACGAGTTACATACAATAACCAAACAGCATACATGAGAAGATCAACATACACGATACGCGCTACATACAATAACCAAACAACATACATGAGCCGATCAACAAACACGAGACGAGCAACATACAATAACCGAACAACGTACATGAGCCGATCAACATACACGGAACGAACTACATACAATAACCAAACAACGTACATGAGCCGATCAACTTACATATAACAAGAACGAACTACATATACCAACCAATCAACATACACGAAACGAGCTACATACAATAACCAAACAACGTACATGAGCCGATCAACATACATATACTACGAACGAACTACATATACCAACCAATCAACATACACGAAACGAGCTACATACAATAACCAAACAACGTACATGAGACGATCAACATACACGAAACGAGTTACATACAATAACCAAACAACATACATGGGCCGATCAACATACACGAAACGAGTTACATACAATAACCAAACAACATACATGAGCCGATCAACATACACGAAACGAGTTACATACAATAACCAAACAACATACATGAGCCGATCAACATACACGAAACGAGTTACATACAATAACCAAACAACATACATGAGCCGATCAACATACACGATACGCGCTACATACAATAACCAAACAACATACATGAGCCGATCAACATACAAGAAACGAGCTACATGCAATAACCAAACAACATACACGAGCCGATCAACATACACGAAACGAGCAACATACAATAACCAAAAAACGTAAATGAGCCGATCAACATACACGGAACGAACTACATACAATAACCAAACAACGTACATGAGCCAATCAACATACATATACCACGAACGAACTACATATACCAACCAATCAACATACACGAAACGAGCTACATACAATAACCAAACAACATACATGAGCCGATCGACATACACGAAACGAGTTACATACAATAACCAAACAACGTACATGAGCCGATCAACATACACGATACGCGCTACATACAATTACCAAACAACGTACATGAGCCGATCAACATACACGATACGCGCTACATACAATAACCAAACAAAATACATTAGCCGATCAACATACACGAAACGAGCTACATACAATAACCAAACAACATACACGAGCCGATCAACATACACGAAACGAGCAACATACAATAACCAAACAACGTACATGAGCCGATCAACATACACGAAACGAGTTACATACAATAAATAACAAAACATACATGAGCCGATCAACATACACCAAACGAGTTACATACAATAACCAAACAACAAACATGAGCCGATCAACATACACGAAACGAGTTACATACAATAACCAAACAACATACATGAGCCGAACAACATACACGAAACGAGTTACATACAATAACCAAACAAAATACATAAGCCGATCAATATACACGATACGCGCTACATACAATAACCAAACAACATACATGAGCCGATCAACATACACGAAACGAGCTACATACAATAACCAAACAACATACATGAGCCGATCAACATACACGAGACGAGCAACATACAATAACCGAACAACGTACATGAGCCGATCAACATACACGGAACGAACTACATACAATAACCAAACAACATTCATGAGCCGATCAACATACACGGAACGAACTACATACAATAAGCAAACAACGTACATGAGCCGATCAACTTACATATACCACGAACGAACTACATATACCAACCAATCAACATACACGAAACGAGCTACATACAATAACCAAACAACGTACATGAGCCGATCAACATACATATACCACGAACGAACTACATATACCAACCAATCAACATACACGAAACGAGTTACATACAATAACCGAACAACGTACATGAGCCGATCAACATACATATACCACGAACGAACTACATATACCAACCAATCAACATACACGAAACGAGCTACATACAATAACCAAACAACGTACATTAGCCGATCAACATACACGAAACGAGTTACATACAATAACCAAACAACATACATGAGCCGATCAACATACACGAAACGAGCTACTTACAATAACCAAACAACATACATGAGCCGATCAACATACACGAAACGAGTTACATACAATAACCAAACAACGTACATGAGCCGATCAACATACATATACCACGAACGAACTACATATACCAACCAATCAACATACACGAAACGAGCTACATACAATAACCAAACAACATACATGAGCCGATCAACATACACGAAACGAGTTACATACAATAACCAAACAACGTACATGAGCCGATCAACATACATATACCACGAACGAACTACATATACCAACCAATCAACATACACGAAACGAGCTACATACAATAACCAAACAACATACATGAGCCGATCAACATACACGAAACGAGTTACATACAATAACCAAACAACGTACATGAGCCGATCAACATACATATACCACGAATGAACTACATATACCAACCAATCAACATACACGAAACGAGCTACATACAATAACCTAACAACATAAACGAACCGAACGACATACACGAACCGAATCACAAATGTCTGTGTTTTATTGTAAAAGCAAATAGTTTTGTTTATTTTTTCATAGGAATTTTATGTAATTCCTCGTTTTGATTATAAATGGCAATGTTATACTTTAATATATAAAGTTAATCCGTCTATTTTCTGTTACTCTGCACAGCTTTGCATTGTAGTATGTTCCTGGCGTAAACCACGCACGTACATTTAAGCAGCTGCCATTTGTTCCAGACATGTTCCGTAACTCAGCTGGGTACAATTCCGCCAACAGGGTTCAGTACGCTTGCATCCAGAAGACATTGCAAAAATACAACCACCTAATTAATTTCGGAGAAAGCGACTTGATTTTGGATGTCGGAAGCGGAAGTGGCAATGTGACTTCAGAGGTTTTGTGTAGTTTTATTCCACATTCTAATTTTCGTCTAGTAAGTACCATTGTATTTGAATATAAATAGATGTTTTCTTTCATACACATTTAATGTAACTATTTTTTAATATAGAAAGCTATCTTGTACATACACGCGCGCACAACATACACAAAGACTGGAAATAAATGTAGGTAACATATACATTATACAGAATATATTCAAGGCCATGAAGTGATTGGCCCTTAGAAGGGCCTACTTATGTTAGCAAAAGCAGTTTAATATAATAAAATGCGTTTATTACAATTCATTTATTGTATCATACACCAGACCCCTTGCAACAATTTGAATAACCATTAGCTCTATTAACTGGTTTTGTATAAAGAAGATCGCATGAGCAATGACTTCCGAGGAAAGCGTATTTGCTATTTAGATACTTTTCGTTTCATGAATAAATATTCTCACAGAATACACACTTTATTGGAGTGAAGACTTCTTTACGCGCGGTAAACAAAATACTAGATTAAATCATTGCTTTCGCATCACGCTATTTCTGAAACGCATACTTTACAGCATATAATTTACAACATATGATTTCATGTAACAGCTGATTTTGTGTTATAGGTTATGTTGAAGAACAGCCGTTTTACACGTAGATTATTATTAAATTAGATTTGATCAGTTACTAAATATAGTAATTTATTTAAATTTTGATAAATCTGAGTACAAATAATTCAATATAACAATAATAATAATATTCCAAAAAACTTATTCCAATTTTATAAAGGAAAACATTTTTAGACCCGTCTTATACTTTTTAAAGAACTGATTGGAACCATTGTTAAAAAAATTTGTATTCAGTAAACATCTTATAAATGTATTTTGTTACCCACATTGTTTTATTATTAACTACAATACATATTAGTCTTTATTACTTTATTAAATACACTCCTCAAATTAAGATGTAAAAATTGAATGAAAAATGTATAAATTCATATTTTCGTGTGGTCCAAGATTAAAGAGTGGTCCATAAGGGTTGTGTTTTCTCATTATTTCTCCTTAAAATATTCCTTATCTAAGATTCGCTTGTGTTCATGTTTAGGTGGGAGTTGACAAGTCTAAGGAAATGGTCGATTTTGCAAATTCAAATGTCAAAGACCCCCGATTGTCGTTTCGTGTCCTCGATATAACGGAAAAATACGAGGAAAATTTAAAGTCTGCGTTTTCCGAAGAGGAGCTGCAGTCGGGATTCAGCTTGGTGTTTTCCTTCTTTTGTCTCCATTGGACCCAGAACTATCCGTAAGTATTACCCATAATATTTTCATTAGATAACGCATAAATATCGTTCGGAGTAATACGTGGAAACACAAAGTTATGTTTAGGAAACCTTCCATATGAGACAGAATACTTGCTAACCTAGAATTCTACGTTTGTGGGCAGACATTTTTTTTGAAAATTTATCTCATTTAAAAATAGAATCATTAAAAAGTTAGTTAGTTTTAATAATATAAAAGTAAACAGTGTAAACTTGTTTTAGTTACTTCATATTTTTTTTATTGTGTTTATATTCCTTTGTGTTTATATTTGTATTTATTTGTTTGTATTTGTGTTTTGTATTTCTTTTTATCGTATTGACATTTCTTTGTGTTTTGTGTTTTATATTTATATGTATTTGTATTTTGTATTTCTTTTTATTGTGTTTACATTTCTTATTGTTGTGTGTTTTGTATTTGTATGTTTGTATTTGTCTTTTGTGTCTTTTTTTCTTATGTTTATATTTCTTTGTGTTTTGGTTTTATAATTGTAAATATTTGTTAGTATTTCTGTATTGTGTATTTTTTATTGTGTTTATATTACTTTGAGTTTTATATTTGTATGTATTTGTTTGTATTTGGGTTTTGTATTTCTTTATATTGTGTTTATACTTTGTGTTTTATACTTGTATGTATTTCTTTGTATCTGGGATTATTGTATTTCTTTATATTGTGTTTATATTTCTTGTATTTGTGTATGTATTTCGTGTATGTATTTGTTTGCATTTGTAATTTGTATTTCTTTTTATTGTCTTTATAAACTGTAATAACAACATCTGCATGTTCATAAAACATTTGATTATTATAATTAATTTTCTTAATTTTAAATATTTTTAAAAACTGTTTTGTGAAGCAGTGAAGACTAGTAATAAATTGCCATTACTCACAAGGACGCTAAATTGTTTGAGGCTGTCTTAAAAAATAAAAATTAAAAAGATGTTTTTAAATTTCGTAATTTATCAGAAATTGCTCCTAAGAATTTCCATTGTTCTAGGCAGTGCTTTAAAAACATACATTCGTTGATGAAGCCCGGGGGGCAGATGTTTCTTTTGCTCAACACGTACGTTGAAGCGTTTGA
>JBAIZL010000001.1:332115282-332117782 GCA_036971475.1 Prosapia bicincta | reverse complement strand
CCCGACATCCCGTCCAATCTCCGGACAGAATACTTTTAGGGCATCACTGCATGATGAATCGGTTCTTGGAGAAGAATTCTGGAATAGGTTTTCACCCTCTTGTTATTTTATTTCCTTGACTCCATGTTCACAGATTCCCTGGAGCACCTGATCCCACACCTCTCCACTATCCGCCCTACCTCCGGTCAGAATACTTTTAGGGCATGACCTCATGATGAATCGGTTCTTGGAGAAGAATTCTGGAATAGTTTTTCACCCTCTTGTTATATTTCTTCCTTGACTTCATGTTCACACACACCCTGGAAAACCTGATCCCACATCTCCCCACTATCCCGCCCTACCTCCGGTTAGAATATTTGGAAGACATGACTGTATGACGAATCAGTTCATGGAATAGTATTCTGGAATAGTTTTTCACCCTGCCATTGACAATGCTTCCTTGATTGCGTGATTGTAGCTACCTTGGAGTACTTGATACCACACCTGCTAGACATCCTGCCCAGCATCAAGTCAGAGTATTTAGAAGATAGGATTTCATTGATAAATCTATTTTTTAAGAAGAATTCTGAGGTCTTTTTTCACCCTATCATTATTAACGCTTCTTTGATTGAATGTTCACAGATACCATAGAGCATTTGATCCCTCACCTGCCAGCCATCCCGACCCACCTACAGTCAGAGTACTTGGCAGACATGGTCGCACTGATGAATCAGTTTTTGGAGAAGAATTCTGGAATAGTTTTTCACCTTCTCGTTGTTAATGCTTCAAAACCATTGGAAAATAAATCCACTGAGAAATAAATGGTACTTATAAAACCTGTACATTTATATTATACATTCTTTATTGCAGTAACAAAATCCCTATTTTTACGCTTTATATGGCGCATTCTCGATATAGACGTCATTTAAATTAAACTGTTTTTTGAAAATATTGTCATTTTTTATATTCCATGTTTTTCATAGACATTATACTTCAAAAACGTAAACAGAATATTACTTACTCTAAACAGGTGCGTGCGTGCATGAGTGTGTGTGTGTGTGGGGGGGGGGGGGTGTATGTGTGTGTGTGTGTGTGTGTGTGTGTGTGTGTGTGTGTGTGTGTGTGTGTGTGTGTGTGTGTGTGTGTGTGTGTGTGTGTGTGTATGTATGTGTGTGTGTGTGTGTTTTTTTTTAAGGAGGTGGGGGAAAGATCTTCAAAAGACACCCGATGTTATGGGTAGTGTCGGATTCATCTCAGTATGGAGCCGAAACGCCTACCGACTAAAAAACCCCCCTTCTCCTCTTTCCAGAAGCCTTAATTCCCCGCGGGACCGCCGCTAGGCACTACTTCACGGGGCAGCATTAGCGCTTAAGCTCTCCCATCTTTTTCCTTCCCTACGTCCCCCACTAACTATTAGCTGGGTGTACTTTCCTTTTCTTTTCTTCCTTCCGCAGTTCTGTAATCACTTCTCTGGTGAAGTCCGTTGTGGCGTTCCATATAGTTTCTGATGCGAGCATTTGCTCTACTAAATTTTCTGGCGTAATCGCCACGTTGGTTAGCCTTTCGAATTCTCTTCGCTGTGGGTCAAATCTTGGACATATGAAGAACACATGCCTCGCGTCCTCTTCTGCTCCATGACATACTGGGCAATTCGGTGAGTCCTCTTGCTTATACTTATATAAGTATTGTCGAAAGCATCCATGTCCAGTAAGTAGCTGCGTCAGGTAGTAGTTGGGATCACCGTGCTGACGGTTGGTCCATTCCGCTATCCGTGGGATGAGCTGGTGGGTCCACCTGCCCCTTTCAGAACCATCCCACTCCACTTGCCATCGTTGTAGACTTTTCTCCCTTTCCCTTGTTCTGGAATCTTTTGCCTCCACCGGTTCTCGGATTCTTCGCCGATGCCGTCTCCTATATTCCTCTGCAATAATCTCGATCGGCAGTAGTCCCGAGATCACGTGAGCAGCGTCCCTAGAAACAGTCCTAAACGCGCTGGTGATCTTTAATGCCATTTGCCGGCCAACTGGGTATATTCTTCTTTGGCATTCTTGTAGCTCTAGTGCCTTTGCCCAAATGGCAATACTATAGGTCAGTATTGATGTCACAACTGACCCAAGGAGCGCTCGTCTTCTTGGTTTAGGACCACCCACATTCGGCATGATGCGGGATAATGCTCCTCCAACTGCTGCCGCCCTGGAGCTGGCATGCACTACTTGATCCTTGAAGTTGAGACGTGCATCTATCATTACTCCTAAGTATCGTACTGACGCCTTGGACTCAACCACATGCTCCCCAACTTGCAGTGTAATTGTTTCCCTTTTCTTCCTGCCAGTTATGAGCACTACCTCTGTCTTATGCATTGCCATCTTGAGTCCTGTTTCCCTCATCCAGTCGGCATATTTCCTGAATGTTTCGTTAAACAGGTTTTGTATGTCCTCCAGGAACTTTCCCACAATCACCAGGGTGACATCGTCTGCAAACGCGACCTGCGATACCATTCTCGGGATCTTCACTTTAAGGA
>JBAIZL010000001.1:332022782-332112782 GCA_036971475.1 Prosapia bicincta | reverse complement strand
TGCGTGGGCGTGCTCTGATGAAATTCCATCGCACGGAGGAAATTCAGGATTTAGATTGCTTAATTTCACTCTCAAATATATTTCGGCTTCGGCTAATTTGGTCTCGTGAGAGGATTTGTTCCGATGTAAACCCCTTAAGGAAGGACTTACTTACAACGAAATAAGACAGTAACTTGAACGCGAATACATAACAGGATACAGGTTATATTAGGTTGAAAATTTATACTTTCGTAGATAAAGAGACCTTTGTGGTTAGCTGTCCCACTCGTGGCGTTCCCTCCTCTTCGCGTGGAACCGAAAGATCTGTACAATGATGGGGTATACTGTTCTAATAATATACCGACATTTTCCCTACCAAAAGCAAACTGAGACATAGCAGGTCAAACGTAAGCTGCCGCAGACCTCGAAGGGCTAACACAGGTGGGGGGGAAGGGCAGAGACAGGAAAAGACCGTTCCACAGACATTATAATGTGAGGTTTAGTATTTATATTACAATAATGTAGATTTGACAAGACCGAAAGGCCGTTGTAAATAATATGTTATTAGATTTGTCATATTAACCAGATCATTTACATAAAATTGTTAACAAATTCACTTATATCAGTTTTCTAAACGACCACAACGCCTGCAATTTCTTAGTGATGGCCTTTGATGCAACGTGCACTAGAAAAACCAATGTGTTTAAATGGGGATAGCTTTTAGTTTTCTATCGATTGATCACGTGCCAGCTTACGACTGAACAGCTATACAAGTCGTCAGGTTTAGCCCACGGTTACTAGAATAAACCGCTCTGAGTCTGTGACGTCACTGCCACCAAGCCGTTCCATTGAAGCGCGTCTAGCGTGGCCTGCGATGTTTTGCATTTTACGTTCTAATATACAGTAATTCTCTCTTAAAAAAGTGTAATTATTGCAAGTTAGATTGCTAAACAAAGATATTTACATTTTTTAAACTTACCCAATATTTGTCAAAGTTTTCTTGGTTTTATACTTTTAGTTGTGTAAGTCAATCAGCCTCTACAGGTCATTTTCTGCAGACTTTGATCTCCTTTTCTTCTCATACTTCACATTAATACAACAATTTACTGGTAAGGTTTACTTTTTGTGGTAATTATAAACTATATGATTTTCCGAAATAGTCAGTTCTGGAGAGTTATTTGATAAAAATATAGCACATTTTAAGGATTAGTTTTTCAATTTCTTATATTTCTTTGTTTTTTTTTCTTAGTATATCGCTGTTAGGGTTTGTAGACTCCAATCTTTTAAGAGATTTATTCTTGTTTAATTCCTTCATTCTTATGAAAGATCGTGTTCTTATATAGCAGGATAAAGCAAAGTCATCAATAGGAGAAAATTTTGGTTTGACAATTTCTAAAAGTTTGTTCATAACGTCACGGCATTTATTAAGACCGTCCCCATGAAACGTATGAAACTCCTGTTCTAGTCTAATCACAGTTTCCAGCCATACATTAGATGGGTTTATGAGCGCTCCTCTAGACAAAGTAGAGACCCAGTCATTGTTTGTCTCTCCAGTTACAGTATGTTGACCGTTGTCAAATGTTGTGTTTAGACCCCTTTTCTTGACACGATAAGCCACGTAACCCGCCAGCATTTTTAACAACTCAATTCTTTCTTCTGTACTATGCTGTGTTTTAAATATTTTGAAGTCCTCTTTCTTTTTCGTGTAGTTATCTACTGAAGACAGCTGTTCCACTAGTGAAGCGTCGATCTCATTAAACTCTTCATCCTCTTGTTCATTGTCAACTTGTATAATTGTAGTATTGTCTTTGAGGTGTACAAGGTCATTATTGCTCAACGTGTCGACACTGAGGGTTTCACAAGTTTGGGCCTCGCAGCATCCATTAGTTATAATATCGGATGCACTTCGACTGAATATCAAGGATTTTATCCTAGATTTTACAGTTGTTGGTATGGGGTGGTCTTAAAATTGGCCAATACCTCTTATTTGTGAGAAATATGATTCCACCACATCCTGATTACATCTAGCTGCTAATATATATATATATATATATATATATATATATATATATATATATATATATATTAAATATGGTGATGTTTTCTTGTAAAATAGTTGATAAATTTAAAATATTTCAAAAACAGGAATATATTAATTAAAAGTAAAACCTTCTGACTGTAAACCTTGCAAATTTCGAATCGATATCATAAAGCCTATTTGGAAAGGAAGCAGAACTACCTTTCCACATACTGTGCTCTCATGGAGTGACATAAATCGCACAGTTTGTTGAGCATAATGTTTTGTTCGTCGAGACTTGTACCATACGCGCTTTTCTTTCTGTCAGTGGGGTGATGAGGAGGTCTTGAATTAAGGACATCAAAGCCGTTATTGACAGTTAATAAAAACTCAACCACATTGTCATTTCCAGGCAAGACGTGAGATATAAGCTAGCTATTGCACCAGTTCTTGATAGGAGTTCAGCGGCTTTTCTGACATTTTGTCTTTCGCTTCTCGAAAGTAATAGGTGATAATGCGTTATTTTATGAGTGTATTTCAATTCACCATCTTTTTGGTAGTCAACTAATTTAAAACACAAATCTTTCCTAATATTTTCTCCACTAGAAAAATGAAAGCCCTTATCCTACAAATGATTTCTTAGTAGTTTTAACAAATGAGGGACATCACAAAACGCCCAAATTTCGCGATTCTCTGAGAAAGGACTTTTTATATTCGATTTTTCAGCTTTTATTCCAAGTTCGGAAATGAGTTTCCTGTTCGAGTCACCCATGGCGCTAACGAAAGCTCTTACTCTGAAACCTATTGACTCAATTAGTTTAACAGCTTCGAAAAAAATGTCTGTAGTCACATTTTGGTCAAACTGATAAAAAAAAACGGTTGTTTCCATTTTCCTGCTAGTCATCGAACAATCTTGACTTGAACATTAGTATGTGGCCTCCAAAATTTGTCTTCATTTGAGTCATAGCAACTATCAGATTTAACTTTAATGTTATCATAGCTTAGGATAACGTCTTTTTGAAAATTATCTTTTAAAATGCTTGTCCTTCTGTTTGTCCTTTTAATAAATCAAAGCTTATGTCCAAAAATCCAGGTGGTGTAGAAAACTGACTTAGCCACCGTTTTACAATTATTTCACTCGGAAGTGGATAATTTAAAAAATCCCTCACATAGGTCAGTGCTTTGGTTGAAATGCATCGTATTGTAACGACTTTTGCTACATCTTCTGAAGACCAGTTATTACACCATCCTTTCAAAATAATTTGTTTTTGGCAGTAAGAAAATATCGATTCATACTTTTTTAGCATATGTTTTAAGTATGAAATAACGGACCGGGCCTCTTGTAATTCACATACAAGCTTCTGACTATCTATTTTTCGGGAATTGTTCTCTTCCAAAAGCGATTGTAGCTTGATTTCATTCAGTGTCGGGGCACAGGCAGTTCTGCTACGATTTTCGATCGGGTCATATATTGAGTCTGTGGAGTTGTCTACCAATGTTTTTAGCATTTTTTACTTTCCCGCCGCTCAAATCTATTGTTTCGGGATTCTGAATTATCCATCTGAAATATACATAGTGGCATTCTAAGTGTGGGAAATGCTCCCTTCTTCAAATTGTGTTTTTCTGGCAGTTGTAAAAGTTCTGCCTTGAAGTCTCGTTCAAAATCATTTAGTGAAAAATGGTTGGAGCACATCCACGCTTTTTGAGGGTTAAATTCATCTCGTCTTTTACAAAAGTGAACCCACTGCTTATTGAGGCTATTATCTCGTGGGAAAGTACTTCGTACATTCACTTCACAATAACAATTTCACACAAACACAGCTAACAAAACAAATAGGCTTGAGCAACTAATCTTTGGAGACGAAGATTGTGTTAATGACGTCACAAACTCAGTTTACTAGTGCGTATCCAGCCATTGATACCTACCGTCTAGTTCTGCGTCCGTGGGTTTAGCCTGACCGGTTTCCTTGGCTGCGCAGACGTGTGTGGTGTGGTATCTGCTGAGATAGTCTGTTGTTAATGTTTGTGTCGTGAACAAGGTATCTGACTACCTGTAATACAGTAATAACTCATTATACACATCTATTGGAAACTAAACTTTCTACTCGTGCCTTAAAAGTACTACGCTAAAAAGTTGAAAATAAATCCTTTTGACAATCTGTGCGGACAAATAAGTATTATTTATATTTAGTATTATGACATGGCGTTATGTAAAATTTAAGTTTAATTTTAAATCTAAATTACTCGTAAAAAATAATAATTTCTCATTGCAATCGTTTTGTGGCAATGAGAATGAGAGTCTGAATAACATGTCCACAGTTCCTCTTCAATCACAGATAAGACATTTCCACCGCGCTATTCCCATACTGTAATTAGGCGGGATATCTTGTAGATGCAGGTTCATTGCCTCCATGACATCTGTAATACAAATAGGGAAATGTATATATATATATATATATATATATATATATATATATATATATATATATACAATAAACTCTCTATAATCTGGCCCCTCGCCTAACCAGCCCCTCCAGTAATCCGGCGTTTTCGTCAAGGATCGTATACACGTGTCACCAGAAGTACGAATATTTATGCATTATGTAATGAAACTGTTATGAGTAATACATACTGATGGTTCTGGGTTCAATGGAAACAAAAGAAGGAAAACACCAAGCTGAATCCCGATTGCAGCTCCTGTTCGGAAAACGCAGACTTTAAATTTTCCTCGCAGTTTTCTCTTATATCGAGGATACGAAACGACCATCTAGGGTCTTTGACATTTCCATTTGCAAAATCGACCATTACCTTAGACTTGTCAACTCTCACCTAAACATCAACACAAGCGAATCTTAGATAGGGAAATGTCTTAAGGAGAAATTATGAGAAATCACAACCCTGATAGATCACTGTTTTACTCAATAAAAATGAAATAAAATGAATGTATTTTGTGAGAATATTTTTAAATTAGAAAAAACACAAACATTAAATATTATGTTTATAAGTAAGGAGTCTGAGTTGTTGGGAGAGTTTAGGCTTAGTTCTTCCCAGAGCAGGAGAGGAGAGACTCTAGGTATAACGCCGTAGCAACGTCAATAAATTTTTTATAACTGTATTATGCCTGTTCGGGACGAGCAGAACTTGACAAGCTACCGGATCGCTCGGGCGATCCACGTCGAATAATATCGTTTATAATTTAAGCATAAAAATGTATTTATTTGCATCTTCAAATCAATATAAAACATGCCACGTCTAAAAATTTAGGTAAAGCAATTTCCAATGATCGAATAATTTTAAATGAATTCACTGAATTGTTTCAAAGAAACCTATAAACATTTGTCATAAGCTCGTTGTATAGATTAACTTTAAAAATAATTTCAGTCAATTTTATATAATTTAAAATGTACTACAACTCGCCATGGTTGTTTCGTCCTCTAACGGTTTACCTGAGTCCAGGTTTGGCAACATACCTGGTGCGCTGTTTCCCATGAAATCAGTCATCGACTAGACCGCGCAGCTAATGGAGGACATATAGGCCTAGATCATTTGTGATACATTTTCGTAAGCTAATTCTCTTGTCCAATTTAATTTCTTGTTCATTTCAACGTCTTTTTACTACTATTAATAGGAAAGTAATATTAGTGTTGCTTAGTTCAGTAATCAAGCAGGCATTGGTGAGTTAAAGTTTATTATCTAATATAATGAAAATATTGGAAAGAACCCCAATACCACAAAAATAGCAAATAAAACAAACTACTTAAGATTAAACCCTTATGTACATTTCGATGACCATGTCATCATCATCAAAGGCTCTTATTACAAAATTACAATCTAGCGAACAAGAAGTTACCAACTAGAGTGATACCAATCGTTTTCTACGCTCGCTATATATAGGCGTGAGGTAAGCCCTGCCACCTCTCCGCCCTCAACCAAACAACAACGTTTTTTTTTCAGGCGACAAACCTATCAAGATTATCATCGCTTAACTAAAGTTTTATTTTAAAATAAATGTTATATAAATAAAACTAACCAAACAAAATAAAATAAAATAAATGTTTAATACTAATTGTAACTAAAACTAGAAACTAAAATTATACATAATTTAAATATTATTAAATAGATTCAGGTGGCGTAAGAAAGCGATGACACGGTCGATAGCCGTGACATCGTCCCTTAAAACCACCTTTAAACTACCTCGAAGATTGTAACGTATATACAAATCGCTCAACTCATCACAATCAAGCAGGATGTGCTTGATTGTAATATTACTTCTACAAAACGGACATAGTGGTGGATTCTCATGTCGCATCAACCATCCATGCGTTAACAAAGAGTGGCCGATGCAAAGTCGAGTAACCACCATATCCTCCCTACGATTCGAACGAACAGATGTCCTCCATGGTCGGGCGGTATTTTTGATGTCCCTCAGCTTGTTTCTATTTAAATTTTGCCATTCTTCATTCCAAACAGAGAATAGTATAGTTTTAACATTGCATACAAAATCTGATGCCATCACACGTTGTGTTGATGGCACCATACTTGTAGCTAATTTTGCACCTTCATCTGCTTTAGTGTTTCCAAATATTCCGCAGTGACCAGGTACCCAGAGAAATGAGACCTCGACACCTCGTAATTGGAGCCTGTGTGTTGAGCACAAGATGTCTCCAACCAATGGGTTCTTAGTGTACATTTCCTGAATAGCCTGGAGAACACTTTTGGAATCGGAACACACAAGATATTTAGATGTAGCAGACGGAATTGATCTTAAAGCTTGGAAAATTGCATAAAGTTCTGCAGTAAAAACGCTACAGGCTGAGGGTAATCCATAAGTGAAGGTTTGTCCTTCCATATAAAATGCACAACCTATCCCATTGTCCAGTTTTGAACCGTCTGTGAATATAGTCACAGTATGTTGGTGAGTTAGTTGTATCTGCAAAAACTCCTGACGATAAATAACGTCAGGAGTATTGTGTTTCAGGTACCTGGACAATGAGAAGTCAAAATTTGGCATTCGTATTACCCATGGAGGGATATAGCATGATGATCGTTCGAATATAGCTGGAAAAATAAATTTAGATTGCTAAAAATGCGCAACTTTCTTATTCCGAAGGGAGCAGTTGAACGTTGACGCTCATTGTAACGATCCTCGAGGTAGTTATCAAAAACTGCTTTGAATGCCGGATGTTTAGGTTTACTTCGAAGACCAGTGTAATATGAAATTTGTAGCTTTTGACGTCGCATTGAGAGAGATGGTTCTCCAGCTCCAACTAGAAGGCTGGAGATTGGGCTTGATCTAAAAGCACCAGTAGAAAGTCTAAGGCCAGCGTGATGTATTGAATCCAGGAGTTTCAGAACCGTAGGTCGAGCAGATGAATAGGCTAAATAGCCGTAATCTATGCGCGATCTTACAACGGCGCGATAGAAGCGGAGCATACAGGTTCTGTCTGCTCCCCAATTTGTACCACTTAGAACTCTCAACATATCCAATATCTTGCTGCACCGGGTCCTCAAATCACGCACATGCGGACTCCATGAAAGTCTTTTACCCAATAAAAGACCCAAAAATCTCACATTATCCGCGGTCTGAAGCCGCGTACCATCAAGATAAAGGATAGGTTCCTGGTGTTGCCTGCAACGACTAAATGCTATACACTGGGTCTTCGAAGCCGAAAACTTGAAGCCCGTAGATTTGGTCCATTCTTGCAATTTATTAATGACTAATTGTAAGGATCTTTCCGCTGTTGCCATACTTCTAGCAGCCACATATATGCAAAAATCGTCTACAAACAGGGAACAGTGAACCGGTGACTGTACGTTTGAAGTGACGCTGTTAATGGCAATGGCAAACAGCGTTACACTCAACATGCCACCCTGTGGTACACCATTCTATAGTTCGTAACGATCAGAATATATGCCTCCTAGACGTACACGGAAAGTCCTGTTATTTAAATAATTTTGTATAAAAGCAAGAATGTTACCTTGTATTCCCCATGATTTCAATACGTTCAAAAAACCTCTTCTCCATGCCATATCATATGCCTTCTCAAGGTCAAAGAAAACAGCTACCAGTGTTTGTCGTAAGATGAAGGCATTCTGTATAGCTGACTCCAACAAAACCAATTAGACAACTGATGAACGTCCTTGTCTGGAACCACACTGAACATTAGAAAGAAGTTTGTTTGTTTCTAGATACCAGACAAGACGACGGTTGACCATCTTCTCCAGTAGTTTGCATAAGCAGCTGGTCAGAGAGATGGGTCTGTAACTACTGGGATTAGTTTTGTCCTTTCCTTGTTTTAGAAGAGGAATTATTGTCGCTTCTAACCATGCATCGGGAAAACCGTGCCCCCCGAATATGCGGTTGTATATCCGAAGGAGAACTAGTTTTGCCGACGGTGGCAGATTTTTAATCATGGAGTATACAATATGATCCGGGCCTGGAGCTGAATCCTTCGTTGACAAGAGAGCTGACTCTAGTTCGTCGATAGAGAAATGGATATTCAAACAAGAGTCTCCAGACAATCCAACTGTGAAAGGTAAGGCTTCCTGTTTACGTTTGTACACCTGGAAAGCGTCCTTGTATGTAGAAGATGAAGAATATTTTGAGAACGATAACGCTAGCACATTGGCAATTTCTTCACTGTCCGTGGTCATAACTCCATCCGGATGCCTTAATGAAATTAATGGCATCGCAACGGAAATGTCACAGACGGATCGTAATTTCTTCCATACTGTAGATGGAGCTGTAGTTCTTGTAATAGTGCCAATGTACTGAGACCATGATTCTCGTTTACTTTGCCTTCTGTGCTTTCGCACGGAAGATTTTATATTTTTCCAGGTTCTCATTCGTTGGATTTCTTTTGAACTGGTTCAAAGCTTTTCGATGTAAACGATGGATTACAGAGCAATCATCATTCCACCATGGAACACGTGGTCGCCGTGGTTTTGATGAGGTTTTCGGTATTGCCTTTCCGGCGTTCAAAATAGATTTGGTAATTGAATTTACAATGTCATCAATTGGAGCCAGGTCTTCCACGTACAGTGATTCTAGATCTTGTGAGAATTGTTCCCAGTTGGCTTTTTTCAAGATCCAACGGGGATGTCGACCACAACAGGGTGAGGAGTCATACAAAGAGATCTCAATGGGAGTATGATCGCTACTGTAGAGATCAGGCAATGCTGACCATGTTAGCCTTGTAGCCAGAGCAGGACTGCACAATGACAAATCAACAGCTGTCCATCCGCCTGTAGACGCTGCTAAATGTGTCGGAGAACCGTCATTTAGCAGGTATAAATCCAGTTCTGATCTGACACTCTCAACCAGATGCCCTCGTGAGTTGCATCCTGGTGAACCCCATAAAACATGGTGGGCAAACAAACAACGATCGGCCATCTTGAACCAAATAGGCTATGTCAAAAAGTACACTAGATTAATACATATGTAATAAAAACTACATCTAATAACAATAAATAAATTAAAACTAATTAAATTAATACGTCATATTTAAAAAAAAGGCTATTTAAGTAAAGAATATAAAGGTGAGTTAGGGATAGACCCTTTATCTGCATTCATTAATTTATAATTTCATTACTATAAAAATACTTTCATAACTATTAAGTAACTTTTTTCAGTTTATACATTTAGCTAAAATAACATTTCTATCTAATTCATGCTGATTATTAAGGACATGTTCTGCTCCACTTGATTTTCTCAGGTCTATCATATTTAATATGTGCAAGATGTTCTTTATATCTAGTTACAATGTTTTGTGGTATTGGGGTTCTTTCCAATATTTTCATTGTAATATATTGGTACCACTGTGCTTTTGATATTGTATTTTATTCTCTAAGTTTATTCTCCGAAGTGTACAGTGTATTGCCCTAAGTGTGCTAGCCCAAATATATTTGTCTAAGCGCATTTACCGAAGTGTCGTATCCTAAGTGTAGGCTATTGGCCCAAGTGCATTACTTAAAGTGTATTATCCTAACTGTATGCATGTTGGGCTCAGTGTATTCGCTTAAGTGTACTGCCCCAAGTGTATTAACCAAACTCCAATAGAGTAAGTGTATTACACTTAGTGTGTTAGACTAATTATATTAGACTAAATGTATAAATATGCTTATAAGGAGAAAGTGTTAATAAAATTCCGTTCCGTGAGTATAAATACGTTGGTCCAAGTGTGAACATATTTCGTAAATTAAGATTTATAATTGTACTAATATCGATGCCAAATAACCATAAAATACACTTTTAATTAATGAATCTGTAGCTGAAAATGTGTTTACACGATAGATATAAATATTTAACGGGACAAGTTATATTTTGCCTTCTACGCGTTGGCAGCATTAACTTTATCAGAACGAACATGTAAATAAACCCGAAAGCCCGTAGTAATGCCGTGAGCACGCAAACCGTATCCCTCATTCATAAACAGAAAGGTCAACAGTGAAGGCGCGAACCCTTGATATCATTTACGTCACGAGGCTGGTATGACGCACCCTCGGCGTGACGTCAACACTTGTTGGCCCCAGCCAACATGAATGGCAACCTTTTATAGTGTTTTTACTCAGTAGTTGATTAGAATATTTTATTAATTTTTCTGTAGTGATATATATATATATATATATATATATATATATATATATATATTATTAGTTTTATTACTAATAAACTGCATAACAACAAAGTTCTGTAAAAAGTTATTTCACTCCTTTTTTCGACGTTTCGACCATCTTCATGACATTATCAAGAACCATGACCTACAATACAAATATATAAAGGTCTACTGTTTAACTAAAATGATTTCAACACCACATTGCATGACTTTACATGGATTTATTCTAAAAATGCTTTGAAACCTTAATTATTAAAAATATTTTTAAATCGTATTTTTGTGCCATTGAAGAAATAACATATAAAATAACAAACTATAAAGAAATGAAGAAAATCTTATTTTAGAAATGTATTTTACAAAATTTAACTTACAAAATGATTAACCCTTTGGTAGGCGCATGGTTAAAAGTAACATGTTTAGGCGCATGGGCTACCACTGTAGCCCACTCTCTTTTTATTAAAAAATTATTATTATAAAGTAATCTCTTAATTGGCTACGTTGTAGCTGTTTCCTAGTATACTTTTTAACATATTTGTAAAAACATAAATGTAAGATTTTAATTTTAAATTGGTTATAAACATTGTAATCTGATTATATTAATTTTACGCAACAAATTACTCCCATCTTTGGGTGCATAAAACTTTAAAAAATTAGGATAATGATACTATAAAACTCAATTATTTTCAAATATAATTTATCAGAAATAGTATACAGATTTTAAAACATTAAAAATACATTATTATATGTAAAAAAGTGTTTTTTACCAAATAAATATATTTTAGGTTAAATGGGTAGGACTATGCACTTACAAACAAAGATATTACTATTGATCTTTCCAATGTTTTATTGGTGTGTAGCTTCCATACAAATCTCCCATTCTAGCAGGGTGAGGTTAGGGCATATCTCCACATTGGTTGCAGCACTTCTGGGTTGATCTATCCCTCCCTCTTCCGTACGTGCAGCAGCGCCCAACCTTGATGTCTATAGGTTGACTTTGAGGCTGGAGTTCACCGATTCCAAGAAAGTTTCTTGCTCGCCTCCTTAGTTCTACAGGTAGCATAGTAGCATTAACCCTTTCTGTTACTTTAGGAACAATTAGGTCCTAAGCAATGTTTGTAATAAACTCGCTTCAGGAGTGTGACCCTCCAGGTTTTTTAGCATTGTAAATTTTGATGCATTGATGAGTGCTATATTTAGAAAATAAAAAAATAGAACCATAGGCTATCGTTTTGTATTTCTTGCTACATTGTATTTGTCACACATTTGGTCTAATATGTCAACTCCAATTTTTGTCTTGTTATAAAAGTTTTTCTTTTGGGTTTCTGTGCACCCTCTGAATTTTCGTCAATCTTGTGGTCTTCATGCATCGTTGACAGAAGTACTACTGCTTTCTTAGGTTTAGTGCAGTAAGATACGAGGATTTTCTCTTCATCTGGGGTCGATCCAAGGTCAAGTTTGAACCAAGATGTTTTGGAAGATAAATATTTATAAGAACATAATGACTGTGTTCCATAACCCAAGAGTAGTTAAAACAAATGTTGCATGAAATCATACGCTAAGACATATCAAATATATATTTCTTCATGTATAAGAAATTACAGTTGAAGGCAAACATAACTGTTAGAACTGAGAGAGGACATCCTTCTATAAACATTATAGATATGAAAAAATCCGAAATGATGTCACAATCTAAAGATTCACTCCAAACCAAAAATGTTATATCATCTCACAATAAGTCATTCTTCAGTAAAACAAATAATAATACTATTAAAACTTAATTGGTAAAATCTCTTACCTCTTTCCTTTATAGGTTTCATTAAAATATATCATCTTGATAGCAGGTTTGGTTGTGAACTACTAAATATAATATGAAAGCTGGGGTTCAAAGCAAAAAGTTATAAATCATAGGTTTATGCTTCTGTGATATTTAATCTTATTTACATGACATATGTAGCTTAACATTTTTTCAAATTCATATAAGGGAAGTCTTTGTTCCAACTTATTTCTTTTTACAAAAATTGTAGCTATAGAATGCATTAATTTTTTTGAAAAAGTAACTTTTGACTATTAAATTTTAAGTAGAAAATTATATCTATGGTTCAGATAATTTTGCCCAATTACTTATGTATTCCAAAGCTATAACGCCGTTTTAGAATTTTTGCCGTGCTGAGCTTCACTTACGTGTTTCAGGTTTGGGCCACAATTTCTTATTACAAGTAACGATATCTGTGCAGAAATGTTTGTCCTTTCTCAGTGTGAGTGCTCTGTATCAGCGTTGCCAGGTTTCCGATCTGTATTAAATTAATCACATAAACAATAGTTTATGACTATCCGAACTTTAAATTTTGTAAATTTGTTAAAACTTACTGAGACAGATCGTTTTCCATCGCTATGTAGCGATCTTCATCAGTAACTTCTGCTTGGACATGTCGGGTCAAGCGGTGACGGTTTTAAAAGCAGGTTTTCGATAGTATCAAAGAGTGAGTGTGTGATTTGTATTGTGTTTGTTTGTTTAATATGTTTGTATTTCGTGTTTTTGTGTCTGTAAATTTCATATTGTTCTAATGTGTTGAGATGTGGTCCTTTTTTGTTGATGTGTAGGATTTCTAGGTTGTGGTAAATGTCAGTGTATTTGTGACCTGTTGCTTTTATGTGATGTAAAATGTTGAGTTTGTGTTCCTCGACTCTTTGTTTAAAGCTGCTACCTGTTTGCCCAATGTAGAATTTGTTACATTTGTCGCAGTTTAGTTTGTATAAATATAATGTGAAAACTTTAGTATCCAACCTGCAAAACAGTTTATTGTCGAATGAGGTAAAAATCTGGAAGTACTCCTGTTTTTACCTTTTACCCTGGAATTGATTGAACAATAATATTTGAGATAGATCAGGAAACTTTTTAGATGAGAAAAATTTTTAATAAGCCTTGTAGAAATTCTATACAAGTATATTCAGAAATACTGCAAACATACTTAAATTTCCACATAGCAAAAGTTAATTTATTTAGGAAAAACTATAAACTTTATCTTAAATTAACAAACTTTTTTTACTTCCATAGGTTATATCAAGAAATAGGTAAAGAAAATAAACATTAAGTCAAACACTCGTGTTTCTAGCAGTCAAGTGGTGTATATCCCCAGAAGATATATCCTGATATTTTATAGATAGATAGATATTTAATCCATCTGCAGTCTATGGAGCAGTGTACAAAAATAGTATGTTTCTATGACTAATATACCTTATGCAGCAAAATAAACAGTACTAAAACTGAATCATCTGTAGTTGCCTTCTCTTAGATTTAGAGTTATTCATAGTCGTTTTATAAGAGACCTCGGGAGATTTTGTTGTGCCCGAAAGCTGTCTTTTTGTTCACGATAGTTCCAGCATGGTGGCACAACCAGCTGCAATGCCTTAGTCAATATTGCTTTCCTTCAAGAAACTTTTGGCAACCGCCTCATCTCCCTTAGAAAAACTTCCATTACCCAGCCCACTTCCTCGATCTTACTCCACTTGATGCCTACTTCTGAGAAGAAAATTTCCATGATGACCCACCAACCACCATTGTCCAACTAAAGGAAAAAATAATTATGTGTATAACGAGCACGAAACCACTGCTCTTCGCCAAAATGATCCAGAATATATAATTGAAATAGTAAATTTTAATTATATGAATAAAAACGGTCAGAAAATAAATATAGCATAGTTATACAATTTGTTACAATAAATGTAATTATTATGTTTGCACTCAGACAAAAATTTCTCCCATCTTGTGTATTCCTGCATGTAATTCCATCAGTCAAGCGATATTGTACAAAATAAATAACATTTTATTTACAATTTTTACTTAGTACTCGTACATTTGCTGTGACAGTGTGCTTTAACGCTAGATTAGATAGGCTATTGTTTAAAAGGTCACTTCTTATTTTTTTTTGATTAATTTTGTTGTATTTTACATTAGTTTGTATCTTGAAAATTTTAAGTAACTATAAAACTATTTAGTAATATAATTTTACAAATTTTATTTTGGTCCAATCCCAAATTAATCTCATCAAATAATAGGAAAAGGTTCATAAAACCTTACCAAAGTAAACATTCAACAGATTTAATATACAATTTACAATTTACTATCTTTTCACTAAACTTAATACTCATTAAACTTATACTTTTATAAAATACAAATTTCAAGTGTTAGTAGCAAATATCAAGAAAACATAAACTTATAAAAACTATGTTATGTAGAAAGTCTAATTATACATTAGATGACCCCTCCCCAGAGAATTACATTCCTTGGAGTACATTGCACTAACATAATCTCCAGATTTTAAATACTTTTACTGCATTACAGTACCTAAAACTATGTAACAATAATTTCTAACAACAGTAATAGCTGATGAAAAGTCAAAACATTTACTGCTGTCGAATAGCCTTGATAGACCCAGCATTTAGCCTTTTAAAAAACCACTTACAGAGAAAGGAACGTATTACAAAAGACAGTTTGTAACTTCTTGTTTGCTAGATTGTAATTTTGTAATAAGACCCTATGATGATGATGTACATCAATTGATTGTACATCATTTGATGAGGTCATCAAAATGTACATAGGGCTTTTAATCTTAACTTGTATAATTTGTTATTAAATCCCTTCTATTAGCTCACACTCTCCTGATATATATCTTGTAAAAATTTTCAATTGTTAATAAAATACGTTTTAATTTGTCCAATCAAGTTCAAATATATTTTTTTTAACCTACAGTGGATGAAAATTGATGTTAATACAGATTTTTCCAATATTTATTCGACCGATTAAATTATAAAAATTGTGGGAGCCAGCCAGATTTGAACTGAGAATCTTCATGTTCGAAGTCTAGTACCCCTTGGCACTACACCAACTTTCCAATACCTAGAAATATTTTTCTCAAGGATCTATATGAATACCCCCCCCCCATCTGGAAACCTCCATTGTACAACCTTAAACTGATGCCATGGTTACTACACAATACCATAAAAAGTGCTCAAGGGTAACGAAAATAAAAATTTTCTTTGTTTACCTCAGTAGGAATTCAATTAATTTTTTTTTATATGACTTATTTTTTATTATTTTTGTGGTAGGGGTTCTTTCCAATACTTTCATTGTAACAGTTTTGTATCAAAACTTTTTCTGCCACAAACACATTTATCGTAATTAGTAATTAGGTTTTTTGTTTCCTACAGTAAATATAAACAATAGATAAAATATAAATAGGTAAAAAAAAACATAAATAAATTGCAGTTTTATAAAAACAATTCTATATAAATTAAATATTCTTTATAAAATTAGGAATAAACTTGAGAAAACAATGTAGTATTCACTTGGCTTTCTATCAACCTATTAGAGTCGATATGTAGAAATCATTCCTTGATAAAACGTCTTGCTTTAGCTTTTGAAATGCTTGTTGCAATTCTTCTTCATAGTTTCAATTGGTAACACTTTGGATTCAGCTAATATTTCTTTAATAATTTTTCACCATCCTAATAGACAAATAATTAGTGGCTATTTTATTTTGGTTTATTCTATAAAACATAAGCTAAAAAATAAATAAGTAAAAAGGAAAAAAAAATAAATTACAGTTTTATAAAAACAAATTTATTTATAAATTAAATATTCTTAAAAAATTAGGAATAAACGACCTGAGAAAACAATGTAGTATTCACTTGGCTTTGTATCAACCTATTAGAGCTGAGATGTAGGAATTGTTTCTTGATAAAGCGTCTTGCTTTAGCTTTTGAACTGCTTGTTCCAATTCTTTATCATCCATAGTTTCTATTGGTAACTTTTTGCATTCCGCTAAAATTTCCTCCATGATTTTTTCACCATCCTAATAGAGACAAATAATAGAAATTCAGTGATTAATAACTTTAAAATATATTGTAATAAAATATTTCCTTGAATTTTGCAGTCCATTACGTTCGGTGAATCTTAATTAATCGCTTAAACAATAGTTTTACCTATTGACAATTGATTAACTATTGTTTAAGTGATTAAAATATTTCCTATACTTAATAATTGTATTTTATCTATAAAATTTTGTTGTGTAGTTAATAATTTTTTTCAATTTTCTAGATGATAGGATAATTTAAATTTTTAAAAGCCTGATCAAGTATACTTCCTATGACGTATATAGTGGATGTTTATTCGTCATGTGAATACAAAATGTTTCATCTTTTTATTGGTTTATTAGGATGTTGAGCTGCAATTAGTATTTTAGTATTATTGGTATTAATTATTATTTGGTAACAATTAGTATTTAAGTATTATTGGTATTAATTATTATTTGGTAACAATTAGTATTTTAGTATTATTGGTATTAATTATTATTTGGTAACAATTAGTATTTTAGTATTATTGGTATTAATTATTATTTGGTAACAATTAGTATTTTAGTATTATTGGTATTAATTATTATTTGGTAACAATTAGTATTTTAGTATTATTGGTATTAATTATTATTTGGTAACAATTAGTATTTTAGTATTATTGGTATTAATTATTATTTGGTAACAATTAGTATTTTAGTATTATTGGTATTAATTATTATTTGGTAACAATTAGTATTTTAGTATTATTGGTATTAATTATTATTTGGTAACAATTAGTATTTTAGTATTATTGGTATTACTTATTATTTGGTAACAATTAGTATTTTAGTATTATTGGTATTATTATTTGGTAACAATTAGTATTTTAGTATTATTGGTATTAATTATTATTTGGTAACACTTAGTATTTTAGTATTATTGGTATTAATTATTATTTGGTAACAATTAGTATTTTAGTATTATTGGTATTAATTATTATTTGGTAACAATTAGTATTTTAGTATTATTGGTATTAATTATTATTTGGTAACAATTAGTATTTTAGTATTATTGGTATTACTTATTATTTGGTAACAATTAGTATTTTAGTATTATTGGTATTAATTATTATTTGGTAACAATTAGTATTTTAGTATTATTGGTATTACTTATTATTTGGTAACAATTAGTATTTTAGTATTATTGGTATTAATTATTATTTGGTAACACTTAGTATTTTAGTATTATTGGTATTACTTATTATTTGGTAACAATTAGTATTTTAGTATTATTGGTATTAATTATTATTTGGTAACACTTAGTATTTTAGTATTATTGGTATTACTTATTATTTGGTAACAATTAGTATTTTAGTATTATTGGTATTACTTATTATTTGGTAACAATTAGTATTTTAGTATTATTGGTATTAATTATTATTTGGTAACACTTAGTATTTTAGTATTATTGGTATTACTTATTATTTGGTAACAATTAGTATTTTAGTATTATTGGTATTAATTATTATTTGGTAACACTTAGTATTTTAGTATTATTGGTATTACTTATTATTTGGTAACAATTAGTATTTTAGTATTATTGGTATTAATTATTATTTGGTAACAATTAGTATTTTAGTATTATTGGTATTAATTATTATTTGGTAACACTTAGTATTTTAGTATTATTGGTATTAATTATTATTTGGTAACAATTAGTATTTTAGTATTATTGGTATTAATTATTATTTGGTAACAATTAGTATTTTAGTATTATTGGTATTAATTATTATTTGGTAACAATTAGTATTTTAGTATTATTGGTATTACTTATTATTTGGTAACAATTAGTATTTTAGTATTATTGGTATTAATTATTATTTGGTAACAATTAGTATTTTAGTATTATTGGTATTAATTATTATTTGGTAACACTTAGTATTTTAGTATTATTGGTATTACTTATTATTTGGTAACAATTAGTATTTTAGTATTATTGGTATTAATTATTATTTGGTAACAATTAGTATTTTAGTATTATTGGTATTAATTATTATTTGGTAACACTTAGTATTTTAGTATTATTGGTATTACTTATTATTTGGTAACAATTAGTATTTTAGTATTATTGGTATTAATTATTATTTGGTAACAATTAGTATTTTAGTATTATTGGTATTAATTATTATTTGGTAACACTTAGTATTTTAGTATTATTGGTATTACTTATTATTTGGTAACAATTAGTATTTTAGTATTATTGGTATTAATTATTATTTGGTAACAATTAGTATTTTAGTATTATTGGTATTAATTATTATTTGGTAACAATTAGTATTTTAGTATTATTGGTATTAATTATTATTTGGTAACAATTAGTATTTTAGTATTATTGGTATTAATTATTATTTGGTAACAATTAGTATTTTAGTATTATTGGTATTACTTATTGTTTGGTAACAATTAGTATTTTAGTATTATTGGTATTAATTATTATTTGGTAACAATTAGTATTTTAGTATTATTGGTATTAATTATTATTTGGTAACAATTAGTATTTTAGTATTATTGGTATTACTTATTATTTGGTAACAATTAGTATTTTAGTATTATTGGTATTAATTATTATTTGGTAACAATTAGTATTTTAGTATTATTGGTATTAATTATTATTTGGTAACAATTAGTATTTTAGTATTATTGGTATTAATTATTATTTGGTAACAATTAGTATTTTAGTATTATTGGTATTAATTATTATTTGGTAACAATTAGTATTTTAGTATTATTGGTATTAATTATTATTTGGTAACAATTAGTATTTTAGTATTATTGGTATTAATTATTATTTGGTAACAATTAGTATTTTAGTATTATTGGTATTAATTATTATTTGGTAACAATTAGTATTTTAGTATTATTGGTATTACTTATTATTTGGTAACAATTAGTATTTTAGTATTATCCCCAGTACCGGCGACCGTCGGGAGTGAGCAAGCAGGCTCCGGGTCGTCGTCAGCCAGCGCCTGCAAGAAACATACCTCGGGGATGGAACACTTGGTCCCCGTGGATGAAAATGTGACAAGTGGGGGGGAAAGAGATCCTTTCTCTAGGACCTCCAGGGTTCAGAGGACACCACCGTTAGCTCCCAAACCACCTGAAATTAGGAGAAGCGAGCCAAAGATTGGCAGGAAAAAAAGTGATGCCTCTCCATTGATTACGCAAGGGAGAAAAAATGGAAGTGCGGGATCTGGAACACCGGGTAACGCAATAGCAGAAAGCTCTGAGCAGATATCTCCTCAAGAGAAGCAGCTGCAAAAAATTGCCCGAGAGGAAGCAGAGCAGTTCAAAAAATGCCGAGCCGTACTAAGCAAAATGAAGGCTGCTATAGCCAGACAAAAAAACGTCAGCATTGACATTAAATCTGGAATTATGGAGCTCGAAGATCTAGTAGACGGGCTAAGCTACTTAAAGAGATCACGGGAGAGGGCTGAATTCTTCCTAAAAGAAGAAGAGGCACAAAATGATAATTCTCCACACACAGGGGAAGGAAAGAAAAGAGTGGCTTCGAGTCCCCTTCAACAGGGCCTAGGGAAAAAACACAGAGAAGGAGTAAGACAAGAAGATGGCCCCTCGAGAGCAGATGGCACAAGGCCTAAGAACTCTACAGAGTCCACCCCCATCACAAGGGCTACTAATGAGAATCCTTCTTCTCATAAAGAGAATGAGAATGGCGGCCAGTGGACGGTAGTTAAACCCGCAAACACGTTGCAGCTAGAAGGCAGAATCAGTTGGAACTGGACATGGAATCCAATCTAATGACTCCAGGTCAAATAAGAAGGAAGAAAGTAAGAAATAAACCACGCTCAGAGGCAGTACTTATTAAGCCTGTCAGTGGGAAATCGTTTGCAGATGTTTTACGCGTCTTCCACGACAAGGTAAAGCCTGAGGACTTAAATGAGGGCATAAAATCCATAAGGAAAACGAGAGCAGGGGATGTCCTCTTTGAGATGTCTGGCAGGGCGGAAAATATCGATGAATTCAACAAAACTATAACAGATGCAATTGGGGAAGTAGGGAATATACAACACCTAGTCCCGAAGGTAACAATAGAGATTAGAGACCTAGACTCAATGACAGAAGAGAAGGACGTAAAGGAAGCCCTCGCTCGTAATTTACTAAATAGCAATGACGAACGCAAGATTTACGTAACAGCAGCAAATGATAGAGGGCAGAAGATGGCTATTGTTGTTTTAAGCGAGGCAGAATCAGGCATTCTTTTAAAGAATAATAGGATTAAAATTGGCTATGTCAGCTGTAGAATCAGGTTGAGGATTGAGGTAACACGTTGCTGGAAGTGTCTCGGCTATGGGCATAAGACTGGAAAATGCAACGGACCTGATAGGCAAGGTTTATGTTTTAAATGTGGCAACAGCGAACATCAGGTCAAAGACTGTCAGCAGGAACCTTATTGCATGCTGTGCGCGGATATGAATCTGGATGTGGACAAGACAAAACACGTCTCCGGATCTGGGAAATGTATAGTGTTCCGCCAAGCGTTGGAAGCCGAAAAACTAAAAAAGAATGGCTAGACGGATTATCCAAGGAAATCTGGGCAGAGGGAGACTGGCTAATGATCTTCTTTCGCAACTTCGATTGGAACATAAGGCTGACATTATAATAATAAGTGAGCAGTATAAGGACTTGGCATCACCTACGTGGTTTTCGGACAGCTTGGGAACCGCAGCTATTTGGATACCTGAAGGGAATCTTGCCATTGATAGTCATGGCTCTGGTAACGGCTATGTATGGGTTAAAAGCAACAATGTTACATACGTCAGCGTGTACCTAACTCCCAATGAGTCCATCGGAGACTTCCGCCAAAAGATGGACCAGCTAGAGGACGGACTACAGGCAATGGAAGGTAACATCATTGTTGGAAGAGATTTCAACGCGAGGGCTACAGAATGGGGGGCAGATATAACTAACTCTAGAGGCAAACACGTGACCGAAATGGCATCAAGACTGGGACTCGTCATCCTTAACACAGGTAACACGACTACCTTCCGGCGACCAGGATATAGAAATAGTATTATCGATATTACCTTAGCTTCAGAGACTTTAGTCCCTAGAATTCAGGACTGGGTAGTTATGGAGGACTACACGGCGAGCTATCACCAGTATATCTCAATCAGCATCAACCCTGAGAAATCAAAGAGACGGCTGAAAACACTGAGAAGAAGCAGGTGGAATGTCGCCCGTATGGACCAGGACAGATTCTCGGAGGTCCTGCAGGGTTCCCAATTGGATGCCATGGAAATGGGTCAAACAACAAAAAGGCACAGGCACGCTGAAGCTGTAGTAGACGCAACAATGAACATCATTCAAAGAGCCTGCAAGGTGGCTATCCCACAAAAGCGATTCCCTACAGGAAATAGAAATCCAGTATATTGGTGGACTGAGGAGATAGCTATATTAAGGAGAAAGTGTCTTAAAACGAGACGCTTAGCTCAACGAGCAAGGCGAAGGGGACAGGGTGTGGCCTATGAAGAGACACTGGAATGCAAGACGGCAAAGAGTGAACTCCGTAGAGCAATTAGAGAGAGCCAAAGGCGATGCTGGGAGGACCTTCGGGAAGATCTAAATAGTGACCCCTGGGGCCTGGGATATAAGCTGGTAATGAAAAAGCTAAATTCATTCACTCCAAGAGGACCTTTGAATGCGGCACAGATGAAAACTATAGTAGATGGTTTGTTCCCTTCTCACCCTGTCGGTCAGATTTTAAAGAGGAAAACCGGAGGGAAAGATTTCCCGCTCTTCACAGAGAAAGAGCTATGGACAGCAGCCAACTCCCTCCAAAATAACAAGGCTCCGGGACTGGATGGAATCCCTTCGGAGGTCCTTAAAGCCGTAGTGAGAACTCACCCGCACGTATTACTCAACATGTACAACCACTGCCTGAAAACTGGCGTATTTAGTGCCCGTTGGAAGGTAGCAAGATTGGTCCTGATTAACAAAGGCAAGGGGAACTTAGATTCTCTGTCTTCATACAGACCGCTGTGCATGTTGGATGCGGCTGGAAAATTGCTAGAAAAACTTATTAGGCCACGGCTGCTTTCGGCCTTCCGCGATGCAGGGAATCTTTCTGAGAGACAGTTTGGCTTTAGGAAGGGCAAGTCAACTATTGATGCTATTAGAACCGTAGTTGATGCTGCTAAAATAGTCGAGGTAGGTAACCACTTTTCAAGACCTGTGTGCCTTCTGGTTACCCTAGACGTACGTAATGCCTTCAACACAGCGAGATGGAAAGACATACTGTATGCCCTGGAGAAGACATTCGCTCTGCCTGAGTACCTCCTACGGATAGTACGAGACTACCTTAACAACCGGTATCTGATATACGAGACTTCAGATGGACCTAGAAGGAAGAGAGTAACAGCAGGAGCAGCTCAAGGCTCCATTCTTGGCCCGGACCTCTGGAATGCAAATTACGACAGCATTTTGCGTATAACAATGCCAGATGGAACTTTCCTGGTGGGATACGCAGACGACATTGCTGCGATCATTATAGCGAGAAACCAAGAGCTCGCCCAATTGCGACTGGCCCAAGTAATGCGTCGTGTTAACAGCTGGATGATGGAGCATGGTCTACGCTTGGCTCTGGAAAAAACTGAGATTCTTCTGATATCCAAGAGACACCTTACTCCTAGCCCTGAGATGCTTGTGGGAGAGGAAAAAATAGCGGTTAAAAATGCCATTAGGTACTTAGGTATCATGATTGATAGGAAGCTGAGCTTTCAAAATCATGTTAAATGCGCAGCTGAGAAAGCGATCAGAGTCACAACAGCTATGAGTAGGCTTCTGGCTAATGTTAGGGGCCCTACACAGAGCAGACGCCGTCTTCTGATATCCGTGGCGCAATCTATAATGCTGTACGGAGCGGAAATTTGGGCAGGTGCCCTCAAAACCGAGAGGAATAGAAGATGGATGGCCTCAGTGCAGAGAAAAGGGGCACTAAGAGTGGCGTGTTCTTATCGAACGGTCTCGGAATCGGCCGCTCTAGTAGTGGCGGGAATAATTCCTATTGATCTGCTGGCACTAGAAAAGAAGACCATTGCGGAGCGACGAAAAAATACGGACGATAGGGAAAACCAAAAGGAAGCGAGAAGAACGACGATGACCAAGTGGCAGGAAAGATGGTCTGCAGACCCCACCGGAAGATGGACAGCCAGACTAATCAAAAACCTATCCAGTTGGACTAACAGGCAGCATGGAGAGGTAAACTTCTACACTACACAGTTCTTGACAGGACACGGTTGCTTTCGGACCTATTTAAATAAAATGGGAAAGGTGAACAATCCAAATTGCTCCCATTGTGGGGAAGGGTCACCCGAACACACCTTCTTTGTGTGCAGAAGATGGCAATCTGAGAGAACAACGCTGGAAAGCAACGTCGGGCCAATAGACCCGGACAACATAGTGGGCAAGATGCTGTGGAGTGCATCCAACTGGATGGAGATAGCGACATATATCGAGAGCATACTACGGAGTAAAATGAGACAAGAAGATGGTCGAGGTCAAGATCAGTGATCAGGCCAAATACACTCATTTTCAGAAATAGAAACCACTGGGGTTAATAAAGGGCCCTCTGACCAGGAAGAATGCTAATACAGTGATACCCTGGTCAGATCTACAAAGGGCCGGAAAGGAGGAAGGGTTTAGTGGGTATTCGCCAGGAGTCCCACACACCAGGTCTGTCAGGGCAGACTTGATGGTGCGTAAATGCATTCCAACCTCCAAAGAAAAAAAAAAAAAAAAAAAAAAAAAAGTATTTTAGTATTATTGGTATTAATTATTATTTGGTAACAATTAGTATTTTAGTATTATTGGTATTAATTATTATTTGGTAACACTTAGTATTTTAGTATTATTGGTATTAATTATTATTTGGTAACAATTAGTATTTTAGTATTATTGGTATTAATTATTATTTGGTAACACTTAGTATTTTAGTATTATTGGTATTAATTATTATTTGGTAACAATTAGTATTTTAGTATTATTGGTATTAATTATTATTTGGTAACAATTAGTATTTTAGTATTATTGGTATTAATTATTATTTGGTAACAATTAGTATTTTAGTATTATTGGTATTAATTATTATTTGGTAACAATTAGTATTTTAGTATTATTGATATTATTTATTATTTGGTAACAATTAGTATTTTAGTATTATTGGTATTAATTATTATTTGGTAACAATTAGTATTTTAGTATTATTGGTATTAATTATTATTTGGTAACAATTAGTATTTTAGTATTATTGGTATTAATTATTATTTGGTAACAATTAGTATTTGCAATTACAAACTGCATTTACACTAGATATAAGACCTTGCATCAGGCACACATAGCAAATATACAGGATGGTAAAGCATATTTGTATCAAGTGACAGTTTCTCATAATTGTGTAATAATGCTTTGTGTATTGATGAGTTTCCATACATTCAATAACTATGTTACCGCCAAATAGTTCTGAGAGCAAACGGTTAACGGTTCTATCGCCACAAGAGACCGACAGCTGACCGATAGCAATACAGCTGTGAGGGCAAAGTTTGATTTTTCCGTTATAGTTTTATTAAAAAAATAAAAGTCAGTTGTCGAGTAGAGTCTTATAGAGAGAGTAGTCGAGATAGGTCACGTCTTTTTGGTGACCAAAGGTGTACATCCCGTGGCATGCTATCTTCCCGAGGGAACTAGAGAGAGGTAAGTCATAATCCTAATGACGACTCACAACCGGTCAACGACTAATTTAATATTTCTTTTACAGTTATTAATTCTTAAATTTATTTGAACGGACTGACCACGGCCTGTAAAGAATTATTTTTATCAATTAGTTGTTCTAAATGGTATTTCAAAATTAATATTAGTGACTTCTCGTTTTATAAAATCCTCCAATGGCAGTGTGATTTCACCTTTTCAAGCAAGACCTTATATGGAACAGTAAAGATCAAAAATGTTTTAATATGTTATAAATGTCTTACTTTTGTTCTGAAAAGATTCTTTTAAACTATTGACTAGTTATTTAAATGTGTATTTGTATTTAGCAATAATTTTTAAGATAATATCTACACCGATTTAGAGACATATTTAATAGTTCTTGATGAAATTTGTAAAACAAGTAATATAAATAAAAAAATTTTAAAGTCAATTCCCACTTAAGCCAAGAAATTTTTTATTATTTACTTAATTTTTATTAAATAATTACAATTAATATAAATATTAAAGTAACATAACCTACATATTAAAACAACTGTCTTATCACATGAACTTTAACATAAAATCTGTGGTTTTATGAAATCATATGTTATCACTTATTTTTACCCAAATGGGATGAAATAACTATATTGAATACTTTGTCCCTTTAGTGAAAAGTTTTTCTTCCATATAAAACTGAAATTAATTTATTTTAAATCTAATTAATGAATTAATATTTTTTTAAACTGTATAACATTGTGTCATTAACCACAAGCTTTAAAAAATGTATTTGAACTTGAGTGGATGAATGAAAAGTATTTTGTTAATTATTGAAAATTTGAACGAGATATATATAAGGAGAGTGTGAACTAAAAGAAGGAATTGAATAAAATGTACAGACTATGGAAGCCAGTTGATCAAAGAAATTAAGTTTAAAATTTACTTTAAAAAATAACTGCTTATTCTAAAAAACATTAAAAACTAAAAACCGATAAATGTCCCTATATGATACAACACTACATTTCTATACACTCTTTGGAAAATGTCATTCTGTAATTTTTTAGATAAATTATCAAAAAACCAGGAAATTTATGCTTGTTTATAAATCTACTATAATTTTTTGATCATGTACTTGTAAACGCTAGTTAAATCTGTAATCTAAATCTAACATGGAAAAAACAAACTAAATGAAGACTATGGTGAACCGAGGATTGTGCTGAATGAAGATTGGCAAAGACCACTGTGTGGTTGAAATATATCATTGTTTAAGTGCTTTTATGTGTTTCTATTTCAAGACTACAGTGTGGACTCTTACCAAGGTAAGTCTGTCAGTCTCCTAGTCCAAAAAATCTAAATAATCTTTACCAACCAAAACTAACCTAAAAAAAATATATATATATATATATATATATATATATATATATATATATATATGAATATAAATGATCATTTCTTAAATACAGCTTTCCTATTTTTAAAGCTATCATAATCTTCTGCATAATAATCTGCATTCAATAGTTTTATTTCTGAATCTATGTACCCGAGACATTTGTGTTGTGAATTTATGAAACTTTATTGAGACGTAACGTTTTCGATTACACTAAGAGGTCTTCATCACTGTCTCAATCAAGGACACTGATGAGATCAAATGGGACACATTACCAAATGTGTACTACAAACACAGGTTTATATAGATGCTACATCAGGGGATGTAACTTATTACAAGTAATAGCATAGTCTCCATTCCGAATGTTCGCCAAACATAAAATGAATAGAACCCTATTGCCTGCTTTACCTGAATAATTTTTCTTTTCTTTGCATCATCTTCTGCAACAATAGAACTCTGATAATCTTCCAACTCTGCCAGTTTTCTCTTAGCATCCTAAAAAAAATATATAACATAAACAGACACAAAACTCAGAAAAACTTTTATTATGTCTTGACTCTTGTTGATATTAACAACTTATTTCAATGATTTTAATTCTTTGAGTCATATAAATATCTTTAAAGAATTGAATGACATCTTTTAAAAATAGTAATTAATACTGTACAGTAAACAAAATTTCTGTAGTTACAACAACTGTCTGTTTCAAGGTATTGCAATGGGAAAGCAGATGCAACAGCCAGACTTTTCTTGTAGGTAGGCCTGGAACTTTCTAGAAATAAGAGGTTAAAAATTACTAGAATCGGCAAATGCATATATAGAGGTTTTGTTATATATGTAGGACCAGTGTCTTGTAATGTAGTAAAGAGACTAAAGCTTTAGAGACAGTGTGTAAGTATAAATAGACTATTACAAACTCAGTAGTAATAAGCAGCCACAATTAAAACAATGTTTAGACATTTGTAGAAATGTTAAGTGTGTAAATAATAGTGATCATAAAAATATATGAATTAATAAATAGTTATTTAGTCTAAAATTCCCTTATAATTAATTGAATATAAGAATGTAACAACAGGTGTCATGTGTGGGGCACAGCATTAAGTAATTAGCAAAATAAGATAGCTACAAAAAGTGTGAAGTTAAATAAACACAAAGTGGGAGGCTTAAACAGGGACTTGGAGACCATATTAAGACCAGGCTATAGCAGCAGCTTTGAAATGTTTTAGGGGGAGCAGATCTGCAGAGTGCATATTTTGACAAGGTTTGAGGCAGCAGTGACTTGGGTAAGATACTAGAAAACCTAAAGAAAAACCTAACAGAAAATTCAACTGCTTTGAAGACAGATTTGATAGAAATTCCACTGCTTTAAAAAATAATTTAATGGAAGGTTAATAATTCTAGAGATTACATTAATAGGAAATTCAACAGCTTAGGAGAAGAAAAGTTACAGGAATATTCCAAGAATTTAGAAAGTAAAGTAAGTTGTTTGGAAGATAGCTTAACCATTTTAGTGAGCAGGTCCTATATATAGATACTTCCTCCAAAAGAAAGATGGCCAGCAGTTGCTTAATAATGCAACCCTGGATAATAATATATATACTGAATATTAAATATTTAAGGAATGCATATGCATAGTATGAAATCATGTTTAAATCATGCTTTTCTGACTTTTTGTAACAAAAGCTTTGATTACAACAGCACAGAGTACCACAGAGTAATAAAACATACTCTTATTCATAAAACAAAAAACACATGTTGCCATTTTTTTGCTTTAAATTTACTTCATTTTTCTATAAATAAAAATATGTGAACTTTTTTTCTTAATACTACAAATAGTATGAGATACTTATTTTTTTAGTAATGTTTTAATACGAGGGCTATTCAGCAAGTAAGGAACGTTTTTTAATTTAAAAAATAATAAGTACAATAAAGAATTTGTATTATATACATCTGAAAGAGCAACTAAAATACTACTTTTCTACGTAGTCGCCAAACAAATTGAGACATTTATCGTAGCGGTGGACAAGCTTTGAAATTCCTTCATCATAGAAATCTGCCGCCTGCGATGTCAGCCACTCCGCGTCGTCGTCAAAGCGCTGTGTTGCTAGCCAAGTCTTCATTCTTGGAAACAAGTGAAAATTGCTTGGTGCAAGGTCAGGACTATAGGGCGGATGAGGAAAAACCTCCCATTTGAATGACTCAAGGAGTTCTTTGGTGCAGTTTGCTGTGTGAGGTCAGGCATTGTCATGCACAAACAAAATGTTTGACGTCAATTTCCCTCGGCGCTTGTTTTGATCTGCTCTCCTAAGGTTGCGCAAAGTTTCACAGTACCGCTCAGAGTTTATTGTTGCACCACATTCAAGAAAGTCAATAAGAAGCACACTTTGCCTGTCCCAAAAAACCGTCGCCATAATCTTACTTGATAAAAATGTTTGCAAACATTTTCTTGGTTTTTTGGGGGAGCTTGTGTGTCCCCACTCCATGGACTGTAATTTCGTTTCGCAATTAACGTGTTTTACCCATGTCTCATCACCAGTTACGATGCGATCCAGTAGTGAATCACCATGTCTGTCGTAGGCATCCAGAAATGTCAAACTTGCCTCCATTCGCTGACTTTTATGGCGGTCAGTGAGCATTTTCGGCACCCATCTTGCACAAAATTTGTGGTAGCCTAACCTTTGTGTGACAATTTCAAACAACAAAGTCCGTGAAACTTGTGGGAAATAAAGCGAAAGCTTCGTTATCGTGAATCGGCGGTTTTCGCGAATCATTTCATCAACTTTAGCGACCAGTTCATCAGTCACAATGCTTGGGCGTCCGCTCTTCGCTTCGTCATGAACGTCAGTTCGGCCATTTTTAAACTGAATGCACCATTTCTCACAGAACTTTCATTCATTACGTTGTTTCCGTAAAATTCACACACTTGGCGATAAATGTCTATCGGTTTTAAGTTAATTGCCAACAAAAACCGTATCACTGACCTCACCTCACAACTGGCGGGATTTTTAATTGCAGCGCACATCTTCAGTTGAAATTTCAAAAAACCGGGCAACGCGAAAATGTTCCCGTTGTCACTGCTGGACGCAGACTGAATTGCCGAGTGTGCATGCACCAAAATGTACGAGATCAGCGCGCGCCTAGCGGCGTCAGACAGAAACGTTCCTTACTTTCTGAATAGCCCTCGTATATAATTAAAATAAACTTAATGTTCTATCATTTTCAAGTTCCTATTTTAAGTTTCAAGATTCCGTAAGATCACATGAATTTAAAATCAATTCTTGAATTTCACCAGCTTTTCAGGACTAAAAACTTACCTCAACAACATTGTTAGGAAATCGAGCCATTTTAGCAACATGGATGCCAAAACTCTGATCACAAGCACCTGGCATGACTTGATACATAAGTATAAGACAATCTTCTGAAGTTACAGCAGTTACGTGACGGTTTTTTAAAGTAGGAATGGTTTCAGAGAGTCGAGTTAACTCATGGAAGTGGGTAGCAAACAGAGTAAAACATTTCACATCTTTCGCCAGAAATCTACAAACAGGAAATATCAACGTGTAATTTGTGATATCACAAGAACATATTGTCAGTTATAATCTAAGCTGAAAATAAGATATCTACCGAAATCTCCTCATGCATTGTAAATATACAAGGACAGTGTTTTTATATTTATAAAATTACAATAGTAAGACTAAAATATGACATAGAGTCATATAGTATATAGTATGAGAATATAAATCAAAAACCTTTTATCTAATGTTAATTTTGCTTATATAACAATAAATTAAGTATTAAAATTAATATTTCAAGTTCAAGAGGGAAACAAATAAGCCTGTTATAAGATACCAATACAAGATAAGTAACCGATACAAGACTCATAGGCTACCTCAAGAACACTCCATTAATGGTTTGTTTGGCAAATCAGTGGTTAATCAATTTTTTTTCCAACAAATTTATACAAAAAAATTACTCATTCATTACAATATATTGTAAACAATTTGACAAAGATGTTTTTTTATGATAGGAAGCTGTAAAATAAAAACAAAGGACAAATTTCAAATAGTTAAAGGATCTAAAGCATTGATTTAAAGTATAAAAAACTAGAAATAGTAGTTCAACTTATGTTAATAGCCTTGGAAACATACCCCCCAACACTGTTTGAATGAGGGTGAGCAATTCATTTATCAAGTAATTCTTCACCAATTCCCACACTACAGGGTTATTAAAAATTGGTGAGGTTTTGAACATGATTTAAATAGAAACAGAATTACTTTCAATTAATGTTGTACATTCATCAAAATCATCTTAAACAGTTTTTTTTACATAACTAATACATTTTTATTTGTATACTAATAATCGCTTGGTAAAAATCCGATCAATACTCAAATTCTCCCCAAAAGTTGTCCAACATACCTTCATCGACGGTTATTGCTTCATAAATGCTGTTCTTTAAGTAATGTAGACCACGATTTTTTTGCTATAAATAAAGTTTTTTATATACCCCACAAGAAATGTCACAAGGTGTAGAGTCTGGACTCCTTGAAGGACATAGTATAGGTCCTTATCGGCCTAACCATCGATATCCAAACTTTTTATTTAAAGAGTCTGAGAAAAACAGCGAATATCCATTGCAACGGTGTAAAATATGTCAGGAAATGTGGTGGGGTTCGGCCAAACCAGCTGGCCATCAGTTTACTTCAAGCACTCGGAGTGGAAAGACATGTCTTCGTGAGAAGTGTTTTTCGACTTTGTTACATGCTGTGATGAAACATTTGCTTGATCAGGGATAAGCCATCAAGTTTTGTGTGTGACTTGGAAAAAATGCAACCCAAACCTTCCAGATGGTTAAGAACCCTTCAACGATGACTGCAATTCAAGGTTGCAATCTGGGAGGTGGTACAAGGAGTTTGAGGAGGGCCTGGAGGAGATCGCCAACAAACCCCATTCTGGACCCCAACTGACAAGGAATTTAGGAGAAACTGTCAACTCAGAGTTTTGCCTGGACGTGATCAAGACATTGAAACACCACGTCAAGTGTGTGAAGGCTGATATCAAAGACAAGGTCAAACTCCACCATGACAATGCTACCAGCTCCTACATCGTTACTAACTTCTTGGCCTGGAGCATCACCCCAGTGGTTATTTAGCCCGAATTGGCTAAATGCGACTTTTTTTTTGCTTTCCTGACTGAAGAAAGACCTGAAAGGAAAGCAATGGGAGTTGAAAACATCCAAAAGGATGTTATAAACATTCCTAACAGAGATTCCCATTGAGAAGTTTCAGAGTGCCTTCAGGCAAGGTAGTCATTTCTCTGCAAGTGTAACAATGCTAAGGAAGAGTATTTTGAAAAAATTTAAGCATTTGAACAGGTATGATCAATAAATATACTTTTCCCACAAATGCGTATCACTTTTAAAATGGACCTCATGTTACATTTTACATACATAATTGAAAAAAATTTTTAAACCCTTTATTTTTAAACCAAAGATTGCTACTCACAACAGAACATTAAAGTAGAATAATTCTCAAAAAAATAAATCCTTTTTACTCACTCTGCTATAGCCCAAGCAATCCCACAGCCTTCATAAGTTGAAGTTCCTCTTCCCAATTCATCTATTATCACAAGTGAATTGATTGTTGCTGTCTGCAAAAATTCATATTCTTTATTAATTCAACCAATTTTACCAAAAATATTTCTTCTATTTAAAACAATCAATTTGTTTTCATTAGTTTTAATAAAATCTGAAAAATTTAATCCCTAAAAACTATAAAAAAATCCATACGGAAGAAATATTTCAGTAATCTTTTACAATATAATGATCAGATCATTCCACTATAGAAGATTCATTATTTAACAAGCTGTCTGATAGGCTCATTAGAGCACCAGAAACAGTCAACAGGGTGATATCAACAAACCAATCCTTGTTTATTATAAGCCGTAGTTCTTGGAGATAGATATCTACAGGTTCAGCTCCGACTGTGAAATAGAAAACTTATGTAGTTTTCTGTACTGACAAACATGGCCAACTAATGTTGTATTAACCTCTTTGGAGAAAAAACATTAAGGTGGTGTAAAACAACAATGGTTGACATTCTTTCTATAGTTCCCATTAATTACATCAATCACCTAGTACAATTATCATGCACAGTTAAGTTGTTAATAAACTTTCATAATAAGCTATTATGAAAATATATAGCACTCTAACAAAGTTTAATATTTATGTACATTTCCCGAAAAGATAAACACAAAAGACAAACAAACACACATAAAAACTCACACACGCACATGCGTGCGCGCACACACACACACACACACACACACACAAACTCACACACGCACATGCGTGCGCGCACACACACAAACTCACACACACGCACATGCGTGTGCGCACACACACACAAACTCACACACACACACAAACTCACACACACACACACACACACACACACACACTACACAATGTGTAGTACTGAGTTGTTTCTATATCACTATTAAAATCATCGTCCTAAAATTTTTCAAAATCAAACCAGAATTCTTTAAAACTAAATAATTTCTAATTTAAATAAATAAAACCTCTATATCACAAATAACGTTTTCCTTTATTTAATAACTTATATACATTTCAATTGCATAGTAATCGTCCTCATAGGTAATTTACAAAACAACTACCGAGTAGTTGTTTTGTAAATTATCTCTGAGGATGACTGCTATGCAGTTGTAATGTACATAAGTTGTTAAACAAAGGAAAAAGTTATTTGTAGTATAGAGGTTTTATTTATTTAAATTAAACATTATGCCACAGTAGATTTATACAATTATAAATGATGTTTATAAACTCGCTAAACAATGTAAAAATAAGGGTAGTAATTATTCAAGGAAACAAAATAAAATTATTGTAAAACATAACAAAGAGGGTCTACAATGAACATGTATTCCAAGAAACTCATTCAACATCTAAAAGCTTTGTGTTAGAAGTGAGGACTATGCTTTGTGACTTTTTTGACCTAACATACCTCATATGTCATTCATTACAAGAGTCTTAAGTGTTATTTTCTTTATCTTTATATTTTTAAGTGTAATAAACTGTATAAATATATGCAGTTTAAGGATTATAAAATGTATGTTTTCTATTGTAAGCCCAAACTATAAGTAGTAATTAATTCAGATTTGTATAGACATAGATTCTGTGATTGTCTTAACACAAATGCAACGATCAAATTTCTACTTTAGAACACTCTTTGAAAACTCTAGTAAAATATATTGTTTAGTCATGTTACTTTAAAACATGTTTATGTTTTAAATTCTTATCAGAAATTCTAAATGTATTGCAATTAAGTATAACAAAATATAAAGGAACATACCAGGTAATAATAATTACAGTGTAACTTTTACCAAAAAACTGAGTATTAAATTAGGTTATCCACTATCATGTAAAAAGACATAATTCACATTACATCTTTAATGAGACTTACATTAATAATATAGGTAGGGTCCCTTATTAAATCCAACAGTCAAATGGTTAGATTTGTTATTTTGAAATAAACTGCTACTTTATCGCAGCGTAATATGATAAAAATGAAAAATAAGCTATGGTAGGCATAGAATACCCTCTTAAATTTTGTAGTCCATTACGTTCAGTGAAACTTACATTAGTTTATGACTAAACGAACTTTAATATTTTGTAAATTTGTAAAAACTTACTGAGACAGAACGTTTTCAATCGCTCCGTAGCGATCTTCAACTGTGTCTAAATTTTTCCCTTGGAGTTGTTGGATTAAGCAGTAATGGTTTTAAAGGCAGGTTTTCAATAGTGCCAAAGAGTATATGCGATTTGTATTGGGTTTGTTCATTTAATATGTTTGTATTTTGTGTGCTTGTAAATTTCACACTGAGTTCTCATAAATCTCTAGTGTGTTCTGTCTCAGTAAGTGTTTCCAAATTTATTAAAAAAATTAAAGTTCGGAGTCATAAACTAATATAAAGTTTTTAATAGAAAACCCTTTTAAATACAGAAAATTAAATGTAATATGCTTACAAAAATAGTAGCCTTATTGCAAACAATTCAGGACTATAACTAGGGGAATTGCTGATAACATTACATTAAACTCACTCTAAGAATAGCTGCCGTTTCAACCATCTCAACCATGAACGTAGACATTCCTTTAATCTGAGAATCACTAGCACCTACTCGAGCCAAGATCGCATCAACCAAAGACATCTCGGCTGATTCACAAGGAACAAAACACCCTATATGTGCCAACAAAGCAACTACCCCAGCACTGCGAATATATGTACTTTTACCACCCATGTTGGGACCTGTCACCATGTAGAAAGAACAGTCGCCTATAAAAAGAAAACAAGTATTAAAATTTTGCCTCCTATGGTTATCAATATCAAAGAATTTATTTACCCTTTATTAACCATGATTATCTAAACAGTGTTGTGTGTAGCTTTATCACAAACTCATTACAAGCAAACTGTGTTCTTTGTTGCATTACTATACTGTACTTGTTTCTGTGACCGCTTGGATAGCGCAGCCACATAACATGTTACAAAAGTTAGCAAAATTCTAGTTACAACTTAGGTAAAATAATAGGTTATATTACTATTATAATATGTAAATCCCTCTTACCATTTCTCCATATAAGATGAGAAATTTATATTTACTTACTTACTTACTTTACTTTAGCCAACGCCCGTCCTTGGCTTTTCGGCCATTCGACGCCGCGCCTCCCAGTAACGGCTAGCGGGGTCTTCAGGGTAAATGGAGAGATCTACGCAGGACTTGAGGTGTTTGGCGTTCATTGTGCCATTCAAGCAGAGAGGGCGGGTGAGGTCATCTGCTAGGCCGATGCGGTGCAGGTGCTCTTGCAGGAAGTCATGGCCAGTGGGTAGACGGAAACTTGCGACCGATTCAGAGCGCTCTAAATTACTGGGAAGCGGTTCCTTAGATGCTAAAACATCCCATTTTTTGTTTTTTGCCAGATTCGCCATGTCGTTTAAGGTATAGGTGTTGACAACGCCATCTATGTTATTTTTGGCAGTGTTGAGTGAGATGGGGGTTGCTGGCTGATGTGCTTCCGCGCCTTTTTTTGCCAGTTCATCAGCCATTTCGTTTCCTATTATGCCCACATGACTAGGGATCTATTGGAGTTTGACCTTCCATCCTTTTATTATGAGCCTCTCAATTGCCTGGCGGCAGCAGATCGTTCTTAGACAGTCAGTGGATGCGTTTGAGGCGAGGGCCAGTATGGCTGCTGGTTGAGTCTATAAAAATCACTGCATTTGCTGGTGGAACGCAAGATTGTAGTAGCGCGGTTGCGGCTTCTTGGACAGCGCTGATTTCTCCATCAAAGTTAGTTGTATTCGTACTGACAGCAGAGAAGCCCTCAATTCCCTACAGAACCAACCTGCTCCTGTTCCTTTGAGTGTTGGGTTGTACGAGCCATCCGTGAATATATGAAACCACTTGCTATGAGGGTATTGCGTGGCAATGGTTTCCAGGGCATGTGCTTTGAATGCCTGTGGGGTGGAGTCTGCCTTTTTACCAGTAAAATCGCTTAGGGTTGTACAAATATGGGGTAGGAGAGTCACCATGGGAACATAGTTACATAGCGGCTGCAGTTGAGACTACGGAAGCTTGTATTTGTCCCTAATGGTTCGCATGTGGCATAGGGGAGATATTTGAGTTTTGAGCCACTGGGAGGCCGGTTTGTAGCCATTCCAGAAATAGCCATCCACTCTCCTGGCTCTTTCCCAAAATTTGAGAACTCTTTTGTTCTGTCTAGTGGCTCGATTCCAGCCTGGAGCTGCATGGCTGTTATTGGAGTCGATTTTGCACCTCTAGTAATTGTTCTCAGTGCATTATTCTGGATGGTCTCGAGTTTGGTTAGGTTGGTGGAGCTAGTAGTGGCTATGGCTTCCCCGCCATATTCCAGGATAGGCCTTACGTAGGATTTATAGGTGGCTATCAAAACGTCCTGCATGGCTCCCCACTTGGTAGCAGTCAACCTTTTCAAAATGTTGTTCCGATTGTTCCTTTTTTCAGCGGCGGACCTAATGTGCTTTTTCCATGATAATTTGGTGTCCAGTGCGACGCCCAGGTATTTAGATAGCTTAACTTGGCTTAAAGTTTTCCCACCATATTACACTTTGAAGGAGTGTGGCTTGGTTGACAGAGAGAACATCTGGCACATGGTTCTCTCTGTGTTGATTTCCATCTTATTTTGAGACGCCCATTCCTCGAGCCTAGTCATGGCTGCGTTTATGGCTTCTTCTAGTGCATGTGTATTGCTACTGGTTGCCCATATGATGACGTCGTCGGCGAAAAACAGACAAGTCACACCTGGTATTTTGCTGATGGCAGCCTCTAGGTCATCTATCATGAGGTTAAATAGTAGACAGCTGAGAACGGCTCCTTGTGGGAGGCCTTGTTTCAGTTTTTTAAATGATGATTATTCTTGCCAAATCCTTTAACTACAAGATATAATAAATAAAACTATCATAATCCTTCTTTATACCTCATATAATTTCCCTCTCATAAAATATGTTCACATCTATAGCTAATGTGCTTACCAATTAAAAATTAGTAACAAATTTCGAACTGACAGTGCATATCAGGGTATTGATACTCAACTTAATTGGGTTATTTTAATCTTTTTTCTTAAATTACCTTGTTTAAAGTGAATATCGTTGGCTATATAAGACACAGAATCCTGCATCTCAACACATGGATGCCTTGCCTGTGTTAATGAAAACACTCCTGCTTCTGGTTCCCTCATTTTGGGACGGACATATGGTATTGGTGCACAAACAGATGTCATAGCGAAGCTTGTGAGAACATCCAACTGTGCCAATATACAGCTCAATGTTTGCAATGTGTTGCTATATCCAGCTGAAAACAGTAGAATGTTTTTCAAAATATGAATAATTTTACAAAAAACAAATTTTGTTTCAGAATAGATTTCATACAAATTAAAGGACTTTAAGAACCAGAGGAATTAGATTTATGTTACAGAAGTTTGTCAAATTTTTTTATATTATTTTAAGCACCAGAAAACAAAGTGTTATAAAACTGCCATATAAAAAAGTTTAGTAATGTATTGATAAAATTCTGACATTAAAAGATTAATACTAACTAATTAATATACTCATATCGCTATCAATATCTCCATTCCTCTACTTTACATCAAACTAAATATATTTAATGACAACTATACCTGCAATTGATATGACTTCAACAACAATAGTTTTTTGCTTCTCCAAGTATTGATCTCTTGCTTCTATGTAATCGTCATTATATTCTGTTAGTTTTGAACTGCGAAACCTTATTCCATTTGTTTTGGCATCCAATTGTGAATAATCTGATTGCTTTCGCAAAAGTTTCTCATCCTGGAAAATATATAAATTATGATTTTCATTACATCAGCACAAAAAATCGAGCATTTTGATTAAGGTGAAAATGTTTATTTTTTACTATTTTAAAAAATGTATAAAAATAAATAAATCTTTAAACAACTCAAATTATTTGTAGTTATCCTCTTCAAAACTGGAAAAAAAGAAACTGATGAAGTATTAAATTTTTTGTAAAATAACTTATTCATCTATGTTAATTACTATACAATTAAAATTGACAAAAGCTATTCAATGCTATACAAACAGAAGTTACATTTCTACACAACTAAATCTAATGAAAGATATTGAATTCAACACAGAAGTCACACAGTCAGTAAAACTAACCTTTAATGTCACTCTGAAGAAATACCCGTACTGAGCGTTGGATTCTAACTTTATGCCTTTACCAGGTTCTAGAGAAAGATCTCGAGCTGCCTTATTCAACTGTCTTTTAATATCTTCTTCTAAATTGGTAATTTTTTCTCTCAGGCCTAAAAGAAAAACAAAAAACATCAAACTCAAATAACCTATAGGAAAACCTCCTTTAACAGCTAATTAGTTTTTATAACAAACCATTATAGACAACATTCTAGAAAATAGTTATTTTAGTATATTATTCAACCTTTTGCTTCACTTATATAATCCTCTTCAGGAACCAAACCATATGAAACAACAAATCAATCAAAACACATTACACAAATTTTAATGTAAATGTCAAGTTAACACAAATATTACAATGTCTTGCATTCTCCAGCTAACACAGACAGTCAATGATTAAAGATAAATAGACAAAATTCTAAAACATGAAAATAATTCTCTTGTTCTATCTTTTAACATTGAACTTCTATCATTTCTATAATAGATTCAAAGGTAATTTGAAAATATTTCAGAGACGTCATTTTGTTAACACTTTGAACCCTGATCCTTTAATACACACCTGTCGCTATCTGGCTAGAGGTTTAAAGTAAAATATAAAATTTCATGACTTGAAATAAATACCATATTTACAACAAATTAAACATCTTTGTAAAGGGAATAAAACAAGCTTTCAAGAAATATATACATATGAATTGATTACTTACATATAAATCGCATTATGCTCCTTTAAAAACTGTGTAAAAGAGTCAACAAAACAAAATAGCAACACTGTACATCATTGCACTTCACTACAGATAAAATAAATATTACATGTTATACGAGGTCTGTTCAAAAAATACACGGACTGTTTGAATTTCAGGAGAATCCGCTTGGTGTCGCTAGATTTGTACAAATCAGCTGATTAAATGTGGTATTTCAGTCGCAGATATCTTCATTTGTTGATGAGTTACACGCAGTTTAGTAAAGAGTGTTTTTTTCACCATTTGTCGGATTGTAAAATGGACAGCCTGAAGGAGCAACGAATTGCTGTGAAATTTTGTGTAAAACTAGGGAAATCTATGCAACAGAAACATTTGTCATGCTTAACATGGCCTATGGCGATGTTGCCATGAAGCGTACTGCATGTTTCAAGTGGTATAAACGTTTCAAGGGTGGCCGACAGTCGATTGATGACGATGAGCGTCCTGGACGTCCTTCAATGTCAACTGATGACCCACACGTTTACAAAATCAACACCCTGGTGCGCAAAAATCTACTTCTGACCATTAGGGAGCTTTCTGAAGAGTGTGGGATATCAGTTGGATCTTGTTACGAGATTTTGACCAAAAAATTGAAGATGCACCGCGCCGCTGTGAAATTTGTGCAATGCCTGATGACCGGCGACCAAAAATCCAATCGCGTCCGGGTTTGTCGGGAACTGCTTGATCGTTCAAATGAAGATGAGAACTTTTTGTCAAGAATTATAACCGGTGATGAATCATGGGTGTATGGTTACGACATTGAAACGAAGGTCCAATCATCCCAATGGGTGAGTCAAACGTCCCCAAGACCCAAAAGGTGATGCTGACAGTTTATTTTGATGCTAAGGGTGTTGTTCACTACAAGTACCTCCCTGTAGGCTCTACAGTCAACCAGATTACCTACATTGAAGTACTGAAACGTCTGAGGGACGCCGTCTGATGCAAAATGCCAAAACTGTGGAGAAGTGATAACTGGTTTTTCCATCACGACAACGCTCCAGCTCACTCAGCACTCATGAGTTTTTGGCCAAACACTCAATCACTGTTCTTTCCCCCCCCCCCCCTATTCACCTGACCTTGCTCCTTGTGCCTTTTCTTATTCCCAAAACTCAAAAAAACCTTCAAAGGAAGAATATTTGAAATGATTTCGGATATTAAGGCAAATGCGACGAAGGAGCTGAAACCCATCCCAAAAGAAACGTACCAGGACTGTTTTAACAAGTGGAAACACCGTTGGGATAAGTGTGTGCATTGGGGAGGAGAGTACTTTGAAGGAGACCCAGACGTGTAACTTCCAAATGAAGTACTTTTTTTTTATGACCTCAGTCCGCATATTATTTGAACAGACCTCGTATATCATTTTAAAACTAAAAGAAAATGTAATTAAGAAATATTGGCTTATATATTAACACAGCCTATCCTATTATATTGGGTGGGAGTTAAAGAAATAATTTCAAAGAATAAAAACCAAACAAATACCACTACACTTCACAGCAAATAATTTGATTTGATATAGATAACTTGCAGCAGTTTGGGCACACACTGTCACTGTCTAAAAGCAACATATCTCATATTATATTGCTTCCTAAAGCATTTAGCCACTATAGCTACAACGTAATATCTCTAACAATAAACATTACATAACTGGAAGATAAACTTTAAAGCATAAAACAACTAACTCGAACTCAAACAAAAATTAGACAAACTACAAATTAAATTTTTAAAAAAACTGATAGATAAAATTTAAAGCAAAGATACAAACTTGAAATGGAAACAACTCGCACTAACAAAACACTGACTTTCTGACCAAACCAACATCTGTCAAGCTAGCTCTTAACTGCCAAACTTCAAAAATATGGTTATTGTTCGTAAAAGCAACTCTGATTGCCCTAAAAGTAAGATATGTAAAGTAGAATAATCGATATAAAGAACTATATCAACGAAACTGAGAATACACGGGAATTACTTTGCTAAGGAAATAAATACGGGATATCAAGCTATACACAGACGTAGGCGACTAGTGTTAACTAAATGGCCCATTCTATACTTGGGTATAGGCTTGAAAGTGTTAATAGACCTTCTCCTGCTGTTTTTATATAAGCCATTTCAGTAATACCTCTCTACCTGTAATTGAATTCTTTATGTAAAATTTTTACATAATGCCAATCTCAAATTAATGATGCTTAGTAAGCAAACATCAATCATATGTTTGAAGAAAACGTACTTTTATAGATGTTTAAGAAATATTTTTAAGTTCTTTACATCTGATACTTAAAAAGTCTTTTTGTCTCTCACCCATAATTTTTTCACAAGTTACACAATTTGGTAAGCTTAAACAGCATCCTTAAATAATTACATCGGCTGTTTCGAGAACGAGTTTGGACAGGTTACTAGATTCTCTTAAAGAGTAACTGAAAAGTCCTCAGTTTACATGATATTTTATATATGTGAAAGTTGCGAGAAAAAATAAAATGGCCAAGAACGGTTACATTGGCAAAGATATAAGAAGTAAAAAACATTTTTTACATTTCAAGAACAAAATTCCATAAATGTCTGACATGCCCAAACATTGCTTAGAAAATAAACAGGACCTCGAAACGAACAATACCAGACTTTTGAGAAGTGTAATAAAGCACAGTCGTCATCCTTGAGAAACCTAGACATATATTAATAATGTCCTAGTGAACAGTAAGTCTAGTCCTAAACCAAGAATCATTGAATCACTAAATTGGCTTCTACAGATAATTTGGGTTGAATTGAATTGTGCATGATGAGGCCTTTTATAATAGTTAATTTGTAATACCGTAATGTATAAACAAATGCTAATGTACTGTATACCAACCATATGATTTTAACCTAATTGATTTTATGTTGATCAAATCATTGCTTTGTTTATACAAACCAATTGTTTACACCTGGATACACAATGAAGTCCAGGCTATTAATAAATACACACTCATACTTATCCTCCTACCCCTACCTTTGTTTACATGCAGGTTATTTATTGTGATACAAGCCTACAATGGGTAACCAACTGTATATTGATCCATGTGGTAATATTTGAACATATCATATTTGACTGATGATGTCACAAAATATATGACATATATTTTGATCAAGAAAGAGATTTATTTGCAAGAAAATGAGTTATGTCTTGTTACAGCAAATTATTTACATTGATTTATTAAGAATTAAAAAGATTGTCTGGTATAAAATAAAATAATGCGCATAAGTGGCATGCAGGCTATTAAATCAGTGGTTATAAATAAATTTTAAAATGTTGGACAGAAAAGGAAGGTTCTGAAAATAAATTAGGGTTAGACAATAGCCTGCAACTGACTAGTACATAGTTTTGGTTTTTTTCCTGTAACTTTTTTTAAACAATAATTGTTTACATTGTTCTATGTACAATTTTTCAATCTGACTTTGTTTTTCAAAAAACATTTTATCTTATCACCATTTTTTATAATGTTGTAAAGTGTAGCATAGCTAACTTCCGGAGCAGAGTTAATTTCTCAAAATAGGAAGTGCCGGGCTATAGAAGAATGCCGCACATTGATGTAAAGTACAAAGATGGTATAGAGTAAGTACTTCAAAAAGCTACTTTAGAAAGCCAGGATTTTTCAAGAGACCTAATTTTAAAACTCATCTAATAATTAAAAAGCTGACCATCAAGACTTATTTGTCTAAGTTAACAGTAATAGTTTAAGTATTTTAATAACCTGTTGGTCTTGGTATTTTTGTATAAATTAGCATTTATGACCTAAAATATCACTTTTCAATTTATAATTTTTTACTCTTTAACATGATGATTAAAATTCCACACATTTTTGTTATTCAAACAATTTTTTTAAGAGCTTTTTGAAGAAATAAATAATTTCTGAACATGGAGCTATAACACAAAACTGTATTTAAACATATCACTTTCTTCCTCCCACAGACTTTTATTATGTATTCCTAAAGATAATCGGGATGTGAAGTATTAAATCTAGATTCAAAAGGCTTGTTCTCTTTTCTAATTCCATTCAAGTTTTGTCTCGGTTAACACAAACTTTGAAGTATCTTTTTGCAGGGACATTCCTGAGCAAAACGGATTTTCATTTTTTTGAAAATCCTGAGCAGAGTTTGAGAGTTTGGTAGCTGATGAAGGATTTGCCTGTAGTCTCTCATTTCCTTACTCAAAGCTACTATATTCTATGAAGTTGAATTTGAAGGGAAGTTGTATTTCACAACACGACACAAACCATTAAAAAAAAGTTTTTCCAGAATTCCACTGATTTGTAACACTATTTATTATGGTGATAGACGTTGAATATTGCAGTTATTTGTTATATAATTAATAGTTAACCTGCAATGTTTTGTGCATTTTAATTGGATTATTAAGTGGTATGTTTCAAGAAAGACACTTTTAAGGAAAAATACAAATCGAGAAATTATTATTTATGATTTTTTATGTTAGCTCTAGTAGAAACCTTACTACAGATGGTCTGAGCATCAGAATGAATGGCCACAGACATGACGTTGGAACCATGAACATAGACAGGCCAACCGCTCAACATGCTGCTAGTCACATCATATCTTTCAATGATTGTTATACCACCAAAATAATTAAGGCCCTCCCCCCTGATTGCAATCCTTCAGAATTGAGAAGATGGGAATTATCATACCAGTGGTACACCAAATCTAGAGAGCCTCCTAGCCTTAACATCAGATAAAAGTCCTTTTACATTCCCACAAATTTATATCATTTTTAACAACTCCATTTACCTTCCTTCTGACAGACTATTAATATCTAGTTTTAAATAATCAATATTTACACAAATCATATATAGCACTATATCGTAAACTATAAATCTGTGAATCTATGACATTTATATATTTATACACATCTGTCTGTGGTACACTTCAGCCTTTTCTATTTCTCATTTTTGATTGATAAAGATCATTTTTTATCAAAATATTTCAATAGTGTGTTAAGTTTTAATATGTATCTATTTATTTATTTCCAAGAGATTGCAGTTTTGGACTATTGCCATTAGGTAGGTCTGTCAGTCTCCTATCTAGTCCAAAAATTCCTTATTTAAGAGTTTGAAATATAAACAAAACTTGAACAAAAGAAAATTGTATACTAATTACACTCATTTTAAAATATTAAATCTCTTTGATTATGAAGTTAGCCAATTTGAACAATTATACAATTAATGGATTTGTGGTATAGATATGAGATATCTACTAGTAAGGTTGCTTCATTAACTAATTGCAGTAAACAGGTTATGAATCTAAAAATTGGTAGTTGAAAAATACGATTTGAAAAAATTTTAGAATGTTCACTATTTTACCGGCATTTTAACAACTTTTAACTTTTAACAACATTAAACTTTATTTAAATAAATTCAATTTTGAAGTGAAAGAATGTACCAAATTATTTTATCACTTAGTTAGGAAAACTTATTTAGAGTTGATCGTTTTTTACTGTTTTTTCCGCCATATTCCTGTTTAGATTGACCTGGATGTAGCATCGTGAGATGTAATTAATTAAATAATTTAAAGCAAAAATAAAAACAATATCTTAAGAACTCATTTTAAACGCTTTACATTAAAAAGTTCTAACTAAACATTGCTTCCGTTATAAAAAAAACTATGGATTATATTTCCATGATTCCTTCTTCCTCGAATTCAATGCATTTTGAACTGAGCCTCTCGCTCGAAAAACTCATGGTGAAGAGGGAAATAATTATAGTTGCATGGCAACTATTAACCTTCAGCGCATCCCACTTCTTCTAGAAATCCGAGATCTTTACCATTTTTTACATATATTATTTATGACCAAATTCACATTTTTAAAAAATTTTTAATTAACTGTTGCGATTTGTTTTCAAGTACTGGTAAATAATATTAATATTATTTTATTCACTAAAGTAATGTTACAATTTTCTAAAAAAAGGTGTTTTAATGAAGGAAGACTATATGACCTAGAAGAAACTTTGAACCAAATATTTGGCTGAAGAAAACATTTTTGTTAAATTCATATTTTTTTTATTTTTTACATAATTCATTAACAAAGCGAATAACTACAGCCTAAATTGTTAACGATGACAGCCAGCAGAACATGACAAGTGCTACAACAATTTTTTTTTTTGTCTGATGTTACGGAATAATGCAATACAGAGAGCCAGGAGTTTTATAGCCATTATCTTGTAGTCACTTACTCAACAAATACCCACTCAAATTTTTGTACTTACTGCTAAGTTTAAAAAATTGTTGCTAATTTGTTAAACTACATTATTTTAATTTTATATTTTAATTAATGTTGAATTTGTGAAACAGTAAATGATGTATTATAAAAATATATAAACTGACACGTCAATTAAAATATCAACATCACTTCCTTACCTTGAAGATCTTCGTCAAACTCAGGCTTTATAAGAAATTCTCCTCTGTCGACCAGTTCCATATCCAAAGTCGATTCTATCATTTCCTGGTATTTAGCCATGTCTCCCACGTGTTCTGAAATGGGTGTGATAAACATTGATAGGACTGTAGGATGTTCACTAGATTTTAGTGCGTCAATGAGACAGGGTAAGCGTAACATGGCTTGATACACTCTGCAATATTTAACAAGTTATTCAGTCCATATCATTCCTTAGAAACCAAAATCAACTACAGTTCACTAAACATATTCTAGTTCTAAATTTTGCTTATGATAATAATAACTTTACTTGTGACAGATGTATTCTTATATTTACTTTTTCTGCTACACCTTTAATTTCTTATAAGGGAAACCAAGGCAGTCTCTCTCAAGTATGTATGCCTTAATAAACCTAGTGTGTCACCTAATGTATGATCTGACGCATTGATCATTTATCAGATCTGTGTATTAGGTACATTTACTTCATCTTTTAAACAAACCAGAAACCTCCGAGAATCATCTTAACAGATTCATAATAAACTTTGTGAAATCCCAAAAGCTATTACGTAAATTACTATAATACAAGGAGGAACCAAATTAACACCATTTTTAAAAAATACGAACCAAAACTGATAGTTATTTTTTTTTTAATACATAATTTTTTTTTATAATTGTTTAGGCGCCCTTACAGTACTCTCCATTAATTTGCATTTTTTTTACTCTGGGAAACACCACTTGTAATCTTATTTTTTCATACCTTCCAGGACTGTTTTTGATTTTTTTTCCACCTCAGAAATGTCTTGAAAGCATTATCTTTCTAGCACGTCTAGATCAGGTGGGTGAGGAAACAGTGACACACGTTTTTCACAAAAAAATTGTATACAGAAAAATCTTTATGAGTCAGACATTGTTGTGGTGGAAAGACCTATCCTTACTCTGCAATAAATCATACCATTTCAATCAAAACTCTTGCACATTAATTTCTGTCATCACTTTAGTAATAAACACACTTTAAAACACTCAAGACCTGATTCACAGATGTTTTCATAGTCAACGATGCCACGAATTATTGAAAACAAAACTGTCTTCGCTGCTGATTTGACTTGCAAGTGATAATTTCGTCACATAAATTTTTATCCACTTCCAAGTGATATTCAATCATTCATGGAAAGCAGTCACCCAAGCTCCTTTTTGTATCACAAGTAAATAAGCGAAGAATTATTTTTGCTGCAAAGATTCATTACATTTACAAATCTTCAGCTAAAATGCATGTACTGAACTGCACAAATCACCAGACTGTTCAGAAAAATTCATCAATAGTACGCCATTCTACTTGTATTTCAGTCCTCTATCAACTTGTTGCCATGTTTGAACCATGATGTTTTTAAAAAAACTGAAATACAATGTTTGCTAAAATTGTTTTATTTATCTTATTTTTAATATATCTAATTGGTACTTTATAATAATAAAGTGACTAAATGAAAAATAAATAGGTTAAAGTAAAAATTTTCATTATTGTCTACAATTTACTATACAGTAGAACCTCATTATAAAAGACTAATTGAGGCTGTTAGCCCATTTTAGAGATCCATTATAAAGCAAAAGGTTATCATAAATTGGTTAAAATGCAAATAAAATATAGAAAAATGTAAAAAGTTATTTTAAAAAATTTACTTATTAAAACATGTTGGAGTTGAAATTGTACAAGTTTTTTGCAAGAATAAAAAATCAGTGAACACATCCACTAAAAACATAAAATTCAATGACAGTGCCAAATTTTTTTTTTTACTTTTAGTTAGGAACAAAATCTATACAGAGCACAATACTGTAATTTTAATGATTATACATCAATAGATATAACAATTATATCTGCCACGATAGGTCAGCGATAGGTGTGGTCATGTTCCAGCATGCAGTGCTGGTATTGGTTAAACCGGTCACTGAAGGGAGGAGTGGAGGTGATGCCCATTGCAAAATAGTCATTAGGTCTTTAGTTTTTAGATACCAGTATGTTTGTAACCTTCTGATGATGCTAACAGTGTTAGCGAAATGTACATCAAGGGTAGCCACATGTACAACATGTGTGCTACTCCCAGTAGCTAAATTTCGATATTTAGAAGTTAAATTAATATTATCGATGATAATCCAAAAATTGATGAATAGTTAGTTTTTGCCTGCAATGATTCCATCAGCATCTGGCGCTAGTTGCCTGTTTACTGTTTATTAGAACTGAGTCATCACTTCATATACGAAAATCACATTTACAGTTGTTGGAACATTTACTTAATTATAATTATTGTTCTATCGGAAACAGAAAATGTTTCAACTTTAGTTCTATATGCAAAATATTTACAAGTTCACTCAATACTTACTTGTGACACATTAATATCCTTTGTGATAACAGTCAAAACAGTTTTCACGACAGTCAGCTTTGTGGGCAAGCTGAACATAAATAAAAAAGAACACTAGTAAAATTATAAACAAACATAAAATAGCTCAAAGAATTTGCAAAAAACACAATAGCGAGAAATGACAAACACCAACGTCAAACAGAAATTTATTACTAGAAAGTGACAATAAATACAAACCACTTGGATTAGAAGCTAAGCTTATACTGAAGGTTATGTTTATCATTTTATTATGATTCAGAACAGATGGGAGTAGAATACCAATGCATGAGATATTCTGATATATCTGTACATAATGTGTTAAGGAACAGAAGTCAGTTATCGAACCAAAGATCTATCAGCTAGGGCAGGCTGTATATTTTTTTATAAAACCTTTGTCATCACTTGAAACGTTGGTATTATATATACTACTGATATTACTACACTATTTACATTCTCTTGCTACATTCTCTTGCTACGTTTGAAGTATTTTTAACAAACTGATATTTCATACCAAATAACATTTTGGGCACAGTAGCATGGTCCACCAGAGCTGTAAAGTTAAAAAAAAAAAAAATCCTTTATAAACACCTGACATATTAGAATTATAATTATTAGTGCATGATTTTTAGGGGGAATATCAGTTGACAGTAGGTATAAGCAACTAAGTCAGCAGGTGTTTAGCCACTGAACCAGCTCGAGCAGTGTCTAGATGGCTGATTTAACTTTAAAAGAGTCTGTCATAAGCGATCTATGTTAATAATGTCTTATAATGAGGTTCAACTGAACTGTGTTTACCAACTGAGAAATGAAGAACAAAACAATTATTATTCTTACCTGTAGCAATCCTGCATGTTGGCTTTCTTACGCTGCAACTTTTTCGCTAGCACCTGAAGATCTGGAATTTTGCGCAGGTGCTCTTCAAACAAAGACTGCCGTAGCTCAGTGTCTTCTACTAGCACTTCCACAATATCATGTCTCTCTGAAATAATTGACAGATCTCGCAGCGGCTGTTTCACCCACTGAGATAACAACCTGTATTGGAATTTTGTATTAGTATATATCATGGTTTAATTTAATTAATTACCTTTTTAATAAAAACTCAGATTCTACCATGAAGTAGTCTTATTGCCTCCTGTTAACACACTTTATTAGGACATTAGAACAATCCTGTCATAGTTAAGAAATACATGATTTTGAGTGAGTAGTAAGATATCTTTTAATTTATGGCCAATTATTAAAAAAATTGAAACAATCTCTAACTAAAAGTTGAAGATTCTAAGTTTTTGCTAAGTCATGTATTAATATTTTGGTTCTTCAAAACATATGAACAAAAATTAATATGACAAAGCTAGGACTGGCAGATAAGTATAGCACGCAAAATAATAATCTTCCAATTAGTTTTACAAAATTACTTTATGATTCAATTTAAAGTAGAAGCCTTACTGCTGCTGTCCAATCTGCAACAAGATGACTACATTGAACTTTTCACCAGCCCTAATCGCATGTTCCTGATGGGCAATGATTTCAATCCAAAATACACCTTGTGGGGCTCCTGTCTAATAACTCCTACTGGAAGGGCATTGTATGAAGCTGGATGACAATGAAATTATAACTTGTACTCCACTGAAAGGCCGACCTATTGGCTAACCGACACTAGAAAATTCCCAGGCTTGATTGATTTTTTTGTCGACAGTGGGCTTGCACAGTACTTTATCAGGACAGAAGGCTTCTGTGATCTCATCTCTGACCACACACCGATCATCCTAACAATTAGCGAAAGCCTCTTGTCACGAGAGGTGGTTCCTAAGTGGTCTAGTAGCAGGAGTTTGTTGACTGGGAGAGCTTTCGTCTGAAGCTGGAAGATAAAATCGAGCTTCCTGTGCCTCTAAGAGACAGCAACCAGCTTGAGAGAGAAGTAGAAATGTTTGTCAATCACCTACAACAGACAGCTTGGAACACACCTCCAAGCCTAGCAACAAGCCACTAAACAATAAAAAATGATGTGCCCTTGAACTTCTCAGGCTAGTGAAGAAGAGGAGAGGCTGATAATGATGGCTTCAGAGTCATGATCCACCAGAAAAAGCCACACTGGATCGACTCACGCTAAAGCAAATCAAGAGTAATGCAATCAGCAGCTACCTGCTAAGTCTGTTGGGCAGATGAAGTTGGCAAACCACTAGTTCACTCAAGAAGCCAAAAACACAATTGCCACCAATCAGAACTGGCAATGACACATGTGTAAAATCTGGTAAAGAAAAAGCAAAATCTTCGTGGTTATCCTGGCAGATATCTTTACCCCTTTACTATAACAAACTGCTATTAATACCACATACCACAGGAGAACTGATATCCTGATGATTCGACGCGTCATCTTTAAAGAACATCATGAAGGACAAGCAAAGATTAAAAACAAGAAAACTGGGGAGTATGATCTATTTATTGCACAAATCCTGAAGGAGTTGCCACCCAAGATGAAACTTCTCCATCAGAAAATTGGGTGCTTAGGGGTAAAATTCATTCGGAGGAAGTGGAAAAGCCAAAATACTAATGATTACAAATCCAGGAAGACAACTGAATGACAAAACATCCTATCGTCCGGTATCATTGGTGATTTCTTAGGAGACTGCTGCTGGAACAACTCAAACTGGTAATTAAGCAGGGTTTGGCTCCAAACCACTAATACAGTTTCCGGAGCAAGTAATCTACTCTACAGATCAGGTGCACCAAATTGTGAGAACTATTGATGAGTACTTCGAGCAAAAAAGGTGTGATCTGACGTCTTTTTCAAAGTCTCGTAGGCGTATGACCATGTTTGGCATGCGGGCTTGCTGTTGGAAATCCATTGCGACCTTTTAAATGAATTTTGGAAATACTCAAGTGTTACCTTGTCAACAGAATTTTCTATATTAAACAAGATAAGGAGTACTCCAGTGTCAAGGACGTCGCCACAGAGATCACTACCTCTACCTCCTTGGCCCTGTGCTATACCTTCTCTTTACAAGACATATATCAGTCAACAGGAGCGCAATTATGGCAACGTTTGTAGACGACACCGCTATCTTGTCTGTCACACAAAATGACGCAGAATGAGGCTGCTAAATTGCAGCATATTATGGCAATGAAAGTGACTGGACCCGACAGTAGTCCATAAAGCTTAATAGTATTTGTCGTAATTTTAAAAAGATTTTTTTAATAAAAATGTTATTGTTTAAAATGTGATCCTACCTCAGAAAAATGCCTCCTCTATGAACCACTTTGGAGCTAAAACTAAAACACAATATATGAGCTGGTAAAATTATTACCTATGACCCTGAGGTGTTCTACATCTGTCCAACAAGCCCAACACACTGTGATGTTTGAGATATGCCACAGATGGGGCCCCTGGTGGAGGTAGTATACTGAGGGCTTGCACTGCTGCAGCATCCAAATGTACAAAGCGCCTATGGTCTAATGTTTTCATTGAATACTGAGAAAAATTCTCTTGATCTGAACAAAGCTGCAATGCCAAAAATATGATTTCTATTAAATAAAGCTTTAATTTTATATCACTAAAGTACAATGAATAACATTCATAACTACCAGATCGACATTGTTTTACTTTTGAATCAAATGTATTTTATATTTTAATACTTCATAGTTCAGTTTTAAATTAAATAGGAATACTATTATAATTAAATTCTAATAATAAATAATTAGATTTTACAATTTTAATTTGCCTAGCTTTACACGACATTATAAAATGAAGATAATTTTGGTCACTATTTTTAATAAAACATTTATTACAGCTTAAAATATATAAATGTATTTACAAAACTTTATTGAACCTCAGTATACAGAATAATAAAAATAAATTATAATTTATTAAATCATTAGAGCATTAATATCTTGAATATTGTTGCTATAAAAACAAACTGCATGTAATAGTAATGCTGAAATCATTAAATGAATAGCCCACAATAAAACTACCTGCACCTCTTCTATCTTAGTCACAAATACGATAGAATCTCGATAATTCGAGGTAGATGGGACCGACACCCCCTCAGATTACCAAAAACTCAGATTAGACAGAAATACGTTCCTGTGCATTAGAAAAAACAAGAGTTCTAATGAACCCTAATACTATAATCAAGAATGCACAAAATACTTTTATAGAACTTTATTGATTACAAAACTTACATAGATCAATGTTGCTTTGCAATACATTGTTCCTCACGGTTGCTATATTTTTTGGAAAAAGTTATAAAGTCTCTTCTGGGTCTGGTGATCAGATCGCTTTCGAGCTGTGGTGTTGTATAGATGTCTAAGCAGAAACACATCAGTTGGCATGGTGTCTCTTACTCAATATAGCGCATCGCAGTTTCTAAAGCGGCCGTTCTTTCACTGTGACTTATTTTCCCTTCTTGTACTGTCTCGGTCAAACCTTCATCTATATTCTTGTCATCACTCATCACTGACTTCAGCAGTTTCTTGTCTGCAGCAGTTTCAATGGTTTCACCATTTCAATATTTGTAACATGTTTTATTGTTACTTACTTACATTAATCTTTACTTATACATTGACGTACGTCCATTATTATCTACATTTTCACAACCTGGAAACTTCTTAATAAGAAATGTCAAATCTATTTCTTCTGTGGACCAATTACACAGTCAACAGTTTTATTATCACTCATGGCTTAACTCCATGAGCTGGCTATCCAGTATACACCTTCCTTAACTATATTTTTTTTAGAAAGCCTACAATGCTTTTTCCCTTTCAGTCCCATAAAAGAAAGATTGTAAAAGTTAATGTCCGTATTTTTTTCATAGATTTCAGAACACCCTGATCCAGCGCCTGGATTAGGCTCTAAACATTTGCTGGAAGCAAATATAAAGCAGTATAAAACACCGATATCATCAGACCATAGTTGTTCTTCATCTGGAAGTGACGCTCCATTGTCTAACAGTAAATAACTTGAGTTTTCTTTCAAATAGATAAAATAGTCTGAAATAAAAATAGGCTCGACTTTAACAGAACCTAGAAAAATCGGGACTCAGAATTTCAAGACTCTACTGTAATCTCATTTCTCTTTAGGTAAAATAACCTCCCATTCACTACCGCTGTCTTTTTAATTAAATTTAAATTCTGAAATTATTTTTTCTAAATTTGTTTACTATATTTATTAGAAAAGACTATATTATTTACTAATATAGAGTAGTTTTATATATATTTGTTTTTTTTAATATTATTTACTAGGAAAAACTATATTGTTTACTTTATTTGTATTATTAATTTCTTCACTCTATTTAATATATTCACTATTTCTAGTAATATTATTCTCCAAGAGATGTATTTTACCATACTTTACTTCACTTCAGTTTAAAAAACTATACCTAATTTTATTTTTATCGTGAAAAATTAGAAGATTTTTTATACAAATTATCTGTCATATTTTTATTCTTACTCCATTCAACAAACTATTGAAAGATATTTACCACACAAGTGAAATTTGAAAATTTTGTCTAGTATACATTAAAAAATGATCCTTGGAATTGATCATCAAAGTTATGTTACGTATATATGCCAATTTGTGAGTAACTAAAATATTTTCTTTATTCAAAAATGACGGTTATATTTTAACGTAAATTTTAATTGCTATTATCGGTACTTTTTTATAAAATATAATTTTTTTTTTAATTTAGTAACAAAAATTGTACCTCAAGGTATTTGATTATGGCCCCTAAAGCCCCAAGTGCTGTTGTTAAGTTACTCTGTGGTAGAGAATGAATACTTTGCTGCTGTCCATTTTCAAAAAGCACTAGTCGGTTTAGGTCTTGAGTTAGTCCATCATTATTGAAATCTGACTTTTTACGGGTAGTTATTAGTACACCACTTCTTTCCATAACCTGGAACATAAAAAAATTTTGTTTCAAATTCATCAGTACCTAATCTCATTTACCATTTTAGAAATATACTGAAAGGCCAGACATTTCTTTAAAAATAAAAGGTCGTCAAATTTAATTTATATAAACTAATACTGAGTGTAACTGAATCGTTTATTATTAAAAGGGCACATGTCCATTTTTCCTTATATTAGGCTATATGAAATTGTGTACTTCTAAAGTTGTCTTATTTAATGTATAAAGGGCGCTGCCTTTACTCAATAGTGCGTTACGAGCCCTTCAATGATCTCGTTTATTTGTGAAGGGGTTCACTTCCAGAGATATATGAAGTATTTTTTCCATCATTATCCCTATTTATTTTTAAAAAGGCACATGTTCAGAGACCAAAATTTTTTTAGCTAAGTACATGTCAAATCTATATGCTTCAAATCAAAATAAAATTGGACTATTTCCTACTTTGGAAAAAGTACTTTTTTTTAAACATTTTGTAGATTAAATATAGGTATAAAAACTTTATAGTATTTCTTTTCTAACAATACTCCTATTTATTTTTATAAGGACACATGTCCAGCACCCAATTTATTTTTATCAAAGCACATATCAAACGTAGATGCTTGAAATTTGTGTAGAATGTGTGTTTTAAAGTCATATAATTTTGAGTATAATTTTGAAGAAGCATGATAATTGTATTTATAAGATAAAAAAATCAGCTTCTTCTGTCTTCTGAAAAATTGCAAAAAGTGGACAAGAGCCCTTTAAAAAAAAATAAACGATTCAATTGTAGCCTACAGTATTACAAAAATAAACTACTTATAATGTATATTTACCAACAAAAGTAATGAATTACATTGTTTATAAACAACAATAATCAGTGAAACAAAGATTTTACAAAAACAACTTACAATTACTTTGAAACATTAAATTTAAAGTTATTCAACTACAAAATGTGTTTAAAAGGATATAAAATATAAATAAAATTTTAAAAAGTTAATAAACATTTCATACAATACACAATTAAAAACTATTTTTTTATTATTTATCATTGTTTTATTTTAAAAATATTTAAATTACCTTCTTTATGTTCTCAAATTCCTGATTTGTGTCATTTGGAATTATGCATTCTTTGGGTCCTAGTTGTACAACTAAGGCTTCAAGATTGCTGAAGTAGTCATCATCAGAGAATTCGCACACTGCAAAACTGTGTTCTACAGTGTCCACTAGTGCTGTGCCCACAACCTGGTTGTAAAATACATATTTTTTTAATTAAAAAAATATTTTCAGAATTATAAACGACAAATTTATTTTTGACACACACTTAGACACTTAAAAGCTTACTCTATTCTTAGCTTCCCCTCCAAGCCTGACCCCAATAACCGCAGAGCCTTCGACCTGATCAGCATTACAAAACAACAACTCTTCAAACTGTCTAAGATTTCCTGGAGATCCCTAAAATAAATCAGGAATATAAATAAGTCTTATAAACTAACACTAACACAGGATATTATACTAACACAATACACAAAACAGCAGCATAAACTATTAACATAACAAACAAAACTTTAAAACTGTATAGACTAAACACTTTCTCCCAAGTTATAGAATATTACTAAAATATGCCCTAATGGTACAAAAATCTAAATTTAGTTTACCTTGAACTCAAGAATCCATGCATTATTACTCTTACTGCCTTTTGTATACACTTCAACTCTGTATTGCTTGAAAAGTAACAGATCTCGTACAAGAGATTCGAACTGAGCCTTATTTAAAATCAGTGAATCCAAAGTGTCATTTCCTGAAACACAAACTTTCTTGTTTACCTGATATATATCCTCCCAAACTATTTTGTTGTAACTAAACTACACGTCTGAGAACCAAAATTACTTTAATCATACCAATTTAAGTGTTATAATAATTTTAAAACCATTGTTTTATAGGTGCCTCTAAGGACTGTACAGTTTGCAGTAACAGGAAGATAAAAGGGATAGGGCAGTAACAGAGGCAGAAGGGATACATTTTTTTACTGCAAAACATGCAGCAGAAAACCAGAGCTTCATCCGGGAGACTGTTTTGAAAGATATCATACTCTCCAAAACTACAAATAAGATAATAAAATCATATACATACTGTATTAGTAAATAAAAATAGCTTAGTTGACTAAAACCATGTAAGAGAAAACAAAGTTTCCCATAAACAATAATGCAACTTGCAGGCAAGGAATTTGTCTCAATTTAATTACAAGTGGGGAAGCAAAGCACGTTAAAAAAATCCGAGTGCTAAGGATTAATCAAGGTTTGAATTAGGTTAAAATAAGGTAGGAATTAGTTATATATTAGTTTTGAGATTTTGATGCATAGTTTTAAAATCCCAGAGTGAAATTTTAACATTTTTTTTCAACAAAATTTTGCTTTATATCAAACAGCTAAGAGGTTCTAAACTACAAGTTTTGCATCATTTACAAGCATTTCCTTTTCGTTTAAATATTCATATACATCAACATTTGTAATAAAATATTCACTTTTAAAAATCCAACAATTTTTTCTGCTATGCTCCATACATATCTGCAATGAAAATTATCTGTAAAGCGTATTTACAAATATCGTGTGCATAAATGCAGTACATTATGTCTTGATTAAAGGCTCTAAATAAAAACATATCTAATCAAGGTCAAAGATAGACAGTATTTCCACTGATCTTATTCTAATCTATAAAAGTTTTTATTTTATTGGATCTGAATACATAACATTATGTAACTATATAGAATGTAACAAAAGAGTAGGATCTTATTTTTAAAGAAACATTTTTTTTACATTACTCAAAACCGGTGTTTAAATTATTATCAACAAAAACTATCACCTATATGACAGACTTTTTATAAAAATAATTATGAAAACTTCTTTAAAAGCATGCATTAGAGAAAACTATAGGTTATAAATAAATCTATATTTGAATTGTTAAATATATTATTTTTATTGTTTTAAACTTGGCCCTCTCATTTAGGACTCAACACTGAATAAAAAATTAATAGTTATTTTTAGGAGCCAAGAAAACTTTATCACATAAAGAAGGTTAAAGCTGTAACTTTTTTAAAAAATTTTAAAATAATATTTAACTTCCTTTGATTCTATACATTTTTTAAATAGTTTTGTATGGGAAATTAAATAATAAATGTTTAATATCTCAAAACTATTTTTAAGAAAAATGCTGCATTACAAAGAATGTTTTTTCTTTGAATGAGGTAAATTTATTCACACACAAATACAAATTGGATTACAGTAGTAAAGTAACTGATAAATTATTTCAAGACACAGGATAGTTTCTTCAATCACTCTCTACCTAATTATCTACTCCACTGTTGTCTTCAAGTTACTTCTCAACATTTGATGTTATTGAATTTCATCTGGACTTTTAAATTTTCATCAATTTTCAAACTTAAAAATAGTAAACAATTTTCTTATCGAAAATTTTGCATTCAACTAAATATAAACTAAGAGTGAAAGAATAATATGTAATCATTTTTACAACCTCATTGCTATAAAGTGATTACCTCTATCAAGTAATTGTTTGCCATTAATTTACATCTTTTGATATATTGTAATAAGCTGAGTGTCTCCATTTTCATATATTATAGATATCTAGTCGTTATCACATGCAAATGTATTCAAATAGCATTTAATGATTGAATGCAACAGTTTAAGACATTGATCCACTCCTAATATTAGATTGTTACATTAAAAAGGAAATGAATTTTTTTTAACATAATTAGTTCTGCTAGGGTGTCCATATATATACTTCACGTAGTATATTTCTGACAATGTTCTGTTTGACAAATAAATCTTAAATACATGTTCAGTTTCATACAGATTGAACTTTCCAAAATAGTTCAGTTGAAACTATATTTGTTAACTTCACTAAGGCATAACAATGTTTCTGAGTTAAAATTAAAGTAATTTTAAAGTACAGATTGAAGTCATTTCTAATTTAGCCCTGTTGTCACTCTGCTGAAATATTCGCTTTACTGTCGTGTTTAATATTTCCTGATGATTTTCTAAAAATCATGTTTACGCTAAAAAATTCTCTATATAAATTCACACACAGTGCACCAAATTTTGACACACACGCCCTCTTTCTTTGTAAACTGCTTCTCTTCCTAACTCTTCATTTTCTCCCAGACAAGTGATCTATATTCTCTCTCCTGATTGGTCATTGACTTTTGTTTACCTAGTGAAAGTATTCCATTTGTCTCTTTGTTTAGTTTTTTTAGTTCACATATTTGAGGCTTCTTCGCTGTTCTATCATGGTCTTCCATTTCATAATTAATTTAAAATTACTTTGTTGTGTAAAATGCACAGCAAATCAACAATCAAAACAGAAAGGGTCTAGTTGTAAGATGCAGTACTCAAAAAATGAAAACTGAGCTCTACAGACTTTTTACATACCTTCAAAATTTATGTAAGGATAGTATAATATTGTTTTACCCTTAGTCACAGATTTCAGTTTTTATTTATTGAAACTTTCTTACTTAAATTGATATTTTTCACATTTTTCATAATTTGTATATATAATATACTGTAAGGAAATGGTTTTGGATCACAAGTGCTTTAAAATTCTTCCAATACCACCTCTCCCTTTATTTTCCACCAATATTAAAAAGTCATCTATTTTAGAAGTGGCAACAATTTATTTTAGCTTGGACATTTCTTGATATATTCAAGACAATTTTAAGATGATATATACAAGATAGTTATAAATTTACTATGAACTTATTATTTACTACAAATTATTTTTTATGAAACAAGACATTTTCTTATCACTGGTAATAATTTACTATATTGACCTTTAAAATATTTCATTTCAATAAGCTTAAAAATAATTCTTATTTTTTAAGACATTTTCTTATCACTGGTAATAATTTACTATATTGACCTTTAAAATAGGTAATTTCAATAGGCTTAAAAATAATTCTTCAACAGAAATTAGTTTCTTTTCCCCTAAAATATGAGCAAAACCACAATTAAAAACTATTAATACTTGAAACATATATGTTAGTTGAAGTAAAACTCACCTGAACCAATACTTTTAATAAAAGAAGTAGTTCGAAAAACTTCTTTTGCAGCAAGTATGGAATCGCTCCCATGAACTGTATAATATTCTGTTCTGTTGAAAAACCTTATTGTTGTGGCAGATTTCTGTAAAAAAGATACAAAATGACAATTCAAATAACAATTCTGTCTGATTCTAAAATACAAGGATAAAAAAAAAATAATTCATGCAGATGAAAGAAAAAAAAATAGTTTTGCATTTCTAATTGCAATATTGCATGGTGTAAAGTTTAGGAAACACTCAATCTACTTTACACTCTAATAATCTTGTGGAAAACTATTGTTCCCAAGTGTGATTACTTTGACACTGCTTGTGGTTGCCGACATTGAGGACCTAGAACAGCTGCCCACTTTTTCTTTGACTTGCTTGTTAATGAACAGTAGAAAACAATTACAATTTTTATAAATTTACTTGTAAAAGTATTCATTCTGAAGGACAATTGTACTCTACACAAACAATTATGTCCAGATTATTTTATAATTTATATTATTATTTTTAAAATTTATTTTCTCTATATACTGTAATCATTTATAATTTTTTTAAATTATATTTTGTAACACAACACAACTCAGGCATTAATAATTTAAATTCTTTATTACAACAATTTTTTTTTAATTCACACAATAAACAGAACAAAAAAAAATATAACTTAACAAGTTTTAACACAATAAAATTTGAGCTAAACTCAATTCCTTTGATTTTTAGTTACAAGGTTTTATACCCTAGGCTAATTTCTAAGATCTCTTAATATCTCGGGGTTTATATGCATGGGCTATATCTTTTAACTCTTTGGTTAAATTAAATAAATTTTGATAAACAAGATTAAATTTAGAAAATAGTTTTAATAAATAGCTTCCTGATGAAAAACTTAAATTTGGAATAAGCAAAAAGGTCCCTAAACTATTTGAACTGGATTATGTTTCTTATTACTAACTATTAATTAATTACAAGATATTCTAATAATGTACAATTTTAAACTTCCTTATAATCTTAAAAGTCCAGTCAAGTTTATTTGTATAGCGCTATTTACTTAACTTATAAATTCTCGGAGATCGGCTGTTTGTTCCCACGTAGGATTCAGTTCTCTTTAAATTTTATATTTAACACACTTAAATTCTTTTTAGTTACGTCAAATTATATTAACACTGTATTATAGCCTTAAATTCACTTATCCTTGTTTTAATTTGGCCAATTTTCTTCACAAATGTGTATAATTTTGACGAAATTCTCCAAATGGAATTTTGACTTCTATTAAAAGGTCCACTACCTCGGCGTCCCACGCCAGACTGACGCGTCCTTAGTTTTACTTTTAAAACTGTTTAAAATATGGCTGCCATTCCTTCTCCAAAAAACTCATGTTGCATGTAATTTAGTTCGATTTCTTCCCACTAGAGTCGACTGTACACCGACCTACTTTCTTTAGCTTCACATCTGTTAATGCGCCAATGACTATTTTCACCAGTTTTAATTTTGTTAACATACTGTTTCAATTTTCCGATCCTTAACAAACCTTCCAGTGTTTATTTAATTACTATTATTTGTGTGTGAAGTGTCTTTACGTTTTTACTTTTGTAATAATTCCGAAATGTGTTTTTTTTGGATTTATAGAACATAACCTCTAACCACATTGTTTACAATCGCGTTTTTACCTTCCATCTCTCCAGCAATTATTTATGCCCTATGTTACTTAAGTTTACAATTTTGTTTACATATAATTATTATTATTAGATTATCTTGTTTTAATCTTATTTGTTTGGTTATTTGATCCAACAAATTTCCTAATGCAACAGTTCAAATATCTTGTTTACGTTTTACAATCTTTTCTAGGCTTTTACCTAAAATTAGTTTCAATTTAATCTAACCAATTTCTTATTTGCTATTTTCAAAATGTTACAATACATAAATGTTATTATTATAATATTGAAATTACATTAGAAAGAGATCATAGAAAAATTAATATGATAGCTAAATGAGAGTATAAATTATGCTAGTGATGTAGATCAGGAATGGCCCACTAGCGGCCAGGGGGCCGATTGCCACCAGCGACCTGGTTTGTGGACCAGGACCAGACAAATGTTAAAACTTGTGATTATTCATTTATTAATACAACATAAAAATATAGGATAAGTATGGGTTATAGGATATAGGATGAAAACGGCTCCTACCCACAGGAAGAACTCTGTGACTTGCAAAGTGACCCATTTTTTCATACAAGTTCGGAAACTGGTACTGCGTTTTGGAATCAAGTGACTGAGAAGAAATATCCTAGACTTCGCGGCTTCGATAAAAAAACACTTTCAATGTTTGGAAGCACATACCTTTGTGAGTCCACCTTTTCAACAATGAAATTTATAAAATAAACTCACCACAACAGACTCACAGAGAAGCATCTTCGAGATTTGCTAATGGTTGAAACCGCTTTAATTCAGATTGATTTTGATGAACTTTGAATGATTGTGCCCGTCCACAGTCTTCTCATAAGTGAAATAAATATGCCTAGATAGTTATGGTTGATTTTAAATTTAAATAAATTAGAGTTTTTCCTCAATACTGTGTTCTAATAAGTGTAAACAACATGATTATATAACAATTAAAAATTTAATATTATACTTATTTTGATCATTTGTACATTGATCTTGATATTAAATGTATATGAAAATGTATGCATAATGTTTATGGATTCATATTATTTCATATACGACGCATACTATATGATATACAAGGCCTGTACATATGCCTACATTTGGCATATTGATGCATGTGTGAAATTAGTTGTGCAGCCCTTTTCTACACTGAAAATACTGAAATGGCCCTTTAGGGTTAAGAAGTTGGCCATCCCTGATTGTAGATGATCATGAGAAGCCTTATGAAATGGAAGATAAATTTCTCAAGGCTTATATCCATCTTTATATTGAAGACCCAAACTTAAAGTAAAATACATTAGAAAACATACCGCCCTTCTCAGTATTAGAAAAAACTATTGAAGAAAATCTTATTTCTAATTCTGCATAACAAATCAATCAATCTTCTTCATTTTTGCCTATACGTCAGGTAATTTTATCAAGCAGAAAGAATTATTGTTTATTGTGTTGCAATACACTTTTTATATATTTATAACAAATCTTTCTGTAAAATCATTCAAATAATTTCCATTTGTTGATTCCATCTTCGCGTGAGCTACTAGTAATCACTTACACTTTTAAATGTTTTAAACTTGCCTATAGTACTTTGCTTGTTGAGGACGGCCGTTTCCGGTCTGAGTTGACAAAGGGACACATCTCCCGAAACGGCCGTCCTCAACAAACAAAGTAAGTGCTACTATAAGCAAGTTTAAAACATTTAAAAGTGTAAGTCAAATAATGTATATATTGGATGTAAAAAATGCAAAAAGTATGTAAAAAGTGTAATTGAATACATATAAGTGCATGCATGATTATATGTGCAAAATCTAAACATGTCAATATTTTATTTATAAATTTTTAAAATAAATATAATTTTTTGTGACTGAAAATAATAGTAACTAAAATATATATTTATGGTTTTCTTCTGACCAAAAGTATACGCAAAATGGTAATGGAGGAAAACAGGTGTGATCAACTACGTAATAGTAATGCACACAACCACATGACTGTTAAGAATCGCCAACTTTATTCAAAAATTATATAACAGCCAATTAGATCTTGACAAATTATTAAATTTTATCATACATTTTGAGTGTTTATAGCCAAAATAAATCGTTTTGCATATTTGCATAAGGAATAGCAAACATATACTCGCAAGTCTGTTTTATTTGGAGTTAATGCAGTTATTTGCTGTGTAAAAGTTCACAACTTTTTTAATCATTTCTGGCGTTACATTATAAATAGGATTTTTAAAGGACATTAAAAACCACATTGCCAAGTATTTCAGTTAAAAAAAAAATATAAATTGATATTTTCCTTGTCTTTTAGGTTTTTTTAACTTTATTCAACACATACGTTGTAGATCCATGATACAAAGGTCATCATCAATGTTAATTTAGCATATGTTATAATTTTTTTAAACTTTTATACACAATGCAACACATTGGAAGTTAGGCTTATTAAATGTATTTTCATGCTGAAAGTTCAAGAAAAACAACATTGTTTAAAAAGCAAACTAGTGCTTTACCTAATCATATTTTGTTAACCTTTGCATAAACAAAGAAGATAAAAGCAGATAAAAACATTTATTTTAACTTATCCTCTATACAAGACATCAATATGCCAGATAAGGTGATATATTTACTACATTATTATTTATTCAAAGTGTTGAAACCAAGATACTCAATTTTACATTGTAATAAATTTGTTTATTTTATTGTTCATAATAATTGGCAAATATTTACAGTAATTAAAATAATTAATTACATACAAAACTTACTGTTCAAGTGAATTTTGGAAAATGTACCAAGACAAAATGTTTTTATAGACGATCTTCATCACTGTCACTTTCTCACTGTATTAAACTTATGGATTTAATTGGCCAAGGCAATCGGCGGAACTGTAATGTTATGATTTAAGTAATTAATTACTTTCTGAACCTATAATTTAAGTAAATTTTTGAAAAACTAACAAATGTTTTTGAGACATTAAGTGATCATCAAGACACACAAAAATCACCCAGAATGTTCCTAAATGTGTTGCCTTGGTAAGTTTTTCAAAAAATTATTTTAATTATAAGTTTAGCAAGTCTTTTATTTGTTTGTTAATAACATTTTAATCAGTCGTAAGCATTAATTTATTACAAAATGTTATGTCATAATGTTTACACTCTTTGTATTATTAGATAGAGATATTTACAGCCAAAATTATTTTTATACAATTTCTGTAAAAAATATAAATTTCAGTAATTTCTTACAATCACACTGAGACAAAACCTTTTTAAGTTCACCAATAATAATTGGTGTCTAGAGGTGGCCACCAGAGTACTTAGTTATTCTAAGGAGCTCCATTTCAAACTGCAGATATTTAAAAATGTGGTCAAATAATTCATGGTTCATGAATTCTATTGTATTTATTCATTTAGTAAGTTTCTATTTTGTGTTCTAATATATATTTGTATAATTCTTGTTATGGATTCCTTGTTTTGGTTATGTGGAGAGTTTTAAAGTTGTGGTTGATGTTTGTGTAAATCCAGAAGTCATGTTTGGGTTAATGGAGATAGTAAGAGATGAGACTGGGATTATATGATGTTTTCTAAAATGTTTGCCCTGTTTCACAACACAACCCTGGTTCTTAGACATTGAACTGACAAGTACAGTAACTTTAATTCTATATTATTAAAGTTTTAACAAATCTAGTTAAATTTCAAGTTTACTCAAATATATACAAAGTTTTTATCTTGAAAGATTGTTCAAAGAATGTCATGGACATCAATATTAATTAAATCCATATTATTTTGACAGATTTAGTTGTGAATGTGTAAATAAAAATAAATTAAACTTTATATTTCACTATAAAAACATTTAAAGTCATAACATTTGATAATAATAGCTTATCTATTTTGCTTTTAGTAATCTGCCTTATCTCGACAGGATGGATTGGTGACCACAAACTATCAGAACAAAATAAAAACATTTTCATGTCCTGTGGTTCAGGTTAACCATGTTTCTATGTCAAATTTATTTAACAATTAAATAAGGGTCTCTCAGCTCCTGTATATTTAGGAAAATACTTATTTTGAAAATTCTTTACTGGCTGTGTGGTTTATTTTTATCTTAGACACGAGCTACAAAGTAAAGTATTGAAAAATTTGCTTAACATCTGATTGAAAAACTAAGATATAAGACCTAAATAATTAAATAAAACAAATCAATGATGAGAAACCTAATCCTTAAATATTTTAACAGCTATTTTAAAGAGTGAAACAACTTGAACCAAAAGAAGATAAATAAAATAGGAAGGTTGAAGAACATAAATTTTAAAAAACAAGGACTCAACTCAAGACTAGGTGAAAGAAATATAACTAATTATTTTGGACTGGGACAAAATTAGAACAGCAGTACCACAATGAAAACTTCTTACAATCAGAAAAGGAAATTTTCAGATATATATAGAAATTATATATAAATTAATACATAAATATATATATATATATATATATATATATATATATATATATATATATATATATAATAAGATTTGCGGATATACCACTCAAATGTCAACTAGTTTGAGTACATTAAAGTGTAAGTGATAAGTAAGTACACAAAAGTGTTGCTAAGTTATATATATATATATATATATATATATATATATATATATATATATATATATATATATACTGAAAATTTGATATTTAAGATATTATAATTTAATTCTGTAGGATTCTGTATCAGTAACAAAAACAATAACCTGCTTGATACGTATTTAACAAAATAAAAGTCAACTATAAATTTTAGAATTTAGTGATGGTTTCCTGTACAATAATTAGAGAACAAGTTCACAAACGCTTTAACAACACATGACACAACTGCTAAAAATAAATCATAACACCAGTTTATTACATTAATTGCATTTGATTTACAGAAAATTGTTTTGTAAATTTGAAAACACGCATTCATCATGCACAAACAAATTAGGTTTTATCAGTTATAATGAGAGAAATTGGTGGAAACAATAGAATTGTTTTCATAACATAAACCACCGGATAAACCAATCATTGGCACTCAAGACTTTTGTCAAACAGTTATTAATTCCATTCAAGATATCTCCTACCATAGTGGCACGTCCAACATATGATACATTTCACAGGTAAAACCAATTTTACTTTAAATTATAATAAATTTTAAACATCAGCTCATAGTCTACAAATTCAACATGACAGAATTAAGCATATAAAATATTTGCTATCCATCACTGAAATAATCTCATTAATACATAAACAATTAACTTGAAACTTTTCAGGCTTTAGAAACTTATTTTGGTTTTAAAAAACTATTCTGTCAAAAATTATGAATTTTTAATATGTTTAGAAGTACTATCCAAATCTAAATGTGACAGAATTTATAGAAAGCATTTTGTACAAATAATAAAATAAGTGACTGAAATATTTCAACTTGTAATATTCTTTTCATCAAAATTAATTACTACTTCCTTAATTAACTAAGAATATTTATAGATAACTATATTGCAAATAAACCATGAGAAATAATTGTATAACATTAAATTTCACTATTGAAAATTCTATCTTAAATCTGAAATTCACTCGCCTTCAAGTTCACTCTAAAATCTAAACACTTCTGATTTTTAACCAATGTTTTTCAGTCTTTTAATTGGCATTATTTGTTCAATATAACTTTTCCATCTTTAGATCATGGCACGTTCTTAAATAAACTGATAAGGAATGTAGTACAAATTTCCCCCTTGGAAAAACACTTAATTAAATGAACTTTTAACACATGTAGAAGAAAATAAAGAATAAAGGTCAGCTTAAATGCTAACCATAAACATAATTTTAATCCAATCAGAAATACTTCAAGATTCCCCTTTTTTAAACTGTTTATTTAAATATATATCTGCATTATAATAACATGTATATACCATTTTACAAATGCAAAGCAATATATAATATTTTTCATATTTAAAACGAGAACACAAAAATGTTAAAGAGATCAACTAGTTCTCAAGCATCATTTTAAAATTAAAGAGCAATTTTTCTCTTGGGTGTAACAGATATATTACATATTAAAGATTATTATTAATATGGCATCTTATATCAATTTATCTATTAAGTGTTGGAGTAAAACACTTGCAATATTTTCATTAACCCACTCTGGTAAAAAATTAAAAATAAACTGTGTCAAAGTTATTCGAATATAGGCTACTACAGTTAATTCTGATAACATACTAGCCCAAGGTTGAAAAGGGATTTGCCCTTTACACTTTGGGAATTCCAAACAATTAATCAACAATATTGTGCACTGAGTGCATTGTTTTTGTTAAAACTCCCACCAATAAAATCTTACAGCTGATATAAGTTAGTCATGGGGAAAATCTTGTGGTTTTTCAAGTCTTCAGCAACTGACATTAATTGCAAAACATCATCTTTATTTTATGGGCACTAGTCTATTTGTGTTTCATAGATAATTTTTGTTAAATCTATTTTAAAATTCAAGTCTAAAATATTTTATCGTGGCCTATTTTCAAATGACTCGATCCAGACATCACTCTTTATTCTGACATTTTTTATGAGTAAAAACATGTTATTCTAAAAACACAAAAATACCTTTCTTTCTTATATGATGTAGAAAAATGAGAACCAACTACCACTTTCCTCCACTTTATGCATCATTACACCTCTCTCAACTGGTTTAAATTAAATGATTGTACTCAAACATTGTAGAATACTAAACCCTTGTCTAGCAAAAGAGTATGGAAGGTTAATGGCTCAGTTGTTCACGGGATATCGCTAATTTATTGGTAAAATTATGTTTAGACATATCCTCAAACTTGTTTGAGTTATCAAAATATAACAGGAGTTTTGAGGAATGAAGCTGATAAATTGACAACAGAAAAACACATTTAATAAAGACATAAAATCCAATTGAGGAAGATGGGAAAAAATGGGAGAACACTAAACAAGTTGAGTTTAGTTGGACTTATGCCCCAGTACTATCATGACTGCCTGCCTGCTAACCTAAACAACATAAACATTTGTAAGTCAAAGACAAATGCAACATACTCAAGTCAGTAGGGGAAAAAATATATATATACAGTGTATACTGCATAGAATTAACAGGTAGATGCTACAACACATATGATTTTGTATTCCAATTTGTCATGAGTAATTTTTAAATTTTTTCTATTAGCTCACACTCTCCTTATATCTCGTATATATCTTGAACAAATTTTCAATCGTTAATAAAATACGTTTTATTCATCCAAATTTAAATAATTTTTTTTTTTTTTAACTTAAAGTGGATGACAATTGATATTAATAGTTTTTTCAAATATTTATTCATTAATTTAAATTTTAAAAATTTAATGACCCGGTCGGATTCACACTGTGGATCTACAAGCACAGATCTTAGCTCTTAGCACTGAGCTAAATTTCAAATAGTAAAAACTACTTAAAAATGTATATGAAATTATAAGAAAAGTTTCTTTACAATAGTGAAGCATTACAAAAGATGGATAGAATGAGCAGTTATAGACCACCATCAGCTTCGGAAATTAGAAACGAAAAGAAAGAAAGCGAATAAATAGTAACAAACAAAAATAATAATCCAACACCGTATATCGTATAGAGAGGTAAATGGAAAATTGAACGAATTCGCTTACTATTGTGATTCTCTCATATATATTTACGTATTTATATTAATTGTAAATATAAAATAAAAAATTAACATAATTTTTTTTTTTTCAACCTCAGTAGGAATGGAAGTTAATATAAAAAAAATTTAAATCATCTTAAACCTTAAAAATAAATTAGTAGGTTTTAATTACATTCAATTTTATTAGAATCAATTCAGGTATAATTATAGCATGTGGCTATAAATGAGTAAAAATGTTTTCTATATAAATGAAAATGTTTGAGTAATTATTCCATTCTACCAATTTTTAGAAATTTTGTGAAAATACTAAGAAACAATAATTTTAAAACATTGAATGGTGTTATATTCTATTAATTTAGTTCATAATGGAGAAAACAAGCAGAGCTGTGTTAAAGCTGTAATAATTAGTTTAAATCTTATAAGAAAATTTCTTTAAATCTAAATGACTTGCCCAATTTTGCACAAAGTTTCTAATACATTTTTTTCTGAACTGTTAAATGAAATAGTTCTTTTTTTAATATTTATTTAAATGAAAACATTATCTAAATTTTGGAAATCTTAAAATAAAATTAATGGATTTGTCAACATTCATAATCTATTCCGTTTCTTATTCTTTCAGTTCCTAATTACAAAGTCTGAAGCAATTATGCTGTATACTTTATGATACAATCAAAACTTCTATTACATGAAATATATTTATTAAATATTCTCTTCCAACACTGCCAATAAAAACAATATTTTATTCTCTATGAATTTGTAACTGTAAAAATAATCAGCTTGTCTGAGGTCAGAGATCGTCTACTTGAACCCATATCTCTCAAGTTTTCCAAATGACGTAGTGTACAGAATTGAGGCTTAATTAGCCAATAACAGTAGACAACCCCACTTCCTTTATAAAGAGAGGAAGTTAGGGTTTTGCAGAGACGTTTCACAGTGCAGATAGCAGTTATCTACTGTGACACAGTGACAGAGGATAAAAGATCCAAGGTACTTAAGAGTCAACAACATTTTTATCTATTATCATAACATATTTATAATTTCTACACCATATTTATATGAGTAGATTATAAAATTAGTATTTGAATTTTATCATATTTTAACTATGAACAATACACTATTTACAAATATTAGCTATATTTAAAAATATATAATATGTTTATACATTACATTATTTATTATCTTCATTCAAACATTTGGAGTTTTTATTGGTAAATATAGTCTCATATTTTTGTAAAAATCATCAGTAAACTCACTAAAAAAAGTAAATATTTATAACAATAGATACTATTGTATGTATAATTATTTATAGTATAATACTCTATAAGTGCAGTGTGACTATAAACATTACATTTTCTAAATTCTTTTGTGAATTTAGAACTATATAAAGCCCAAAAAGCCACACTTACTAAAATGTTTATATTGTATTTTAGTCAAATCACACATTATATATAGCATTTCATATTACTTACAAAAGAGCCAAATCAATAAAGTGGCCTTTTATAGTCTCTGGTCCATCTTACTGGATACTTTTACGGTACTTTGTTATTACTGTTCAAGCAAAACAAACTACATAGCAAAATAAAGCAGACGAAAAGAGCTTATTCTACTCAAAAAAAAATTGGAATGTATGAGTAGTTCTCTTACTTCTCTTCTTACTCTTACTTCTTTACAAACATTCATCTCTGAAATACAATAGTATTACAATGGAACTATAATAGGCTTGCATAAGGAAAACATCACTAAAATAAACTTATTAAGTATTTCTTTAACAAGACAAGTAATATAAAACTTTTTTTTAAAGTTAATTCCTAATTGGTCAACAAAGAAAAATTTTATTTTAGCTTTTTTTTATTTTATAACTACGATTAATAAAAATATGAATAAATATATGTCAGAATAACAAAATCAAGTGCAAAAATAGAAAGCAAATTTCCTTGCAATTTTCTAATTTCCTTTCTATATATAATGTTGGGTTATTATTTTTGTTTGTTACTATTTATACGCTTTCTTTTTTTTTTCGCTTGCACTGTGTTGTAGTTTCTTTTCGTTTTCCTTGTCCTTTTGTGAAGCAAGGTTCCATACCGTTAATCCAGTTTGTTTGTTTATTTTATTCTTTCATTCATGTCCTTGAACATCATTTACAATATTGGTGGTAACAATGGCAACAATTTAAGGTTGTACAATGGAAGGTTTTGACGACAACCAGATGGAAGCAAAAGAAAAATGCTTATACTTCATTGAGAAATACATTTCTTGCTAAGGGAAAGTTGGCTCAGTGCCAAAAGCGCTTCATGAAGACACTCAGTTCGAAACCGTCCTTGACCGCCAGATTTTTATAATTTATTTATTGAATAAATATTTTTTTTTAACTGTGTTAACATCAATTATCATCCACTACAGGTAAAAAAAAATTATTTGAACTCGACTGGATGAACAAAAATGTGTTTTATAAACAATTAAAAACTTGTCCAAGATATATATCAGAACAGTGTGAGCTAATAGGAGTAATTTTAAAAAATATGTTTATAAATAAGAACCTAACAGATGACTGGCCAATTACATGTAAAATTAAGAACTGAGTCCATTATTCTGGTTTTTTTTCAATTTTTTTAATAGCTCACACTCTCCTTCTATATCTTCTTTAAATCTTAAATCGTTAATACAATACTTTTTATTCGTCCACTCAAGTTCAAATACATTTTTTTAAACTTGTGGTGGATGACACTTGATAAGACAGTTTATTTTAAATAATAAGTAATGAATTTAATTTAATAATGAATTCATTTTGGTTTTATATGAGTGAAAATCGTTTCACAAAAGGGACAAGGTATTAAATATGGTTATTTCATCACATTTGGTTCAAATACATTTTTTTAAACTTGTGGTGGATGACACTTGATAAGACAGTTTATTTTAAATAATAAGTAATGAATTTAATTTAATAATGAATTCATTTTGGTTTTATATGAGTGAAAATCGTTTCACAAAAGGGACAAGGTATTAAATATGGTTATTTCATCACATTTGGTTCAAATACATTTTTTTAAACTTGTGGTGGATGACACTTGATAAGACAGTTTATTTTAAATAATAAGTAATGAATTTAATTTAATAATGAATTCATTTTGGTTTTATATGAGTGAAAATCGTTTCACAAAAGGGACAAGGTATGAAATATGGTTATTTCATCACATTTTGTTTAAAATAAGTGATAACATATGATTTCATAAAATAGCTGATTTTATGTTATAGGGTATGTTGTAGATAAGTTGTTCTAACACATAGGTTATGCTACTTTATATACAGGGTGCGGCAGCATAACTTCCTTTTTTAAAGGGAAGGAGCATGTAAAAAAAAGGAAGTTATACTGCTGCACCCTGTATATTAATTGTAATCATCTAATGAAAAGTAACTGAAATTTAAAAAAATTTCTTTGTTGACCTAAGTAGAAAATGACTTTAAAAAATTTGGTTTATATTACTTGTTTCTGGAAAAGAACAGCAATGGCTTAAAGAACTTTGTGATACCAAAGCCAAATATTTTGCTAAAATCAGAAAGGTTTGGAATTGCACGAATTGGACTGAGCTATATAGTCTAGGTTTCATTAGAATCAAGTTTTGCTATAAATTGGCATAATATACAATTTATTTTACTATATAAGTAATTCTTGCTTTGGTAGAATATGATCATGAAAAACAGATTAAAAAAATAGAATAATGTTTAACATTGTGATGCTTTCAGAAAACCATTCAAATGTAAAATCAGGCGCGTATCTAGCGACTTGCTTTGGGGCGGGGGCGATCGATGCATTATATATATATATATATATATATATATATATATATATATATATATATATGTGTGTGTGTGTGTGTGTGCGCGTGCGCACGTGTATGTAAAAACATAGAACAGAAAAAGTTCTTTCTACGCTTGCGTTAGAAATCGGTAACGTGATAAAGATTCGTAGCAAATTAGACTTTTTAATAAATAATTATTCCAGTTTCGATAACACTTACGGCTAGAGAATATTAATAATTTCATAATAAGCTATTATTATAAAAATGGTTTATTAATTAATATAAGTAGTTATTCTTTCAACACGAATAATTCCGGAGTCAACTGGGAATATTACGCTTGTAAAATTACGTATTGAAAATCATATGTTCGAGACTAAGCTTCACTAGCGCTATCTGTTGTTAAAACGTTTAGACGTTTACGAGGATATGCCGAGGGAACACGTCACATTTTCAAATTAAAAATTAAAATTTTATTTTTTATTTACAATAAAAGACGAATTAACTTAAGTAAAAGTCTAATCATAAAAAATTACATGTACCAGGTATTATAAGTTATGCAGGGTGCAAGAAAAAACTGACGGGTTTTAAATAAGAATATTTGCGGTATTAATGAACCTTTGTATATATTTATTATTTTTTAAGAACTACAATGAATGCCAATTAATAAAAATCAGGAATAAAAACGTACATGATAACTTTTAAGATTTAAAAATTACATAATTTAAATTTTGTTCCGTGCCACATATTCTTCTAGTCTCGAAATGAAACTTGTTATGGTGGCAATCACTTTTCTTATGGCATTTTTCAGTTCTTGTATTGTGCGGGTTTTGCTAATGTACCCTTTGATTTGAGGAATCCCCAAAGGGAAAAGTCACAAGCAGTGAGATCAGGCGAACGGGTTGTTCAAGCAATGTCGCCATTGTGAGAAATGACACTGCCACATAACTTTCTCCTAAAAAAGTCCATGACCACATTAGCTGAATGAGCAATTGCTCCATCTTGTTGGAACCAGATATTTTTCAGAGCGAAACATTTCCTTCAGAGTTCAAGGATGAAGAGTGGCAGCTTGTTTTCGAAAAGGTCGATGGGGACTATTCAGTACAGCTTGTCTCACTCTCTGAACGTTGTCTGGTGTTCTGACTGACCTGTAGACTTCCGTTTTAAGATTGATCCTACAGTTATAAAGTTATTCGCCCATAGAATAATTGTTACACAATGGAATTCGTCCCATACAACCCATATTGAAATTTTTACAAAATTCATGCTGCGTAACAATACAAGAATCACCACTTAACAAGTAATAAGCCTCAACAACAAACACTCGGTGTTCATTAGACCATCCATTAATACTGAAATGGTATTGTGTAGGCTTGAGAATGCCAGTCTCCATAACCTCCTACCACTCGTATGGTCCACTTTATATGAAACAAAACAGTCAGGTTTTTTTGCCGCCTGTTTAAAAATAACAAGTAATTTGTAGGAACAAGGATATATTAGACCTAGTTACTTCAACTTGACGTATCAAATATTCAAATTTTCTTCTCGTCAATTTAGCCCCCTACTGTAATGTGCCAAACACTAATGTGATGCAGCAAATACTAAGTACCATTGACCTACAACTCTCATCAAACTAACTAGTCCTAAAAAAATTAGAAAACTCCTACTTAGGCACCTAAGTAGGTTAAATTTATGATTTTTTACATTTCCTTTAACGAAACATGAGTTAGACAATTATTTGAGATTAAAATAATTTTAATATTTCTATTATCTTACTATTACTACTGTATTAATCTTGCTAAACATTAATTTAGAATAAAACTATTGTTGAAAATAAATTCAACTACGTCATTTTATCTATTGTCTTTCACCTAAAATTTAATGACAATTCACAGATTTTAATACTAATGTAGATAAATTATCACAGAAAAAATAATCATTATAGTAATGTTGTATAATATAAAATATTATTTTACTGATAGATAGTATGTAGCACAAACGAAGAAAAAAACAACAATATAAAGAGCATTTAAACATAAAATAAAAAGTGTATAAATCAAACTTTGAAAACCCCTATTTTTAAATAATCAAACTATCCTATCTTGACAAAAATTAATTTAATTTAAAAAATTAGATATAATTTTAAAGATGAATATTTACGAGCAGTTACAGATAATGATAAGATTTAAGTGAAATCAAAGCATAATACTATTATACAATGTGTTTAATGAACTATAGTAGTCTCGATAATTCGAGGTAGATGGGACCGAGACCCCCTTGGATTAACCAAAACTTGGATTACAAGAAATTCCTTCCTGTACATTAGAAAAAATAGGGGTTTTAATAAACCCTACCTAATACTATAGTTAAGAATGCACAAAATACCTTTATAAAACTTTACTAATTACATTACTTACATAAATTTAAATTTTCTTTGGAATACATTGTTAATCACGTTTGTTACATTTTTTGTTAAAAGTTATAAGTGTCTTCTACGTCTACTTATCAGATCATTTTAATGCTACGGTATCATGTATCTTAGCAGAAGACATCTGTTGGCATGGTCTGTCGTCTGTTGTTTAATAGAGCGTAGTGCAGATTCCAAGGAAATTGTTCCTTCACTGTGACTAATTTTCACTTCTGTACTGTCTCGGTCAAACCTCCATAGTTCATACCTCCGGTCAAACACTCCCTTCAGCAGTTTTCCGTAGCATTTCATTAATGGTAACAACTGTTACCTCAAATTATTCGTCCTTACTCATCCATTGACTTACACCCGTATCATCAGAACTTTCACAAGCTGGTAGTTTCTTGATAAGAAATGTCAAATCTATTTTCCTCTTGTGGATCAATAACAAAGTCAACAAATTCACTATGACTCAGGATTTTATTCTATGACTTAATTAATGTTTTTCTTTTATTTCGTTCCATGATTTGGCTATCCAGTACACAAATTACTTGACCTCAATTTTTATTTAGAAAGCCTATAATGCTTTTTTCTCCTTCAGTCGCTTCTAAGAAAGATTGTAAAAGGTGATGTGTGTGTGTGTGTGTGTGTGTGTTTTTTATACATTCCAGAACACCCTGATCCATCGGATTAGGCTCGTAATATTTGCTGATAGAAATAAAACACCGGTATTAGGGCACAGTTAATCTTCATTGAGATGTGACTCGATGTACATTAGTGTATTTGATTTCAAATAGATAGAATAGTCTGAAATAGAAATAGTCTCAAATTTATCAAAAGCTCGAAAAATCAGGACTTGGAATTTCGAGACTACTGTAATTACAATAATATATCTATTATCACTATAGTACATTTGACAACAGTATAAAATTATATAAATTTTAACCAATTAATGTTTTAGATTTAAAATTGTCACTCAACAGATTATCAGCTCTTGAAAATCCTGACAATTAGGTTTACAAAAAGCTTAGAGCAATTTAGTTAATATTATTCTTGTGGTTAAATGTTTGTAGTATTAAATACACAACATAAAAACCTTTAGTTTCTTAATTTCAATAAAACATTATTATCTGATATCAATTTTATGGAAATTTTCATTAACTGTCTACATAAAATCCTTAATAGCAATCTTCACTTCTGTTAGGAATATTTGTATTTATTTGAGTACATTTTTCTGACTTTCCTAAGGTTACAGTATTTTTCATTGTCTGTGTACATACATTTTCAGGGTGAAGAAAAACATTAAATATTGTTATTATTTAAAAGCAAGAAAAGTTCGCTGATGATATTAATAATATAGGGATAGTCTATTTGCATTAATATTTTTGAACAAATCTTTGGGACTGATAAACAAATTAATCAAAACATTTCAAATCTAAAGACACCATTTTATTGCCAAGTTAACCCAAAACACTATATCCTTTTACATTTTCATTCAGCAATCTCTATGCTTGACGGTATCCTTTTGAAGCGTAAAACCATTACCAAAACTCAAATTTATACACATTTACATACATAAAAATATGTAAAAACTTGTTTTTAATATCTATAACTTCCAACATCTAGAAGTGTTTGCGGTCATAGATAATAAAAATACAACTCTTCAAACCCAACACTCCTCACTTAACACTAAAAAAGAAGTGCTAATATAAACAAGTGTTTATATATTGTTACATAGATTATAGTGTTTAAGTGTACACTAATAGCCCATAATAATTATGTCAAAATATACCTTTTGTTACTATTAAAATCAAATTTCAATTACTCTTTTAACTCTTAAGATGAATTTCTTAGCTAAGTACACTGAACAATACAACAATTTAGATTAAATTAATTGTACTATCTAAACGTAGTTAAATATTTGTTTATATTACTCCTTGTTTTTATTTAATGGAACTACAGATTACGATCAGAGAAAATGGCAATGCTTTAGAATCAGTGATACTGTATGCACCAAAATAAACATTACTGAAACAGTTGTAAGATTTCATAGTTTTACAAATACATACAAGTAAAAAGAGTTAAATCGGTTAAACTCGAGTATAAATGTGTCCTATATGACCTACATTCAATTTGAGGCAACACTCGTACCATTTTTGAAGTTTTGTGCCATTTTGTTGAAGAGAGGTTGTTTTATGCTCGATATATACATGGTTATTTTTTCCTGTAGTTGGGCGATGGAAGTTTTTGAGTCATTACAAAAAATCTACTCCTTCATCATTCCCCAGATGTAGGCGTCAGGTGGTGTAAGATCAGGGGAGTGGGATGGGTAAGGAAAGTTTGTTCTAAAGGAGAAGAGGAGGTTGCCAAAAGTTTTTTGAATGAAAGTAATGTTGTCTAAGGCAGTGTGGTGGTTGCGTCACCTTGCTGAAACCATTGTGAACGAAAAGGCAGGTTTCGGGCACAACAAAATCTCCTGAGGTCTCCTATAAAACGACCAAGAATGACCCTATATCGATCCTGATTTACACTAAGGATTTCCATTATTGTTTTCAACAAAGTATGGGCCGCCAATTATGCATCTCCCTGACACAGAACACCAAATGGTTACATGCCTACTATGCTGTGACCTCTGTATAACACTGTCAGGACGATCAAACCCAAGAAAACTTGTTGTCTGCTTGTTTATAAACCACTAAGGTACGCTTCACATTCATCCAAAAACCATACGTCACTCACAAACTCAGGTTTTCCATAGCACATTGCTAACATCAAAGCACAGTGTTGAACTCTGGCTAATATTAAATCGCAGATTTACTAGGCGGGTTTTTGTGAAATTTTCATGAAAACGTAATGCAGTATGTGAAAAACTTGGCCCACACGCACATCCAATTCCAAATGAGTGAAAATAATGCTCTACGATAAAAGTTTTTTTCTGCAGTAGTTAGCACCACGTCAGCAAAAACCGACCTCAAAGAAATACGTCAACATGAATATGCTGCAACAATCAAAAGTCAGAACAGCTGATCGAAAAGGCAACTACAACTGATTCAGTTTCAGTACTGTTTATTTTGTAATGAAGTTAACCATTAATTGAAAAGATGTATATAGAATTTTATTTGGATTGTTAAGTGTTAGTTATTTAAAACAATATGTATTCATATAAACATAATTCCAAAATCTCACAACTGCACTCCCACAAGATTTTAATTTATTTAGAGTTCCCAACAACGCAATCCATAAAAAATAGAAAGCTAAGTCACTATAACCATGAAGGGACTAAATAAATATTTAAAGAACATTTAAAATCATCTATTCTACAAAAAATACAGGTTTTTCTTGCTCCCATTTTACCGTTTTTCTAGCTAAATGTAAAGAAAAGATTTAAAAAAGCATACATCAATATAATAGGTTTTTGTTGTTTGAACGTTTCTAAAAATTATTACAATTAGTATTTTGTTTTAAAATGGTCAAAGATGTGAATTTTATCAATTTATCTACAATTCAAAATCATATTATTAAGATATATATTTGAGTAGTTTTCTGCCTTTCCTAACGTTACAATATTCTCCTCTGTTGGCGCGTTTCAAAGTAACTCAATTTTCAAAACTTAAATAGTACTTTGGACATACAGAAGAGTCTCAATAATTTAAGGTAGATGGGAAAGAGACTTCCTCGGATTACTGAAAACTCGGATTACACGGAAATACGTTCCTGTGCATTAGAAAAAATAGGTGTTTTAATAAACCCTAATACAGTGCTGTAATTAATAATGTACAAAATCAGTTTATAGAACTTTATATGGATAAAATAGGCTCAAACAGAAAAAGACCCGAATTTAACGGCACCTCAAATTATCGGGACTCGGAATTTCAAGGCTCTACAGTACTATTAAAGCAATATTTTAATTCTCTTGCCATCAAAAAATTTCTTTTTTAAATTTTTTATTTGAATCATTCTCAAGAATAATTTGAAAATTCTGAGGTGAATATGTTACGAGGAGGAATGCCGAGGCTACGATTAAAAATTACTGCAAAATAGTTCCCCTCATATAAGTGACTAAAACTTTTATACTCGTAGTTTTAAAAGATCAAGCAATAAAATAGAAACTTTTACAAATACACCCTATATAATTTTAAACTAACTGTCATGTTGAAATTATACATTTAGCTTACATTGATCTCGTGATTTTAATATAATTTCTTTGAAGTTTGCTGCAATCGATTTGATTTCACTTTATATATTTAACAAAGTGAAATAACTTGAGCTATTGATTATGTCAACTGTTTCTCCATTACTGTTACTTAACATTAAATAACAGAATGGCTACAACACACTGAGAAGCAGTGTGGCTTTGTAAACGAAATGAATCTTTTGAATAATGCCAACACAGTAAATTGGTGAAGTGCTTTCATCTTGTTATAAAACAATTATGAATCCAGTATATCTTATTAAATATACAACAATATATAGATATTTCCTGGTAAAAAATTTGAATGTTTACATCCTACTCATAAAAATGTGCTTGTTTACTATTTTAGAAATTTACTACACACATTCTTTCTCCGGTTCATAAAAATGCATTCTGAACATCAATGTAACAATAATATATTCCCTACATGTACCTATACACACACCACTTTACACTATATATGTGTTGTAGGTGTTTAGAGAACAGGAATTGCTAAAGATATACAAGTTTTTACACTTTTGATATTACTTGGGACCAGACTTTTTGTTAACTGAAGGTTGTTAAATTGTTAATTTACACTCGGAGGCTGAAGAAGTCATAAGACGAAAACGTTTCCTCCAAGTGTAAATTAACAATTTAACAACCTTTAGTTAACAAAAAGTCTGGTTGCAAGTAATATCAAAAGAGTAATAAGTAATTAACAACCAGCTTGCCATGAATAGCAACAAGATTTAGATATAAAAGATCAATTATGTGTATCCTTATATCCTGTGTAATACATACATATAAGTTATATTACGTTATTTTATATGTTTTTTTACGTCTTTTATAAAAATAGAGTACATAATGTATTTGTAATTACAACTACACTCCAGGCTACTAGTGTATTTTTAGTGTTGTGTTATAGTGTTGTTTTTTTGGCCATCATAAATATTGTAAGTTCAAACATTAATTACATTACAAACCTATTTACATATTTATTTGCTGTTTACCCACAATTACATGTTAATTACACATCTTTCATAATTCGTATATTTCTCGAATTCATCACCCCCACGGTCCCGTATGTGACAAATACATACTACTGCATGTATTTACTGATATCAATTGACGAAAAATCACTAAATAATTTATACTTTTCAGCAGACGTATTTTCCACTAGATTAGTGCATTGTTCAAAACTGAACAGTCTTGTCCGTGACTCACAGTATTGAACAATCCACTGATCTAATATGAAACGCATATCCTGAAAATTATTAGTAAGTAGTGGATTTTTGCCAAATGATATCAATAAGTATAAATTAACTTAAAATGTAACTGTAAAAATAATGGTAGACAAAACAAACTAAGAATAATAGACTTCATTAATAGTTGTTGGTTCATTTTGTTTTTAATTAGAAGATAAATTAGGTAACGTTATTCTGAACTGACCATAACCATGTAATACAATGACAGGTCAATTTTAACACTGACTTATCACTCTTTATGTAATTTCTTTATATAACTTTAACATATCTAAAGTTTAAAATTAAATCTACATTTAATGTTATTATTTTTAAAAAATGCCTTTATTTATACTGTCATGTACAGTAACTGAATAATCATGGTAATTTTTCTTTTGCTTAGGTAAAAATATCATGAAATGGAAACTACTTGTTATTCTGCTGTTAGTTGGGAGTTGCCAGCCTCGTCCACAATATCATACAGACATGGATCTCTACAGACATAAACAGCTTTATTCTCAATCACGAAGTGAACCTTACCTCGTACCAAAAACTCCTAACCACCCCCATCAAGTAGCTGCGTCCAGTCAAACAAGGTTCGAACAAGCTCATAACTATCAAGGCAACAATCCGGATTTAAATCAACCAATGGAAAAACAGCATGTAATTCACAGTGTGACTTACCCAAAACACCGCTTTCCTGAGAATCCTGAGGCTTATGGTCATCAGTATCAGAGAGTTCCTTGGCATCACAGCCATCAATTGCCTCCAAAACAACCATGGATACACCATGTACATCATGAGGCTATTGGACAACAGTATCCAAGAATACCAATGCATCACTTGCCTCCAGGACATTATAGGAGAGAATTTAAACATTATAGAGAAAAACAACAAAATATTAACTTTGAACATCAATCCAATATACATCCAAATGAATTTAATAATAATGAAGAAGAAATTTTACAACAAATAACTAAAGAAAATAATATGCAAAAACATACAGATAAATTAATTCAAGGTATACCTAGTAACACAGAATTAGACTCAAATAAGCAAACAAACGAACAAATTGGAACTCAATTTGGTAGTCAAGATCAACAAAACCCTGGGAAAATTGAACATCAACCCGATGTGTATCAAAATCAATTTAATAATACAAGAGATACAATTTCCCAACAATTTCCTGATGAACATAAAGTACAAGATCATATAGACAAATTAATTCAAGCTGTAGCTAACAATATAGAACTGGGATCAAACAACCAAAAAAGTCAAGACCAAAAAATGTCTGGAGAGATAATCGAATCTGATCAGAAAACAGATGAATTTGGACAACAACAACAATCAGGATTAGATTTCGTAGAACAAGGACAGCAAAAACCTGGCAAATTGACTGGATATGGACCACAAGAACAATCCGGATTGGGTTTTGGTGGTCAAGAACGACAAAAACCAGGAAGGTTGACTGACTTAGATCAGCAAACAGATGAATTTGGACAACAACAACAATCAGGATTAGAATTCGGAGGCCAAGAACTCCAACATCCAGGGATATTTACAGGATATGGACAGCAGGAACAGTCGGGCTTAGATTTTGGTGGTCAAGAACATCAAAAGCCAGGAAGGTTGACCGACTTAGATCAACAAAATGATGAATTTGGACAACAACAACAATCAGGATTAGAACTCGGAGGCCAAGAACTGCAAAAACCTGGCAAATTAACTGGATATGGACAGCAGGAACAGTCAGGATTGGATTTTGGTGGTCAAGAACAACAAAAGCCAGGAAGGTTGACCGACTTAGATCAACAAAATGATGAATTTAGACAACAACAACAATCAGGATTAGAACTCGGAGGCCAAGAACTGCAAAAACCTGGCAAATTAACTGGATATGGACAGCAGGAACAGTCAGGATTGGATTTTGGTGGTCAAGAACAACAAAAACCAGGAAGGTTGACTGACTTAGATCAGCAAACTGATGAATTTGGACAAAGTCAGTCTGGATTAGAATTCGGAGGCCAAGAACTGCAAAAACCAGGAAGGTTGACTGACTTAGATCAGCAAACAGATGAATTTGGTCAACCACAACAATCAGGATTAGTATTCGGAGGCCAAGAACTGCAAAAACCTGGCAAATTAACTGGATATGGACAGCAGGAACAGTCAGGATTGGATTTTGGTGGTCAAGGACAACAAAAGCCAGGAAGGTTGACTGACTTAGATCAGCAAACTGATGAATTTGGACAAAGTCAGTCTGGATTAGAATTCGGAGGCCAAGAACTGCAAAAACCAGGAAGGTTGACTGACTTAGATCAGCAAACAGATGAATTTGGTCAACCACAAGAATCAGGATTAGAATTCGGAGGCCAAGAACTGCAAAAACCAGGCAAATTAACTGGATATGGACAGCAGGAACAGTCAGGATTGGATTTCGGTGGTCAAGAACAACAAAAGCCAGGAAGGTTGACTGACTTAGATCAGCAAACTGATGAATTTGGACAACAACATCAGTCTGGATTAGAATTCGGAGGCCAAGAACTGCAAAAACCAGGAAGGTTGACTGACTTAGATCAGCAAACAGATGAATTTGGTCAACCACAACAATCAGGATTAGAATTCGGAGGCCAAGAACTGCAAACACCAGGAAGGTTGACTGACTTAGATCAGCAAACAGATGAATTTGGTCAACCACAAGAATCAGGATTAGAATTCGGAGGCCAAGAACTGCAAAAACCTGGCAAATTAACTGGATATGGACAGCAGGAACAGTCAGGATTGGATTTCGGTGGTCAAGAACAACAAAAGCCAGGAAGGTTGACTGACTTAGATCAGCAAACTGATGAATTTGGACAACAGCATCAGTCTGGATTAGAATTCGGAGGCCAAGAACTGCAAAAACCAGGAAGGTTGACTGACTTAGATCAGCAAACAGATGAATTTGGTCAACCACAACAATCAGGATTAGAATTCGGAGGCCAAGAACTGCAAAAACCTGGCAAATTAACTGGATATGGACAGCAGGAACAGTCAGGATTGGATTTCGGTGGTCAAGAACAACAAAAGCCAGGAAGGTTGACTGAATTAGATCAGCAAACTGATGAATTTGGACAACAACAACAATCAGGATTAGAATTCGGAGGTCAAGAACTGCAAAAACCAGGAAGGTTGACCGACTTAGATCAGCAAACAGACGAATTTGGTCAACAACAACAATCAGGATTAGAATTTGGAGGCCAAGAACTGCAAAAACCTGGCAAATTAACTGGATATGGACAGCAGGAACAGTCAGGATTGGATTTTGATGGTCAAGAACAACAAAATCCAGGAAGGTTGACTGACTTAGATCAGCAAACAGATGAATATGGTCAACCACAACAATCAGGATTAGAATTCGGAGGCCAAGAACTGCAAAAACCTGGCAAATTAACTGGATATGGACAGCAGGAACAGTCAGGATTGGATTTCGGTGGTCAAGAACAACAAAAGCCAGGAAGGTTGACTGACTTAGATCAGCAAACTGATGAATTTGGACAACAACATCAGTCTGGATTAGAATTCGGAGGCCAAGATCTGCAAAAACCTGGAAGGTTGACTAACATAGATCAGCAAACAGACGAATTTGGTCAACAACAACAATCAGGATTAGAATTCGGAGGCCAAGAACTGCAAAAACCTGGCAAATTAACTGTATATGGACAGCAGGAACAGTCAGGATTGGATTTTGGTGGTCAAGAACAACAAAAGCCAGGAAGGTTGACTGACTTAGATCAGCAAACTGATGAATTTGGACAACATCAGTCTGGATTAGAATTTGGGGGCCAAGAACTCCAACAACCAGGGATATTTACTGGATATGGACAGCAGGAACAGTCAGGCTCAGATTTTGATGGTCAAGAACAACAAAAGCCAGGAAGGTTGACTGACTTGAATCAGCAAACAGATGAATTTGGACAACAATCAGAGTTAGAATTCGGAGGCCAAGAACTGCAAAAACCTGACAGATTAACTGAATTCGGACCGCAGGAACAGTCAGGATTCGATTTTGGCGGTCAAAAACCAAAAAGGCTAACTGATTATGATCAGCAAAAAGATGAATTTGGTCAACAACAACAATCAGGATTAGAATTCGGAGGCCAAGAACTGCAAAAACCTGGCAAATTAACTGGATATGGACAGCAGGAACAGTCAGGATTGGATTTTGGTGGTCAAGAACAACAAAAGCCAGGAAGGTTAACTGACTTAGATCAGCAAACGGATGAATTTGGACAACAACAATCAGGATTAGAATTCGGAGGCCAAGAACTGCAAAAACCAGGAAGGTTGACTGATTTAGATCAGCAAAAAGATGAATTTGGTCAACAACAACAATCAGGATTAGAATTCGGAGGCCAAGAACTGCAAAAACCTGGCAAATTAACTGGATATGGACAGCAGGAACAGTCAGGATTGGATTTTGGTGGTCAAGAACAACAAAAGCCAGGAAGGTTAACTGACTTAGATCAGCAAACGGACGAATTGGGACAACAACAACAATCAGGATTAGAATTCGGAGGTCAAGAACTGCAAAAACCAGGAAGGTTGACTGACTTAGATCAGCAAACAGACGAATTTGGTCAACAACAACAATCAGGATTAGAATTTGGAGGCCAAGAACTGCAAAAACCTGGCAAATTAACTGGATATGGACAGCAGGAACAGTCAGGATTGGATTTTGGTGGTCAAGAACCACAAAAGCCAGGAAGGTTGACTGACTTAGATCAGCAAACGGATGAATTTGGACAACAACAATCAGGATTAGAATTTGGAGGCCAAGAACTGCAAAAACCAGGAAGGTTGACTGATTTAGATCAGCAAAAAGATGAATTTGGTCAACAACAACAATCAGGATTAGAATTCGGAGGCCAAGAACTGCAAAAACCTGGCAAATTAACTGGATATGCACAGCAGGAACAGTCAGGATTGGATTTTGGTGGTCAAGAACCACAAAAGCCAGGAAGGTTGACTGACTTAGATCAGCAAACGGATGAATTTGGACAACAACAATCAGGATTAGAATTTGGAGGCCAAGAACTGCAAAAACCAGGAAGGTTGACTGATTTAGATCAGCAAAAAGATGAATTTGGTCAACAACAACAATCAGGATTAGAATTCGGAGGCCAAGAACTGCAAAAACCTGGCAAATTAACTGGATATGGACAGCAGGAACAGTCAGGATTGGATTTTGGTGGTCAAGAACAACAAAAGCCAGGAAGGTTAACTGACTTAGATCAGCAAACGGACGAATTGGGACAACAACAACAATCAGGATTAGAATTCGGAGGTCAAGAACTGCAAAAACCAGGAAGGTTGACTGACTTAGATCAGCAAACAGACGAATTTGGTCAACAACAACAATCAGGATTAGAATTTGGAGGCCAAGAACTGCAAAAACCTGGCAAATTAACTGGATATGGACAGCAGGAACAGTCAGGATTGGATTTTGGTGGTCAAGAACCACAAAAGCCAGGAAGGTTGACTGACTTAGATCAGCAAACGGATGAATTTGGACAACAACAATCAGGATTAGAATTTGGAGGCCAAGAACTGCAAAAACCAGGAAGGTTGACTGATTTAGATCAGCAAAAAGATGAATTTGGTCAACAACAACAATCAGGATTAGAATTCGGAGGCCAAGAACTGCAAAAACCTGGCAAATTAACTGGATATGGACAGCAGGAACAGTCAGGATTGGATTTTGGTGGTCAAGAACAACAAAAGCCAGGAAGGTTAACTGACTTAGATCAGCAAACGGATGAATTTGGACAACAACAATCAGGATTAGAATTCGGAGGCCAAGAACTGCAAAAACCAGGAAGGTTGACTGATTTAGATCAGCAAAAAGATGAATTTGGTCAACAACAACAATCAGGATTAGAATTCGGAGGCCAAGAACTGCAAAAACCTGGCAAATTAAGCGGATATGGACAGCAGGAACAGTCAGGATTGGATTTTGGTGGTCAAGAACAACAAAAGCCAGGAAGGATGACCGACTTAGATCAGCAAACAGATGAATTTGGACAACAACAATCAGGATTAGAATTAGGAGGCCAAGAACTGCAAAAACCAGGAAGGTTGACTGACTTAGATCAGCAAACAGACGAACTTGGACAACAACAACAATCAGGATTAGAATTCGGAGGCCAAGAACTGCAAAAACCTGGCAAATTAAGCGGATATGGACAGCAGGAACAGTCAGGATTGGATTTTGGTGGTCAAGAACAACAAAAGCCAGGAAGGATGACCGACTTAGATCAGCAAACAGATGAATTTGGACAACAATCAGGGTTAGAATTTGGAGGCCAAGAACTGCATAAACCTGGCAAATTAACTGGATATGGACAGCAGGAACAGTCAGGATTAAATTTTGATGGTCAAGAACCACAGTTAAGACAACATTCACAACATAATGGTTACTTTGTTGAAAATAGAAATATTTCTGGAAAACAATTACCATATAATCAGTCGAAGTCCTTTGATGATTTACTAGGACAGGTATCAGACCTTGAGAAAAAACTGGAGCATATTGATAACAATCAGGACGACAAAATAGTTTTTAAAAATGAGGAACTTGTGGAAGCATATGGCCAACAAAGAGCACGACCAGTAGAAGTTCCAAAGTATTTGCCAGTTGAACCTAAGTATGAAAATAATAAACACAATCTACAAGAGCCAGTATTACCGACTGAAGCACCCTCTTTTTGGAATAAATTCGGTTCACGCATAAGTAATACCTATTATAGTGCAAAAGATAAGGCAAAATCTCTAGTTCAAAAAATTAAGGATAAAGTTTCCCTTTAATGCTTAACCTAATATTACCCTAATCAGTATTGTTTTAGTAATAAATATTCTTATATCATACAGCATTTTATTAATAATTTACCTTTTTTGTACCTGCTTTCCCCTACCTTGCCCCCCCCCCCTCTCTCTCTCTCTCTCTCTCTCTCTCTCTCTATATATATATATATATATATATATATATATATATATATATTAAATATGTTATATATATATAATATAACATATAATATATATATATATATATAATATATATAACATATAATATGTTATAATATATGTATATATATATTATATATATATATATTAAATATTATCATTAGATTAGATAATTATTTTTCCTGAAGATGCTGATACTTTTTTGTCGGCGAAAAGCTTTGAATAAATATATTCATTAAAAGTATTCTTGTGTTTGAAATATTTTAAATTTATTAAATATATATATATATATATATATATATATATATATATATATATATATGTGTGTGTGTGTGTGTGTGTGTGTATGTGTGTGTGTGTGTGTGTGTGTGTGTGTGTGTGTGTGTGTGTGTGTGTGTGTGTGTGTGTGTGTATAAATATATTGTTTTCTTTCTAATGGTGTTTTATGTGTGTGTGTGTGTGTGTGTGTGTGGAATAAATGTAAAGATAGTCAGCTGGTAATACAATTCAGTTTTATAAATAATCTAAATGTGTTTGCATTTAATTAATTTTTTTATGCTCTTAAATACATATTGAGCTTAATTAACCATAAATTAGATTGAAATTTCTGTAAATTAAAAATCAAAAGTTTTTCCACAGTTATGTCCTTTATGTCATTTTTTGTTTTTTATCTCAATAAATTTAACTAATTTAATTAAGTATAAATTCAGTATATATATAGTCGGACCTCAATATAACGAAATTGTAGGTTCCTTATAAAAAATTCGATATATGGAAACTTCGATAAAGAGAAATCTGATTTTCCGTAAAGACTCAAAGACTCATATTACAGTATTAAGCAAGTTTAAGCGATGTATTCATAATGCCTAAGAAACAGTACTACCGTATTTGTTTACAATAAAGTTTGTTCTCTTCTACAGTATTATAGGGCTACGAACTATACTTAAATATCGAAATCTTGTTGCTGTTCATGACGAGCTGCGCAACATCTTTTTTTCATACTCCACTATCAACGTCTTTTGATAATTGTACCTTTTCTGTGACACTCAAGGACTTTCTTTTGGACATAACGTCAACAAAAACTCAAAACCAAACTCAACAAAACTAGAGTAATAATACTAAAGGTAGCAAACAGTCCACATTAAACGGTAAAAACGAACACCTACTTACAGTAATCTAAACAAACCAGACCAAGCACTAACCAATAACCGAATGACGAGACTTGTTCACATGAAGTACAATACAGTACTGCACTCTGCCCTGAAAGAAATGAGTAAGAGTGTATGAGAGAGCCATTATTAGTCATGTTACTCACGCCCAACCACCCGGACAAAGTCTTAACAGATGTCAACATATTGTCACGTTGCTCTCTCTCTCTCTCTCTCTCTCTCTCTCTCCATGTTTCTGAATGAATAGTGTGTTACGGGAGGGCTACGTGACATTCAATAACACGTTTTGTTACACATTTTATTTTCAATATTTAAAAATAGGTATATGCAGTAGTTTTATTTTCTCTAAAACTAAGTTCCATATATAGAATTTTTTTTCGATATACAGAATCATTTTTCCATTGAAATTTCAAGGGACTCGAAAATAATTCAATAAATAGAGAATTTCAAGATAGAAGTTCGATAAATAGAGGCCCGGCTGTATGTATATACAGTAAACTCCCGATTATCCGTGGAATAGGATGGCCCTGCAACGCCGGATAACGAATTTCCCGGATAATCCGCTATGAACAAAGAATACGCAAAACGATCGATAATCAATTATTATACCATAAGTTACACAGATAATGACCCCGGTTATTGCAATTCACAAATAATCTTCAGAGGACAAAATAAATACAGAAAATAATTTAAAATGTCGATGTATTTGACGGATTATAACATGTACATTTATATGTCTAGCTATTTACAATACGTACATAAGTATATGTCAAAAGTAAGTATGTATGTACATATGTAATTTCCTTTACACATAATACTTTCACTTTTTAACAAAAAAAATCTGTCACTTTCGTCTCTTTTTTTGTGAGCATTGATTTAGCTTTAATTTGCGATCTAAGTTTCTTGAGAACCATTTTGTCGCACAGTGTCTACTTGTGTCACAAAGCCATTTTTTTTCCAGGCAAAAAACCTATCAAGGTTATAATCGCCTAACTAAAGTTTTATTTTAAATAAGTGTTACAAATTAAAACTAACCAAACTAAACAAAATAAAAATAAATGTTTAATACTAATTGTAACTAAAACTAGAAACTAAAATTATACATAATTTAAATATTATTAAATGGATTCAGGTGGCGTAAGAAAGCGATGACACGGTCGATAGCTGTAACATCGTCCCTTAAAACCACCTTTAAACTACCTCGAAGATCGTAACGTATATACAAATTTGTCAACTCATCACAATCAAGCAGGATATGCTTGATTGTAATATTATTTCTACAAAACGGACATAGTGGTGGATCCTCATGTCGCATCAACCATCCATGCGTTAACAAAGAGTGGCCAATGCGAAGTCGAGTAACCACCACTTCCTCCCTACGATTCGAACGAACAGATGTCCTCCATGGTCGGACGATATTTTTGATGTCCCTCAGCTTGTTTCTAAATACATTTTGCCGTTCTTCATTCCAAACAGAGAATAGTGTAGTTTTAACATTGCATACAAAATCTGATGCCATCACACGTTGTGTCGATGGTACCATACTTGTAGCTAATTTTGCACCTTCATTTGCTTTAGTGTTTCCAAATATTCCGCAGTGACCAGGCACCCAGAGAAATGACACCTCGATACCCTGTAATTGGAGCCTGTGTATTGAGCACAAGATGTCTCCAACTAATGGGTTCTTAGTGTACATTTCCTGAATAGCCTGGAGAGCACTTTTGGAATCGGAACATACAAGATATTTAGATATTGCAGACGGAATTGATCTTAAAGCTTGGAAAATTGTATAAAGTTCTGCAGTAAAAACACTACAGGCTGGGGGTAATCCATAAGTGAAGGTTTGTCCTTCCATATAAAATGCACAACCTATCACATTGTCCAGTTTTGAACCGTCTGTGAATATAGTCACAGTATGTTGGTGAGTTAGTTGGATCTGCAAAAACTCCTGACGATAAATAACGTCAGGAGTATTGTGTTTTAGGTACCTGGACAATGAGAAGTCAAATTTTGGCATTCGTATTACCCATGGAGAGATG